>CM073431.1:48127500-48781250 GCA_037114965.1 Monochamus alternatus
TCCTAAGTTGGTGGTCGAGGAGGACTACATCAGGCTTATTGGCTTGAATTTGCCTGAGGGTGGGGAATGAATAGTTCCAATAAATTCGACAATAAGTTTTCTTTGATATTTTAACAAAGTAGTTTATTTACTAAACAAATAGCATTAATTCAGGCACTAGAATTCATCAATACATGGCAAGCAATTATTTTTGTGTACAATTATTAATTTTAATCAATAAATTATTTTTAATTTAATTCCTAAGGGAATATCTTTGCTGAATTCTACTTAGATTAGACAAAATATCCTTACTTAATAATAATTATTTTACTACAAAATATTGAGAAATGTGTAAAAAAAGTCAGATAAATAAACTCGTATTCCATCTTTTAACTACGATTAATTAATTTTAAACAAATATTTGTTGTAAATTATAAATACGAGAGATGCGCGAAATTATTAAAAATGCAATAATTTATATGTTATCCATTTTATTCACATCGCCCTTCTTATATAAAGAAACCACTTTAGCAGTTTTCAAAACATTTGGAAATGGTCCCTCACTTATCGATAAATTAACTAAGTATGTTATTGGCTCTACAAAATAATAAATATACTCTTTTAACAAATTTGACGAAATATCATCCAAACCTGCAGTACTAGACTTCTTTAGCTGGACAATAATATTAAACATTTCAGTTTTCTCTACATTAGCCAAAAAAAATGTTGAATAGTTTCTATTGGTAAAACACATTTATCGGTTTTTTGTTTAAGTTCTTGGAATATTTACATAGTAATCATTAAACATATTTGATATTATTAATATGTCTGATTCTACTTTATCTTCAGTGACAATTTCAGAAATATACTGCATCTTAATATTATGATTACCAGTATTTTGATTTATGATTTTCCAAGCAGCATGTGACTTATTGGAGGATTATTGATATAATCTTTCATTATATAATAATTTTACATTTTTTAGTACTTCTCATTACTAGCTAGATACATTTTATTGCAATATTCTCTACTGATGTAAGATGTAAATGTCTGATAATTACTGCTGTTAAATACTCGTTTTGTTACATAAGTAGGACTATATTCAATGATCTAGTAATAATAATAAGATGTAAATGTCTGATAATTACTGCTGTTAAATACTCGTTTTGTTACATAAGTAGGACTATATTCAATGATCTAGTAATAATAACTGTGCAGAGTGATCCGATATATTCTGATGACAAACATAACAGGCAACATTTTCGTTAAAGTTGACACATGTAATCTATAGCTATAGCAGAAGTAGTTGTTATTCTAGTAGGTTCTTGTATTAAATTATACATTCCATACGATGACATAATATTAAGAAGATCATTTCTTTGTTCTAACTCTGTCAAATAATCCACATTAAAATCACCACAAAAACTATTCTATCATGATTTTTGCAACACACCGTACCAAGAATATCATTTAAACTTCCCAAAAATTCATTTTCACATTTATCACGTGATCTATATAAACATAATATTTTAAAAACTTCGGAAGATAATTTGGTCTCTATACCAACAATTTCAAATATTTTTTTTTTGCAATAAGATTTCAAGAGCTGAATTTCTTTTACATTTACAATTAAATAATTTCTAACAGAAATAGCTGTACCTCCATTTTTAAATCAATTGTTATAAAAAATGTATGACAAGATGTATCCATTTAATTTTACAGAATCAGTTTCGTATGAATTTAACCAGTGCTCAGTAATGCAAACAATAACAACATTATTATCTGATAAATACATTTCTAATTGTTCAATCTTATTTCTAATACACTGTATATTTATATGTAATATTCTAAAATTCGTTTCAACCTTGGCATTATAAGTTAATTGCCATTTACAAATATCAAAGGAATTATAACAAATTTTTTGTTTTTCATTTTCAATTTTCTTCTAGAGTATAGGACAATTATTCATATCAAAACATGAAAGTCTAACATCAATATTTGATTGCGATTTCAAATTTACATCTAAGCAATTGACACATTTAAATGAATCACTGTTACAGTTTTCTTTTTTATGTCCCTGTCTGACACATTTGAAGCAACGGTCTGTTTTTTCACTACATTTATTGGCACTGTGATTAAATCCTCCACATCGATAACATCTAATTATGTTTACATAATCAAGGACTCGGCAGTTAGACCAATTCATGTATACTTTTCTCTCTTCTAAGACTTTACAATAGGATTTTGGATCACATTCAATAATTGCCATATAATTCTTTTTCATTTTTTTCATAGTATCTACCTGTAAATTAACACCTTCATCATTTAAGTAATCATTCTGACTTTTCAAGTTCGTTATCAATTCATCACCATTTAGTTCAGTGTCAATGTCCAGAATTTTTATGCATGGATTTTTTAGTTTAGGCGTATTAATACTGTAGTTTTTATTTAATTTTTCATTTGCAGCATTTCTAATTTTTTCGGCTTCTAGTTTAGTATTACATTTTATTACAATACCACCTTCTTGAACATATCTAATTTCTAATATTCCAACTTTTAACTCCACAGGATTTAAACATCCCTTCACAAATTCTTTTGTTACAACACTCTCTTGTTTTGTTTTTGGTTTAATAATAACAACTTCATTTGTTGCAGCAGCATAAGTTTTTGCAGTAACCTCATTTGTCGCCTCAATATATTTATTACTGACAGCTTGATGAAAAGCGCTAATTTCGTTTCTAATTTCTTTTTAAAATCGTCAAGTTCAGAGTAAAGTTTATTCATAACTTCAACAAATAATAATAATAGTGCTTTTATTTCATACCAACAGAATATGATAACTATAAAATATAATCAAAATAGAATATATAATATGTGGAAATGAAAATCACGGAGCGAAATCCAGATTATAGCCAAAAGCTGCATCGGTTCTTCCATTTAACACCGGTATTCTAATACAAAACAACAGTGTCGTTTCTAATTTCTTTTTTAAAATCGTCAAGTTCAGAGTAAAGTTTATTCATAACTTCAACAAATAATAATAATAGTACCTTTATTTTAATAATAATAATAATAATAATAATAATAATAATAATAATAATAATAATAATAATAATAATAATAATAATAATAATAATAATAATAATAATAATAATAATAATAATAATAATAATAATAATAATAATAATAATAATAATAATAATAATAATAATAATAATAATAATAATAATAATAATAATAATAATAATAATAATAATAATAATAATAATAATAATAATAATAATAATAATAATAATAATAATAATAATAATAATAATAATAATAATAATAATAATAATAATAATAATAATAATAATAATAATAATAATAATAATAATAATAATAATAATAATAATAATAATAATAATAATAATAATAATAATAATAATAATAATAATAATAATAATAATAATAATAATAATAATAATAATAATAATAATAATAATAATAATAATAATAATAATAATAATAATAATAATAATAATAATAATAATAATAATAATAATAATAATAATAATAATAATAATAATAATAATAATAATAATAATAATAATAATAATAATAATAATAATAATAATAATAATAATAATAATAATAATAATAATAATAATAATAATAATAATAATAATAATAATAATAATAATAATAATAATAATAATAATAATAATAATAATAATAATAATAATAATAATAATAATAATAATAATAATAATAATAATAATAATAATAATAATAATAATAATAATAATAATAATAATAATAATAATAATAATAATAATAATAATAATAATAATAATAATAATAATAATAATAATAATAATAATAATAATAATAATAATAATAATAATAATAATAATAATAATAATAATAATAATAATAATAATAATAATAATAATAATAATAATAATAATAATAATAATAATAATAATAATAATAATAATAATAATAATAATAATAATAATAATAATAATAATAATAATAATAATAATAATAATAATAATAATAATAATAATAATAATAATAATAATAATAATAATAATAATAATAATAATAATAATAATAATAATAATAATAATAATAATAATAATAATAATAATAATAATAATAATAATAATAATAATAATAATAATAATAATAATAATAATAATAATAATAATAATAATAATAATAATAATAATAATAATAATAATAATAATAATAATAATAATAATAATAATAATAATAATAATAATAATAATAATAATAATAATAATAATAATAATAATAATAATAATAATAATAATAATAATAATAATAATAATAATAATAATAATAATAATAATAATAATAATAATAATAATAATAATAATAATAATAATAATAATAATAATAATAATAATAATAATAATAATAATAATAATAATAATAATAATAATAATAATAATAATAATAATAATAATAATAATAATAATAATAATAATAATAATAATAATAATAATAATAATAATAATAATAATAATAATAATAATAATAATAATAATAATAATAATAATAATAATAATAATAATAATAATAATAATAATAATAATAATAATAATAATAATAATAATAATAATAATAATAATAATAATAATAATAATAATAATAATAATAATAATAATAATAATAATAATAATAATAATAATAATAATAATAATAATAATAATAATAATAATAATAATAATAATAATAATAATAATAATAATAATAATAATAATAATAATAATAATAATAATAATAATAATAATAATAATAATAATAATAATAATAATAATAATAATAATAATAATAATAATAATAATAATAATAATAATAATAATAATAATAATAATAATAATAATAATAATAATAATAATAATAATAATAATAATAATAATAATAATAATAATAATAATAATAATAATAATAATAATAATAATAAAAGCCTGATGTAGTCCTCCTCGACCACCAACTTAGGACGATGTTTGTGATTGAGTTCTCGGCTCCCGCAGAGAACAACATCGTCCTAAAAGAGGAGGAAAAACGGAGGAAGTATCGAGATCTTCTCTCCGAGCTCCGCAGGCTGTATCCAGACCACTCTGTTAAGATTGTGGTGCTCATTATAGGCGTCCTGGGTGGAATGAGACATGCGTTGCTTTCTGACTTAAAGATCATACCGGCTTGCCGAAATTCGGCAGAGATCTTAGCCGGCAGAATGCAGAAGGCAATCGTCCTTGGTTCGCTACGTCTACTCAGAACGCACGATTTACGGGCGCAATGATTACTGACTCCACGGAGTGGAGAGTGGTCATTGCTTGACTCTTCAGAACATCTCCGAATGTGTCGGAGCTTCGGAAGGTGTTACTGGAAAAAAAAAAAAAAAAAATAATAATAATAATAATAATAATAATAATAATAATAATAATAATAATAATAATAATAATAATAATAATAATAATAATAATAATAATAATAATAATAATAATAATAATAATAATAATATATATATATAATTTATTTACGACAATTCACAAGACATATTTACAATCATCTCATCCAAACTGCTTTCTAATGTAAACAAACGCAAAAAATACACAAAAGAAACCTTGTCCGTGTAAATTTTACATATGTGCCCGGTAATATAAAAACAATTTCAATGAAAATATAAAAATATTTTATATACATATGCATACAGATATACGAGCACACGTACATCAACATGCATATCTAATTACATACATATCCACATAGCTAACAATAACAACACAATAATAATATAATGTATCTCTACCAACTAAAAGAAATAAACCAAATACCGAAATAATATAGATACTTATTATTTTAAAAATAGATCTTTATATTAAAAAAATCATTAAACAACTACATCGCAAAATGAATAACTTAGTATTATTAAACAATAAAAATCAAATACTCAATTACATGTAACTACAATATAAATATAAATATTCCAATTCAACTATGTTTGTTTCAACGCATTATGAATTTGAAGTCTATCAGAAGATAGTACATATTTTTTTATCTCTTTTTTAAATTTGATTAATGAGTTTATTGTTCTTAATGATATAGGAAGACTATTATATAATCTAGAACCTAAATAAAGACAATTTCTTTGACCAATTGTTTTTTGAGACTTCACTGTTTTAATATTTCCACTAGTTTTGCTTCTAGTTTCATGGTCATGATCAATTTGTTGTAAAACATTACTACGCTTATGGTAATAACGAACAATTTTTATAAAAAATATTTGCCTAGGATCAAAAATTTCTGATTCAACGTAGAGCTGATCTGATGGGTAAGTGTAAGGTTTCTTTAAAATTAATTTTATAATATATTTTTGTATAGTTTCTATCTTTTTTAGGTGCACAGTTGATATTCCACCCCAAGCTAAAATACCATAAGCCAGGCGAGATTCGACCAGAGAATAATAGAGAATTTTAAGTTGAGGTAACTGTAATATATTCTTTAGATATTTAAATTTAAATATTAAACTTCGTAATGTATTAGTTACATTTAATGAATGATAATCCCAGCGTAAATGCCTATCAATAGTTACTCCTAAATACTTTACTTTCTCACTATCAAAAATTTCAATTTCATTCCCATTATTTCCAATTATTAATTTATTAAACTCTGGCAAAGTAGATTTATTACAAGCTATTGACAAATATGTAGTTTTTTGAAGTTTATACTCAGTAATTTATTATTAAACCACATAATTAATTCTTTCATATCTTCTTGCACCAAGCTTCTTAACTGATTCCATGTATCCCCTTTATAAAATAAAACTGTGTCGTCAGCAAAACTAATTATTGATGCAGCTGTGTTAAGGTGGAATAAACTATTTAAATAAATTGTAAAAAGTATAGGCCCCAGTACTGTTCCTTGCGGAACCCCGCAACTCACAATTCGTTCGTCGCTGATAACATTGTCTACATTGTTTGCGATTGTCTAAATAACTAACCATAATATTATAAGCAGCACCCCTAAACCCTAAATCATGCAAAACTTGTAATAATTGTTTATGATCAACAGTGTCGAATGCCTTAGCCAAGTCTAGAAATACACATATTGATGTGTATTTCATACCAACAGAATATGAGAACTATAAAATATAATCAAAATAGAATATATAATATGTGGAAATGAAAATCACGGAGCGGAATCCAGATTACAGCCAAAAGCTGCATCGGTTCTTCCATTTAACAACGGTATTCTAATACAAAACAACAGTGCAAGAGAGCTGACTCAATATCTCAAATTCAATCAACATGATTTAATTTTGCTGATTTTGCATGTCTTGAAGAAAGTTCCGATAACAAGTTTTCTGGGTCTCTGTTGTATACTGTAGAAGAAACGTAGGTAAAAGACCTCTCATAGCAGGCGGAGACATGGGAAGGGATAACAAAATTTGCTTTATGCCGGGTATTTATTTTGTGGATATTTTCGTGAGTGACCAAATTATCATATAAGTTATCAGGTTTTTTATTTATTTTAATAGAGTGTATTAGTGAAGCTGTTTGCAGAATAAATCGATTCTCCATGTTAAGCCAGTTCACCTCTCGTAACTTATGCGACATATGGTCAAACTTCCTGAAGCCAAAGATAAACCGTAAACAGGAATTTTGAACCTTTTGAATTTATACTTATCTGCAGCATCCATACATGGACCATAAACAGGAAGACAATAATTAAATTTAGATAGGACTAATGCCTGGCAGAACATGGCCTTAACATCAATGCTCAAATCGTGTCGATGTGGCTATAGCATTCTGAACGATCCGTATGCAGATTTAAGACATTTAGACACATGAGTGTGAAACCTGAGAAAATTATCAAATACTAATCCTAAATTCCTAGCTTCATTTACTAGAATAAGCTGGGTGTTATCCATTATTAAAGGAACATTACTATCACCAATAATGGAACACTGATTTCGGTTACCAAAAAACATAATTGTTTTTCCAGCATTTAAACTTAAACCATGATCTTTGGCCGCACATAGAATAGCTTCTAAATCTGAATTTATTTTATTCACATTTATTCAAATGCCTTGCAGCTTTTACAAAATTATTTTAGGTTATCATATTCTTATATTAACTTACAGTGGGAAGACTTTATGTCTACACATTTTCCATGAAAATTATGTTTGCATAATCCGTAACATTTGTGACGTACTTTCGAGGTTCGGTCGCAGATGCCGAACTAGTACAGCCACTTTAATCAGATCGGGTTTACTCGGTGGAGAAGTTATGTCCAAGGTTCAGGAATATTATAAGACTCGGTATTCAAAATAAAATATTTATTTCATAAAATAAAATGTCACCCTGTAAACAAATAATACTAATAATAATTCCCCATAAATAAATTAAAACCTGAAATAATAATACAAAATAACAAATTAACAAATAGGGCAGTAAGGAATATACGGTGCAGACGCTGAGCGCCGCGGAGAGGGCCTGCTAAACGCTCGGAGTCGACGGAATACGGGCAAGACCTGGAGCGCCGCGGAGATTACCTGCTAAATGCTCAGGACACCCAAAGGAAGGTAGAGTGCCGCGGAAGGAACCTGCTAAGCACCCTGGGGTAGAGGAAGGTTGAGTGCCGCGGAAAGAGCCTGCTAAGCACTGCTGGTGAAGGCAATTTCGCCGGCTTTTATACAAAAGTGTCGTGTGCAAAAATCACCGGTGTGCTAGACAATTTAAAGTACCGCGTGCGCCAAAAAAATTAAAGTACAGTGTGAGCAAAATAAAATAGGTTCATTACACATTTTATTGATGATTCGGTACTTTTTATCTTGGTTAAGCAAATTCCACAATCATCTATAGTATTTTTTAACGTAATACTTCTTGCAAGGAAATTTTCGTGTGGGTAGCTAAAGTAATTTCTTACCTCCCTCCGGTATTAAAATGTAAAACAGAGGTCGTTTATCTTAAGTTTAACTGATTAGTTTTTAAACACTATGTTTTGCAGCATATAAGTTCTTTTGCACATAAGAAATTTCAAATAGTAATTAACTATTTTGCAGATTTATTTGTAATTGTTGTGTATAAAAACACTCACTTTTCACATTCACAATAGTTCCAAATATTCACTTTATATTTCAATATTTAACGTTCTACTTAAATCAATATTCACTATTTTACAAGGAAGTATGTAAAACACGTCCTTCTACTACGAATACTACGAATGGAATGATACTGATACTTTATATCACACTAACAAATATCTTTCCTTTTTATTAATTTATGAATATATGATCACGATTTACTTTTCATCCATTTCCTAATTTTATTTTCATACATATTTATACTATTAATTGATTTTATTTCAGGTGGTATCAACTTATATATTTTTGGTCCTAAGTAGATAAACGTTCTTTGAAATATTTTTTTATCAGCTTTAGGTACTTTACTCCTGTACATTTGTAACGAGTATTATAGCTACGTACAATATCTAAGAGATCGTGTTTGTTTTGATGTTGCCTAACCAAAATGGAATAACAATAAAGCTGCCACACATGAAACGAATTTGTTTCTTCAAAAAGAAGATCATAAGGGTAAGTATAATTCTTTTTATGGATTATTTTTAAAATGAATTTCTGAATTATTTCCAGGTTGCTTATATAATTGTTAGTACTACCTTCCCACGCAACAATTCCATAAAATGAGATTCTACCAAAGCGTGATGTAATACCATCACCTGATCTAATGTGAGTATTTCAGTTGAATGCTTAAATTTGTGTAATACTTCTATTTTTTTTAATTACATTATTTATTTTTAAGTCCGTTTTTAATTGCGAATCTATGTGAATTCCCAGAAATTTCACAGAATTTACAGATTTTATTATTATATTCTCCTGTTCCTTGGTTAATATCAAAGAGTCGAAATTTGATAAATTGCACGTATATGACGTAAAAAGAACATAAAATGTTTTTTCAAAATTTATCGTGAGAAGCCTATAATTAAACCATTCAATAGAATTCTTAAAGTCACTCTCTGGTTTGTGTTTTGAATTTTACAAAGTTTCTCCTTCATAAATAACCGCCGTGTCATCGGTAAAACTAATTATTCTACCATCAGTAGGTAATTTAAACAAATAGTTTAGATATATATTGAAACATAAGTATTTTTAATCTTTACACATTGTTTTCTATTTGTAAAATAACTATTTATTAATTTATGCGGGATACCTCTAATACCAATATTCTCACATACTTTGAGTAGTTGAATATGGCAAACTGTGTCAAACGCTTTGGGCAGGTCGACGAATATGCAACTAGGCTGTGCTCTGTTTAACGCATTATAAAGTTGTGATGATAGTGTCACTATTACATCTTGCGTCGACTTCTGCTAGATTTGAAATTAAGGAGATTGGTCTGTAATTTGATACTAGCAATTTATTGGCACTTTTATACAGAGGTTTAATGATAGCTGTTTTTAATGAGTTTGGATATATCCCTGTTCTAAAAGACATTAATTATATAAAGTCCAATGGACGTGAAATTTCATCTGCTACAAGTTTTAAAGTTTCTGCTCTAATATTGTTTATTTCTAGTGCTTTTTTATTTTTTAAGGATAATATGATTTCAACAACTTCTTGTTCACATGTATGAAGAAGAAACATAGAATTTACACGCTTAATTCATACAATTTATTTCTATATCTATTATGTATCTAAACTGGGATTATTTTGCAATTTTGTATACAATATATTTCTTTTGTTAATGCTTTTTATTCATTCAGATCGAAATCAGAGGTAATCGATACTTTACGTTTAATTTGTTTATTTTTTAATTTAATTATTTTGTGAAGTATTTTGTTTTATGTATATTATGTTTTATTATGTTTATGAATATATCCATAGCGTCATTATTATTATTCGAATATACTTCACTCCAGTTCTTGTTTCGTAAATTTGCCTTATTTTTTTCTTTATTTAAGTACCATTTAAATTTATTAGAATTCATAATTTCTTTTTTTATTACAGGAAAGGAGACTTGAAAAATATTGGGAAAATGGTCAGATATACATGTTCGAAGAACTATTCAAACATACGTCATGCATTGTAAGCTGCTTTTTACAAAAATGTAATCAATACAATTTTTACTTTTACCAACAACTCTAGTATGTTTGTTTATAGCAGACAAAAACACTTTCTGATACTATATTTAGATAATTTTGAGATATATCTGTATTATTCAAAATGTCGATATTAATGTCACCAACTAAAATATGTATATCTATCAAAATGCAACTATTTAAGTTATTATGTAAATCTCTTATGAATGTATTTTCACATGTTGAAGGAGATCTATATATTATTATTATTTTTGTAAATGTTAATTCTAGTACCTTTATATTACTGAAGTAATAAATAGATCGTTTAAAGGATATTCTATTTTTTATATATTACACCGTTGTTCTAGTTAAGATCACCTTCATTATATAAGATTATAATCGTCTATGTTAAACAAATTAGGATCATTCAACTTCCACGTTTCTGAGAGGATTATACAATCAAATTCACATTCTAAACTATGTAACAATATTTTAAGAGCATCTAAGTTTTTGTTTACACTTCTGATGTTTGTGGGAAACAATTTTAAATCTTCTACAATGTTCGTTCACAAAAATATGTTTACAATCTCCAACATTTTCGAATATATTAGTATGTATACTTTTTACTTCAAAATCACGTACGTATTCATTCATTTTATTACAATGGTAGTTTAATATTTAAAATAAACAGTAAAACATAGCATTAATGTAAAACAAATAAATATTGTCACGGATTTCCCAATCCGAATTTTCTTACTCCCAGAAAAACAATCCGTAAATTAATTACTTCTTTATTAACTATACTCAGTACACTACTGAACACTAATTAGAACTCAACTAAACACTTATTTAATTAATCGCTATCTAAATCACTTTGATATCTCCAACTAAACACTTCAATTCAGACTGTAATACAAGACTTATACAAGACTAACTTAATCGGCCGTTTATTTTTCTTTTATAGACCCAACGAATATTCCAGGTATATTCTAGCATCTCTAGATCTATTTTCTAGCATCTCTCGAACGCTTCTCGTCGTTTCTCAAATTTTCTAGTCCCGTCTCGATCCACGGCATTTTGCTTGTTTAACAGAATCGTGTAGAAGCGATCGGGGCAATCTTAGTAATTCGCGGTACCACAGTCGACGATTTGGGTGTGAGTGGGGCAAATTCCGTGACAATATGATAAAATAAACAATTACAGAGACATACATAAACTAAAACAAAAAAGAATTTTAAGGGATTGTTTGGAATTCTATTTCAATTCCTATAATACCAATTATACAAAGTAACTATGCTTTCTTTACTCTAGTAGATATCTTTTAACCTGATTCTCTATAATTTAGAGGCTTTCTTTTACCAGTTCTAGATTGATTATTTAATAATTCACTAAAGTGTTGCTGCTTTGCAGGTTTTTCAAATTTGCTAGTAGAACTTGATGTGGTTTTTGCTGGACTTTATATTTCTACTATGTTCTCATTACTCCTCTCTTTAGTTCTAAATTCTTGATCTTTTAGGTCATCACAAGTATATACTTCTCCTTCCACTATCAAAATGTTGTTTCTTAATTTTGCGTTAAAATTTTTCTCCCTGGCAATTTTTAGATTTTTTCGTAATATTTTCTGTTGCTCATAGTCTTTTGGGGAATGATCAGCAGATACATAAATTTTTATACCTTTCAGATTTTTTGCATGCCTGAAGATCTCGTCTATCAGAGCTGCTAATTTACTACTTCAATGACCAATGGTCGGTTTTTATTTTCTACCTTTCTACCTATTCCGTGTAAATCTCATATCAGAAAAATTGGCGTTGATGTCAAGAATATTAGTAATGACATTTAACACTTTATTTATTTCAGCAAATCCATCATCCTGCTCTTGTAAGCCATAGATCACCAAATCATATTTTTTAAGGTTCCGTTCTGCAACCAATAGACAAGTTTTTAAATACTGATTTTCTTTTTTAATTTTTTCTGTTTCAGGTTTCAGTATTTGTAGTTTTTTATTTATTTCTAAATTAATATTTCTTATTTCTTTTATTTGTATTAGTTATTAACTGTTGCTCAATAGAATCACTTTTAAATAGCTTTATTGGATACATCTTTCTCTTCCGTAACTTTTACACACCTTGTATTTATCCTGGAGCAGAATAGAAAAAACAGTAGTAGTTGTTTTATTAGCACAATAAAATTTTAAGCTGATAAAGAATTTTACTTTTCTTAACCTTTTTATGAATAATTTAAAGTGTCACTTCAAATTGTTTATTACAATGTAATATGTGTTTATACTTTTCACAGAAAATTCACTTTGATAATGTCAACATAACAGCTTCAACTGCCTCTTATCAAATTTTCACAAATTTTCAGCCAATTTTTACCAGAATTTACTAAAATTATCACTTCTATACATAAAATACACGTTCGGTGTGTTCTTTTTTAAATAATTAAATATGTAAAAGATCAGTTCTAATTTTGAAAAATGTAGAAATTCTTCCTCTAACATAATTTAATGTTGTAACAGCTCCTAAATATCGTCCTGTATAGTAGATTCCAGACCGCATGCCCCACTCCAAGTCTGTTGCGTCGCGTGATGCGCGGAGAGAGACAAAAAGCCACATTCAATAAGTCTAATGGCTGCCGTCTCAGATTTTGAGTAGAATATCCTAAGATTATTGTTAAAATCCTAAATTTTACGTTGTTGTTAATTTCAAAAGTCAGTAAAACTTAAGTAGTGTATGTTTCTAAGTTTATTTTCGACATCCTATATGATTTGGCGCCCTAACGTTGGACTTTTTCAACATAAATCAAACCGGTAAAACTAAACGCTTTGTGTACGTTTGTGTTTGTGCGAAGGTGAAAAACTCTTAGTGACTTCAAATTACACATGTATAAACAAGGATTTTGAGTGCCTATTTGTGCAGTGCAAGAATTTTATTATGTCAACATTTTCACATTGTCATTGTCATCAAACTGTAAGTACACTTTTCGGGTCTTATTGCCGCAGTATTTTTTCACAGGAACTGTGCATACCTTTCGACAGACCTGCTGTAGACTTGCTGTTTTCACTATTCATTGATCGTGCATATTTCGGAAAAATACATTTCACGTTGCTGTCTACATAAACTTTGTGACTAATTTTTTAACGAATACGTTTCGCACATTATAGACGTTTCTCATTATTGTGCTATTCTTGTGAACTTTATGCCATTTCTAAATTCTAGTATAGACTAAAGAGACTAGTTAGTTACTCATAATAGTGACCTAGCTGACAAGAACATTTCGCGTGTGTTTTAAGAACTTTTTCCATAGATTACTTACAATTTACCTAACAAAAATACCGAAAATAAAAATACAGAATTATCAGTACCAACCATGGCAAACCCGGTTTTCATAACTTCTGAACAATTACAAGCATTAATTCAAAGCATGACTCAAGCTATGTCTACATCTCAGGCTAAAGCCGATGGTACACCAACTTCCAGCGGAAATTTTTCGAAATGTGGTTCGTGATTTTCTGGAAAGAAAGGAGAAGATCTTGAAGCTTTTATAGATGCAATCAGTGTTTACAAGGACTCTTTAAATATTTCAGAGGACAATGCAATCTGTGGGTTACCGATGTTATTAGATAGTTATGCTGGATATAATATGCCATCACATCAAATTTTTAAGGAATTATTTTCCAAACCACAGGATGACAAAGAAGCCATCGACATTTTTGTTAACCCTGCCCGTGCTCTTTTATCACGTTTACCAGATGACCCTATGCTGCATCCTATCCATCAGATAGACATGACTTATAGCTTACTAAATCGAAGAATTCGACATAGGTTAGGTAGGGTAGGAGTTGATTGAGAAAGCTAGATCTATTGAAGAGAGTTTCAAAGAGCTGACGCTACCTACTAAACAAAGTGGAGCAAGCGAAGACAAACCACGCCTTAGATCCAAGCGCCAGTTTTGCAAAAATTTTGGTCATGTTCAAGCTGAATGCCAGAAGTATGCTGCCAATCAAGGGAAAATCACTCAGCCAAATACTAGTGACTCATATAACACTACCTCAGCAGGAATCAGCTGCTTTACTGCCGTACACGTAGTTTCACTCCTATCAAGCCATCTTCAGACACGAATGTTGTCAGTGTATCTACAACAGATGCATCTAGTTTAGACCTATTATGGACGGAAGTATGTTCTGTTGATACAAAATCTCGACCTTTAGTACAATTTTAGCCGTATCTGATCACGATAATGGTTTTTCGAAGAAGATGCCTCGACAAATTTTGATTTTTTTAAAGAACCTAGTCTCAACAGTACTCCTTGCCCTACGACAAATGTCTGCCAAACCGATGTCAAGCATAAAGATGGTGATGGTCCTCATCTAACAATAGACCAAAGACATCAGTTAGATCAATTGCTTCAGTCGCACTCCACTGTTTTCGTGAAAAGTAAGGAGTTGACTCCGTACGCAGAACATCCTATAAAGCTAACAGATGATAATTCCATCTATCAACCTCCATATCGACTTGCACGGGCTCAAAAGGAGATTCTCCGACAAGAACTTGATAAGTTATTTGATGATGAAATAATTGAGGAATCGAATCAGCTTACGCAGCACTAGTGGTTCTGGTCCCAAAACCTAATGGTTTGGCTAGACTGTGCGTTAATTATAGACGCCTCAATGAGATCACGATCTCAGTACAATACCCATTACCTAGAGTTGATGATTTACTTCATTCTACCGTTCATGGTGCGTATATAACGACTCTAGATCTAAAAAGTAGCTATCATCAGATATCCGTCAAATGGAAAGACAGAGATAAAACCTGTTTTGTTACCTGCTTCGGTACTTTTAGGTGTAACGGTATGCCGTTTGGATTACGAACAGCTCCTGCAACCTTTCAGCGTCTTGCCGATCGTTTCCGTTCAGGACTGCCACACGTATCCATATTAGCTTATTTGGATGATTTGATCATTATGTCCTCAACATTTGAAAGTTATCTCAAGGATTTGGATGATGTCTTCAAGATTAAAATTTTTCAAACTTCAGGTCAACCGTACAAAATGTATCATTTGCACTAATCAAGTGAAATATCTCGGTCATTTGATAAACAAAGATGGTTTTCAACCCAACCTGGATAAGATATCTACCATAAGATACATGCCTACCCCACAAAACGTCAAACAAGTTCTCAGCTTTTTACAAACTTGCTCTTGGTTTAGGAGGTTTGTTCCAAACTTTGCAGAAGTTGCCAGGCCTTTATCAAGCTTAACCAGGAAGAATTCCAAATGAGAATGGGGGTCAGCTCAGGAAGAAGCTTTCACTAAGTTGAATCAGCTTTTAATGACCGCTCCTGTACTTCGCCAAGTCGATCCGATCAAACCCTCTATCTTACGAGTAGATGCTAGTACTTATGTCCTAGGAGCAGCTTTACTCCAGGGAGAGGGAGCAGATAAAATACCCGTAGAATATGCTAGCTGTCTGTTGACACTTGCGCAGAAAAATTACCATACCACCGAACGCGAAGCTTTGGCATTAGTATGAGCTTTTTTTCTCAATTCCGCGGATACATAGAATGTTCCAAAGTTGTTATCAAGAGCTGTCAGCAACCTCTTCGTTGGCTAATGTCTTTAAAAGCACCAACCGGGCGGCTCTCCAGATGGACCTTATCCTTGCGGCCCTACGATTTAACATTCGAGTATGTTCCAGGACGAGAGAATGCTTTAGCTGATACATTATCACGATAGCAGCAGCATCTGTGAAATCTGTTTTGCTACTGTCAACCTGCTCGTTGATGACATGACGTTGAGAACAACAACTCTCCGACCCTAGCTTAGGATCCATCATTGAGAGTTTTGAATCCCTGGAACACCACATTGTTGACATTCGAAGATGGAGTGACCGTGGATATTTAATGATGAACGGTAAATTATATCGCTACTTTCCTGGCCATGATTGAGCAGAAGCCCAACAAGTTGTACCAAAAAGTCAGATCCAAAGGGTGTTAAAAGAAACCCATGATTCTCCTCTTGCAGGTCATTATGGATGCAAAGAATTATTCCACGTTATTATTGGACAGGAATGAGGCGAGACGTCTCCGCCTATGTTTCTCAATGTATCGATTGTCAGCGTTACAAAGCCACTAATCTGTAACCTTTTGGATCACTTCAGACACCCGTTCTAGCACAGCGATTTGAAATATTATTAATCGATTTATTTGGACCACTCCCAGCAACCCCTACTGGTGAGAGATGGATTTTTGTGGTGGAAGATACGTCTACCAGGTGGACAGAACTATTCCCTCTAAAAATCGCAACTGCTGAAGCTTGTAATCGCTGTCTCATTGACGAAATTATCTTCCGTTTTGGAACCCTGAGAAAGGTCATTAGTGATAATGGAGTTCAGTTTATCAGCGAGGTAATGTAACACGTTGCGCAAGCTCTCAACTTCACTCAAAGTCCCGCTTACCATCCTGCTGCGAATCCTGTAGAGCGTAAAAATAGGAATCTAAGAACTCAACTTGCGATTCTTACTGCAACCGACCATACTTCCTAGAAGGACAAGTTACCTGCCATTCGTTTTGCAATAAACACATCTGTATGTCAAACGACAGGGTTTACCCCAGCCTCCTTTACCTATGGTAGAGAATTGCGTACACCCGATTATGTTCGTCGAGACTTTAGAGCCATCATAGAGAACGACACTTTTGTCCCACAGATAACTCCCTATCTTCATTTGCTTGCTAATACCCTTCTTCAAGCTAGAGAAAATCATGAAGATGATCGTAAGAAATAGTATTTAATACCCATGTTTTGAGTAATGCTAATGCTGGTCTTACGTCCAAGAAGTGCCGACTCGTGAAAGACCGCGCCGTCCTCCTCGGTTGTCTGTCCGACGTTAATCCCAGTTCGTAGTGTTTATAACATTCGGGACGGTAGTGTGATCCAAAGAGGGAGTATGTAACAGCTCCTAAATATCGTCCTGTATAGTAGATTCCAGACCGCGCGCCCCACTTCAAGTTGTGTCGCGTGATGCGCGGAGAGAGGCAAAAAAACACATTCAAAAATTCTAATGGCTGCTGTCTCAGATTTTGAGTAAATTTTACATTGTTGTTAATTTCAAAAGTCAGTAAAACTTAAGTAGTCTATGTTTGTTTTCGACATCCTACAATGTGATTTTTAATGTAGCTGAATTCTTTAGTCGAATTATTATTTATTACCAATTTGTTGGTAAATTTGTAATGGAAATAGTGGATTTTGAAAATCATCGTTAATTTTCATAATTGTTATGGCTCTTAAGTCCTGTAATCGTAATCCGAAATCATATGGGTATTCATTTTTATTTAGTCTTAAAGAAGTAAGTTGATGGGTTAGATATTGTAAATCGCATTTATCTTCGAATATTAATTTTAATAACTTTTCAATTAGTAATAATATAATAACGTTTACTTTTCTAACAACTTTATAACAAAGTATGGGAATAGTCGATAAATGTACTGTAACAAAATTTGCCCCGCTCGCACCCAATTCGACGACTGTGGTATCGCAAAACGCTAGATTGCCCGTGACACTTTGGTTTCGGAAGAGGATTTAAGTGGAAGTTTGAAGAACTTTCTGGAACCCTATGCGGGAGCGGATTTAAGTGGAAGTTTCAAAAGCTTTCTAAATCTTTATACGGAAGTGAGACAAAGACCCCAAGTGTGACATATCATCGCACTCGTCGTGACTTCAGGAAGTGAACGGTGTTATTCGCTAAGGACAATCTAGAACATTCTAGAACTTTATACGGGAGTGAGATAAAGACTTAAGTGTGACATATCAATGCACTCGTTTCATTGTGAGGAAGTTAACGGTGATATCTATAAATTCATTCGTGAACATTCTAGAACTTTTCAAAGAAAATGGAATGATTGCCTGTAACTAGAAGCCAAGTCAATATGGATGTACAAATGGCAAAACTGTTGCAAACAATGCAAAAGAAAATGGAAGAAAACAGATACAGACAATACAAAAGGAAATGAGAGATCAGACGAAAGAAATGCAGACGAAGTTAGAAAAACTAGAGTAGCAGTCACATAAAGTGAAACAGAAGAGAAACTGTTAGCACAAAAACAGACGAAGGAGTAAACTTGGTTAGAGAAATCTACGAAGAGCTTCGACATAAGCTAAATAAAATAAGAACAAAGGGTGTAATCAAATCAGAAGGATCTGTTATCCGAACTGAGAGAACGAAGCCCCCTGAATTCGACAGCAAGGTCTCCTGGAATGTATATCTGCGTCAGTTTGAAGCAGCAGCTTCAGCAAACGAATGGTCTTATTGTGAAAAGGCTACTGCTCTGATAGTGTTCTACTAAGCAACAGAATGACTATGACATTCTAAAACAGCATATGGAAATGAATAATGGTGATAAGCACCTGCAGCAAGTGTACCAGGCACAATTAAAGAATCGCCACCAACAGAGTGGAGAGAATTTACATTTTGAGACCGATGCTGCACGACTGGTTCGATTGGCTTATCCAAAACCCCCTTCCGAATTTGTAGATCAGCTTTTCATCCAAGTTTTTACTGATGGTTTAAGAGATTGTGAAACCCAACAGGCACTATGACTCGCTAAACCTAAAACTTTCAATGACGCTCTTTCGCATGCACTGGAATTCGAGGCAACAAAAATGGCATCCGGTAGACATGTTAAGTGCGGGCCATCAGAAATAACAGCGATGGTATGGCAAATGGATACATAATAAAGACGCTGAAGGAGATTATTGATAAACTCAGCCCAACTACTAAGCCAAAGAAAGAACAATCTCATAGTTGAAGGCATGTGGTCTACAATTCTCTTTATCGAATGCTCGATTTGGTGTTTTGTAATTTTGATTGCTCTGTGACTCACAATAATGCTCCATTAGTATTGTATGTAAGTGAGTGATAGATGGATGGATAAACTTTCCCCACAATAAAAATCAGAGAAGTTATAATTTTACTAAGACTAATTATATTGAATTATATAGTACTATTTCCCATACCGACTGGTCTTTTCTATTACAGTATGATGACATAAATATGGCAGTAGCTGGGTTGTACTTACTCTACCATCTATTCCATTTTTGATCTTCACGTGCCACTTTATAGAAATTCACAATCAAATAAGTTTCCAAAATGGTACACTGCTGAAATGAAACAAAACATTAAACTAAAAAATAAATTTTAGGAAAAATATAGAAAAACAAAGTTACCATTTCATTTTGCGGAATTCAAGAGACTCAAGGCAGTTATTAAACAGCAAATTAGGGTTAGCTTACAACCATTACGTTTTAAGTATTCAAAACGCTTTGCCCGATAATTCCAAATTCATTTGGTCATATTTAGTGGCAAAAAAATCCAATATGAAATGTGAAAATCAAACGTTTACTCAGCCCGAGGATATTTAAATGTTTTTGCTGAATTTTTTAACAGTGTTTATTTGCCTTATGACAATAACTTCAATACCTTCTTTCGAAATCCAGGAGATAGAGTGGACAATTAAGAAGCTCAAACCAAAACTTGAATCTGGTCCGAATCAGATCCCCGCTTTCATAATCAGGGACGGTGTCTGTACATTTTCTGTACCTCTTCAAATCTTATTTAATTTAGCCCTGAAAACTGGCGTTTTTCCGAATTGTTGGAAATCTGTTAGGGTTTGTCCAATATTTAAAAACGGTGATGTCTCATTAGTTAATAACTATCGCTCTATAGCGCTGTTATCAAATTTTCCAAAAATTTTTCAAGTATGTTTATATAATTGTATTTATTCCGCCATTAAATCTCTAATTTCACCTGTTAGCATTTATTCAATATATTTTTAATATTTTGGATTTGCTTGGCAGAGTAGATGTCATATACACAGATATATCAAAGGCCTTCGACTGCATTTTGCTGAAAAAGTTGGAAGCGTTTGGTTTTGGTCCTCTTTTAAAGGCGCTATTTTCTTCCTATATAAATAACAGAACCTACTTCGTTGCATTCAATGGATTTAAATCCCAACAGCATTTTGCAAGTTCAGGAGTCCCTCAGGGATTCAATCTGGGACCGTTGTTATTCCTAATGTTTATTAATGACATCTGCTCTATCTTAAAGTGCGAACATTTAGTTTCTGCGGATATGAAAATCTTCATGAAAGTTCACGATACTTCGAACTGTTCTAATTTGCAGGATGATCTTATTAATATTTATAAATGGTCCGAAGAAAATCGATTGCATTTAAATGTCGCTAAATGTGGTCATTTACACTAGGAGGTTGCATTATGTAAAGTATGAGTATAAAATAAGTGACGAAAGTTTGCAATATGAGGAAAAAATTAAAGACCTTGGAGTTCTGTCTGACTGTCAATTGAGTTTTATTGATCATATTAATCTGATACAAGCACAGGCTAGGAAAATGATGGGTCTTATAGTTCGCAACTCTAAAACATTCACAAATATTCGAGCTTTAAAAACTCTATTCTTTGCATATGTTATCTAAGCTTGACTATTGCTCACTGGTCTGGAACCCTTGTTATTAAACTCACTCCGATTGTCTCGAAGGAGTACAAAGACGGTTTCTTAAATATTTACAATTTAAATCAGTTGGTACTTACCGCGCACAAGGTTTTAATCACATGACTTTATTAAATATGTTTGACGTTGAGGCATTGCAAAACCCGCAGACAATACCAGTCAGTGAAATTTGTTTACAATTTAGTTGGAAATAGAATAGATTGTACAAACTTGCTTGCCCAACTTAATTTTCTAATTTCTCGTAATGCAGTGAGAAATCATGTTACTTTTTACTTGCCAAAGGCTAACACCAATTTGTTATTAAAGTCCCCTATATATGTTATGTGTAAGACATTTAAAGTAATCTGTGATGGTTGTGATAAAATGATTGTTCTCTGAAGAGCTCCATAGATGTGTTAGTAACCATGTTACCAATTAACTATATTGTTTTACAAACTGTACCGTGTTGTTAGTTCATGTCGCTTTAACCTCTTCTGTTTTATTTGAGGCTATGTCTATTTTTATGGATTTGCCATTAAGTATATGTAAACATTCGTGTATGTTTCTATTAAGTTATGGGTATATAGTATTGTATATATACTATTATTCGTAGGTGTTCTTATTTCTACATATTAATTTATATTTTCTAGATTTATAAAATGTGTAATTTATCTCTGTTATTGGAAATTTGTAATTCTGTTGAGCTAATAAATTATTGTTATTGTTATGGCTATTGCTATTGCTATTGGTATTGCTATTATTATTATTATTATTATTATTATTATTATTATTATTGTTATCGTTATCGTTATCGTTATCGTTATCGTTATCGTTATCGTTATCGTTATCGTTATCGTTATCGTTATCGTTATCGTTATCGTTATCGTTATCGTTATCGTTATCGTTATCGTTATCGTTATCGTTATCGTTATCGTTATCGTTATCGTTATCGTTATCGTTATCGTTATCGTTATCGTTATCGTTATCGTTATCGTTATCGTTATCGTTATCATTATCATTATCATTATCATTATCATTATCATTATCATTATCATTATCATTATCATTATCATTATCATTATCATTATCATTATCATTATCATTATCATTATCATTATCATTATCATTATCATTATCATTATCATTATCATTATCATTATCATTATCATTATCATTGTCATTGTCATTGTCATTGTCATTGTCATTATCATTATCATTATCGTTTATTGTTTATTGTTGCTTAAGGAATACAAACAGGACAAACCCAAAAAACATATTCCCTTATAGGTACATTATAATAATGATTGTTACATAAATATAAAATACCTAGCTCTAATTTAATAAAATTCTCGAAAATATTTTTTTAAAGTCCTATCAAAGGAGCTACTTGAGACAGAAAAAACATCAACATTAATATCGTTCGAAATATTATTACAGGAGGATAAGCATCTATTTAAAGGCGAATTGAAAAAATAATTGGTATTGGCAAAATCACAGTAAAATATATTTGTATTTCTCGTGAAATATGATGGAACGTTACAATTAATAAGACTATTAATTTAAATAGAATCAATTAGATTATTATCAACTTTATAAATAAAGATAATAAGTTCAACCTATCTCGAATTAAAAAGCTATCTACAATATCAGGATAGAACTTGTGATTTAAATATCTAACAAATTTGTTTTGGATTCCTTCAAGGTGGTTTATGTAAACATTATATTGAGGATTCCAGACTACTGAACCATAACTTAACGAACTGTTAACATAAGCCATAAATAAAACGCGAAGTGTAGCCGGTTTTTTTAGATCAACACAATTTCTACATAAAAAAACTAACATTTTATTAGTCTTATTAGAAATGTAACTAATATGACGGTCAAAAATCATCTTGCTGTCAAAAATTATGCCGAGATCTGATATTTGTGATACTTTCTGCAAATTGTGATTTTCCAGTAAAAAGCTTGTTGCAATTTGATTTTTGTTTCTACTGAATGTAATATGATGGCATTTCTTGAAATTTATATGTAACCTGTTATCATTACAATATTTTTTAAAAGTGTTTAAATCTTCTTGCAATAAATCAGCATCTCTTGTACTACTTATAGAAAGAAAAACTTTGAGATCGTCTGCATACATTAAAAATTTAGAGAACTTAAAACATTTGGTAATATCATTAACATATATGTTAAATGTTGCCTTTTCCTAAAGGTCTCCTGAATAGTATTTTCAAGGGCAACTAAATGATCAGTGGAACTTCTGCCTTTCCTGAAGCCGGCTTGAAAAGGAATGAACATATTTTTTGATTCCAGATACCACATTAAACGGTTATTAATCATCCTCTCAAACAGTTTTCCCATACAACACGTTAGGCTGATGGGCCGATAGCTAGCGGGTAGAAGAGGATCTTTGGATGGTTTCAAAATCGGTACTATAATAGCTTCCTTCCACTCATTTGGGTAAGTATTTTTGCCCCACAAATCATTAAACAAATTTAGTAATTATGATTCCCATTCCCATATTCCCATATTCAGGTGTCAGATGTTTTAACATATCTTTCGAAATGGAATCCTGTCCGGGCGTGCCTGATTTAGCAGCATTTAATGCACTTTCAAACTCTTGCTGAGTAAAGGGTAAGTTATATGATAAACTTTGTTTAGTAGCAAAGTCTAAATTGATTTCTTTTGCAGTTTTAGATTCTAGGAAAGAAGAATTATAATTTTCAGAAGAGCTCGTTAACTGGAAACTGTTTGAAATTTCTTCAGCTATGACTTTAGGGTTTTCTGAAATATCACCCCTTTCGGTTCTTATGTGGGAAAGTACTGTAAAGTATTGCTTTCCGCTAACAGATTTCACTTTCCGCCAAATAGTATTGATGTCAGTATCAGATGTCAATGTGGTAACATAATTATTCCAACTGGATCTTTTGATTTCCAATATTACTTTTCTAGCAAGAGCTCTGGTCTTTTTAAATATTATTAAATTTTCAATAGTAGGAATTTTTTTAAAACGATTAAATGCAATTTTTTGTCTTTTATTGACTTCTCAACATTAGAATTCCACCAAGAAACTATACGCTTAAGTGGATTTCCACTAGATTTAGGAATGGTAGCTTCTCCAGCATCAATAATCACATCTGTGATAGCTTTTACAGTAAGAGTATTAGGTAAGTATAATCTTTCACGATACTTCTGCCAGTCAGCTTTATTAGTGATCCATCTTTTAGGTAGGAGTTTGATAGAGACCGTAACAAGTGACTCTATAATTATAGGGAAGTGATCGCTATTATGAAGGTCCTCTTCTACTGACCAATTTAAAGTTATTGCTGGGGTGCTTGACACTAAACTAAGGTCAATTGAATCAAAATAATTCGATTTTGTGTTGAAACTTGTGTAAGAGCCATCATTCAGTAGAACAATATCATCTCTGTCCAACCAGTTCTCAATAACCAATCCTTTTGCATCATATCTCACAGATCCCCATAATGGGCTTTGAACATTAAAATCACCCATTAAAATAAATGGTGTGTCAACTCTCGCAATCCTTCCAATTATGCATCATTTAAAGTGACGGTGCCTAGTGAAGAACTTCATAAGATCATTAAGTCCGAAGTTTGGTCCAATGGTGTCCGTGTGAATCAGTTTTTTTCAGCCAAGACAACAGCCCCCAAGTTAGAGAAACTGCCCAAGAGCTCTCCTAATGAGATCGATTTATTAGATAAGTACACAATTCTACATTTAAACACCCAAAGTTTGGTGAATAAACTAGATCAACTGCGTCAGCTTTTATCTGAAAATAATTATAGTATAGTTTGTTTCCCTGAGCACTGGCTGGATAATAATTCCATTGTGTTAAGTTGGAAAATTATTCGCTTGTATCGTTCTATTGTCGTAACACATTACATGACGAAGTTGCATTTTTTGCACATTTTAAAATTAAGTATAAAGCTATTGACTTAAATAAATTTTCTATTCCAGTGCACGCTGAGTTTTGTGGCACTGAAATTTTTAACTCACATATTGTCTTGTGTCTGTATACAGATCATCCAGTACGAGAGATTTTGCAGTTTTTGAAACTTGTTTGTTTTGTCTGGTAGATTATTTGCACCATAAATATACGTATATCATCATTATGGGTGATTTGAATGTGAACTTGACGAGTGACACCTTGATTGAAAGTCATTTTTTTAATGTATTAGCTACATATGGTTTAAGTTTTAAAATTACTGCTCCCAATCGTGTTACTCCTACCTCAGCAACATGTATAGATAATATTATAACCAATATTGATGATAATATATTAGAAGTAGGTAACTTTGATCCAGATATATCGGATCATCATGCACAATTCAGTTCTTTAGTAGACCATCAACAAGATAGCGTACATAACATTAGTTCTAATCGAAGGTGTATTACTGCAAAGGGTTTGGATTTATTGTCAAGTATGTGTTGAATGATATCTTGGGATGAATTGGATCTCGGATAGCAATAGTATTGCCTCACTTCTTATTAATTCTGTAATAGACTAACATTGATATTTGTTTTCCACTCCACAAAGCTAAAAACACTCACAAAACTAAATGGTATAATACATACATCACGAACAATGAGAAACAATGTTTTCGCCTTAAAAAAAACAGCTTTAACTAAATTGGAATATGACTGGCATGTCTGCAAAGCTGCTCGTAAAACGTATCAGCGTGCAACCTCTAGCGAAAAAAAGAAAGCTTATTCTGAGGCCATTATTAATTCTACCAATAAACCGAAAATATACTGGAATATTGTTGACTCCGAGAGGATAAGTAAATCTAAACCTATTAGTTCATCCATCTCCTCAGAAGACTAATCATTATTTTGCAAATATGTCTGATATCATAATAAATTCACTGGCTCATTCGAAGAATGATACTATCCATTATATAAATCAAACACCTAAACCAGTCTTCTCATTTTTTATGTCAACCACTCTAGAGGCAGATGTACAAAATGCTATTCTATCTTTAAAAAATTCTCCTACATTTGATTATTATGGTATTAATAGTAAAATTTTGATATCTATAATTTCATATTTAATTTACCTATCCTATTACAACTTTGTTTAATAAATCTTAATCAGAGGGGCAGAGGAGCAGGTAATGCGGTCATGTGTAGTAGAAAAACTTATTAGTGGTGGGCATTTGTGTAGAAATTACTACGCGTAAGTTGGTTTGTCATCTTTTCGTTTGTAACCAATAATTCTGTCAAATTTCAACCGATTTCTAAAAACGGTACGTCACTGTATTCGCAATGAAAAGGGCTTTAAAATGATGTGCCAAAAGTGGGGTAGTTGCATTTGAAATTTTTAAGTTGGGGTTGCTAGGCATTAGGGGGATGAACATATCGAGTTGGCTTGACTGTCAAAAAAGCTCCCCCAAGAACAAAAATCTACGGGTCTCGGCGAATTTTGAAATATTATTCGGTTTTCCAATTATAGGGGGGGTCAAATTTTCGTTGGGATACCCTGTATATACATACATACATACATATGACTTCATTAAGCTTAAAATACCTTTCTAATACAGTAAAAAATGTTACAAAAGCTAATAATAAAGAATATATGGGTAGATATTGTGGGTGTAATTCAACGCTGGTTGGGGTTTTAGTCCACAGAGTAGTTAGTTTCACAATACTGGCACTATGGAGATAGGCCTGTAATTGTCGGTACAATCCCAGTCTCCTCTTTTTTATACATTGGAATTCTTTTAGCAATTTTAAAAGCGAGAAGATTTGGATTCAGTAGAAGTTGTTCACTAAAGTATTCGCAAAATTGGTTACGGCGATCAAAGTCATCTTCATGTAACTCTTGAACCAGCGTCATCTTAAATGGATGAAACTTGTGTTTTTTCAAAATCCGATGAACACTGGAACGGGATACACCAGAAGCTTGAGACATAGTTGTAATCGATTACTTATTATCCATCTGTACATGATCCAAAACTTCCACTTCAACTGCTTCATTTCGAACTGGCCCAATTACTTCACGTTTCTTGTTTAAAAGCGAACCTGTTGCAACAAATTTGTCAATCAGGTGTTTAACGTACTGGTGGTTTACAATTTTTTCAGGATGATTGGCATCCTGTAGCTTTAGCGCAATCGTGATTTCGATAATATATTGCAACAATTTCTACTCTTTCCGCGATAGAATAAACCATTTCGAACACACGTTAATCCTTTCAATAACGGCTGAAACTAACGATTTCTTGGTCACAAGCAAAAAACACCGACTTTTTTTGTAGTACTGATTTTTTGTTATTTTGAAAAGGTCTGAATTCCTATAAACTTAAGTATCTTCTACTAATAACTATTTTAGTATCTAGTTTTATTTGCTTCAGCTTTTTTATTTTATTTCTGACTTTTTTGTAAACTGATAGATACATCAATAACAATTAGGTAATGCGGTCATGTGTAGTAGATGAAAAACTTATTAGTGGTGGGTATTTGTGTAAAAATTACTACGCGTAAGTTAGTTTGTCATCTTTTCGTTTGTAACCAATAATTCTGTCAAATCTCAACCGATTTCTAAAAACGGTACGTCACTGTATTCGCAATGAAAAGGGCTTTAAAATCATGCGCCACAAGTGGGGTAGTTGCATTTGAAATTTTTAAGTTGGAGTTGCTAGGCATTAGGGGGATGAACATATCGAGTTGGCTTGACTGTCAAAAAAGCTTCCCCCATGAACAAAAATCGACGGGTCTCGGCGAATTTTGAAATATTATTCGGTTTTCCAATTATAGGGGGGGTCAAATTTTCATTGGGATACCCTATATGTATGTCTGATACCAGGTTAGTAAATTTAGCTAGATTAATTTTTTAGATAATTATTGAATAGAGTTTTGTCTGTGGAATTGTTCATTAGCATACCTAGATGTTTGGTATCAGAGAACATACATATGACTTCATTGATAGGAATTGTAGGAGATTTTATATATAGGGAGAACCTTAAATAAGTACAAATATTTTAACTGCAGGTGTAGTTCGTCATATCGATGTCTAGTGAGTCATTTTTAAAAATTTCTAATATTTAGTGATTAATTTTTTTAAAAAATATCCACATTTTGAGGACCGCTGACCTAATAAAATTAACCATATGATTTACTGAAGGCGAAGTTACCATATCGTCTGTAAGATGAATAATTGTTTAAAGTAAATTCAATTTTTGAGGTTCTTTCTAATTTAAAACCACTTGTTTTTAATAAAAAGTAAAGCAAAATTATCATGAACTCTTAAAATATGAATTTCTGCACGTTCGATATTATCACTTTGTTTAATGATTCCAAAAATTATCCATAAACATACATAAAAGCTCACCTACCGACCGCTAATTCATGGCTACCCTAAAAGGTTCAGAATCGCTGAAACTTGGTTTTTATGCCAATTTACGTGAAGCTCATTTGTTTACTTTGCGCTATTGAACCGCATGGATGTGCGTATGTGTGCTCTTTAATATTTTGTCTGAAATTCACTGTTAAATTGATAAAAACATTTTCTTTTTTTGAACTGTGGTGGTGTTTAAGATTTCATTTGCTACTGGATTCTGTTATTGAGTACTTTAAGTAATCTTGTTAAGTCGTGGAAGTTACGACTGCAAACCCAAGAATAGTCTGCTCTGCTGTCGTAGTTCAAGTTTAATACATAGGCGTATCAAACATTAATTAAATATGCCAGCCCTTCTGTGTTCATGCTGTAATTCTCCTACTGATACCAATAAGGCAGTTACATGTTCTGTCTGCAAGAAGGTTTTTAGACATACTTGTGTTGATTTAACTAGGGGAGAAGTTAAAGTTCTTAATTCAAGCAGAAGATTGAAATGGACTTGTGATAACTGTTCGGAGTTGGGAAATGATTTGCATTCTCTGCAAGTAGCTCTGATGGAGCTAAAGAGTGAGATTTTGGAGCTTAAGAAATCATCAGCTGAAACGGTTACTTCAAGTATTGATAATAGTCAATATGAGGAAATAATTCAGGAAATCAGTGAGAGACAAAAGAGAAAATCAAATGTAATATTTGGCATCGTTGAACAGGATACTGCTGAGTTACGCACTAGAGCAGCTCAGGATAAAGAGCAAGTACTCTCAATTTTTAGTGCCATTTCCGCCCCAGATGATCAAAATTTGAAGGCAAATCGCATTGGAAGACATAATCCTTCCGCCAATTCTCCACGTCCGGTTAAGGTTTCTCTGAGTGATGAATCTTTAGTTCAGGAAGTCATTTGCAAAGCAAAAAATTTGAGGAATATTCCAAATTTTAAGGACATCCGCATTAGTTATGACCGTACACCTAAACAAATTGCATATTACCGCTCTGTTAAGAAGAAGTTGGATGAGCGTTTGGCATCAGGAGAAACTAATTTGAGAATCAAATATATATTTGGCATACCCAAGATAGTTAATTTAAACTAAAGACAATTGTTCAGTTAAATGTAGTGAAATGCAAGACCCTAAGTTACACCCGTAAATTGCACCCAATAGAATATAATTACAGATTAGATCTGGAGATACTTGACAGAGTGGACTCCATAAAAGACTTGGGCGTCTTATTTGATTCGAAACTAACATTTTGTCAACATATCAATGATATTACTTCATCTGCTATAAAGATGATAGGCTGTATTATGCGCAACTGTCGGCCGTTCTCTAACGAAACAGCTTTAAAGTGTCTTTACAACTCGTACGTAAGATCTAAACTGGAATATTGTTCGTTAGTATGGTATCCACGTTATGATTATCTGAAGCTTTGTTTAGAAAGTGTCCAGAGAAAATTTTTAAAATTTATTTCACTTAAAACTGATGGCTTTCATCCAGAAAGAGGTTATGACCAAGCTACTTTCCTTAACAGATTTGATTTTCCTTCTTTAGAGTTTCGCAGGGATCTAGCAAGTATTAAAATTTTATACAATATATTCCATAATAATTTAGAATGTCCGTCTTTATTATGTCAGTTTTCTTTTCATGTTCCTCGATTAAATTCTCGCCAAAATTGTACATTCATTTGTACTAGAGCAAAGACTAGACTAGACTGGTAAAGTTACTGACTGGTAAGACTGGAGTATTGATTTTAATTCAGGAGCCTTATGTTTACAGGAATAAAGTAGTGGGGCTGGAAGGCACGGGCTATCAGCTGATAGTTGGCGAGGAAGGTGGAACCGAGGCACCGCGGACATGCATAATGGCGTCCAGGGAACTCCAGATGGTGCCACTACCACAACTGGGGACCAGGGATGCTACGGCGGCCATCCTCGAGTATAAGGTGAGTGGAATTAGATGTAAGGTTGTGGTTAGCAGCATATACCTCCCATATGATAATGAAAGACTACCACCTACTAGAGAGTTAGAAAGTATAGTAGATTTTGTTAGGGATATAGGTCTGTCTGTAGTGATTGGGTGTGACGCAAACTCACACCACACAATATGGGGTAGCGGGGATATTAACTCCCGAGGGGAGGCGTTACTGGAATATATAGCAACAACGGATCTACAAGTTATGAATAGAGGAAGGGAACCGACGTTTGTGAATCGTATCCGAAAGGAGGTGATTGATGTTACGTTGATTTCACAGAATTTGAGTGAATGTATCTCTGGATGGGGGGTGACGGACTATATCTCGATGTCCCATCACAGGATGATTGGATTCGAGATGAGGTCTGATCTAAAGACAGCAACCCTCCGAAGAAATCCGAGAGCAACTAATTGGGAGATATATCGTAATAGTCTGGGGAGTTCTGTGAGACAGAGCAACCAGGACGAACGGATTATCTCTCATAGGCAGTTAGATGATGAAGTAGAGCACCTAAGTAGTTGCATCATCTCAGCATATGAGGAAGCCTGCCCTCTCAAGGCGGTTGGAGAGCGCAAGGTCCGCTGGTGGAATAGGTCACTAGAAGACCTCCGCCGGTCGGCCAGGCGCACACTCAACCGAGCCGTCAGGGGAGGGGATGGGACCTCCTGGGAAGACTACAAGGTGGTAAGGAGAGATTTTAAGAAGGAATTAAGACGTAGTAAACGGTCTGGCTGGAAGGCATATTGCAGCGAGCTGGAGTCACTGCCGGAAACGGCTAGACTGATGAAAATCTTAAGTTATGATAAAAGGGAGAAGATAGGCTCATTAAAAAGGGGGAATGGGACGTGGACCACCTCCAGCGAGGAATGTTTAGATCTCTTGCTGGAGACTCACTTTGTGGGTGAAGGGGGCGTCGCTGTGACTACCATGGCGGAGCCAATGCTAAGCATGGATTGGCCCCTTGCTGGGGAAATATTCAGCGGCGAGGCAGTAACCTGGGCAGTGAACGAGTTCGAACCCTACAAGGCTGCAGGGCCAGATGGAGTTTTTCCTTCGCTGTTACAGAAGGGCCTGGATATTCTCTCACCAAATATGGTGAGGGTTTTTCGGGCCAGTCTGGCGATGGGATATGTTCCACTGGCATGGAGGGCGGCCAAGGTAGTCTTCATCCCAAAAGCTGGGAAGGAAGACTACACAACGGCAAAGGCGTTTAGAGCAATCAGTCTCACATCCTTCCTATTCAAAACGATGGAAAGGATTGTGGACAGGTACCTCGTGGATAGGGTGTTGATCAGACACCCGATCCATGTGAACCAGCACGCCTACAGGCGAGGCAGGTCCACGGAGACAGCGCTACATAGTATTGTACATAAGGTAGAGAAGGCCCTTCAGTACAAGGAGGTCGCTTTGGCCATGTTCTTTAACATTGAAGGTGCCTTTGATAAGGCAAGAACAAAAACTATATGCGACTCACTTCAGGACCGAGGCACACCGCCTGCTATGGTCAGATGGGTGAGATCCGCATTGGAGGAGAGAAGAGTCAGTGCAACTATGGGAGACTGCCATAGGGACCTGGGAGTGAGGGGTGGCTGCCCGCAAGGTAGCTGCCTTTCTCCCCACCTATGGTGCCTGGTGATGGATGGTCTCCTAAATCGCCTTACTCAAGAGGGATACAGGGACACTCAAGCCTACGCCGACGATGGCGAGGTTTTAGTGGTAGGCCGGTTTCTGGGCGTTTGTATGTGACAGAATGCAGGGGGCTTGTAGGATTGTAGAGAGATGGTGTAGTGAGACGGGTCTCTCGGTCAATGCAAGCAAGACTGAGTTGATTCTCTTCACAAAAAGGAGGAAGATAGAAGATTTCAGGGCCCCAACTATGTATGGGAAAACCCTTACTCTAGGTAAGGAGGTAAAATACTTGGGTGTAACCTTGGACAGTAAGTTGTCTTGGGGGCCACAGATTGAACGGGTTACCCGGAAATCAATGGCAACCTTTTGGCAACTAAGGAAAGTAGTAGGCAAGAATTGGGGACTCAACCCAAGGGTGCTTCACTGGGTGTACACGGCGGTGATCAGGCCGAGGCTACAATATGGGGCCTTGGTCTGGTGGCCGAGTGTGGGCCGGGTGACTGTGGCCAAGGTGTTGTCAAGGATCCAAAGGCTTGCTTGCTTAAGTATTACAGGGGCGATGAGGACAACCCCAACGGCCGCCCTGGAAGTTTTGTTGGGATTGCCACCCCTCCCAACATGGATTGTAAAGGAGGCGATGGCAACCTACCTGAGAACAAGGGATGCAGGCTGTTGGAAGGCAGAAGGTCGTGTGGAGGGTCATGCTGCTATAGCCTTAAGGGCGGAGAATGAGATTCCAGTATCTGCTCTGAGGGTTATTGAAGCAAAGGATAAACTAAGGAGGTATACCACTGTTTTCCCCTCGAGAGAGCAGTGGGAGAGGGCAGAAGACATGTTTCCCCCGGGATCTCTGATATGCTATACAGATGGATCTCGGGTAGGGGATGAGTTTTCTGGTGCAGGAATATATCTGGAAAACCTGGACATCCGGCAGAGTTTTTCGCTGGGCACACACCCCACGGTTTTCCAGGCGGAGGTTTTTGCTATTTTGATGGTAGCAGGCAAGGAAGAAGTAAGGAATTGTGTGGAGGAGAAAATCTTCATCTGCTCTGATAGTCAGGCTGCACTCAGGGCACTTAGCTCTCCGGTGACGAGATCTAGTCTTGTTCAAGAGTGTGGCGATGCCCTGGAGTCCCTGGCCAGACAACGGGAGGTGGAGTTGGTCTGGGTTCCTGGCCATAAGGGAATCCCCGGTAATGAGACGGCTGACTTGCTAGCTCGTCTCGGATCTGGGGCACCTTGCCAGGGACCTGAACCCTTTTTGGGAGTTACGCGAGGTAGTATGAATAGTGCCCTTAATAAATGGGCCTATCAAACACTAGGAGGGAATTGGAGAAGGAACGGGGGATGTAGACAGGCCCACGACTTCTTCAATGAGCCTAATAAATTTAGGACGAAGTGGCTGTTGAGCCTTAGTCGAGGATCCCTGAACCAAATGGTGGGGGTCCTGACAGGCCACTGCAGACTCAGGAGGCATTTAAATTTGATAGGCATAGAGGAAAGTCCCTTATGTCCGGAATGTGGAGAGGGGGAGGATACCCCTATCCACTTCCTAGGATATTGTGCGGCTCTTGGAAGACTAAGATATAGGATCTTTGGCACCGAGGAGCTGCAAAGGGAAGAGATGAGGGGCCTACCATGGACTAGGATCCTGGCGTTCATTAGGGCGTCGGGTAGGTTCAAGGAAGGCCGAGGGAGAATGGTGGAGAGGTGATGGGATGTCAGGGTAGGCAAAAAGGGCCCATGTGTGGCCTACTTGCCAGGCTGAGGCCGCCCACACTTACTACTACTAACTACTGTACTAGAGCAAGGTCTCGCGGTCTTAAAATGTCTCCAGTACATATTATGTGTCAAAATTTCAATAAAATTTCAGATGTATGTGATATTAATTTTAGCGCCTTTAATCAGATAGTTGAAACTGTTGGTCTGAGATTTAATAGCGATAATATTTAATATTTAAGTTTATTTATATTATAGTTTCCATATCTTCTTTGTACAATATTGTTAAGACGCTTTTGTGCACTACATACTGCATCAGATACTATATAATATGTTTACGCAATTCACTTTTGTTTTGTAAATAATTTGTCCTATAAATGGATTTTATCTGTTGGGCAATAAAGATTATTATTATTATTATTATTATTATTATTATTATTATTATTATTATTATTATTATTATTATTATTATTATTATTATTATTATTATTATTATTATTATTATTATTATTATTTACTGTGATTGGTCACATTCTTTAATGAAATTTAAAATGACAGCAAATTGGTTAATTTCATATTACAATGCAGCCATCATATTTGCACAATCGCCAACATAAAGCAAATAAAATATCCATTTTTTGGGCCATAAGACCCTAGGCAACGCGGGACCTGTCACGTGACCTATATCATGAACCGACGCTGTCTATATTTTTTCTAGGTTTGTGTACCAGCCACACTCTTTAGGATTGGTAGTCGAGGTCGACAAAGAGATTATGTTGATGTTGACACCGCACTACAAGTATGGTCTAGCGCAAAAAAATAAGCTGTGTAAATTACAAGTGGAAACAAAACATGTAACATTTGTGGAAAGGGATTTGATAATTTCAATACACGTAAACTGAAAGTTAATATTAGATAGTTTTGCATCTTCTGAAACCAAATTAAACTAATGGTTTCTTTAAGTAATACACTGCTTGACACATCTGTTAAGAGTTGCGGTACTGACGTATAAAACATACTTAAATCGTCTTATTATTTTCACGGGCAGTGTTCTTCTCTTAAGTGTCTTGTGTATTTAATTAATATTTTTCGTGAAATACAGTGTGATTAAATAAAATGTGGCACATTATTCAAAGAGTGAAAAGGTTGACATGCTAAAAGCATATTTGTCAAGTAGTGATAATCAGTGATAGTAATAACGATAACGTATTGTGATAACTCAGTTGGAGTGTAGTAAAAATGGATAATAAACAAATTCTGGATAACTATGATTGTGCGTAGAGAATCTGGTTTATATTTTCAATTTATTGGTGAGGTATAGGAATGTCAAAGAGGAGGAGATGGCCATTAATATTTTCATAAATAAACATATTTGTTGGAGCCTATTCGAATACATTACTGTAACACTGGCAGCGTTGTGGAATTCACATCCACCATGACTCCCGGATCAGCGGTCGTCAACTAGTTTTCTGTTGAAGAATCTCGAATTTTTTTTAAAATTTGACTTTTTTATTCCTGATTTTTTTGTAAAAAAAAACTATTAATTATGTGTTCTACACAGTGAACTGTACTTGTTAAAACATTTGTACTTATTTAAGGTTCACCCTATATATTAGCTTAAAATACCTTTCTAATACAGTAAAAAAAGTTGATATCTTATCTCGAATCTAAACACTTGTTGGATGCAGTTCAATATGGCTTTCGGAAATCAAAATCTAGAATAGGTGCAATAGCGGCTCGTACTACGGTGGTTTTTTTTCAGACACGCTGTATAAGATCTGGATTTGCCGTATCGCATGGATAACGGACTATGTTTATTTTAATCCCGCCGAATCGCGTGGTGGGCTGTGGATTTGTTTTTTCCAGGCACGGCTTTAAGGTGCTGAACTCCTTGCTGGTAGCGTGACCGCGTGTAGGTACACGATCGTCCTTTAGATTATTATTACAGCGATAGTGAACATCGGTATTGATTACCCCTGTTTTTCAAACTATTTGATCTTTACACTTTAGTTACACTAATTGGACATGTTTCCATAAGGGTACCGTTTTTAGGTTACATTCGATTTTGTATTATACAGATAATATACGATATACTAACAATACTCTCACAAACCTATCTGTATAAAATTTAACTGCAATACATTATTTTTTTGGAAGCGGTATGGATACAAGTTTATTTTATTTTTATTTTTTTATAATCAGGCTCATGGTCATTTAGCATTTTTTATCACATTTTCTGAATGATTTTATAGTTTTAGTGCGATATGAAAAACATTAAAATTATTTGGGAACATGGACTCGCGTAATCCGTTACTATAGGGGGCAGTGACGGTACACAACCGTCCGGGTTGCGCTCGGTACCGTTTACTTGGTTTAGAATATAATAAGCATATAAGGGTCGCCACCATCAGCGTCGTTAGGATTACGGTTTTTATTTCAATTATGGGAAGTTCAAATATTGAAGATATTATTAGAGAACAATCATACTTTAGATACTGTATTAGTAGTTAAGCAAGGCGGGTTCTAACGCACTTTGGTAATCTATCCATCCGGAGCTAAGAGTAGGTGCGCGTGCGGAATCCATAGGAATGCCTGACGAAGTTCTTGGAGGTCGTCGCCGTCGCCAATGACTAGAGGGTGGTGAAGAAGGGGTTGGGGTCCGTCGTCCATGACCAGAGGGCCTTAGTGGTCGTGTCTGGAGAAGAGTAGGTCTGAGAGGGTGCACTAGAGTAAGAAAAAATATGGCTGCCTGCTGGTGTATCAGAGTGAGAAAAAAGATGATAGATACTAATTAAAAGTTAGGTGTACGTTGCCTATAAATAGGTAGCTCTCACCTGGCTCTCCTTATTAGTATTCCTCGAGCAGCGACGTGGAACAGTACACCTGCAAACCGAGTGACTTCGTGAAAAGTAGTGCAAGCGAGTGCACTGTGAAGTAGAGGCCTCACAAAACATTTGTCTTTTTTAAGACAAACACTACGCTAGTTTTTTTTAAGGCCAAATTATAAAAATTCTCCTAACCGTTTGAATATCCCAGCCTATGCAGTGAGATTCAAGTATTTCTGTTATAGGTAACAACGTCGAGGAGGACGACGCAATTAGGTTTAGATCACCAACGCTGGCCCCTAGCGAGAGTAGCGGAGGAACCACCGACGAAAGTCGGTTTAGGAGCCCGCTATCCGACGCTGGTCGAATTTTGCTTAGTCATGACGAAGAGCTGACGAGGCTTAGGAAAGAATATGAGCAGCTTAGGCAGTGCATTGCCAAGCTGACAAGGCAGGAGGAGGCAGCTAAAGCCTGTGAGGCTTCCCCCAAAGAAAATTCCTCCACGGCGATGGTCGTGGAAACGGTTGCCCCAGCAGCGAAGGCAAAGAAGGAAAAAGGAAGAAACCTGTTTCTTCCGTAGGTGAGTCTGAATCGTCGGACGAGGAGCCAACGAAGGTGCCAAGGAAGGCGGCACCTACCCCTTCGCCTGAGACGAGCGTCGCCACCCTCTCTACGCCGAAGATGAAGCCGAGAAAATACCAAAAATCCCTCATGTAATCCCTCATAATAATCAGGAAGGGTGGAAAGTGGACCGTGTCACCCATGTTGAACGAGGCAAAAATCAACTTCTTTAAAGCCAAAATAGTGGAGAAGGAGTGGCCATCTCCCCAGATTCCACGGGAGACCACAGGAAGCTGACCAGGCTCCTGGCCGCAAAAGGAGATGAGTACCACACGTACTCTCTCCAAGAGGATAGGCTGCTAAGGGCAGTTATCCGAGACATCCCCTGCGGCACCCCACTGGAGGAAGTAACAGAGGACCTCCGCAGCCAAGGTTTGTACTTGTACTTGTACAAGTGCCACAAGACCAGGAAAGTGTTTTACAGGTTACCCGATACTGTTTCATGGTCGTCCGCGTGGAACCCTAGAAGGCGGCAGCTGCGGCGTCCCAATGCCACAAATGCCAAAAATTTGGCCACGTCCAGCGCCGCTGCATCTCTCTAGTGAAGTGCGTTAAGTGCAGCGAAGGCCACCACTCGACCGAATACAGAAAGTAGAGGGAAGCGCCGGCAAACAATGTCGCCAAAAAGCCACCTACGGTAACAGCAAAACCAGAGAAAACGGGACAAGCTAAGTATACGTAGCTCCTCAAGATCACAGCGACGAAGAGCTTCGCTGATGCCGCAAGGCAAAAGGAAGCTCCCGTCGCGTCGCCTAGCGGGGTTGTAAATATGCAACAGCTCCAAACGGTGTCGAGCGCGCCCTTCTACTTCGTCAGCGCGCTGGCGAGCTTGGAGGGATGTACTCCACCATGCACGTCTTTTTCACCAAAATATCATCTCTTTTGCAGGAGTAATGTCAGTTTTTCGACAGGTGCAGTCCCTGTCGCCTCCTGGAACGTAGACGCGTTCCGGAGTAGGAAAAACGACTTGCTTGAGTACTTGCCACGCCTAGACGTGATTGCCATCCAAGAGACGCACAGGCTGCTAGGATGCTCGGATACGTGGTGTATCGGAGGGACCGGACGGCCAGAGGAGGAGGAGTGGCCCTGCTAGTTAAACGAGGTATCGAACACCATCCCACAGCTGGTCAACACGGAAGCACCGCGAAGAAATCGCCGTGGCGTCCTCTTACCCCTGCAAAGCACCGAGATGCGACGGTATAGGGAACAGGTTTCTCAGGAACCTCCCTCACCTTGGGGTAATGGCGTTGCTAAATATCTGCAACGCCATCCTGAAATTGCGCAGATTTCCAACGAGATGGAAAAAGGCTGACGTGATTCTCTTCCCTAAGCCAAATAAAAATTTAACGTTTTCCTCTAGTTACAGGCCCATCAGTCTCCTGATGAGCAAAGTAGCAGAGAGGTTGATCTTGGCGAGATTGCACAAGATCACGGTAGAAATGCAAGTCCTCTCAGATGAGCAGTTCGTGTACCGCTGTGGCCACTTGTCAGAGCATCAAATTCTCAGGTTAGTAGAACTTGTCCCCGCAGATTTCAACACCAGTGGACGTCGTTAAGGCCTTTGACAGGGTCTGGATTATCGTAAAGATGCTCGACTTTGGCTACCCTGTCGGTCTAGCCAATCTGGTGGGGTCCTTCCTAAGAGGCAGATAGCTGCGTACAACGGGGGCCCCTTGGTTCGCCCGCAACAGCGATACCCTTTGGGATTCATGCCAGCCCTGGAAGTGATGAAAGCGCCAGCCGAGGCATTCTTCACACGCGCACAAAGCCACAGCAACCAGCTGATCCAGGTGGCGGTGGACTACCGACCCGATGCGACCGCCAGATACAGGCGACCAAGGTTTCAACTTCTAGACGCGGGGTAAATTGAGACATTTCTTCTGTTTTACGACCGCCAGGATCAATAATAGGACTACAAAGAGACATTGACTTTTCCCTATCATACCCCGGAGTCCGCCTAGGCGGACGCTGAACGATAGGGCCTTTAAGGTCCTTATGAAACAAATCTTTTTGTAATTTAGATCTTGAAATATCAAAGTTTTCTTTTGAACGAATATCATATCCATGAATATCTGCCCTTTTAATTAAGAAATTATTCAAATACTCTGGCATCAACTTATGTTTAATTTTATAAATTAGAATTAAACACGATTGCTCAATAAACTGGGCTATAGAAAGCCATTAACGTTGTGTTCTCATATAAACTAAAGATGTGTAGCCTGTGTTTTTCAGTTTTGTTGCAAGAGATTAACAAAGACAAACAATATGTTATATGAGGATGAATAATCGTGTTATATATTAACAATTTACATCATCGTGATACATGTTCTGATATTCGACCAAAGAAACCAATTTTTTTACATATATAATACACATGTTTACAAAAGTTTAATTGTTGATCTAATACAACACCAAGATATTTAATCTCTGACACCATCGCAATCTTTACACCATTGATATCGACCTCAAGTTTACTCTGTGCATAGTTTTGACAATTTTGTTTTGTACCTTAAATCATATATTTAGTCTTAGATGCGTTTAATTTAAGTTTATTATTACATAACCAATTGCTTGCTAAGCTCGTGTTTCAATACATTGTTTAATTCTGCATGATCATATCCTGAGACCGATATCAATGTGTCATCCGCAAATAAATTTATTAGGTCCTTATCTAATACTTCACTAAGGTCGTTCATGTAAATAATAAATAATAATAGTCCAAGGACACTTCCCTGCGGGACTCCAATATCGCTTGATACTTTATTTGACATTTTTCTTTTAATCTTTGGGCAATGGCATCGATTACTTAAATATTTATGCAGTCATTCTAATGATTTGCCTTTAATACCGAGCACATAGTTTATTTAACAATCTCACACGATCAATTGTCTCAAAGGCCCGCTGCAGGTCTACAAATACACTCAAAATAACTTTATCATCGTCGATATCTTTTCTCCAATTCGCGCACACACTAGCTGTAATGCTGAGTCGCAGGAATGATTTTCCCGAAAACCTGATTGGCCCTTGAAAATTATTTTATTGTCTTCACTATTTTCTAAGTTGTTCACATACTACAATTTCCAGTATTTTGTCTATAACTGGTAATAAATTGATAGGTCTAAAATCTGCTGGTTGTGAGGGGGATCCTATTTAGGCACCGGAACTATAACACTTGGTCTCAATTCCTCAGGCACGACACTAGTAGTTAATGATGTACTAATTATATATAGTAACGGGTAGCCTACTACTATAAAAATATCTTAAAGCAGTTTTATCGAAATATCTTCATCTGATGTTGACTTATTTTTCAAACCCATTACTATTTTACTGAGTTTATTAAATGAAATTTGATGGAATTCTGGAAATTCCGCTTTATATGTGGAGAAGGAATAGTAACTTCATTGTAACCTGTAACCGTATATTTCGATAGTTTTGATAACCTGAGACCTCCTGCGGAGTTATTAAAATATTTAAACTCTTACCGCGTTCAGTACAATCATAAACAATATATATGGTATGATACAGTCAATTGCAGACATCTTTGCTTGCAATTCCTATATAACGAGTCACACAAATAGTCACTTTCATTCAGTGTGAGTCAGACTGAGACAAAATTTTGTTTATCTCATCTTCGAGTTCACGGACGAACCACTGTTGACAATCATTGCTTCGATACAGGTTGAATTTTGAAAGACTGTCGTCGTAGGAGTATTTCAAATAATACGCGACACTGAAGGTTTTTGTGTCCTTTGGGTATTTAAATTTAGATTATCTTCAGTGCACGGCTCCAAAATACATTCAAAGTTGGCATACACGGCGAACGGTACCCTTTCCTTATAATGATAATTCTTAAATTTTAAAATTTTTTCTTGTTAACCCGGTAGCTCAATTTTACATGTATTTGTTCTCAACCGTATCGAAATTTGCAGGAATCATCAGTAAATTTATAACCCGATCACTTTCACTTTTACTCAAACACAGGTAGGACTTCTTTGAAACGTCACTGAAATTTGGATATGAATCTCTTTTAGCTGGATGTAAACCAGACACTGTACTCTAAATAATTCAATAAGGATCATTATTTTTAACATTAACTAGGCATCTTTTATCTTTAATAAATTTTGGATTAGTGTACGTTACCAAGCCCGCGGTAATAGGTGAATAATTATTAATTTTGGCATGTAGCCTTTCCAAGGTCCAAGGAGGTCCAAGGTTTTTTATATTCAAAACTTTTAGTTTATACAGTATAGGTTGAACTACATTATCTTTCCATCATTGTTTTAAATCAGTATTATTATGGATAATTTTATTTTTGATACTAAAAGATTTTAAACTCACCTCTCCGTCATTTAATTTAGCGAAATTTCCTTCAAAAACTACGTTCACTTTGAGTATGGAGTCTTTCAAGGCCACTTTAATTGAGAAGCTACGAAATGACTTTTTTAAAAAAGGTTTGAAATCTTTTAAATTCACATTTACGATAATTCCCGACTGGATTCGAATCTCATGAATTTTACCTTTAATTGCACTGTTTATTAAATAAATGTTTCGGTTTATTACTTTTATATGTCTGAAGAACTGGTCATCGGTCTTCAATAACGTCAACGATCTTTTAGTTAGCCCGATAATATCAGAACTAACTTGTCACACTGTGTCAGCAACTGAGATTTTTTTAATTAAAATTTAAATTGCTTTCTCAATTGCTCAATGAGAACAAAGGCACGAACTAATACAATAAGATGGCTGCATCCAAAGAGATTTTGAAAGCAACTGAAGTCTTACTATACATTTGCAGATATTGTGACCATATCGTATGGTAGTAACATGATATGGTGTAATAGTATGTTATCTTATTAACTGCTTACTGTAATGTTCTCAGGGCCAGTTGAAACTTGTTTACGAAAACTCCAGACGAAATTCCAAGAAATACGATAAGTATTGTTTAGATTAACACTGAACTACACGTTTTCATAATAAAATTGGTACTGGTAAAACAATTTCTGAGAATAAAATTCCAAGAAAAAAGCTCCTTGATTGTTGCCGATTGTCGTATCAGCATATCGAGTTCCTGGAATAGATCAATAAATTATACTTGTTTACTTCGTTACAGATGGATATCATCTATGCAGCTGTGAAATATCGTGAATCATTAAGCGGGCTCAGCATCCTTGAATTATATATCTGTTTATATTTCCACGAATGAATCGCCTAATAAAACCGATATGGAGCTCTTTGATTCAAGCCTACATCTCCAACGTAAACATATTCAACGAAAGCCTTATCGCTTATTTATTATTTATTACCCACAACAGTCATTGATATATGCTTTTAAATAAAAGCCAAGATCTGAGAGTTACTGTGTGCTAGAAGTAGTTTGGGAGACACAGCGACTAACTTTTTTGTCTTTGGGACTGAGGTTTTTTTCATTAGGTAGAAGCACCCCTATCCAGACTAGAGTATTTCGCCGTAAAGGGTGTTTTATTTTATTTTTTCGATATTCCTAGCCGTTTACAAGATAAATGGACTTTTAGGTAAAAAGTTTGTGGAAAAGATATTTTTTTGTTATAAACTTCTCAGAACCGACCTCCTGGACAATGTTGTCAGACGCAACCCTTCTTCAGTATCCCACCCTCTCTGACGTCACAACCACTCTCCCCCACAGGCAGCTATATTTATTTTCTTAATCTTATACACCCTCCGACACTTAATCTTCTTCAGAGACTGGGTATTGTCGATATCTTTAGCTTCCCCATCCTCTCTGACGTCACCACCACTCTCCCCCCTGGCAACCATCTTTCTTTCTTAATCTGATACACCACCCCACTCTTACTCTTCGTTAGAGACAACCTCCAGAACCCATCCTCGATTCATGTATCACCACCCCCTCTGACATCACCCCCCACCACCTTTTAAATTTTAAGATACGGGATATATTATTTTTTTATTATATCAGAAGGGAACGGGGAGGTAGTAGCGTCGCAGGCGAGTTTTTTTTTATTTTCAAGGTCAAATTGTTTAAAATAAATCTAAACATTTTTAGTTGCATTTACAATATTTTCGAAATGTAATATTTATAAGAGGTTCAGATTTTGTAAATAGAAAATATATTTGCAAAAAAAAAAACAAAATAACTTTATTATTACAAAACATACAAGAAAAATATATACGTATGTCGTAAAACATATTCAGCCTTGTCAATGAAAGATATACATTAAAACAAAAGCAAACAACTATTTAGACACCTCTATCTATGTAGGAACATAAGTAAGTATATGAATATTTAATTAATTCTAAAAGTATATTTCTTATTACTTTTAGCAGTTTGTTCCAATTCCGGATTTTCTTTAATATTGTCACGGATTTCCCAATCCGTCTTTTTCTTACTGCCAGAAAAAAGCAATCCGTTAATTAATCACTTAACTTTATTACCTACTCAGTACACTACTGAACACTAATTAAAACTCAACTAAACACTTATTTAATTAATCGCTATCTAAATCACTTTGAATCTCTAGGAAATTTCCAACTAAACACTCCAATTCAAGACTGTAATTCAAAACTGACTAACTAGGCCGTTTATTCTTCTTTTATAGACCCAACGAATATTCCAGGTATTTTCTAGCATCTCTAGATTCATTTTCTTGAACGACTCGAACGCTTCTCGTCGATTCCTCATTTTTCCAGTCACGCCTCGATATACGGCATTTTGTTTGTTTACCAGAATCGCGTAGGGGCGATTGGGGTATTCTAGCATTTCGAGATACCACAGTCGTCGAATTGGGTGCAAGTGGGCAAATTCCGTGACAATATATTTAAAAAAATCTGTACACGACATATTAAAATTAATACAAATTTGTATTTCTCATTTTATTGAATCAACACTGCCCTATTACGAGTGTTTGACCATTTTAAATTCATTGTCTCTTTCCACAAAAGCATTTGAAGGCGGAATGCTTAAAATGTATGACATTACCTGATATAAAGCAGGAAGTTTTTCACACAATTGAAAAAATTTTAACCATTTTTCTGCAGCAACATATTGAATAAATTCTTTCTAAATAGTTTTCTGTCCTTAACGAAATAGAACTAAAATGACTATATATTTTTAATACCATAGCTTCAATATCCACATTTAATTGATTTTCAGCATATTTAAATGCATTATTAACAATGTGAGCTAGACAACCATTTTTAAAAATTTTTATCTTTCAATAAAGTAAAACAGGACCGAGTTTTTCCGAAGTTTGTATTGGTTGTGTGTGTGTGTGTGGTGGTGAAACAACATTTCTTAAATCCAAATTTATGCTTTGTAAAGTTTTAAGTATGAACTGGGAAAATTGCATCAACTGTTTCTGAGGGTTCTTCACAAAAATCTAACAGTTTGTATTGTACTCCATTTTGCACCGTAAAATACCTAATGCATATTGGATACATTTGCCTATTTCCTTTATTGGAAGTGTATGTAGCAACTGAGAAGTAGACAGGATTCTGCTGATCAGTAGAGAGCAAATTTATCTGTGCCGAATACCAAAATACGATACTTTTAGCGTCCCGTATGAACTAACAGCGGGACGTGGGACATGTGACTTGAAATGCGGGACGGGTGGCAAACCTGATACCCACCCCCAGCAGGCAACCACCTTTTTTCTTGCTATGATACACCCTCCCACATCTACTCTTTGCCAGAGACGATCACTAAGGCTCTCTGGCCATTGGCGTCCGCGACGACCTCCAAGAACTTCTTCAGGCATGACCTTGAAAGATATCACACCCATGGATGCCACACGCACCAAAGTGCGTTAGAACCGGCCTTTCTTAGCTACTTTTATTGTACTGAAATGTTCCTGTACAACAATATAATGCCGAAAACAATTATTTTATTAGTTTACCTCGGAATCCCAATACGAGAAATTTATGACAAAAAGCAATTAACATAGTTCTTTGACCTAATGCAAATAAATATTTGTTGTATAATAAGTTTTATAATAAAATCAGTTTAATATGAATGTATAATATACTTATGTAGAATTTATTCTTGATTTTTAGTTTACGTAAATTTAAATTCTTCGTTACATACAGAATTTAAATTTTTAGTCAAAAAGAATAAATTTGAAAGTTTGTTTACACAATTTGTATAATAGTAACCAAACTTTAAATTAACTAAAATTTAAAAAGCTAGTAGGTATATTAACAAAATAAAAGTTTTCTGGATTGAACATACATCATTTGAGGTTTGATTAAATGATTATCATCGCATATCAAAAATTGCATTTAAAGAAATGACAATAGGAAATACAATATATTTCCTTTTTGTTTAAGAAATAGTTTTTCCAATCGTGGTTTTCAAATAAACAAAGTGCCAAAAAATAACATTTTTCAAAAACTGTTCCATACAAAGGTAGGTATATTTTTTTCTGGAAAAGTATTGTTCATCAAATTTTATAACTTCACAACAATTTAACTGTATTTTATGTCTGATGATTTATTAAGTTGCATACACACTTGCAACAGAACCTCGTGGCAAACTTCGGCACATAACTTCAAGACCGTGTGGACGGTACTCTGTAACCTCATCGAACGTGAGTGCTCGCATCGAGGTTCGCAGCCTTTCTAACACGTATCGGTATTTCTGCATCACATCAAACAATGATGCAGTATGCGGTTACGCAGAGTGTATACGTGGACACAACGAGGTTCTGTTAGGAGACAAATTTTACGCGTGTCACAATCTATTTGACTTTGTTTCAGGCGCAGTTATGCATCGAGGTCCTGTTTCAAGTGTAATGTTGTTTCTGATTGGAAATGATCTACGAGTACAAGAGTAATTGCTAAATGAAATTAATGTTTGTCTTACTTGAGAATTTTCGATATCATTTGTTAAATTACATCCTTGATGCCTCCACAGCAAACCACCTTTTAAGATTCCTGATATTGAAGATGTTACTAAATGAAAATTATCTTCTTCCAACTCTTGTGAATCAACTTGCTTGCTAAGTAGTGCTTCCGACGTTCTAATATTCTGGGAATCTGTAAAACAGAATACAGAATACAATACATGGATTTGCTTGTTTTGAAAATAAAGTTGCTATGGTGTATTTTAAGTTTACATATTTAAGATCCAGACAAGGAAAAATTTGATAGTTTTTTGTTGACACATTAAGAAAGGTTATTTAGAATTAAAAGTTAGGCGAAAAATCAATTTTATGGGTAAATCGAATTACTTTGATATAAAATTAAATCCTTGATAAAAAATATTGCTTATTAATAAAATGGTGATATATAAATTACGAAGCGTAATTTTTGAAAGAAGAACTCTGAAATATATTTAAACAAATGAAAGTGCAATTTTCAACAGTATAACAATAATTTAACAAAATATGGTAATATTATCAAGATAATTTCAAAATTAAATATGTTAAATAACACACTAAATAGTTCAAAAAATAATGATATGTAATTTAATTAGTAAATCATAAACAAATATACAAGGTTTAGCATTTATCGCCTCAATAAAACTTAATAATTAAAATATTAAAAATTAAAATAATACAAACTGCTACTTAAAAACTGTATTTATTATATCGTTGTGTATGCCATGTTTTGCTTCTTAGTTAATTTTATTTTTTTTGGCTTAAAACTGCTATTAAACTGTTAAAAAGCTTTTAAGCAATTTATTTTCTTAGAAGTTGCTCGAGAACGCAAAAATTAGAATATATATAAGCGTATCGTTTCGCCGTCACAGTTCAGTTTATATTCAGAAGTTGAATGCGAATAACAGAAACGTCAGAGTAAAGATTGACAGTTGTGAATTTGTTTGAAGAGAAGTTGAGTTACTATGTAATCAATAGTGACAATAAAGTTTCCACCACACGGAAAAGAAAAGGTAATTATAGAAATTGAAAGTAAGTTCACTATTAGAAAGGCAAAGAGAGCCTCAGGTGAATGCTATGCTTTGAAGAATAAGAAACTGGTAGGAGCCCGTAAAATTGGACCTCCATGTCATTTAAATTGCAAATTAAAATGCCAACAAAATCTTTCCGAAGATGAGCGAGATGGTATTTTCAAAAAATTTTGATCTGTAGAAGCTGATATAAACAAAAAACGCGAGTTTGTAGCTTCTTACATAAAAGTACAAAGGAAGATAATGAAAAAAAGTAGTCACTTTACTATTTTTTTACAAAAAATAACGTACACCCCAGTTTGCATATTTCTTTCACATACACTTGGTATTTTGCAAAGTTTTGTAAGAACCGCTTTAGCCAAAAGAGGAGCTGGTGGAATACTATTGAAGAAAATCGAGATAAAAAAGTCCCAATAAAAGTAGTGAAGATATTAAAAACAGTAACAGAGAACATATTACAAAATTTCCATTTGTGGAATCGTATTACACGTGAAAATTCCGTGAAAAAATATTTAGGATCCCATTTCGAATAAATAAAATGTATGAATTTTAAAAAGAAGATTGTCAAGATAGAAATGTCCCATACGTATGTATTGCAAAATAGTGGATCTACAATGACATTTTTAGTACAGAATTTTATTTTGTATTTACCAGTTATCCTATAATGATACTCGCGATTAGTGCAATTATTTCCAGATCCATCTTAGGTATTCATCAACATTAAATGATAGATTCGTTATTCAGCAAAAATATGATAAGAACTTAAAAGCAGCTTCTGAAAGATATGAGAAAAAAATCAACAAACAGCGATCTTTGGAAAATTTAAAAGAAAAGGTCGACCTTGAAAAATGTGCCTAAACCAGTGCTTTCGAACGCATATAATTATTGTTCGTTATTGGCAGCAAGTTGCTAGAATAGTAAGCCAAAACAAACTCTTTCTTTGGAATGGAGGCTACGGACTTTAATGATTTTAAAAGTTCTTATTTCGCTTCACAAACGCCCTATATTTCCCGAAAAAAAAACCCTTAACAAAGAAACGTTTCTAATATCTAAGGCCGTACAATTAAAAGTTTGTTTTAAAAATGGAATAAAATTTTGTATTACAAAAGTAATTTCAATGATGACTTTTCCCAACGCGACCTAAACAGAAATCGTCGTACCCACAACTTAAAAATGTACCCATATTTTTTTGAAAACTGTACTTTTTTATTTAAATTTTTATTAGCAATTGTTAAAAACACCCATTCTTTAGAAATATGAAATCAGAAAATGTTAACAATTAATCGTTTAAAGACACTAGACTGATACGAATTTTAGAAATTGTTTTAGATGCTTCTCCTGTAAAATTTACTTTTTGTAACTTAATATAGTTTGTCTGAGGTGCTGAAATGGGATGTATAGTAATTTAGGAAAACATTGTACAGAGAATAAAGGCCAGCATCTGATTACATCTGGTTAAACTGTTGTCGGGTGCGGTTCACCACAAAAGTAAAAATGTTTTGCTCAAATTAAGATTTTTCAGGAATAATATCGTCACAAAAGTACCCGGGTAGATCTCGCGTGGTACAATAATAACCTTCCGTCGCGATGTATAGTATCTCTAGCTTAGTGTTGACCCATTCTTTCTGACCCATCCTGTATAAGTTGACTACAAGCTTGATAAAAATATGCTGGTGTGAGCGAGACACTAATATAACATCTAGGTTGTGCATCATGTCATGACATATTAAAATATGTATGTTGTTGGAAAAAAAAATTTGAAGCGCCACGACGCTTAGCGTCGTAAATATATTTTCTGTATTTTGATCCTACCTTCAAGTAAAAGTAATCAAAAATGCAATAGTTTCTAAAATAATTTACTTTTCTCAGCCGTTTCCCAGAAAAACTCATTTCTCCAGTCAATTCGATCACCCTGTACTCTTTAGTTCTCTTCTTAGGGGTCGTCGACGATGTTGGTATCTAACGTACGCAGGTAATGATTCTCAAATATTATTAGGATGATAGTGATGAATAACCAATAGTTAATAGAATTGACAGGGCTTATGGGCTCTATTTAATTGGTTCCTTGTGGCCTCTCCGATAAGTTTAAATAAAGAATGAATATGACCGAAATCGATGTCCCTTAAATGTACAGGTGTATCCTTATTAATAGTCAAATTCCGTAATTGAGAATGTTTGGCCACTGGAATATCGGCAGCCGAATTTCAGTTTTTGAAGCTACGAATCGAGGTTGACTATAATTTTATTACAGTCTGTAGTTAGATGTAGAACTGATTATTGATTAACTAGTTGATTAATTGTTAAAATTACATTTTCTCAGTTTTGGATTTGGAGGGTGTTTACGGGAATAACTAATACATGTCTTTTTTCTAACAGTTGCTATTGATTTGGTTATTGCAATGTGGCAGATTTTTATAATTAGTCATTATTAGGATAGTACTACTACTAGGCAGCTGTCATCTGGGTTGACTTGGTGTGTTGCAGATGTAGGTATCTTCAATCTTGGGACAAGCTTGTATCGTCGTAATGTATGACAGTACTTATTCTAATGTAGAGTCGTTGGAATAATATTGAGGTTCTGAATAGGAATAGAAATCAAATGGTAATAGGAATAGGAATAGGTCTGCTGTTAAGATTGGCATACCTACTAATGGAATTTTCTAATTCGTCTAAAAATTTGTTAATAGGGTTTAGATTCACAAATAATTGAGTAAGTTCATTTTAGATAGTTAATATAGTAAGTAAGAAAATAATTGATACGCTTGCTAATTTCTACGAAGGTTTGCATCAAATTATCAAGTAATTTTAGATAGCTTTTTGAATTTGTGTCAATGTTATCACGGTGTTATTGTATCCGTTTATTATTTTTTTCTTCATTTAAATATAAATTGATATAAATTTTGTATTATCTACTAATCATGCTGCTTGTGCGATGGTAGTCAATATTTACTTCGATTTTGTGGGCTCTTTTGTTTAGTAGACAATATTTTCTTCGTTAATATCAAAAGGTAAAATTTGTTTTAGATGTTTAGGGGTATATTTATTGTTACTATGGGGTGTATTATCGTATACCATTATTTTATTTTTATTTTATTTTATTTTATTTTATTTTATTTCAGTAACCATCCAACGGGAAACAGTCCCAATTACAGGATAACAAAAAAAAGAATTACAATGTAGAAACAAAGAAAAACGTTGAATAAAATTTGAAATACACGTTAACACTTTGGAATGTATGTTAAATATACAAAATGTTATATAAATATTGACAAATTACAGTATTACAAAAATAATACCATATAGAGAGAGGAAAGCAAAAGAACATTAAAAAAATAATAAACTAGACATAGTTTAAAAAACTTCTAAAATTATTGTCTATATGATTGACAAACGTTAGTTGGGAGTCAAAATATACGTCTAGATCCCTTGCAGTATCAGGTACATTTATAATGTTATTGGAGACACCATACGGGATCTCGAACACGTGTGTAAGATATAATAGCATATTTATTTATGTTTAAACGAAGTCTGTTCTCCCAACACCACAAATCTAACAAGTTCAGATTTTCTTGCAATAGCCGACGGTTGTTAATACTCCTTATTTAAAAAAAATCTTCATATCGTCCTCATATAACAGATGTTGAGCTGACAAAACTTTTGTTGCATCATCAATAAATATATTAAATAATAACGGCTCCAATACTGTACACCAGAAAGAACTAAATTTATTAGACAATGTCCTTGTAAGATACATATTGAATACGATCACACAGATATAAGTGGAAAAGCTCCAGCACACTATTTGATGCCCCAATCTATGAAGAAAAATATCTTGGAATTTTATCATAGGCCTTAGAGAAATCAGTATAAGCTACACCTGACCCTGATCATCCAACACCACCGATATATATTGTGTTAAGCACATCAAATTGGTAGTAATTGAACGACTCTTCACAAAACCATGTTGATACTAATTATTTTTAGCGTAGTTAAATAGAATTTCATGTAAAAAAAATTCAAAAACTTTAATAAAATTACAGATCATAGTAATAGATCGGTAGTTATTTATTTCATTAAAATTTCCATTCTTAAAAATTGGTCAAATTCGAGATATTTTCCAAATATTTGGTACAGTATTCGTTGATAAAATCAAATTAAAAATTATTCTAAGTGGTTCACTCAATGTAGGAGCACAATCACGAATTAAAAATGATGGAATATTATCAGGACCCCTAAATTTATCTTTTAATCTTTTTATACATTTTAAAACGTCTTCTACAAGCGGAATGTTGTTTAAGGTATTAACCGCAGTATTTTGTACTCGTAAACTATGATCAATTCTAAGGATACTATAAAATTAGTATGAGCAGTGGCGACATCAGTTTTCAATTTTGCTCTAAGTCTACTAAACTCGTATGCTCATATGTTTGCATATCTTTATTCTGTTTATATAAGTTAAAAGGTTTTCGTTTTCGCTTAATATTAGAAATAGATACGCATCGATCAAACACCCTATATAGCATTATACATATACTCATATCATACAAATACTTACATGCCTCATTAACATCACTGTAGTCCTTCATTGGTGACCAATCAATATGAAGTAACTCATCATATAAAAACACAAAATTGAAAGATTGGTCGACTTACCTTAAGGAAGATCAATCTCAATTATTCGAACATTGTAGTCCTCCTTTGGTAAGTATGATAGATTCCATTCTTGCGTCCCTGAGTACGCCGCTGTGCACACAGTTTTAAAGAAAAAGTTAATCTGCTAGGTGTTATCACTCGAATCCGCCCGTTTCCCCAACGGCTCAGTCCATAATTTGGGGAGCGAGATGGCACTTTTATGGGCTTGTTCTTAGAGGAGGGTGGGTTGCTACCAAAGGAGGACTACAATGTATAATACTTTAGGTATATACATAGTTTTATTGAAATTTCTGCTATGTCTCAAAGCTTTTAGTTTCTCAATTTCAAATGCCTTTATATGAAGCCAACTATAACAATGAGCAGGAGCTATCGCAACCAGCTTTCCTATTAAGGAAGCAAATTCCCGAATTTTACACTTTTCTTTTTTAGAAAAAGATTTTATTTCTGCCACGATATTGTTAATTTTCTCTTCAGGTATACTAACTGTTAATTTGCAGGTGTTGAATATAAACCCTAAATGTTTTAACTCTTGAGATGGAACAATACTGATCTTTTCAAAATTTATCAAAAAGCCTAGTGATATCAGCATATGTTTTGTTTCTTCAACAGCAGTTTTACATTTGTCAAATGTTGTGCCTATAATTAATATGTCATCTAGATATATCATTAAATTACAGCCAATTTGCCTTAGATATTTTGCCACAGGTTTCATTAATTTTGTGAAGATGAGGGGAGCAATATTGAGTCCAAGGGGTAAATATGTAAATTCATAAATATTTGTTTTAAATTCAAATCTGAAATACTTCCTATAGGCTTTATTAACAGGCAAAAGAAAATATGCACCCTTTAAATCAAGCTTAGATAAGTAGCAATTTTTTGTAAGTAGGCTAACAACTGATTTATATCCCCCTAATTTAAAGTGAGGGGCCTGAATAAAATTATTTAATTTTTTCAGATTCAAAATGAATCTGTAACCCCCATTTGGTTTTGTAATAATGAAGTAAGATGAAAGAAATTATCTCCGTTGATGCTTACATTTTGTTATCGCACCTTTTTGCAGTAAGGATTTTATTTCGTATTCATATTTTGGATATTCGGATAGTGCAATCTTAACATGAGGTTTATATAGTTGATAGGGTTTTGAAGCAAATAGTATACATATACCTTTAACAACCCTGTTGTTTGTAATCTTCTTTCATTTTTTAATGAAATATTTTGTTTCTGTTGTAACTGCGCCTGAAGTTTAAAGATTTATTTAATGGACGCTGTGGCTTCTTTCTTTCTTCCCTAGGTTTCCCCCTCTTGATTTCTAGTCCAGTTTTTCTTAATGTTTGATGAGCTTTTACTTTTTCCACAAAAAGGGAACCGAACAAAAATTCATCGATAGGTGATTGTAAAGATGCTGCCTTGCAGTCAAGATTCATAAATGGAATAATATTTGTTCTTCGTTTCATTGATATTGAATAATGCGCATTAGCAAACATTTGCGCAGATTCTGCGAGTTTTTGAGTTAACTCGTCTGATATACGACCCCCTTTTCTGGGCTGTTGAGTTTTTCATTCATCAGCTCCCCCAATGCAGTTAATCCTATAGCTAACTGTTCCTGTAGAGTAACTAGAAACTTTTCTGATACTATAACCGACTCTGGCATTACCGACTTTAGTTCCTCGTTCAATTTCGGAGGATGTAAAGCTTGACAATTTTGAGGGATAGGATACTTGTCGCTAAGACTTTTCCTAGTGTCTACCGTAAATCCCTGGGTTAGATATGATGTCCATCTAACGACAATTTCATCATTTAGACTAATCCCTACAGGTTTCAGTTGAGTAGGGTTGACACCCAGGAAAGGAGTTACATCCAAGCTATTTTCGGTATGAACCTGTGCAACAGTTTTTTCTATCGGTGGCCCTTCATCGTCACTCTCATCGGATTGAAAAGAGGAGAAATAACCTACCAAAAGAAAGAAAACAAAAGAATAATTACTATTACGAAATCTAGCTTCCATAATACTATTATTTTGTAGAGTTACTCCATTAATTTGTGCTTAAATTTCACCTATATGTGGTGCCCAACGTCACCTTGTATGCCTCTTATTCTGGTAAAATATACTAGTTGTGGTGCCCTAAAGTGTCACCCTGTATATAAGTTTATATAGCATAATAAACTAGAGACATAAATACTGGTTCGAGCAATTGAGTCCTCTGTATATTAAATACATATGTAGACAATAAATTAAAATTAATTGTGTCATTCTGTATATTTCACATATTGGTAAAATATGTAAGTTATGTTGCCCCAACGTGTCACCTTGTATACAACTTCATATAGCACATAGCTAAGCAGGTATGCAAGTACCTATTTACTAAAATATCTCTTCTCAAAAATGTATCTGAACAATATTCTTACAGTTAATGTTGGTGCCCAATGTCACCTTGTTTAAATTTAAATATTTTTCCTTAGAAAAAAAACACATTCCCATTATTCAAAGTATAATTTATTTTAACTTACTGGAGATTTCAATTCCTGAAATATTGACACGTATGTTTCCATCTTAGCCATTTTCCTCTTCAAATCCTACAGTTCTTCTAACATTTTCCTTTTAATTTGCCTAGACATGTTTGCACTAGCACTCACGACTTTACGCAGCGACACAAATTATGGATTGAGCCGTTGGGAAAACGGGCGGGTCCGAGTGATAATACCTAGCAGATTAACTTTTTCTTTAAAACTGTGTGCACAGCGGCATACTCAGCGACGCAAGAATGGAATCTATCATACCTACCAAAGGAGGACGGAAATGTGAAGAATTATTAGCTTTTTTAAAATTATAATTTTTAATAACATCTTACATACATATTTGTTATGATATTACCACATGTAACGGTTTATGGTGCACATCCTCCTCCACCACATGCAGAAATGGTTGCGTCACAGAACAGCACAACTCGCCAATAACTAAATTAAGCGTTCTTCCGTAAATGTAACGCATGGTATTATACCGTGAGAAAGAAAAAAATTAAATTAATTTATTCAATCGTGTCACCAATGAGTTCTCGATATTCAAGCAGTATTCTCGAATATTAAAATCACCTAACAAAACTATTTCTGGACCATATAAGCACTTTAATGAAATAAGGCTTTCAATAAATACACCCAACTGTTCGGTGGTGATTTTGGGTAAAATATACAGTAATATAATAAATACGTGATTTGGACTTATACCAATCTCAACCATTAATACAGGGTTTTTTTATATATTTTTAGGTATTAATAATATTGTGTGAAATTTTTATAGTTAGATATTTGATTCAACTTAAAGGAGACCACCTGAAGAAGCAATCCTAAAAATGCACAAATAGGTCAGATCTTATCTATTGTGGTTGAACTTGTCGTGTTCCCACTGCCAAAAAAGTGAGGTTAGATTTTTATAGAGTGAGTAAATTAGATTATTTTCTTTAGATAATTATTGAATAGAGCTTTGTCTGTGGAATTGTTCATTAGCATACCTAGATGTTTGGTATCAGAGAGCATACATATGACTTCATTGATAGGAATTGTAGGAGATTTGATTTATATTAGCTTAAAATACCTTTCTAAAACAGTAAAAAAATTAATACAGGGTGTTAAAAAAGTGTGTAAAATATTTAAGGAGGTAATAGTATGAACCAAAATAAGCAGAAAAGTCTCAATAAACATGGCTCCACAAAGTAACGGTTGCGGAGATATGAAACGTTTTATGCTTTTTAGCCCCTTTTTATTTTGCAAAAGGTAGGAATTAGTGGTTCTCTTGTTTGGAGAATTATTCACGAGCAACTGCTTTATCCATACCATGTGCAACGAGTACAGACCTTAAATCCAATAAATAATCATCAAGCACGTTTGATTTTTTGCCGCTGGTTTCTGCGTCATGATGCTGAAGACCCTCGTTTTCTTGCAAACATTCTTTTTACTGATGAGGCCGGGTTCACAAGAAATTAAGTGTTTAATTTTCACAATACGCATATTTGGGCCGACGAAAATCCTCATGCTCTAATAGAATCTGGACATCACGTTCTTCATTAAACATTTGGATGGGTATTGTAGGTGACAGGTTTCTAGGTCCTGTTGTTTTACCAAACCGATTAACAGGCGCTGCTTACCCCAACTTTCTGCAGAACACACTGTATGAGTTTTTGGAAGACATTCGTTTGAATCAGACGCAACAAATATGGTTCCAGCGTGATAGTGTTCCAGCTCATTTTTCCATGGCCGTTAGAGAGCATTTACACCAAACTTTTCCACATAGATGGGTAAGAAGGGAAGGTGGAAGGGATGGAACCTGTTTTATGACCTCTAAGATTGCCTGATCTGAACCCTCTAGATTTCTTTGTTTGGGGATATTTGAAGACATTAGTGTATGGTACTTCTGTAAATAGCCTGGAAGAGCTGCAGCTATGGATTAATCAAAAGTGTCAAGAAATCCAAACCAAGGAGGGTGTTTTCGAAAGAGTTCGAATATGGTTGAGACGAAGATGTTGTGCCTGCTTGGAAATGGACGGAGGGCACTTTGAACATCTTCTGTAACTTTGTTTTTTGTTAAGTTTTTTAACTTTCCTGCTTATTTTGGTTCATACTATTACCTCGTGAAATATTTTACACTCTTTTTTTAACACCCTGTGTATCTATTATGGGTAACTGATTAAAATACTCACCATCCAGAACACTAGACTTTAACCAAGTTTCGGTCAATGCAATCACATCATAACTTTCATGTAATATTAACGTATTGTTGTAAAGTTCTTATTTTACTGCTCAAACCTCTCACGTTCTGATAGTACAGGAATAACACGTTTTTTGCATCTTGATGTTTTAATGTCATGGCATATTTTGTCTATCCCAAGAAGCACGATTTGAGTTAGTTTGACAATTCTTCATATTTTCAGAGGTACATTCTTTATATTGATGGGGACCAGCACATTTAGGACATACTACAGAGTTTTTACAAGCATTATAGTTAGTTTCATTAGCGATTTTATGTTTTCATGCTGAGTGTGGTCATTCTATAGGTAACGCTGAGTTACGAATCGTTTTGGTTTCTTATGACGATATAACGTATTTTACACTAAATTGTTTTAAATAAATGGTACGGTCCTGTAATTATATTTTAAAATCATACATTTTAATGTAAGTCGTGGCATCTAATGATTTTCGGTTGTTTTAAAATTTAATTTGAATTTGTGGTATGATAAAAAAAGAACAAAAAAAGGTTTATTTTCGCTGGCACGATTCATGAACGATCGATTGGAATAATATAAAGCCGTGTACTCACTTGTAACAGAACCTCGTCGCGAACCTCGTCGCGTGGCTTCAAAACGACCGTGTGGACGGTACCCGCCCCTCCCTAACCTATCACATGCGCAGTAGGTTACACATACAGTTTTTGCTAATAACTAAAATTTGAAAACTGATTTGATTGGTTCCTAATCGAGACCCATCACGTGACGTTGTTATTTAAATGCAAAAAACTTTACTCTGGGTGCGATTTGAACCCGGGACCTCTCGCATGCGAAGCAGGCACGTTACCACGGGACCGCTATGACTATTAACAAAAGGTTACAGTAACTGCGTAATATATGAATCAGAGAGCGCTTGAAGGCGTGCCACACCAAGCAGTCTGAGCTATAACAATAACTGTATTAATGATATTTAAGATTTTACAGGTGATATTAAATATTTAAAAATATGTATGAAATAAAAAACTGGTAGCGCTGGGAATCGAACCGCAGACCTCTAGAGTGCAAAGCGTGTACGTTAGCGATAGACCATCGTAACTTATAGATAATGAGCAATATATGGGCTTGTGCTGGAAATAGTGGCGGTAAATTTAATCTGGTGAGATTTAAAATTAGGCGGGAAATTCAAACTGGAGGGATATTTAAAATTAGTCTAAGTAGCGGGAAATTCAAATTGGTACTGATTTAAAATTAAGCGGGAAAATTCAAATTGATTTAAGATTAGGTGGGAAATTCAAACTGATATAAAATTAGGCGGGAAATTCAAACTGGTTTAAAATTAGGCGGGATTCAAATTGATAGAAGTGGCGGTAAATTTAAACTGGTGAGTTTTAAAAATTAGGCGGTAAATTCTGACATAAACGTGACATAAACGTGACATAAGCGTGACATAAAAGTGACATAAACGTAACATAAACGTGACATAAACGTGACATCGTGACATAAATGTGACATAAACGTGTCATTAACGTTACATAAACGTAATATAAATGTGACATAAATGCGACATCGTGACATAAATGTGACATAAACGCAACATCGTGACATAAATGTGACATAAACGAGACATTGTGACATAAATGTGACATAAACGTAACAAATGTGACATAAACGTGACATAAATGTGACATAAACGTGACATAAATGTTTCATAAACGTGACATCGTGGCAAAAACGTGACATAAATATGACATAAACCTGACATCGTGACATAAATGTGATATAAACGTGACATAAATGTGACATAAACGTGACATCGTGACATAAATGTAACAGAGAAAAGGACAACAGCGATAGAAAAAAGGACAATGCTGACAGAAAAAAAGGAGAACAGCGACAGAAAAAAGGACAACGATGACAGAAATAAGGACAACAGCGACAGAGAAAAGGACAACGCTGACAGAAAAAGGACAACAGCGACAGAAAAAAAGGACAACAGCGACAGAAAAAAGGACAACGATGACAGAAAAAAGGACAACAGCGACAGAAGAAAAGGACAACAGCGACAGAAAAAAGGACAACGATGACAGAAAAAAGTTAACAAAAAGGATAACAAAAGGATACATACTGGAAATATATAGTCATTATATCACCGCGAGTAAACATGTATGTGTGCGATGTATGCTCCAAGGAGTTTGTAAATAGAAGTGGACTCAGTCGCCACGCTAACAAACATAAATCTAAAACATTTCCCTGTAACACATGTGGAAAGAAAGTTACGAGTCGAGACAACTTATTAACTCACAGGAAAAACAATTATCATCAGGTAAATAATAGTAAACCGCTCGTCGACATGAAAGAACCAAACAAAAAATATGTATACAGACCTATCGACTATAAAGAAACAGACATGAGGCGTGAGAAGGTGCTGATGAAGCCATTAGCACAGATTATCCATTAAGAATAGAAGATAGTATCCATTGTCAGAATTAAAAAAAATAGTAAAGATTCTAATATACTGGTAAACGAGCTACGATATTATATCGAAGAATGTGGTTTCAGCATAGAACATCGTCTATGTAGGAATATTATTACCAAGTTACCCATATTTATTATTAGTGTATTTAGTAGTTTATTAGTATTACTCATATTTTATATATGGGAATAATTCAGTAACTTAATATACATATAATAAAGTGGGCTACACTAAAGATCCTGAGAGAAGACTTTGGCAGTTGGTTCTGGATTGGTTACCAGAACCAACTTATACAACAAACAAGCCACATAGAATTCTTAGTTATACAGAGGGTTATATGAAACAGCGTATCTTCCAACGAAATATACTTCACATAAATTGCAATAAAACAGAACGTTGTAAATCCATTGAAATTAAACAGGGTTTCCATATTTCTGCAGTTCTTCAAGGCTCAATAGGATGTTTTCAAACCAATCTAGGGGGGTCTTCATCGCTACATAATATCATTCTTTATAATTGTAGGTAAAGTATCTGTTTCTTCAACGTTAGGCAGCCCTTGCACCTGGTTACACATGTCTCTGAATTTGCCTGCTTCGTTTATCCTCACAGCTAATTGATAGCAATCGTAGCAGTAAGATATAAAATCATAGTATCCAATATTTCGTTTGTCACGTCTGTATGTGGAGGCGACTCTGTAGGCTGTTTTCCCACATTTTTCACAATCTTCTTTGAGATTAGCGAATTATTTCGTGAATAATTAGCGAACTTTTCAAAATTGTTTGCAGAACTATTAATTGTGAAGCGTTCATTATTGCTTTTAAAGACAAACTGATTGTTTTTTGGTAGTGATACTCGTATATAATTTTTATGAAACAATAAAACGACTTTATGATAATAAAGTTTATTAAATATTATATTAATACAGATTCATTGCTGACTCATTTCTACATCGCGTTCCTCCTGGCCATCAGATTCTTGTTCCCATTCGCGTTCAGGAATTTTATTGGCTAAATGGCTTTGCAGTAAATGTTTAATATCATGAAGCATTCCCGTCATGCCCAAGTTAATAAAACTATTAACATCATCTATGGTACATTGTTCGTTTAAATAATCTTCACACAATACTAACGACTTTCCATATTTCTCAACTAATTCTTCACAATATTCTGCTAGAAAAAAGTTTCCCATACCATAAATGGCTTCATGATCGACATCAAACTGAAGATTTGAGATGGTCTGACGTTGATTTCGAATACCACCATCCAAGTCTTTATTTCGATCTCTTTCACATTATTCTGGCTTTGTTTGGTTACACACTATAACTTAATATTATTTTTACTAGTATACTGCTTGTTTTCGACTGTTTTCAAATTTTTCATAACATTATTTTATGGAGTAATCCCCACCAGTTTAAATAGGTAGAGGGGAATTTTATTTTTTAAAAATGATATACTTATTACTAACATGGTATTATATCCTACCTTCAAAATTAAGAAAAGATTACGCTAGTTATGAAATAAAGTAGTAATTTTTGCTGACAGAACAAATGCAGGTGTTTAGAAATGATGCAATACCGGATGTAATATATTCATTAACCAGTGACCTTCACATAGGTATCAATTTACATTGCAGTTTTAAAATCTGTTAGAACTCAAAAAGTTGTCCAAAACAGTTTTAAGCAGGTAAAAATAATTATAAAAGCAATAAGAAACGGGGGTCTAAAACTAAAAAATAGCTTCAAAAGCAGTAATGAATCCACAGTAAAACAGCTTTAAAATAACATATTGTGGGAAGTACCTTCTTGAAATATTATATACAATTTAGCTCCAATGGGTACAATTTTATATCAGCAACATTAATAGTAATGTAATAGTAGTACGGCAACATGACACTCACAATGCAAATATATTACTTTTGTCCCACCTGCAATATAAAACAAATATCTATCAAGAAAGCATTTATAATTTATTTAAATGATAAAACATTACACGTTTATTAGTTAAAAGTGCCAGATATCAGAGGAGAAGAGGTGAAAGAATATGCAGGAATGGTTTATTTATTTTTTATTAGACTCCCTATACTTGCATAATTTCAAAGTAATACAAATATTAATATTACGTAATAATTTAATTATAATAAATTATAAGACAAACACATGATACCCAAAACTTAATCTTTTTATTCACCTCGTGTTCTTTTGTTGTCCAAATATTTTTAGGGCGGCATATACCGGAGTCCATTAAGAACCAAAATTTGCCAATTGTGAAGCTTCACAATTCAAGAAAATGCCTTTTACTTTACTTTATAAGTGTATTTTTAGACCCACTACCTACATATTATGCGATATGACTGCCTGAGCCTGAATGATTCTGATTCATCCATTATATCTCCAATAAATTACACAATAATTAATACCATTTTATTTTTTAATCTTACTTGCCCTGTGTCATATGCGACTATAACTACATCTACAATCGGTAAAAGCTGACAATCAATGTGTTAAAATATAGTCCAGAGTCTGCGAACATATTAAACAGTTCACAAGGGTTTCTAACAGTTTTTGGGTTTGACTGTTGACCGAATTTTCCTCAAAAGCTGTCCTGAATTAATTATAATTTCTACAAACTCCAATTTTACCCTTCGTTATTTAAAAGTGCTTAACATATTGATCATTTTGCGCTTCAGTAATACACTGTAATTCTTATATCTACAAACAGCTTAGAAATATTCTTAGTTTTATCATACCGCTGAATATTATACCTCCAGATTAGTATAAAATTTAGAGAAATTAATGATCGTTTCAGCATATCAAATGAATTAAACATTCTGATGCCCACAAAAATATATATATATTACCTGGTCAGTTTATTTAGTCATAATGTTAGTTTTGCGAATAGTGAGTAAATGCGACGAATCGTTTTTACTTATCAGCAATGCGTGAAACTGGATATTTGTTTATAGTATCGTATTTAAGTATCATCTGGTAAAATACCTCTGTCTGTGACCTAGATTTGCGCCTTCGTTTCTAGATGATTTATGTACATTTCTCGAGGACTTAATTTATATACATATACTACGGGTTTCAATTATTTAATTAATTATTTGGGTAATTATTCTGTGAACAACCTTCAACATGAAAATTGCAAAGCACTTTAAATATTGTATCAGCATTTTTTTCAAACTGCAAAGTTTCAACAATCATACTATGCAAATGAGAATCAACCATCTGCTGTAAAATTTAGATGTTAATGAATGAATGAATTAAAGATATGTATCCCTACTATTGTCTTAGACTTCATGAGAGGTTGGTTGAGTATAGTCCTAACAGTTCCTGTTAGAATTATGTAAGACAGTTTTTGTTGTTTGTTATTATTATATACTACTAGACTTTTTAAAACATTTGATACTATGACGATGATTTTTCGATGTTGAAATTTCCAGCACATCTTTTTAGATTCTTCTGGAATGACAAATGTCGAACTATATCACTCCATCAATGCAATAGATAATTGTTTTATAATCACTTGATATTCTCCAATGAAAAGCAGTAAGTATCTGTATAATGCATATATGGATAATATTTACTGACAAAGCTATCTAATATCAACTCAAACAAGTAAATTTGATTCCTCAACACCATTTAACTGTTTTAACCTTTCTTTTTTGCACATATTGATCGTATTCTCAAAACAATAACACCAAGATCATTTTTTTCTATCAATAGTGTATTAGTAGATTAGTAAAGCATAATTTCAATTTCAAGTAACCACTTAAAAGCAATTTCTGGTATTGCCACTTCCTTCAGTATATATAGTTTTCACCATAAAGAAGAGACTACCTTGTTTGTGGGTTTCACTGCAGACAGTCTCAATTATGCAATGTTTAATAAAGGTTGTAAACGTCACTGGTTGCACAGTGTAATACAATATCCATTTCAGTAGACAGATTTTGTGTTACCGATGTATATTAAACTAATAAAAGAACCTGTTTTGAGTTGAGATTACTGTCAGACAACAATAATAAAATGAGAATTGACATAATTGTAATAAGGATGCATCATTTTATAGTGCATAGCGGTAAAATTTGCAAACTAAGACTATATGATCTACAGAAATATAATTTATCAGTAAAATCAAGACATCAATTTCTGCTGGTAGGATAAACGCAGATTTAGGTGACTTCGGCGATTTCAAAAACATGTCCAAAGAATGCGATTGGGAGAGAGCCTGCAACTGCTTAGAATGCACTCCTAACCTCAAAGAAGATTGTGAAAAATATGGGAAAAAAGCCTACGGAGTCGCCTCCACATGCAGACGTGACAGACGAAATATTGGATACTATGATTTTATATCTTACTGCTATGATTGCTATCGATTAGCTGTGGGGATAAACGAAGCAGCCAAATTCAGAGACATGTGTAACCAGGTGCAAGGGCTGCCTAACGTTGAAGAAACAGAGACTTTAGCTAGAATTATAAAGAATGATATTATGTAGCGATAAAAACGCCCTAGTTTGGTATGAAAACATCCTATTGGTCATGTGCCTTGACGAACTGCAGAAATATGGAAACCCTGTTTAATTTCAATGAATTTACAACGTTCTGTTTTATTGCAATTTATGTGAAGTATTTTTCGTTGGAAGATACGCTGTTTTATATAATTCTGTGTATATCTAATAATTCTATGTGGCTTCTTTGTTGTATGAGTTGGTTCTGGATTGGTTAAACTGCTGAAGTCTTCTCTCAGGATCTTTAGTGTAGCCCACTTTATTATATGTATATTAAGTTACTGAATTATTCCCATATTTTGTAACTTGGTAATAATATTCCTACATAGACGATGTTCTATGCTGAAACCACATTCTTCGATGTAATATTGTAGCTCGTTTACCATTATATTAGAATCTTCATCAATTTCTTTATTCTGACAACGGATACTATCTTCTATTTCTAACGGATAATCTGTGCTAATGGCTTCATCAGCACCTTCTCACGCCTCATGTATGTTTCTTTATAGTCGATAGGTCTGTATATATATTTTCTGTTTGGTTCTTTTATGTCGACGAGCGGTTTATTATTAATTATCTGATGATGTTTGTTTTTCCTGTGAGTTAATAAGTTGTTTCGTCTCGTAAATTTCTTTCCACATGTGTTACAGGGAAATGTTTTAGATTTATGTTTGTTAGCGTGGCGACTAAGTCCACTTCTATTTACAAACTCCTTGGAGCATACATTGCACACATACATGTTTACTCGCGGTGACATAATGACTATATACTTCCAGTATGTCTCCTTTTGTTATCTTTTTTCTGTCATCGTTGTCCTTTTTTCTGTCGCTGTTGTCCTTTTTTTTGTAGTTGTCCTTTTTTCTGTCATCGTTATCCTTTTTTCTGTCGCTGTTGTCCTTTTTTCTGTCGCTCTTGTCCTTTTTCTGTCAGCGTTGTCCTTTTTTCAGTCGCTGTTGTCCTTTTTTTCTGTCATCGTTGTCCTTTTTTCTATCGCTGTTGTCCTTTTTTTTTGTCAGCGTTGTCCTTTTTTCTGTCATTGTTGTCCTTTTTCTGTAGTTGTTGTTCTTTTTTCTCTCATCGTTTTTCTTTTTCTGTCATCGTTGTCCTTTTTTCTGTCGCTGCTGTCCTTTTTTTCTGTCAGCGTTGTTCTTTTTTCTGTCATCGTTGTCCTTTTCTCTGTCACATTTATGTCATGTTTATGTCACATTTATGTCACGTTTATGTCACGATGTCGCGTTTATGTCACATTTATGTCATGATGTCATGTTTATGTCACGTTTATGTCACATTTATGTCACGTTTATGTCACATTTATGTCACGTTTATTTCACATTTATGTCGCAAGTCACGTTTATGTCACGTTTGTCACGATGTCACGTTTATGTCACGATGTTGCGTTTATATCACATTTATGTCACGGTTATATCACGATGTCACGTTTATGCCACGTTTATGTCACATTTATGTCGCGTTTCTGACTCTAGACGTCCGTGGTTCGATTCCCAGCGCTACCAGTTTTTTTATTTCATACATGTTTTTAAATATTTAATGTCACCTGTAAAATCATTAATACAGTTATTGTTATAGCTCAGACTACTTGGTGTGGCACGCCTTCAAGCGCTCTCTGATTCATATATTACGCAGTTACTGTAACCTTTTGTTAATAGTCATAGCGGTCTCGTGATAATGTGCCTGCTTTGCATGCGAGAAGTCCCGGGTTCAAATCGCACACAGAGTAAAGTTTTTTTCATTTAAATAACAACGTCATGTGATAGGTCTCGATTAGGAACCAATCAAATCAGTTTTCAAATTTTAGTTATTAGCAAAAAGCTGTATGTGTAACCTACTGCGCATGTTCTTTCTGATATGTTAGGGAGGGGCGGGACCTAATTTTAAATCAGGGTGTCAAATTTCAAAATAAAGGTGTCAAATTACAAATTTTCCCACGGTCCAAGAAATTTTCCCAGTCTAAAGTAAAGCTATACCTACTCGCAGCTTAACAGACGATTGATAAAATTATAAATATATCCTTAAATAATAACTTAAATTTTGCATTACAAGGCTGTATTTTTAGTATTTATATTTTTGATTGATTGGTCTTCTTGCCTGAAACTATTATATGGGATTCAGCTAGGTGAAAATAGGTTCATTCGTACCTGAGGTGAGTTTCTTTATTTAAATATTGTTTTAAGTAGAGTCCATTCAAGGAATTGAAATTATCCAAGCCATATGCTATTTTAGATGTTTTTTTTGTTAAGAAGTCAAACCCTTGGTGAAAATCTCCAGGAAAGTAACGTTCAGATAAACGTTAGTGCAATGGCACTGCAATTGTACTGTTGTATGGTGTTAAATATGATTTACTCTGTTTACATAAAATTACTGTAGACTTAAGAAGTTGGGGAATTTTTCCGCTGTAAGTTGGCAACATGAAAAAACTCAAGATTCTTGACCTTCAGATGGAGAGGTTATGTTTATGTTTTTGTCAGCTACGTCCCTATCTACGGAAATTGTTGGTTTTTATCATTTGCCGAATAGTGATGTCACGGAATTTGCCCCACTCACACCCAAATCGACGACTGTGGTACCGCGAATTACTAAGATTCTGTTAAACAAACAAAATGCCGTGGATCGAGACGGGACTAGAAAATTTGAGAAACGACGAGAAGCGTTCGAGAGATGCTAGAAAATAGATCTAGAGATGCTAGAATATACCTGGAATATTCGTTGGGTCTATAAAAGAAAAATAAACGGCCGATTAAGTTAGTCTTGTATAAGTCTTGTATTACAGTGTTGAATTGAAGTGTTTAGTTGGAGATATCAAAGTGATTTAGATAGCGATTAATTAAATAAGTGTTTAGTTGAGTTCTAATTAGTGTTCAGTAGTGTACTGAGTATAGTTAATAAAGAAGTAATTAATTAACGGATTGTGTTTTTCTGGCAATAGTAAAAGTCGGATTGGGAAATCCGTGACAATATGGTGTCAGAAGTGGGATTTAACTGGAAGTTTTAAAGAGCTTTCTGGAACCCTGTCCACAAAGTGGGATTTAAGTGGAAGTTTGAAGAACTTTCTGGAACACTGTGCGTGGGTGGAATAAAGACCCAAGTGTGACATATCACCGCACTCGTCGTGATTCAAAGAAGTGAACGGTGGTATTTGCGAAGGACATTCTCGAACATTCTAGGACTTTGTACGGGAGTGATACAAAGACCCAAGTGTGACATATCACCGCACTCGTCGTGACTTAAGGAAGTGAACGGTGGTATTCGCGAAGGACAATCTCGAACATTCTAGAACTTTATACTAAAGTGAGATAAAGACCCAAGTGTGACATATCACCGCACTCGTCGTGATTCAAGGAAGTGAACGGTGGTATTCGCGAAGGACATTCTTGAACATTCTAGAACTTTGTACGCGAGTGAGACAAAGACCCAAGTGTGACATATCACCGCACTTGTCGTGACTTAAGGAAGTGAACGGTGCTATTTGCGAAGGACATTCTCGAACATTCTAGAACTTTGTACGCGAGTGAGACAAAGACCCAAGTGTGACATATCACCGCACTCGTCGTGACTTAAGGAAGTGAACGGTGCTATTTGCGAAGGACATTCTCGAACATTCTAGAACTTTGTACGCGAGTGAGACAAAGACCCAAGTGTGACATATCACCGCACTCGTCGTGACTCAAGGAAGTGAACGGTGCTATTTGCGAAGGACATTCTCGAACATTCTAGAACTTTGTACGCGAGTGAGACAAAGACCCAAGTGTGGAATATCACGGCACTCGTTTCATTGTAAGGAAGTTAACGGTGACATTTACAAACACATTCCTGGACATTCTAGAACATTCTAAAGAAAATAAAGTGAATGCCTGTAACTAGAAGCCAAGTCAATATGGATGCACAAATGGCAAAACTGTTAGAAATGATGCAAACAATGCAAAAGAAAATGGAAGACCAGGCAAAAACAATGCAAGAGAAATTAGAGGAACAGGGACGGACGATGCAAGAAAAATTTGAAAAACAAGGGCACCAGACGAAGACAACACAAGAAAAATTAGAAGAACAAGGGCATACAATAAAAGATCAGATACAAACAATACAACAGGAAATGAGAGATCAGACAAAAGAAATGCAGACAAAGCTAGAAAAATTGGAGAATACACTAGAAGAAAAACTAGAGGAGCAGTCATATAAAGTGGAAAAACAAGTAGAAGAGAAACTGTTAGAACAAAGAAAAGAAATGAACGAAGAACTGTTAGCACAAAAAAAAGAAAATAGACGAAGAAATAAAACTGGTTAGAGAAACCTGCGAAGAGCTTCGACATAAATTAGACAAGGTAACAAAAGAGGGCGTGATCAAATCAGAAGGGCCTGTTATCCGAACTCAGAGAACGAAACCTCCCGAATTCGACGGCAAGGTCTTCTGGAATGTCTATCTGCGTCAGTTTGAAGCAGCAGCTGCGGCAAACGAGTGGTCTGATTGTGAAAAGGCTACTGCTCTAATAGTTGCTCTACGAGGGGAAGCTCTTGACGTCCTACAAGGAGTTCCTGCTGGGCAGCAGAATAACTACGACATTCTAAAACAGCATATGGAAATGAGATATGGGGATAAGCATCTGCAGCAAGTTTACCAGGCACAATTGAAAAATCGTCACCAACAGAATGGAGAGAATTTACAGCATTTTGAGACCGATGTTGCCCGACTGGTTTGATTGGCCCCGTCCGAATTCTTAGACCAGCTGTCCATCCAAGTTTTTACCGATGGCCTAAGAGATTGCGAAACCCAGCAGGCATTACGACTCGCCAGACCTAAAACGTTGAACGACGCTCTTTCGCATGCACTGGAATTCGAGGCAGCAAAGATGGCATCTGGTAGACATGTTAAAGTTCGGGCCATCAGTGATAACAGCGATAGTATGGCAAATGGAGACATAATAAAAACACTAAAGGAGATTATTGATAAATTCAGTCCATCTACTAGGACAAAGAACCAACAATCTGATAGTCGAAGGGATCGCCTTCTCAAATGCTGGAACTGTGGGCAGACGGGACATCTGAAGAGACACTGTAGGGCCCCCGCCGCAGATCAGCAAAAGCGCGACTCCCAGGCTGCGCAGGAAAACTATATTCAGCCGGCTTGACGGGGCAAAAGCCGGCTGCGTCCTCCTACCATGCCCCACGAGAAGAAATTACGTTGTCACGTCTCCAGGACTCTGACTCCTTGCTAGTAGAAGGCAGTATTTTTGGTCGTACTTTCCCTATGGTAATCGATACTGGAGCAGCAAGAACTATTGTTCGGCCAGATATTATTCATGCTTGGCGTATTAAAAACCCTGCCAAACGTTATGTCCTTACAACAGCCAATGGACAACAACTGCCAGTCAAGGGGAATGCGAGCTTGAAGTAGAATTAGGAGACGTCAAGTTCAAACACAGAGCCCTGGTAGCAGATATATCGGATAATGTCATACTCGGACTAGACTTACTACGAGCAAAGGGGGTGAACTTAGATTTGAATGTTGGCACGCTACGGATAATGGGTGAGGAAGTAGTGCTAACGAACACCACTGAGAATAACACTGTACGGAGACTCGTTGTTAAAGAAGATGTGGTACTACCTGCTCAGACCGAAACCTTGGTTGCCACTGTAATGGATGGGGAAATGCCTTGCAGTGTAGGAGTGGTGGAACCCAGTAATCTGGATTTGTTTAATAAATCTATAGTCACCGGCCGCACCCTGATTAAACCGGAGAAGACGACAATAGTACGGGTAGTTAACCTGAAAACCTTTCCACAGAAAATTACAAAGGGAACTGAAGTAGGAGTCTGTGAATCTGTTACCATGGTCAGAACACTCAAAGAAAACAACGAAATGGAGAATAAAACAAATAAGACCAGTCTACCAGAATGTTTAAGGGACATCGTGGATAGGGCTAAGGAAAGATTAACAGAGGTGGAGGTGGAACAACTGGAAGAGCTGCTAAGTGAAAATGAAAATGTGTTCGCACTTAAACCAGGCGACTTTGGGAGAACCAATGTAGTGAAGCATCGAATCGATACTGGTTCATCGTCTCCTATAAAGCAGCCACCACGAGGACTTCCCCTAGCCAAGCGAGAAGAAGTTAACAAGATGTTAAGTGAGATGCAAAGCCAAGGCACCATAGAGCCATCTCAGAGTCCTTGGGCTTCTCCTGTAGTCCTGGTTAAGAAGAAAGACGGCTCCACCCGATTTTGCGCGGACTACAGAAAATTAAATGACGTCACCAAGAAAGACAGTTACCCACTACCAAGAATTGACGATACTCTGGACACCTTGGCTGGTGCGCAATGGTTTTCCACTTTGGATTTAAAGAGTGGATATTGGCAAGTCGAGGTCAGTCCAGAAGACAGGGAAAAGACAGCGTTCACTACCGGAAATGCAGTTCAATGTAATGCCATTTGGTCTATGTAATGCCCCTGCCACTTTTGAGCGACTGATGGAAACTGTACTTCATGGCCTGCATTGGGAGACCTGCTTGATTTACTTGGACGACGTGGTGGTGCTGGGACGCTCTTTCCAGGAGCACCTGAAGAACGTGTCCGAAGTGTTCAAAGAGTTGAAAGCAGCGAACCTGAAGTTGAACCCGAAGAAGTGCAGTCTGTTCCAAAAGGAGGTTAGATACCTAGGCCACATAATTACTCCAAATGGTGTGAAAACAGACCCGGAGAAGACAGAGTGCATAAAGAACTGGCCGGTTCCTAAAGACAAACATCAAGTTCGAAGTTTTCTCGGCCTATGCACATACTATCGACGATTCGTCCAAGGATTCTCAGACATTGCCAAACCTCTGCATAAATTGACAGAAGACAGCATCCCGTTCGAATGGACTCCGAGATGCCAGCAAGCCTTTGAGACGCTGAAAGAGGCTCTCTGCACTACCCCGATTTTGACATACCCAATACCTGGACAACCATTTATAGTGGACACGGACGCAAGCAACATTGGAATTGGCGGAGTTCTTTTTCAAGTACAAGATGGCCAAGAGCGAGTAGTGGGCTACTTCAGCAAAGTCCTATCAAAAGCTGAAAAGAACTATTGTGTGACTCGGAAAGAATTACTTGCAATCGTCAAGAGCCTAGAACACTTTCATAAATATCTGTATGGCCAAGAATTTCTCCTAAGAACGGATCACGCTTCCCTTAAATGGCTGCTACAGTTTTAAAACCCTGAAGGACAGATGGCAAGATGGCTGGAACGGCTGCAAAAATATCACTTTGTTGTTGAACATCAAGCCGGCAGGAAACATGGAAATGCAGATGCCCTTTCTAGGAGACCCTGTCCTGTCAACTGCAAACACTGCAGTAGTCTTGAAAGGAAAGAAAACATCTCATCAGTTCCTTGTAAGGTGGTAGCAGCCCAACCTGAAGACCGTTGGAGTTCAGCAGCGATTCGGGAAGACCAGCAAGCTGACTGTGACATCAAGCCTTTACTAGACTGGAAAGAAGCCAACAACCGACCGTCTTGAGCTGAAGTCAGTAGTAAAAGCCCAGCATTAAAGAGCTATTGGGCTCAATGGAATTCTATGGTGTTGGAAGACGGTGTCCTAAAAAGAGCATGGGAGAACAATGACGGAACGGAGGTCAAGAAACAAGTACTACTCCCGAGGTCCCGGGTCAAGGAAGTGCTGCAGGAAGTACATGGAGATACAGGGGGTGGACATACAGTGGACATACAGAAGATTAGGGAGCGTTTCTACTGGTTGAGCTGCAGGACGGATGTAGAAGATTGGTGCCGAAAATGTGACATATGTGCAGCAAGCAAGGGACCGAAGACCCGTTCCAGAGGCAAAATGCGCCAGTACATCGTAGGAGCGCCGTTTGAGAGGATTGCCATTGATATCGCTGGCCCCTTTCCGAAAACCCAAAGTGGAAACCGATATCTGCTAGTAGCCATGGACTACTTCAGCAAATGGCCGGAAGTATACCCCCTTCCCAATCAAGAGACCACAACCGTAGCAGATGCGCTAGTCAATAACCTGTTCTGCAAATTTGGTGTGCCCATGGAACTACATTCAGAGCAGGGCAGAAATTTCGAATCAGGTGTGTTCCGAAAGGTCTGCGAGCTTATGGGAATCCGGAAAACCAGGACCACCCCACTGCATCCCCAGTCAGATGGTATGGTGGAACGCTTCAACGCCACACTAGAAACCAATCTGAGGATGTTTGTGAACGAGAACCAGACAGACTGGGACAAGCTCATTCCACTCTTCCTGTTAGCTTACCGCTCAGCTGTCCATGAAACTACTGGGAAGACTCCCGCAAAGATCATCTTTGGAAGAGAGCTTCGCCTTCCCGCAGATTTGGTATTTGGTCGTCCTGCGGAACAGCCCACAGAGCCAGACACTTATACCCATGAGATAGAACGAAGACTAGCAGCCGTACACGATCAAGTCAGATCTCGAATGCGACTAGAGAGCGATCGCATGAAGACTCGATACGACGTCCGGGCCAATACAGTCGGATTCCAACAAGGTGACCTGGTGTGGCTGTACAACCCCACGCGGAAGAAAGGAAAATCGCCTAAACTACAGAACCGTTGGGAGGGCCCCTATACTGTGATTAAAAGAATCAATGACGTCGTCTACCGGATACAGAGGACTCCCAGGAGTAAGATGAAGGTTGTCCATCTGGAGCGTCTGTCCCCATATAGAGGTGTATCCGATCGGGACGATCGGTCCTAAGGAGGGGGCAGTGTCACGGAATTTGCCCCACTCACACCCAAATCGACGACTGTGGTACCGCGAATTACTAAGATTGCCCCAATCGCCCCTACACGATTCTGTTAAACAAACAAAATGCCGTGGATCGAGACGGGACTAGAAAATTTGAGAAACGACGAGAAGCGTTCGAGAGATGCTAGAAAATAGATCTAGAGATGCTAGAATATACCTGGAATATTCGTTGGGTCTATAAAAGAAAAATAAACGGCCGATTAAGTTAGTCTTGTATAAGTCTTGTATTACAGTGTTGAATTGAAGTGTTTAGTTGGAGATATCAAAGTGATTTAGATAGCGATTAATTAAATAAGTGTTTAGTTGAGTTCTAATTAGTGTTCAGTAGTGTACTGAGTATAGTTAATAAAGAAGTAATTAATTAACGGATTGTGTTTTTCTGGCAATAGTAAAAGTCGGATTGGGAAATCCGTGACAGTAATTTAAAGCCTACAATCTGGCCCCACTAATTTCAGCAATTTATCAAACATTGCCACTGTCATTCGGGTGTAATGAAAATATAATCGGCATTCTCATTTTGCATTTCTTTATATAAATTATAGAAATCACATTGCATGTGCTTTCTGCGATTAATAGGTCACACCCACCATCTCCGAGTTCTTCTTTCCATTTTTTTTGCATGTATAGTTTTTATACATATTGACGTCGCTGCGAGTAAAAGCAGCAAAAGTAACTGTTTCTTAACCAAACAGTCCTCTTCATTCATCTTTTAAAAACAAATCAATTCTAAACTAAATATCTAAATTAGAATCTAAGTTAAAAACCTGCAAAAATGTGAATCTTCTGTTTACTGTCAAAAAAACTGTTTTCTGATTGGTCCTTGTATGATTGTTGTAAAGGGAATGGTAAAAGCTAAAATGCTTTTAGCATTCATCCGTATTACTCGCCGTTTTACTTCAGTATCTTTGAATATTTGCAGGTGGGATGAGTTAACATTCCTATTATTTCCTAAACCCCAGATTATTCAGTTATTAAATGCCTAAAATTATTTGTATTTTGTAGAAAACACTATTTCAAGAATACGACCCTTTTTAATAAATTTTCTGCAGTACCAATGCAACCGCACTAATATTATGTGAATGAAGCTTTAAAGTGAAGTGAATTATTTTTCTTTTATAAACCCAACGAATATTCCAGGTATATTCTAGTATCTCTAGATTCATCTTCCCGAACGACTCGAATGCTTCTTGTCGATTCCCCAATTTTCTAGTCCCGTCTCTATACACGACTTTTTGTTTGTTTAACAGAATCGTGAAGGGGCGATCGGGGCAATCTTAGCATTTCGCGATACCACACTCGTCGGTTTGGGTGTGAGTGGGGCAAATTCCGTGACACTGCCCCTCCTTAGGACCGATCGTCCCGATCGGATACACCTCTATATGGGGACAGACGCTCCAGATGGACAACCTTCATCTTACTCCTGGGAGTCCTCTGTATCCGGTAGACGACGTCATTGATTCTTTTAATCACAGTATAGGGGCCCTCCCAACGGTTCTGTAGCTTAGGCGATTTTCCTTTCTTCCGCGTGGGGTTGTACAGCCACACCAGGTCACCTTGTTGGAATCCGACTGTATTGGCCCGGACGTCGTATCGAGTCTTCATGCTATCGTTCTCTAGTCGCATTCGAGATCTGACTTGGTCGTGTACGGCTGCTAGTCTTCGTTCTAGATTATGGATATAAGTGTCTGGTTCTGTGGGCTGTTCCGCAGGACGACCAAATACCAAATCTGCGGGAAGGCGAAGCTCTCTTCCAAAGATGATCCTTGCGGGAGTCTTCCCAGTAGTTTCATGGACAGCTGAGCGGTAAGCTAACAGGAAAAGTGGAATGAGCTTATCCCAGTCAGATTGGTTTCTAGTGTGGCGTTGAAGCGTTCCACCATACCATCTGACTGGGGATGCAGTGGGGTGGTCCTGGTTTTTCGGATTCCCATAAGCTTGCTTTCGAAACAGTTCCATGGGCACACCAAATCTGCAGAACAGGTTATTGACTAGCGCTTCTGCTACGGTTGTGGTCTCTTGATTGGCAAGGGGGTATACTTCCGGCCATTTGCTGAAATAGTCCATGACTACTAGCAGATATCGGTTCCCACTTTGGGTTTTCGGAAAGAGGCCAGCGATATCAATGGCAATCCTCTCAAACGGCGCTCCTACGTTGTACTGGAGCATTTTGCCTCCGGAACGGGATTTCGCTCCCTTGCTTGCTGCACATATATCACATTTTCGGCACCAATCTTCTACATCCGTCCTACAGCTCAACCAGTAGAAACGCTCCCTAATCTTCTGTAGAGTCCTACTGATACCGAAATGTCCACCTCCAGTACCTCCATGTACTTCCTGCAGCACTTCCTTGACCCGGGACCTCGGGAGTAGTACTTGTTCCTTGACCTCCGTTCCGTCATTGTTCTCCCATGCTCTTTTTAGGACACCGTCTTTCAACACCAGGGATTTCCATTGAGCCCAATAGGTCTTTAATGCTGGGCTTTTACTACTGACTTCGGTCCAAGACGGTCGGTTGTTGGCTTCTTTCCAGTCTAGTAAAGGCTTGATGTCACAGTCAGCTTGCTGATCTACCCGAATCGCCGCCGAACTCCACCTGTCTTCAGGTTGGGCTGCTACCACCTTGCAAGGAACTGATGAGATGTCTTCTTTCCATTCAAGACTACTACAGTGTTTGCAGTTGACAGGACAAGGTCTCCTAGAAAGGGCATCTGCATTTCCATGTTTCATTCCTGCCTGGGGGTCGCGCCATTGCCGGTCTGCGACTAGGGCCCTACACTGTCCCTTTAGATGACCCGTCCGCCCACAATTCCAACATTGAAGTGGGCGATCTCTTCGGCTATCAGGTTGTCCTCTCTTTACTCTGGTAGTTGGGCTGAGTTTATCAATGGCCTCCTTCAGTGTTTTGATTATATCTCCATTTCCCATACCATTTCTGTTATCACTGATGGTCCGCACTTTAACATGTTCCCCGGAGGCTACCGCTTGGGAGTCGTGTTTTTGTTTATCTGCAATTGGGGCTCTACACTGTCTCTTCAGATGGCCCATCTGCTCACAGTTCCAGCATTTGAAAAGGCGCTCCCTTCGACTATCAGATTGTTCTTTCTTTGGCCTAGTAGATGGACTGAATTTATCAATAATCTCCTTTAGCGTTTTTATTATGTCTCTATTTGCCATACTATCGCTGTTATCACTGATGGCCCGAACTTTAACATGCCTACCAGATGCCATCTTTACTGCCTCGAATTCCTCGAAAGAGCGTCGTTCAACGTTTTAGGTCTGGCGAGTCGTAATGCCTGCTGGGTTTCGCAATCTCTTAGGCCATCGGTAAAAACTTGGATGGACAGCTGGTCTAAGAATTCGGACGGGGCTGTTGGATAAGCCAATCGAACCAGTCGGGCAACATCGGTCTCAAAATGCTGTAAATTTTCTCCATTCTGTTGATGACGATTTTTCAATTGTGCCTGGTAAACTTGCTGCAGATGCTTATCCCCATATCTCATTTCCATATGCTGTTTTAGAATGTCGTAGTTATTCTGCTGCCCCGCAGGTACTCCTTGTAAGACGTCAAGAGCTTCCCCTCGTAGAGCAACTATTAGAGAAGTAGCCTTTTCTCAATCATACCACTCGTTTGCTGCAGCTGCTGCTTCAAACTGACGCAGATAAACCCTGCCGTCGAATTCAGGGGGTTTCGTGTTCTGAGTTCGGATAACAGGTAATTCTGATTTGATTACGCCCTCCTTTTTTATTTTGTCCAGCTTATGTCGAAGCTCTTCGCAGGTTTCTCTAAGTTTATTTCTTCATCTATCTCCTTTTTTTGTGCTAACAGTTTCTCCTCTACTAGTGTCTCAACTCTATGTGACTGCTTCTCTAGTTTTTCTTCTAGTGTATTCTCCAATTTTGCCTGCAGTTCTTTCGTCCGATCTCTCATTTCCTGTTGTATTGTCTGTATCTGTTCTTTCATTATATACCCTTGTTCTTCTAGTTTATTTTCTAATTTCTCCTACATTTCTTTCGTCTGGGCTCTCATTTCCTGTTGTATTGTCTGTATCTGACCTTCCATTTTATGCCCTTGTTCTACTAATTTGTCTTGCATTGTCTTCGTCTGATCTCTCATGTCCTGTTGTATTGTCTGTATCTGACCTTCCATTTTATGCCCTTGTTCTACTAATTTGTCTTGCATTGTCTTCGTCTGATCTCTCATGTCCTGTTGTATTGTCTGTATCTGATCTTTCATTGTATGCCCTTGTTCTTCAAATTTTTCTTGCAGTGTTTTCGTCTGGTCTTCTATTTTATGCCCTTGTTCGTCCAACTTTTCTTGCATCATACGTCCCTGTTCTTGCATCATTTCTAGCAGTTTCGCCAGTTGTGCATCCATATTGACTTGACTTCTAGTTACAGACATTCACTCTACTATCTTTAGAATGTTCTAGAATGTCCAGGAATGTATTTGTAAATGTCACCGTTGACTTCCTTACAATGAAACGAGTGCAGTGATATGCCACACTTGGGTCTTTGTCTCACTTCGGTTTAAAGTTATAGAATGTTCGAGATTGTTCTTCGCAAATACCACTGTTCACTTCCTTGAGTCACGACGAGTGCGGTGATATGTCACACTTGGGTCTTTGTCTCACTTCCGTACAAAGTTCTAGAATGTTCCAGATTGTCCTTCGCGAATACCACCGTTCACTTCCTCAAGTCACAACGAGTGCGGTGATATGTCACACTTGGGTCTTTATTCCACCCACGCACAGGGTTCCAGAAAGTTCTTCCAACTTCCACTTAAACCCACTCACGCACAGGGTTCCAGAAAGTTCTTCAAACTTCCAGCTAAATCCACTTCCGACACCAAATTGTCACGGATTTCCTAATCCGAATTTTTCTTATTGCCAGAAAAACAATCTGTTAATTGATTACTTATCTTTATTAACTATACTCAGTACACTACTGAACACTAATTAGAACTCAACTAAACACTTATTTAATTAATCACTTTGATATTTCCAACTAAACACTTCAATTCAACACTGTAATACAAGACTTATACAAGACTAAGTTAATCGGCCGTTTATTTTTCTTTTATAGACCCAACGAATATTCCAGGTATATTCTAGTATCTCTGGATTCATCTTCCCGAACGACTCGAATGCTTCTCGTCGATTCCCCAATTTTCTAGTCCCGTCTCGATCCACGGCTTTTTGTTTGTTTAACAGAATCATGTAGGGGCGATCGGGGCGATCTTAGCATTTCGCGATACCACAGTCGTCGGTGTGGGTGTGAGTGGGGAAAATTCCGTGACAATACAATGGTGCATATGACGACTTATTTTATTTGTAATATTATACAGGGTGATATATATATTTTTTGGTAAATATTGACCAATGACACCCACACCTCCGCCACGGGTAACTTTCTAAAGCTGATAATTTTTTGTTTCATACATAGGTATGATGATAGTATCATACTGAAATGTAGATTGAATGTGGTTAAATTATCTCTAGCGGTTCATAAGCGGTTTTATAACATTTTATATTTTCAACATACAAATTGAACTAATCTATTCAAAAGGATAAACTAGAACTTGAATGAGTCCTCTTGAAAATATTTACATGAGTATTACTTTTTATGGAAAAAGAAATTTAAAAATTTTGTCGAGCTGTCAAATTTTGAAAACTATTTCACGGATTTGTCTCACAAATTCTTACCAAATTTGAAACTGTATATGTGAGAAAACTGAGCCTAAGCTCTAATTATCAGAAACAAGTTTACTTTATACAAATTGCCTTTTTTATTTACAAGTAAGTTTTTACCATCACGTTACGTTCATTATTTTTGACATATCAGATTTTATTTGTATTTTGCATGTTTATACATTAAAATTTCACAACAAATTAGCTTTGTACATCTCTATTGTACTTATTAAGCCTTTCTGATATTTTTGACATTTGTCATCGTACCGCTACGAATGTAAATATCATCTAACTTTTATTTGTGTATACAATTTTCTCATAGTTAGGGTGGCTTGCAGGTACATTTCAGAACAATATATATATATAATATATTGCTTATATTTTATTTCTTTGCATAACATATAGTTCGTTTTATCTTCTGCTTAGATTTGCATTTATTTCTTTATATATAGAGTTCCAGATCCAGCTTAGCTTCAGTGTGAACTATACAGGGTGAACCTTAAATAAGTACAAATATTTTAACCAGCAGTACAGTTCACTGTGTAGAACACATAATTAATAGTCTTTTTACAAAAAATCAGGAATGAAAGTCATATTTTAAATAAATTTCATGATTTTTCAATAGAAAACTTGTTTAGGATCGCTGATCCGGGAGTCATGGTGGATGTGAATTCCACAGCGTTGCCAATGTTACACTAATGTCTTCGAATAGGCCCGAACAGTTAACTAGAATTTTTAGACATGTCAAAGAATGATTGAAATAAGTTTATTTATGAAAATATTAATAGCCATCTCCTCCCCTTTGCTATTTCTAAAACTCACAATCATAGTTATCCAGAATTTGTTCATTATCCATTTTACTACATTCCAACTAATTTATCACAATACGTTATAGTTATCACTAGCACTGATTATCACACAATACACAATACAATACAATAACAAATATGATTTTAGCATGTCAACCTTTTCACTGTTTGAATATTGCGCCATATTTTATTTAATCACGCTGTATTTCACGAAAAATGTTATTTAAATACACAAGACACTTCGTGAAAATTATAAGACGATTTAAATACGTTTTATACGTTAGTGCTGCAACGCTTAAAACAGATGCGTCAAGCGGTGGTTACTTAAAGAAACCATTAGCTTAGTTCGGTTTCAGAAGATGCAAAAGTATCTCATATTAACTTTCAATTTACGTGTATTGAAATTATCACATCCCTTTCCACAAATATTACATGTTTTGTTTTCACCTGTCTTGGCCACAGCTTATCCCTTTGTCCTGAGCCATACTATTTAGTGCACCGGTATCAACAACAACACAACCTACATCAATCCTAGAGGTTGGGGCTTGTGCGGGACAATTTGCCTACTATTCGTGACATCTGTTATCTGTGCCTACGGCAGCAGTTTCTTTTTTGTATACGATTGACTGCTTTTAAATATTTTACTTTGCGTTCTTTTGATATTGAACGCATATATCAAGCTAGTTATTTTGTTATTTCATATTTTGTGTTTATTTTTAAAATCTATTTCACCCACTACAAGGTACGAAATAGTTAGCACTGACACGCTGTTTGAGGTTATGTGGCGGAAATTAACTCTAAGATGTTGTGTGAAAATCATAGTTTTCGTTATTCTTCATAAAATAATTTAAAGGGGTAATTTGTGATAATCTTTCTAACAGTGTACAATGGTATTAACTGAAATATGGATAACTGTTTAAATAGTTGTTTTTTTCATTAAGTAGGTGAGTTTTAATGCACGTTTATGGATATTTTTTGGGATCATTTAAGTAACTTCTTAAACACTTTAATTAACTGTATCGATCTTGCGGAAATTCATATTTTAATCGTTTATGATAATTTTACTTTACTTATTACAAAAAACAAGTGTTTTTAAATTAGAAACAACAGCATTGAATTAATAAAAAATTATTTATCTTAAAGAAGATATGGCAACCCCGCTTTCATTAAATCATATGGTTTATTTTATTAGGTTACGTCAGTGGTCTATCTGGTCAGCGGTCCTAAAAATGTGGGCATTTAAAAAAAATAATATCTTCGTAAATATTTGAAATTTTTAAAAATGACTCACTAGACTTATCTATATGACGAACTACACCTGCCGTTAAAATATTTGTACTTATTTAAGGTTCACCCTGTATATACCCCTGTACCGCTTACTTTGAATAAACGTCGTTCGCTTTTATAAATGTATTATATTATATAAGTTATTTACAACGTTCTCGTTTGGTACATACTTAATTCGTAATTTGGAGCCCAAATAATAGAACAGTATTCCAACTTTGATTTAGATCATTTTTTATTCGTTAGCAAAACAGTTATAATATTTTTGTAGTGTCAAAGTTAGTAAATTCTCGAAAATTACGTATTAAAAACCTAACTAGCTTCTAGTTTCTGAAATTATTTTGTTAATATGAAGTCCAAAGTTCAACTCTCGGTCAAAATAAACCCCTAAATCCTTGATAAAATTAGGTTTTTGAAGAAGAACTTTATGCTATATTGATAACGAAAGTTGACCTTTTTTCATTAAAAAATTGAATGTTTTGCATTTAGTGCAATATTTAATGGCAACCCATTGGATTCACACCAGAAGCTAAGTCTGTCAAGATGTTCTTGGAGATTAAAGCAGTCCTGAAAAGCTTTTACCCTAAAATACATATAGTTTTATATCGCTAGTATATAAAAAATGAGAAACATTCACAGAAATAGTCTACAATGTTATTAATAAAGACTACATTGTCTTCCGGTGTGATAGAAAATTTGATGATATCAACAAAATCTGCGGTGGTGGTGTTTTATTAACATTGTTATACTGTTGTAAAATTAGGTCTTTCCCAAATTATTTTACCGGCTAATGGGATCAACGGACAAAGAAAAAATACACATACACTACAAGTTTAACACTTTTAATTGCGGCCATGTAAAAATAATAAACGTACTAAAATTAAAAGAATTATGTATACCAAATTGTTCAAAAAATTATTAAACGTGAATCTAAATTATTTTTTTTTCCATCATACCACCTTCTAGTCGAACACATTTTTGCAATTGTCTTCTTAAATTTAAAATTATCATGCGGCTACAGTAAAAACAACGTATAAAAAATGTGTTGAATTATTAATACTTTGTTGTTAAATAATATTACCTATTTTATTAAAATAATTTTAAATTTGAGAATACGATTGCAAAAATGTATTCACCTGCAAAAAGGTAACGTTGAGAAAACTAAAATTTAATTTATACGTTTTGTATTTCTTTTAATTCATATTCATAATTTATTACATTTTTTTTACGTTAATAATTTTTACGGTCGTAGCAATTTAAAATGTTAAACTTGTAGTGTATGTGTTGTTTATCCGATTGTCCGATTCATGGCAATCTCACCTGTTTATTATAATTTATAGTTGTATTTTTCGAAGTTTGGCACCCCATAAAAACCCTCAGTATAACTGAGTACTTATAGGTATTTTGATGGGTGCTAAATAGTCGTTTTGATAAAAATTCACTAATACCACTTTCTCGAAAAACGACCCTTTTAAAAATCGTAGTTGGCCCGACTTTTGTCACATCAATAAAATAGTTAGTAGAATATAACCTCTCTTCATGTAATTCCATAGCATTCTTACATTTCCAGAAGTGTTAACATGATAAACGGGACACACTGTATAATTACCTTGTTTTATTTAAAAAGTTATGATATAAGATTTTCATATAGATACTTAGTATAAACTTAGTGAACATATGTACTTGGGATTGAGTTGCTAAAATAATAATAATAATAATTTATTTAATCCATTAAAATAACAAACATCACATTGAACAAATCAATTACACAATAGTTACAAAGAATATTGACAAAGTACAAACATCGACAGATATTAGACAAACATTGTAAAAAGTAATAATTATGTTATGTGTATAAAATAATATTAAGGATCACCTTTGCTCGGTACACATATCTGACACTTCGTAGCAACGTTTACACACAAGGTAATGCAAGTTTGGTTTTGAATAAATTAAAATTTATTTCATCTTTTATGTCAACCGGCAAAAGACCAAGATTTTTTAAATGGAATAGGTGGATATTCTCTCAACTGATATACAGAGTAGTCACTTATGTAATCCGCTTTTTCCTTTCCTTTAACATCTCGCCGTGGGCAAAAATTATGGAATAGGGTATATCCTTTGGTCCAATCTATGCAATGGTAATTGTTCGTCAACCATGTTGCTTGTTTTTCCGAGTCCGATGGTATGTTTTTTAGGAAATAGAGATTTAAAAACGTAGTGGGGATATTATATTTTCCATTTTAAAGTCTTGAATATCTATTACTAATGAGTAGTAAGTATTGGAGAGATGAAAATGATAAAGATAAGGAGCAGGAGCAAGGTCAATTAACTGAAAGCTAACATCGGATGTTGTCTAGACGAAATATAACACCAGATTAGCGAAACCCTACATCAGTTTCTATTTTTAGAACAAGATCAATGAACTGAAACATGAGACCGGATGTTGTCTAGATGAAACCCGACACCGGATGCTATCTAGACGAAACATGCTACCGCATGGCGACATCAGCAGTTTCTATTTTTAGAACAAGGTTAATGAGGTAACAAGGTAATTGAAACAGGTCACCGGATGTTATCTAGGCAAAACATGATACCGGATTGAGACCGACAAATCGTACCTTTGTGTACAAGGTCGTCCACCACTGCTGTCAGTGGACAGTAGGGTGACTGGTAAACTCAGTGTAAATGGGATGGTTCAAATTATACTAATATAATATATTATTATATAAGAAAAAATTGGTAAAAGTGCGCCAGAAAAATTTAATTCACCCGCTAATCAAGCGCATCGGTATAAATAATCACAAAGATTTGTCATTATCAATAATATACAACTAAGGGCTATTCATTTACTTTAATGAAGTAATTAGTAAATTCAAGAAATTGTCAAACTCGAAATATTAAGCGCAATATTTAAAAACTCCGAAATAAAAAAAAAGTTAAGCTGAGCTAAATTTTAAAGCAATACAGACAACAGCCTTTTTATGATTAGAAGGACTGAGTAAGTATACCATTAAAAATTGTCTATTTAAAATCCACAAAATTAACGATAAAATATGGTGATAAAATAATTCAAGCGCATGTTTAGAAGGTAGAGTCGCTTGCGCTCAAGTGCAACCGCTTAACGTTGGAAAAAATATATACATATACACGTATATCCATAAAAAAATAACCAAACGCTCCTTCTGGCAGGTATAATTGGAAATCGGATTCATATAGCTTAGTAAATCAAACAGTAATAAGTAAATTGCTTAAAAATTTACCCAGCAAACAAAAATACTAAATTTAGACAAATGTATTACTACTGTAAATTAGTGTTTAACGGAGTAATTAAAAAGAGAAAATTAAGAATATCTAAACCGTATTAGCTAGTATATTATTATTTAAACTATTAAACTTTTAATTAAATTTATCTAAATCAATCAGCCAGCGATAAAATGATATAAGATAAACAAATGAACAAGAAAGAGATTGTGGTAACTTGCGTGCGTCCTACAGTACTCAGATGGTTACTTAAGCGCCCCACAGAAACTCAGGAAGTGGCTGGAGTTGAACCTGGGATACAGAGAGAAATACAGAAAAACAGCACTGGGATTTCAAATAGTTTTCCCATGGAGAAATCAAGGTTGAAACAAATACAGCATCAGGACTCGAGTCCAAAACCGGATCAAAAAATTGAGTTATAAGTAGCAGTAGAACTAGGACTACGACTAGAACCAGAACTCGATGTTGAACGTGAACTAAACGTGAAGGTGAATCCTGTATAAATACAGAAAGACGGTATAATATCGTGTATGCCGGAGAAAAACTAATTAGCAAATATAACCTGTTAAATACTAAGGTATTTTAAAAGAAAAAGCTCAGAAACACTTACCCTAGTTAATTAGGGGTTCCTTATTAACAGGATGCAATGCGATGCAATTAACTGTGATTGCTCACAATTACAATGATGTGACAAGGGCCAAAATAAATGATCGTCATGTGATACCTATTCCTTCACCATGAACAAGAATAATTTTGGGCTTCTGCACAAAAATATGCCAATCTAACTACGATGCAGCTCCCAAGCATTCGTCTGGGTTGTCGGAAACCAGAATCTTCAACGAGATGATTGTAAAAGTCACAGATTTTTCATAACTCTCACACAACATACATTTATCCATTTCAGACGTTCAGATCCCTGCAAGACAGATAGGAACCAACAAAAAACTGAACCACTCTCATTGGCTCAAAACTGACCAATAGGAATTCTATTAAACTATGATTAAGACTATGGTTATTGAATAATTAGTACTTTCCTTTTACTTGTGAGGTGAGTATGAAGTGATATAAATCGGCAAATTTAGCGAAGCGAACGTCCTTTGTTGATAACCTCAAAAAATATTGTCAAAGTTCAGAATGTCTAAAAAATATTGGTAATTATAATAATAACAGCGCAAAAATCTCCAATCTTAACAAAAAAAATCCTACCCCCTATTTTCGAGGGTGCTGATCACGAATCTGAAGTCAGATTTCGGATCTTGCATGTAGTCACAGAAACAGACAGAACTTAATAAAAATAACTTGTGAATGCGGCATAAGTCTTAAGTATATGATCTAGAGGCATAAGCCAAATTTCTCAACTACAAGCCAAGCTCAAGAGGTTGTGCTGCATCGGCAAGGGGGGAGGTAAAAATTCTCAGTTTGGCTTACTTCATTATTGCAAAAGGAACGGCACTCATCTAAGCTAAGGTAAGAATAACTGAGTATTGTGGCAAATGGAAAGCAGCAAATATATATATAGAAAAATGAATAATATTACATATGGTGAAATGTCAAATATGAAGTAAACACACATTTAGTGTCCAGTGAATTTTAAATTTATGAAGCCTATAGAACATATACATCAGATTAGATACTTAAATAATCTCTAAACTGTGTACGAAATAAATTACCATAAGCAAAACAAATGTAAACATTTATAAACTATAATTTTAATTATTGTATTTTTCATTTCAGGGCTCCAGTATTTCCGCATTCAGCTGCAAAAGGTACGAATTTAAAAATGTTATTAAGGATATAGGTGAGTTTATTGCGGCTAAGTATAAAATCAGACTGCCGGTTCAGTGCATCCAGTTGAGTATATAATAGAAACTGGATGTGCTGACCACACATATTTTTTATAAGCGATAATAATGTTACATAACTTTAGCTACGGGGAAACTACAAAGAGATAATAAAAATATGTAATAAAGGTTTTATTTAATTTTAGTTATCACAGAAAGCGTAACTCTATTCTTTTCAATTACAATATTGATTACACCACTTTAACAAGGCTAGATGAGGTTAGGGACTTGGGAATAGTTTTTGACTATAAATTCTTATTTGTACGGCATATTGAACTGATGACTTCCTCCGCTTTTAAGGTTCTTGGTTTTGTAATCCGTAATAGCAAACATTTTACTAACATTAATGCTATAGTTATTATATTACACGTTTGTTCGCTCAAAACTGGGTTATGGTGCATTGATTTGGTCACCCATTTATATAACTGCCATATAAGTAACGTTGAGTCTGTACAACGTCTCTTTTTAAAATTTCTAACATTTAATGAAGATCATCAATACCCATCTAGAGGATACGATCATGAGTTACTGTTGTCTAGATTTGGTAAAATATCGATGAATAATAGGCGAATAATAAATACCGTCAAATTTTTGTATAATTTACTTCATAACAATGTCGATTGTCAACTGTTACTTCAACAGATTAGCTGGTTAGTTCTGCGTGCTGAATCCAGACAATCTGTAACATTCTATAATCATGACATCAATACCAACATAATGCTTTGTTGCCCTACATATAAAATGTGTCAGAACTTTAATAATCTATGTCGTTCTTGTGATATAAACAATGATTCTCTCACTACAATTTTGAATACTGTAGTATGTAGTTTGTTATAGTGTATAGTATTCTAATTAATTTACCATGTGATTTTTGTTACTTTTATTTATATTTACTTTTTTTTATTAGCCTTCTCGTTTTATATTATCATATATCTATAAATATTTTGTCCTTTTATAATTTATAGCTGCATATATAAGATAGTGTTACTTTTTATTTTTGATAACTAGGTGTAACCTGTTGGAAATAAGTGCTATCATTATTATAATACCATGTTATTAATACATGCATCGTTTCTAAAAAATAGAAACCCCCTCTATCTATTCAAAGTGGTGGGGATTACTCCATAAAATGTTATTTGTTTTGATCAAAATAGAACAAGAAATGAGAGCTGGTCCTACTATTGGAAAACAATGAAACCTGTCTTATATAATCTCGATAATCATGCTTTATAGCTTTTCTTACGGTTTATAATCTAGGTTATTTTTTCCACCTTCAGTGTAGCTTATATTTATCTTAAATTTTTTGTATTTGCAGAGAATCAAATGGGATACTTGTAAATTACTGTTTTTTGAGGAACATATAATAAGAATAATAATAAACGTCTTATTATTTCGAATAATTTTACAATAAAAAAAAAATTACAATAATGGGCGAAGTTTATCTTTGATTACGTACAAAGATACTGATCTATAATTTGCTGAAGTTTTATATAAAGCACAGAAACGGATTCGTCAGGATTAAAACTACGAATGTTTTGTAAGGTGCTTTGCATTTTAAATTAAATTCTTCAGATAAGCTTATGTCAATAATAGGTGACGAGGACCCTCTGGGAGAAAAGGTATATCCGAAGAAGAGACAGGAACATTAGTTTAATTACTGAAAACAAGATCTAATAACTTACCGTTAGCATTTAAGATATCATTGTATTGATTGAACTGAAGAAGATTATAAATATCAGCAAGGTTTTCTCCAAAGCTATCATAGATATCGGTAATGACATAACAATTCTTTTTAATGCTTAAATTTCAGGCCGGTCTTGGAATATTATAATCTCCAACAATAATGAAGTATTGGTTAGGATGTTGTTCCACTATTCTAGATACTCTATTTAAATGTGAATAAGAATTATCTTCAGGGACATGAGGAGACATATAAACACAACAAACGTTTCGTGAATGTAAAATTATTCAATCGAGCTTGTTGCTGGATTTGACTAATTTCAACCTGAAGGTCAACAACAGTGAATGAGAGAGAGAGAAGTCACATCAGATTAGTTTTGAAACGATTTTGAGTTTTGTCTCAAAATCAGTAATTTTCTTTGCAAAATCATCGATTTTATGACCATAAAATTCAAGACTCCGTGACTGAGATTTGTTGACTTTTCATTATGTTATCTGCTTGGAAATGATTGATTTTGCTATTCTGATTAGTTAAAGTATCCATTAATTTTGACAGATAATTGTCAAAAGTGATAGGCTTATCACAAGGTCCTACTTCACTACAGGATACACATTTGAAGATAAATCCTGGAGTTTTTAAGACATGAAAAGAAAGAGGTGGCTTGACGCAATTTAAGTGTGATACGCCACTGCAGACTCCACAGCGGAGAAGGTACCGTCTATCGGCTTTACGTTAGGGTACGTTTACATCTGACACTTGTGTCCCGATATGTGTCAAGTATCAGATATATATCGCTAGTGACTGTTCACATTATGACAGAAGTTGCTATACATTGCTATACATCATGGAGATGTGTATGACATTTCTCGTCGCTATATCTGTACCAACCGTTTACATATTATGTAAATACACTTGTGTCATACACGTCAATTCATAGTAGAAAGACAAAGTTCAGTCGTGTCACGGTGAGCATCGAAACAAAAAATTACTACCCATGTGATTATCCTAGATATGTTACTTAAGAAAACGTGCAGTGCAGTTTTGGGAATGAATTTTGAGACGTGATGAATTAGGTGTCTATAAATCAGTTAATGCCTGAACTCAGTGTCGAAAATCCGCAACAATGCTCAAATTTTTTGAGGATCAACTCAATTTGAAAAGCTTGTTTCTAAAATTGGCTATATAATAAATAAAAAGATACCAAATTCAGAAAAACTATTCGCGTAGCAGAAAAAGATTAGCTGTATCTACCTATACCCAGTTAAAACACTGATAATATAAATGTAATATAGAGACACACTGTGTCACAATAAACGTGCATTAGACTTATTTAGGAAATCTGAAACGATAGAAATCTGAATTTTCGTTTCTAGGCTAAGTTGAATATATAATATTTACAGTAACGTGGTGGTTGCAACCGAACTAGACGTCAATTTGTTAATTTTAAACGAAACATAGTATTTTTATGTCATTTTCAGATTCTACGTGTAATTTTAAATCAACTTTATTAAATATACCATATGTCCAATCTCAACAGTTTAGATACATATTTTTACGTAAAAAATATTATTATTCTTCCACCAGTGGCGTGCCTACGAACAGATCTTCGGGAAATTTTAATTAAAAAAATGGTACGCCAATGTTTTTTTGTAAATAAAAACTATTTCTAGAATCCTTGTTCAATTTACAACAGAAAAAGGCTCCTTACTTTTTTTCGTTTGACACACCGTTTGCTAGTGAAAAATAAAAGTTCTTTAAGCAACTGGAATTCAAACAAATTTTAATCTGTCGTAGTAGACCATGAAACAAAAAAGACTACTACTGTCAGTGTTTTTGCATTTTATAATAATGATGGAATTGTGTCAGGTAATTTAATTTCGAGTTATTGTTAACATTGTTATTAGAGGGGTGTGTAAGTATTAATCTTAAAAATGCTTTTTTCTAACAACGAATACGCAGATATTCATTTTTGCCACGGATTTTGTGATGGAAATGCAGAAGCGGCAGTTCGTAAATATCATAGACGCTATCTAAATAGAAGAGTTCCAGATGCTCGTGATTTCATTAGAACACATCAGAATTTTCGTAACTTTGGCCTGCGTGTTAACAACGAACGGAACAGAAACCGCCGATATAATATTCAGAATAATTGTATACTACGTACTTTTGATAACAATCCGAGGCTGAGCTCTCGAAGGCAGCTTAGCACCTTCACATTCATAAGTCTAAAATATTACGAACACTATACGATGACCACAGAAATGCATATCACCTACAGTCTGTTCAGGATTTTGCCAGTGGCTTTTAAACTCGACGGAAGAAAATCCTGATTTTTTACATAATATTCTTTGGACGGACGAATCCTCTTTTACGAGACGTGGGGTAACAAATTGCCATAATATCCATATTTGGGTACATCAGAATCCTCGAGAAATTCGGCCAAGATCATTTCAAAATGATTTTTCCGTAAATGTTTGGTTGGGCGTTATTGATGGTAATGTTTGTGGTCCACATTTCCTACCCCCAAGGTTGAACTCGGAAGTGTTTATGGAGTTTCTTAACAGTAATCTGCAGGACTACCTAGATGATTTACTCATTAATTTAAGGTATGAGAGTTGGATACAACTGAATGGAGCTCCCCGCATTTTGGAATAGCTGTAAGAGAATGCCTCAATACCAATTATCCTCAACGATGGATTGGCCGGCTAGGGAGGAATGACATGAATAATGACGGATTTTAATCCGCTAGACTTTTACGTTTGGGGCACTATTAAAGATAAAGTCTACGCTAATCCCGTATTAACAAGGGAGATTTAATTTTAAGAATTCAGCAAGCCTGCAAAGATATGCGGCGAAATCCGCATGAAATATCTGCTGCAATAAATGCGTTAGTGAGAAGATGTTGAAAATCTATTGAGGTGGGTGGACTAGATTTCGAGCAATTTTTGCGATTTTACCCTTAATTTTTTTTCGTTTTGTTATTGTTGTTGAAAGCCACTAATTAAATTTATCATTTTCGTTTTTGTTTACTTAATTGTTTTTCAGAAATCATTAGGTAATTTAATTTTTTACTGGCAAACGGTGTGCCAAAAGAAAAAGTAAGGAGTCTTTTTCTGTTGTTTGCATCTAATCATATAGATGTGTCGATACATATCGCAGACGCTTGAAGCATATCTCTGTGACAGAAATTCTGCACTGTTTACATTAGACACAATTTCCATCCAACATAAATATCGAACAATTAATGTCATCGTTACACACCATGCAGATATCAGACATTGCAAAAAACACTCGCGATAAACACTGTTAAAAAGAGACGAAATAAAACACGAAGTATGCACTCAAAAAAGCGTGGAATTTACACTCAGATATGCCCGGCAGATCTACCCGGTGGATACGCCTGTCCTCTGCTCGGTCCGTCCAGCTCATTTTTGCGGGCAGATCCGTAAGTGAATGCAGGCGGGCAGACATACCCGCCGAGCATCCATTCAGTGACCAATGGAACAGCGTTGAGTGCGGTTTTTTCTACGCGCATGTTTTGTTATTTATTACTGAAATGATGTTTTATATCATTTTATTACTTAAAACTGATGAAAATTGATTCTGTACGCAACAGATTTCGACGTGAATTAAGAAAAATACGCCATTCTCAGAAAACCCAGCCATCGGCAGATGTGGTATACGAACCTATACTATGGTATTTTAATCTACTAAGTTTCACTTTGTCAGCCAGTGCCGTGTCCGCATGTATGTGCAATCTTCTTAAATTTCTCATCCTTTCTATACTTGGATTTAATGATATTTTCCTTTGTTTCTATTTCGAGTCGTACTTCTTGCAGATGATGATTGTATAGCTTGCTTTTGACGTGAGCAGTTGGTGGTGGTGGTGATGGTGATGGTGATGATGATCAAAATAATAATAATACAATAGAATAGAATAGAATAGAATAGACCTTTATTGACAGTATATACACAACAGTACATTTATGTCAGAATAAATATTAATTATAGTTGAAAGTTGGTAAAACAAAGAAACAAAAGAATATATATTAAAAGGCACAATAGTCATGTTTAGTCAAAGATAAAAAATAACAAACAAAAAGGTATATAAAACACCACTAAAAACATGAAACTAACCACAAAAAAATGTAGAGTGTAACATATTACTCATTGGTTAGAAGTAAGTATATTTAAACTCAAAATGTAAGATGAATAGGTGTTAGTAGAACAATATTCAGTAAATTCGTCAACACTGTAAAAGCAGTGCAGTAATAAGGATTTGATAAATCTACGTAAAGCTCTATATGATAATTGAGTAATATGTTTCACTCTACAGAAGTTATCAAATCTATTGTACAGGTTAATATCTGGCTTATTGGATTTGGTGAGAATAAGGTAATAACAGATTTCCAGCGTGTCTGGTAATATAGCTATGTACATCAAAATGGGTTTGCAGATGAGCTGCATTCTGATGAACTAATGATAAAGCCTCATATACAAGTTATGTTTTTGGTTCGCATAAACAGCTTTTTAAAAACTATTCGAATGTTTATAACATTCTTTACTTGTTTACTACACTTACAAACTTAATTTATAAAGATATGGTTTAATGAGAAAGTAGCGGGATGTCTACTTAGACCAATACGTACTAACTAACTTTTCCTTCCTTGCACCCTGTATTTATAGGGCAACCCTGTGATTAGATTATAATTATTTGTTTATTATAGTAAGTGCATGGCGCTTTTCTTTCTTTCGTTTGTTGATGGAATGTCTGATGACATAATTCCTCCACCCTAAGATTGAAGTACGTCCTCGTCTTCTAGTCGGGGAGATTAATTTCAACTCTGTTTCCTTATTTTCTGCGGAAACTGATGAATCCTTTTTCTTTCTTGATGCCATTTGCATAATTATTTTCTTCCTACTTTTAATTGTTAATATTATTATGAGGGTACTTACAAGGAGTATGCATACAGCGGTCATAGATACATGAGTGTCAATATGTATGGGTTGAAGCTTTACTTTTTTCTCGATACTTTTCAAATCTCTGTGTATCTCGTCAAAGTTATTTAAGTGATTAATTTTTAAATTTAATTTTCCTTGAGGAGATACATAGCTATGATTAATAAAACTAGGCATTGTAATATTACTCTTAGTAGGATAAAATATAACATTATTGATATCTATTTTACAGTAGTTAGTTATTACAGTGTTAATTAATATTTTATACATTCTATTATTGTCTTTACAGTTCTCAAAAATTTTTAAGCATTGGTTTGTGATTACTAGAATCGCCTTGTTGTTTAGTTTCTCACTAAAGGTGAAGTTGTTTGTCACTAAGGCACTATTGCACTTATTGATGTTTGACAATTTACACTGAGTTATTTGAGATTTGTCTTCACAAATGAATTTTTCTTCAATGTTCGTGCACTTTTCGTTGGTCCATAGTTCTCTTTGAAACAATTGCAGGTGATACTTCCTTGGTGGTATCAACATATGTCTTCGTACATTAGGTACGGGGTAAATCGAGGAATAAGTATAGGTCTCAGGATGTAAGATAGGGATTTTTAATATACAAACGATATTATCTTTGAGTAATAAGATATTTGTTTTAGAAATTTTTAAAATAGAAAAAGGGTATGTTTTGTCTAAAGGCAACAGCTCATCTTGTTTATAAATCTCGTTTAATTGGTTATATATTAAGAGTAATTCGGGTAATGAAATAATTTCAAGGTTAAAACTTCCTGAGGAAGATAGAGATATTGTTCTTTCTATCATAAATAAATAATTTTGAATTTCTTCAGTAATCAAAATTTGATTCTGCAAAGCAAATTGGCTTTCTACTAACAGGTGGGTTTTATTTAGCGCTTTAACAATTCCCTTAATATTTCCCTTATTTTGGAGTTTTGACATATCGCTTTGATATCTTTCTGTTAAATATGTCGCGAAGGAAACGTATTTACCGTTTCCATCATTAATTTGGTTTTTGTTTTCAATAAGGATATATAAATTTTTGTTTATTTGTTCTAAATCGTTATTGTCGGGATTTCCGGAAATATATTTGATAGCGGTGCCTAAAACATTTATTAATCCTCGTTTAGTTCTTTTCAATTGGAGTATTTTTGCAAATTGGTCATTTATTGTTTTCATTTTATTAAGAAGATTATTAACTAGTGGGTCAAACTGGGGGTATTCAGTGTTTTTTGAAATTCTTCCATCGAGTAGGAGATAGGATTGGTATATGTTTGAGATATTAATATGAAAATAAAATTGATGGTAATGGCTAACTGTTTGGGCTAACCCTAGCTGTTCTTGGAAGTAGGTACTATAGGTAGGTATTGATTGGTGCCCTTTGAAGTGCTTGGGATTTCTGCGTCTGCATCTGGACAATTATCGAAATCCTGCAAAGAAATTTGCTTTCTTACTGTTTTTGTCTTTTTAATAGGATATGCAGTGATTTTATCTTGATTTTTTGTTTTACTGTAAATTTTTTGGTTTTCCTGTTTTGTTACTTTATACTGAACGTATTATTGACCTGTTTTATTTCTAGCTTTTTGAAATGATTTTACTAAAACATCTTGACCTGTTAAATCGGGGACTGGTTCTGTTAATTTCTCATTTATTTTATTAATGATTTGTTGTTCCCTGTTGTACTTTGTTATATAAGAGTTCATAAAAAGGTAACAATCCATTTTTTCGTTTCTCGTTATAAATTTGATATACTGACGTATCGAGGTCAAATTTATGCGCATTTAAATTTTCGTACGGGCCATAGAGTAAAGTAAAAGGTGTATAACTTGTACTCGAATGTACTGATTGGTTGCATATTGTTATAGCGGTAGTCATTAATTGGACAATGTCTTCTTTAGGTTCTTGTTTTCTTAAGATACTAATTTTCTCATTTATGGTACTATGTAAGAGCTCTACAGGTGAATTAGAATTTTTGTACAGTGGTATAATGAATTTTAATTTTGAATAAAATGTAAAATTCTTTAATTAAGGCATTGTTAAATTCTTTACCATTGCCACATGTGATTTTATCGGGATAATTGTGATGTGAAAAATAGTGTCTAAGTTTACTTAAAATTGTTGTTGCGTTTTTGTCGTGTATGTAATAGGCTTGGAAAAATTATCTAATATTGTTAAAAATGAAACGTTTTGAACAGTGTAAATATCTAAATATCTATATACAAGTGTTGAAAAGGTCGTTTTGAGATTACAGGGCCTTGTAGAGGGGTTTGATATGGATGACGTTTATACTTGAATTCGAGACATGTTAGGCACTCGTTAATGTATTTTTTTTATTAACTCTCATGTGTGGGGTGTAGTAAAGGGTTTTAAAGTGTTGATATGTTTCTTGTATACCATTATGATTATTTTTATGATATTTTTCGAGATGTTTGTTAAACATATAATTTGTAATTGATAATGGGTTATCATCTGTTTTTGTAAATTTGACTGTATTATTAAAAAGATGCTGAATTAATTTTATAAATGGCATTTCGATTTGCAGGGATTTGAAATAAATGTAATAGGTTGTTTTACGTTTGATATATTTTTTTAAGAATTTTGTTAGTTGTTCTGTTTCGCAACTTTTTCTCATAAAGACATTAGAACAGGTTTTATTGGTGAATTCTAATTTTGTTTGCCTAATTCGATACGAATCGCCATATTCTAAAATTATTTGATTGTTAAAGGTTTGTAAAATTTTATCTGTAATGTATAATTCGCATATGGGATAATCACATTTTCATCGATTTCTCTTTCGGGTGTTAAGTTTGATAGATCGAGAGGGGAGCTGTCGTCTAATATTTCGTCGGCTACTTCGGGGGAAAGGTCTAGGGATGCGAGGTCGATATCGTCTTCTATTGCCCTTTCTACATGATCGTTGTGATTAATTTCTACGCGGGACAAAGCGTCTGCTACAACGTTTTCTCTACCTTTTCTGTATTTCACATCGTAGTCGAATTCTTCCAATTTGAGTCTCCATTTGACTAATCTACTATTTGGTTCTTTAAGGGAATATAGCCAGACGAGGGGTTTGTGGTCTGTTTCGATTAGAAACTTATTTCCGTAAATATAAGGTCTGAATTGCTTACAACTTGTTACGGGCTTATTTTATTTAATATTTAAAATTTGAATTTCAAACAAGTAAATGTTTATAATCAACTAAGTGATACTTGCTTATCAGCAGTAAATTGAAACCTCCTAACCTAACCGCAAATGTCAACTGGAAACTTGCTTATGTTTATTTGTTTAGTTAGGTATAAAATTGTTTAAATTGATCAGGAGCCTATATTGAAAATAATATGCATAAAATAACAGTCTATATATATATATATATATATATATATATATATATATATATATATATATATATATATATATATATATATATATATCTTGTATATTTTCCATGTAATCATTAATCTGACATTTCATTGGTCAATGGAATTTGAATCAAATTCCCTAATTCTTTACCGCCAAACAGACTTTTTGCTGGCCTCTTTTTCTTGTCTTTTTTTCTGAGGTCCTGCTTGAGAAGGTCGAATCGGCAGCGTGTGCTCGATACACGAGAATATATCGCTTTTGCGGATTTAGCTGCATTTTCTGGGCAAATTTTGTTTATAGTTCTGATAATCCTAGTGTCAACCAGGACCCCTTAAGCAACATTTCACCACGAGGCCGTCTTACAACTAAGGCCTCTTTGATCTCGTTGATCTCTTTGATCTCGTTGATGTCACCGTTATCGTCTTTGACGTATTATCACCATTGTTTTCTTTGGTTTTCGCATCCCCATTTGAACTCGCTGCTAGCGTGGGTTAAGAACATAAGGAAGTCTCCTAGTCTATGAAGGACCTTTCAAGCCCTTGCGATTTTAGGGCTCCTGTCTGCATCTTCAACACCCGGAGGACTCGCTTACTAATCAACTGCCACTAGAGCTACATGACCCAACAGATAAGCCCTTTATTATTTAAGCATGTTATTTTTTTAGTATGTAATGCATAAGTAGTTGCTTTATTTATATTTTGCTGGTAGTTATTCGCTTGCTACCCATTAGGGTGGTACAATTATTGCTTATAGTTATAATAACTTAACTAGGTTATTCCTTTTTATTATTGCCAAGTAGTTTATTGGTTAACTAATATTTCCTATAGCTTAATTTACAAAAATTTAGCCGCTTTCATTAATTATTTTGTGGCTTGCCTGAGTACTGCATTTTACTCTTTAGGAATCTGCTGTTGACACCTATTAATACTTATGAGCCTTTGGTTAAATTGACATTTTAAGCATAATTAAAATTACATATTACCCGTCTAGGTAGATCGTTTTTTTGTTCTTATTTTCCTTAAACGTGTAAGCCGAACCAAGAGCACTGTTGGAAAGATTTATATTGCATACGAAATGATAATTAAAGCTGATTGATTGATTAAAGTTAATTTGCACATTGCACCATACTCTAAGGGTCGTTTTATTTGTATCTTTTTCCCGTTTTTTTGTCATTTAAATTCATAAAGGTAGTAATTCCGAATATCTATGCAGTACTCATGTGCATAATGCATCGGGTTGTAAAACGGATGGCGCCTATACAGGGTTAACTATGACTAAGTACAAAAAATTTAACCACGTGCTCAGGGAAGCCTAAAAGACAATAAAAAAATGATTCCAGAATTTTAGCTCGATATTTAAAAAATGGGGCAAAACCCTTTTTTCCTACGGAAAGTCGGCGCCTATGATAAAAACCAACTGAGATGACTTAGATTCATAGATAAAACTTACATCTGTCAACAATATCTACTACCATCGTCGTCTTTTTGTAGCGTTTCTAAATGTAGAAACGACAAAAATTAACATTCTTATTAGTAATAATACCTGATAGATAGGGTAACAGTTAATCCACTTAGCTCCAGTATTTTGCATACGTTTTCCATTATTTCGTTATAAACTGGTAGAACTACATATTCGCTCATTACAGCCACTCACTACCGATAAAAGACACTTGCCGTAGGTACAATTTGATAAAATGCCTATTTATTATAATAAAATCGAATGAGAGGAATAGATAATAGACATTTTAATGTAACCGCGGCACGCGGCAGTCTTGTCCCATAACCTAGAAAACCAAACCGGCGAACTATATTGTGGGAAAGTATCTGCACCCAACACAAATGTCTTTATTTAATAACTATAAAACGTTTAAAAATTAAAATAAGGCACTAAAAACTGAAGAAGAACACAAAATTACAACGTAAACACAGGAATTCAATTATGACATGACAGCGATACTGACTGCAACCAACAAGCAAGTTAACATTGGCGGCGTTAAATAAGGATTTAAAATAATATCGAAAAAAATTTTTTTTGGCTTTATAAATAAGTTTGGAATTTTTTTGAAGGGTTATTCCGTTAATTCTTATTTTTCCCTATCCCCTCCTAAAATATTTGTACTAAGTCATAGTTAACCCTGTATAAGTAAAATTTAAAACTATCAACCCACCCTCTCTGCTGAGCTAGGGCCGACTATTAGTTCTGGAAGCCCTTAAAGGGAAAGAACATTTTTTTTATTATTGCTACCCACAAGCCCAACGTTTTTTAATAAGTTGTTGATACGGGGTGTTTCATGTTAACACATATAATTCAAGTATCTACCTATCAGCTTAATAATTTATTTTATTTTTATAAATATAGCCAATATCTCTGTACAGGGTGTGTAAAGGTATAGCCAAGCCACAAAGTTGTATTTCTGACAATTATACTAGTTTTATGTGTATGAGGTTAATTTCATATTGCCATATTTTATGTTTTGCTGTACAGGGTGAACAAAAATGAGCTACTTGGTTTTCCAATTAAAGCTATTTTCAAATTTTTTTTTATAGTTATTAGTTGTGATTCTCAAGCGAGTCTTAACAATATGTTCTACTAATTTAATTAGTATACAGAGTAACACAATAAGCAGTACATATATATTTTACATATAGTCGACTATTTCTCGAATATTACGTATTGCTGGCTATACGGTTCAAAGCTGGACGTGGTAGATATTTAATTATTTAAATTACCTATCGTTACATACAGGACGCTCAAAAATCTATATGTAAGTGCCAATATCGTTGATCTCTTTGATCTCGTTGATGTCACCGTTATCGTCTTCGACGTATTATCACCATTGTTTTCTTTGGTTTTCGCATCCCCATTTGAACTCGCTGCTAGCGTGGGTTAAGAACATAAGGAAGTCCCCTAGTCTATGAAGGACCTTTCAAGCCCTTGAGATTTTAGAGCTCCTGTCTGCATCTTCAACACCCGGAGGACTCGCTTGCTAATCACCTGCCACTAGAGCTGCATGACCCAACAGATAAGTCCTTTATTATTTAAGCATGTTACTGTTTTTAGTATGTAATGCATAAGTAGTTGCTTTATTTATATTTTGCTGGTAGTTATTCGCTTGCTACCCATTAGGGTGGTACAATTATTGCTTATAGTTATAATAACTTACCTAGGTTATTCCTTTTTATTATTGCCAAGTAGTTTATTGGTTAACTAATATTTCCTATAGCTTAATTTACAAAAATTTAACCGCTTTCATTAATTATTGCTTATAGTTATAATAACTTACCTAGGATATTCCTTTTTATTATTGCCAAGTAGTTTATTGGTTAACTAATATTTCCTATAGCTTAATTTACAAAAATTTAACCGCTTTCATTAATTATTTTGTGGCTTACCTGAGTACTGCATTTTACTCTTTAGGAATCTGTTGTTGACACTTATTAATACTTAAGCCTAATTAAAATTACATATTGCCCGCCTAGGTAGATCGTTTTTTTGTTCTTATTTCCCTTAAACGTGTACGCCGAACCAAGAGCGCTGTTGGAAAGGTTTATATTACATACGACATGATAATTAAAGCTGATTGATTGACTAAAGTTAATTTGCACATTGCACCATACCTTAAGGGTCGTTTTATTTGTACCTTTTTCCCGTTTTTTTGTCATTTAAATTCATAAAGGTAATAATTCCGAATATCTCTCCAGTACTCATGTGCACAATCCATCGTGTTGTAAAACGGGTGGCGCCTATATAAGTAAAATTTAAAACTATCAACCCACCCCCATCTCTGCTGAGTTAGAACCAACTATTAGTTCTGGAGAGTTCTGGAAGCCCTTAAAGGGAAAGAAATTTGTTTTATTATTGCTACCCACAAGCACGTCACATACTATTGATAAAAGTTCTTTTTCGATGGTGGAATAATTTTTTTCTGCAGTGTTTAATGTCCTGCTATAGAAGGCTATGGGTTTTTCGTCTTGTGAAAGAACAGAGCCTATTGCTATGTTACTAGCGTCGGTGGTAATTTTAAATGATTTTGTAAAATCGGGATAACTCAAAATAGGGGCGTTTGTTACTAATTCTTTAAATTTATTAAATGCTTCTATGTAACTCTAACTTCTTTTATATTTTTTGGAATTGCTCTAATTTTGTCAGGATTGGATTTATACCCTGCGCGGTGATGATGTGACCGAGAAAGGGGACTTCTTTTCTTAAGAATTCGCTATTGTCAAGTTGTATTTTTAGATTGTATTTTCGTAGTTCTTCAAATATAGTTTTTAGATGGCTGATGTTTTCTTGAAGTGATTTGGAGAAAATAACTACATCATCCATGTATACAAAATATATTTTATGGAGGCGTTTCATTAGTACGTGATCCATAACTCTTTGGGGCATTCTTTAGGCCAAAAGGCATCCTAACGTACTCATAATGTCCATTTTCTACAGTGAAAGCAGTTTTCTCGATAGATTTTTCATCCATTTCTATTTGGTGGAAACCCTGGGCTAAGTCGAGAGTGGTGAAATACGAACATTTGCCGAGGCTTTGTAGAATTTATTCTATTCGTGGTAGAGGGTACTTATCTTAGATTGTTTTTTCGTTAAGCTTCCTGTAGTATATTACCATTCGCCACTTCTTTTTACCGCTGGCGTCTAATTTCTTAAGAACAATCCAAACTGGTGAACTATAAGGACTGATAGACCGGCGAATTATTTAATATAAATATTAATTAATTAATTTTCTAATAATTTACGTACTTGATTTTGGATTTCTTCTTTAAGTTTACAGGGGCAGCGAAAGTTTTTGGAATATATCGGGGTTTCATCAGTCGTTCGTATTGTGTGTTTTACTAAATTTGTAAATGTCAAGTCGCTATTTTCATGATAGAATATGTCTTTATAATTATGACAAAGTTTAATCATTCTTTCTTTCTCCTCGTCGTTGAGGTGATCTGTTCTTAATAATTTATGAATTTGGAAAGGTTTTCTGTCGTCGTCATTATGAGGTTTTGAATTAGAGTAGATGTAATTACTTAATAGTGTTACGCTAATAGGTTGTTGGAAAACTATGTCGTTGTCTATCTGTAATGAAATGTTAACGAAGTTATTTTGTACGTTGCAAATACTTTCTGGTATTATAAGATCATTACTTATTCTAATTTCGGGCATAATTGCTTCTGCACAACCTAAATTTACTGGAATTTTTATGTAATTGCTATTTGCTTCGTTTTTTGCAGAAAACTTATTTATATCTTCGCAATAATAAATTATAGAATTGGGCGTTTCTAAAGCTTTTTCTTTAAAATCAATGGTCGCTCTAAGGTTAATTAAATCTTTATTGCTTATGAGGGCGTCATAATGTTTATGTCAATCGACAATTAAAAATTCAATATCTAACGGTTCATTAAATTCTGATAGTAGTGGAACAGTTAAGGCGTAAGTGCCTTGTATATTATGATTCAAAGCTGAAATTTCGAAACGTTTCTGATATATATCATTTGGAAATAATGATAGTGATAGTGACAGTGACAGTGACAGTGACAGTGACAGTGACAGCGACAGTGATAGTGATAAGGATAACGATAACGATAACGATAATGATAATAACAAGAATAACAATAACAAGCGTAGGCGTTGGCGTTGGCGTTATTATTGTTGTTATTATTATCATTATCATTACTACCACTACCACTGCCACTGCCACTGCCACTGCCACTACTACTACCACTACCACTACCACTACCACTACCAGTCTCAGTATCAGTAACAGTAACAATAACAATAATAATAATGCCGATAAAGAATATAAATTTACATATTTATGAAAAAAAGAAATAACAAAATAAAGCAATGATAAATTCAGAAATAACAACATAAAAACTTCAAATAAAAACAAAATTCATAGCAGCTCAAAAAAGGTGACTGTGCTCAATTAGAACATCTCGAACTGATTTAACTTTGCACAATTTATATCACATAATGAGATTTTATTCAAATTACTACATAGTATATATAAAGGGGAATGTAAAATCATGTTAGTTTTGGCCATTGGCAGTCTAAATATTTGAACATATCGGGATGAACTTCTTGGTATTTGAAAGTATAATTCACTTATAAGATTCATACAGTCAATTTCATTATGCATTAATTTATAACCAAAAGTTGTACTAGACAAAATTCGTGTCATATGTAAAGATGACACTTCCAGTAATAATCATGATCAAAGCCCCTCTCTGGATAGGTTCCATAATTTTTGTGATATAAAAACTTTAAAAATTTTCTCTGGACACTTTCTATTCGAAGGATTTGATATGGGTACCATAATAGACGTTTATTCTAATTTAGACCTGACAAAAGAATTATACACAAGCATTAATGTTTGATTATTTTGAAAGCTCCGACAATTCCTAATTACAAACCCTAACATTCTTAAAGCAGATGAAACCGTTTCATTGATATGAGTATTAAATGAAAATTTAGTGTCAAAGACTACACTCAAGACTTTCACCGTATCGTATCGTGCCAGTACCATACCATTTATTTCATAATCAAATTTGATTGCATGTCTTTTTAATGTAAAAGATATTGTTTTATATTTTTGACCATTTAAATTCAATCTGTTAATAGTACACCAGTTTTCTAATTTTTTTTTATTTGATTTGCTATAAACTGACAGTCTTCGATGGTGTCAGCTCTACGATATATTTTTAGATCGTCAGCAAATTAAAGAAAATTACAATTTATAACCTCAGTAATATCATTAATAAATAACAAGAAAAGCAATGGCTCTAAATTTGATCCCTGTGGGACTCCAGACGGAGAATAAAAATACCTAGAGTCAAAACCATTGCATGACACGAACTGCGATCGGTTACAGAAATGTGATGCAAAAAGCGTTAACAGAGAATCACTAAATCCATATTTTTTTATTTGCATAAGGTTAATCCGTGATCGGTTCGGTCAAAAGCCTTGGAAAAGTCATTAAATACTTCATCAACTTGACCCTGATCATCAATTACACCAGACATATAGTGAGAAAATATTACTAAATTGGTAACTACCGAACGATTTTCCATAAAGCCGTGTTGCATTGGACTTATAGATATAGTTTTTGACAAATGGATAAATACGGTTGTACAAAGATATTTCAAGCACCTTTGCAAAATTGCAAAAGTATAGAAATAGGTCTATAATTAGTCAATACAGAGCTGTCACCAGATTTCAGCACAGGACACACTCGAGCAATTTTCCACACATCAGGAAAGGTATGACTTTTGATACTCAAAGTAAACAACATTAATAAAGGCTTAGCAAAAACATATCTACAATCCTTAATCAAGAAATTAGGAATCTGGTCATGACCAGAGGTCATCTTGTTCTTTAATTTATTTAAAGCAAGCAATACATCACTTTCAAAGAGCTCGGTAATATTCAAAGTTATTAAATTCTGAATTTGAAAAATTGCATACTGTGGTAGAGTAAACACTGCTGAAATAGTCACTAAATCCATCTACAATTGTCTGAGGTGTATCAAATATAAAATTATCATTGACCAGTCTGCCAGGTATTCTAGTATTACCCCGTTTTGATTGAATATAATTCCAGAAATATTTAGTATTACTGGAGATTCTTTGTTCAATATTAGTTATGTATGCTCTATATGCTGTTCTAGTCTGGAAATTCCCTAAAGTCCCTAATCTCTTGAAATTTTCTAAGTAAAATGTGATGTTAGTATTATGACATCTTTTTAAGTAATAATTTTTCAATTTAATATTTTTAATGATTTCATATGTATACCATACAGGGCATTTATGAGCTTGGTTTTTAAATTTAGGTATGTGCTCATTAAAAATTGTGACTAATTTTTTTTAAAATTGATCAGTAGCAAAGTTTACATCTGTGGGTGAAGACAAAAACGACCAATCAACTTCTTGTTTATAACACTATGTTCTAATTGTACAAAACATGAAATCAGCCTTTCTAAAATTATATAGTTCTGTACTCTCAGATGTAGAGAAGTTTACACGATTCGCTTCCACAAATTTTAATTCAATATTTAATGACGGATGGTACATATCCTCTTGTAATAATGGATTTAGCTCACGAAGAACTTCACAATTTATATTACTAATAACCAGATTCAATGTCCTACCATTTATAATATTTATACAATTATATTGCTTTAAATTATACAAATTTATAACACTTTTTAATATTTTTATATTTATAAATAAATTAAGAGGAGTTTACGAGATGTAGACCTTTGTTTATAACACTATTTTCTAATTGTAACAATTGAGGTATTTCAATTAGCCACAATAAAAATTTGATTTGTGATAGTTGATCGCTTTAAGTGTATGTACGTGTCGCAAAAGTGATCTGGCATTAAAGTCCAATTTCAACCGTGCCGAGTTATTTTTGGGATACAATTAGTGTGAGTTTTGGTGGTGGAGGAAAAGGGCAAGCAGGCGAATAAGAAAATTTGAAAATAACAGAGGAATAGTAAAAGAAAGACAGAAAATTTTTCGGAGGTTAGTGAAAGTAGATCATCAATAAGGTTCAGTGTTGCTTACAAAGATTGACAGAGAGTCTCCGATTGGTCTACAAGGACGACTTTGTCACGCGCTGTAATTCAGAGACGTATTTCAGAAGAAAAGACCTGGTGTGTGTTTGCGATCTGGTGTCAAGTGAGATAGGCAACCAGTAATTTCGGAAATATAATAAACGGAATGTTAAGGAAAACTGAAAAACCGGTGGTCAGTAAAAGGGTAACAAGGACACCCGAGCGAAAAAAGGAAGAGATTGAAATAGAAACAGAAAGTGATGCCAGTGGAACGGATGAGGGAAAGAAAAAGAGAAGTATGGAAGAAGTAGCTGAGGTATTCAGTTGTAGTAAAAAACTTGCACGATCGCCAGTAAAGAAAGGTGATACGGAGGACAAAATGGAAAAGAGTATAGAGAGGAGATAAGACAACTCAGAGGAGAGATTTGGGACATGAGGCAGGAGAATAAGGCGCTAAGAGATAAGATGAGAGAAAGAGTAGAGACTATAGATAAAGAGAAAAGAAAGAAAAATATAGTGGTTCAAGGCCTACAAATTAGAGAAAATTTAGATCAGAATCAGCTAAAAGGACAGATAAAAGAGTTTATAAGAAAGTCAATGCATATGGAGATTGGTACAGAAGCAGTAACGAAAATAGGAGTTAATGTATATTTAATAGAATTAAAAAACTTGGAGGGCAAGAAAAGGATAATGAAAAATAAAAGTAAAGTAGAGGAGGTAGGAGCAGCCAAAGTCTATATTAACGATGATATGAGCAAAATAGAGAGGAAAATTTAAAGGAAACTAAGAATGAAAGCCAAAGAAGTAAGGATGGAAGGAAAGGTAGCAAAAGTAAGATATCCAAAACTCGTAATAGATAATGAGGATTGCTCATGGTGGAATAATCATACAAGCAGGCTAGAAAAAAAGGAAACAAAAAACTAGATATATCACCTAACATAAAAGAAAGATCGCTGGCAATGGACACGGTTATGAGAAAAGGAAACGACATAAATATAACCAGGAACAGAAAGCAAAAAATACAGAACGAAACTAGAAGGACGGAGAGGGGGAAGACAGAAAATGACAGAAAGCAAAAAGACACGCATCAAGAAAGAGAAATGAGAATGGGAACATGGAATGTAAGAGGGTTAAATGAGGAAGGATTATTAAAAATCCTAGAAAGAGAAGCAAATAGTTACAAAATGGACATAATAGCGATACAGGGGACGCATATAAAGGAGACGGACACATGGGAATTAGAAAATTATTTATTTTTATCTATTAAATAAAAATATGAAGGATAAAATTTCTAAATATGAAGCGATTTCAGATAGGTTATGTATGATTAAAATTAGAGAAGAAATAAATATAGAAATATTAAATATATATGCGCCAACAGAAGAAAAAGCAGAAGAAGAAAAAGATGAGTTTTATGAGAAGCTAGAAGAAAATTACGGAAAAATGTAAACACACAGTAAGAATGGTGGTAGGGGATGCAAACGCGAAAGGTATGACGTATGAAAGTATAGTAGGGACAGAAAGTAAACACCTAGAGAGCAATGGCAATGGGCGTAGGTTGACTGAATTTGAAGAAGAACAAAAAATGGAAATAATGAGCACATTCTTTAAGAGAAAAGACATACATAAGAGTACCTGGGCCTCTCCAGTTGGAGCATATTCGAATCAAATTGATCATGTTTGCATATATGAGAATCACAGAAGCATAATAAAAAATGTTAGGTCATGCAGAGAGGCAGACATAGACTCGGATCACTATCTAGTGAGAATAGATGTGAAGATAAAAAACCTAATAAAAGGAAAGGATTACAAAGGAAAAAAGACAACTAAATATGGCGGCATTATAAAATGAGACAACCCAAAAGAAGTATAAAGAAGAAATAAGGAAAGGTTTACAAGAAAACATACAGATATTGGAAGCAAATATATATGAGAAATGGATAAAGATCGAAAATGTCATACAAACAGCAAGTGAGAAAGTAATACCAAAAAAAAAGTTTGCAGGGAGGCAAAGATGGTGGGATAAGGAGTGTATCAGAGAGGCGGAGGATAGAAGCTCTTCAGTCAGTACAAGAGGAAGATAAGGAAAAATACAGGAAACAAAGACGAAAGGCAAAGAATGTGTTCAGACAAAAGAAGAGAGCAGAACAGGTTAAGAAAATAGATAAAATAGAGCAACATTATAAGAGAAAAGAAATACGTAACTTCTACAGAGAGATAAAAAAGGGACACATATAAGAAGGAAGTAACATATGTGAGGGATGAAAGTGGCAATCTAATTGGAGAGGAAATAGAAGTGAGAGAAAGATGGAGGCAATACTTTGCAGACATGTTGAATGAAGAGAGTGCAAGGGAAGGAGAGGAGCATGAGAAGATGATACCTGGAAGGGAACAGGAAGTGGAAGTAGAAGAACCTACAAAAAAGGAAATATACATAATTTAAAGCTTTAAAGAATAACAAAAGTCCAGGGAAAAACGGAATAACAGCAGAGAACATTAAGTACGCAGGAGAGGATTTAAGACAAAGAATATATGAAATGATACGAATGATCTGGAGAAGAGAATGTATGCCTGAAGATTGGAGAGATGCTATGATTATACCAATCTTAAAAAAGGGAGATGCAACGAACTGCAGAAACTATAGGGGTATATCATGGTTAGATATAGGGTATAAAATTATGGCAACCTTAATAAAACAGAGAATAAAACCTATAGCAGAACTACAGATAGGGAAGTATCAAGCAGGTTTTAGAAAGGGGAGGTCAATAACGGACCAAATCTTCATGTTGAAGGAAATTCTGACTACATGCTATGAGTATGAGATTAAAGCAATGGTTTTATTTGTGAACTTCAGGAAACCATATGATTCGATCAAAAGGAGTAAACTAAGTAAAATTTTGAGAAAATTTGGGATACCAACCAAACTGATCGGGCTATTGAAAATGACCTTAGAAAATACTAAATCTAAAGCACGAATAAAAGGTGAATGTTCGGAAAGCTTTAGTATTGGCACAGGACTGAGACAAGGAGACCCACTCTCAACGCTTCTTTTTAATTTAGTATTAGAAACGGTCCCCAGTTGAGCAGAGAAAAACACATTTTGTTTAAAAGTCACCAAATAGTAAGTTATGCAGATGACGTGGCCATTATTGCTAGAGATAGTAGGGAATTAGAAGAGATAACGAGAAAACTTGTGGAGGAAACACGTAAAGTGGAATTGCAGATAATTCAAGAGAAAAGTAAGCTTTTGAGAATAGGAGAACAAAAAAAAAAGAAACCAATTTTAAATTGAGAACAAAGCATGGAGAGATGGAGTTTAAAGAAATTCAAGAATATATGTATTTGGGGGCGCTAATAACAGCTAACTGTAATGAGGAACAATAAATTAATAGGAGAATAATAAAAGCAAACAGAAGTTCGGCAGCAGTCAACCACTTATTGAAATAAAAAAAATCAATATTTGTCCAGAGTAAAATTTAGAATGTATAAAACAATTTTGAGACTGACATATGGCGTATGGTAGTGAACCCTGGGTTCTCAAGAAGAAGTTAAGAGAAAACCTTTTACGGTGGGAAAGGAAGATCTGAAGAAGAATTGTAGGGGGTAAGAAGACGGGGGAAGGCTATGTAAGGAGAAATAATGAGGAAATATATGCAATGTACCAGGCACCAATAATAGACGAATCTGTAAAAGCCAGAAGAGTGATGTGGCTAGGGCATCTAGAACGTATGGAAAATGATAGGACAGTTAAGAAAATAGTAGGGAGTAAACCTAACTACAAGAAAAAAGAGGCAGACCGAGGAAGCGATGGAGAAAGACAGTGGCAATAGATCTAAGGGAGAGAAATGTAACGGATTGGAAAAGAAAGGCGAAGGGCAGAATGGAGTGGAGGAGAATAACACAGCTCTGGGCCTAAAAGGCCTGTATATATATAGTCTCATAAACAGCAACAGGAATTGTTAATGTCCTATTACCATATGTAAATGTGTTGTATGTTTCATCAATATTTGGGATGAAATTGAAGGTTTCAAAATTTGACAATACGATTACATATTCTGTCATTATATAGATAGGCGGTTGAAATATGAGCTTAAAGCAGACGTATTTCCAGATAGTGGAAATGTCAGAGACCTGTTACACAGTTTAGAACTTTATAGTAACTTTTTTGTTTGATGCACATATTATATAAACATTTCAGCGAGAGATGCCCACAGTTTATCGCATAAAATTGTCTCTCTGATTTATATATTATTATTATTATTATTATTATTATTATTTTTTTTTTTTTTTTTTTTCAGTAACACCTTCCGAAGCTCCGACACATTCGGAGATGTTCTGAAGAGTCAAGCAATGACCACTCTCCACTCCGTGGAGTCAGTAATCATTGCGCCCGTAAATCGTGCGTTCTGAGTAGACGTAGCGAACCAAGGACGATTGCCTTCTGCATTCTGCCGGCTAAGATCTCTGCCGAATTTTATTATTATTATTATTATTATTATTATTATTATTATTATTATTATTATTATTATTATTATTATTATTATTATTATTATTATTATTATTATTATTATTATTATTATTATTATTATTATTATTATTATTATTATTATTATTATTATTATTATTATTATTATTATTATTATTATTATTATTATTATTATTATTATTATTATTATTATTATTATTATTATTATTATTATTATTATTATTATTATTATTATTATTATTATTATTATTATTATTATTATTATTATTATTATTATTATTATTATTATTATTATTATTATTATTATTATTATTATTATTATTATTATTATTATTATTATTATTATTATTATTATTATTATTATTATTATTATTATTATTATTATTATTATTATTATTATTATTATTATTATTATTATTATTATTATTATTATTATTATTATTATTATTATTATTATTATTATTATTATTATTATTATTATTATTATTATTATTATTATTATTATTATTATTATTATTATTATTATTATTATTATTATTATTATTTATTTTATTTTTTTCAGTCTCACCTTCCGAAACACCGACACTTTCGGAGATGTTCTGAAGAGTGAAACAATGACCACTCTCCACTCCGTGGAGTCAGTAATCATTGAGCCCGTAAATCGTTCTGAGCAGACGTAGCGAACCAAGGACGATTGACTTCTGCATTCTGCTGGCTAAGATCTCTGCCGAATTTCGGCAAGCCGGTATGATCTTTAATTCAGAAAGCAGCGTATGTCTCATTCCAGCCAGGACGCCTATAATTAGCACCACAACCTTAACAGAGTGGTCTGGATACAGCCTGCGGAGCTCGGAGAGAAGATCTCTCCTCCTCTTTTTGGATGATATTGTTCTCCGCGGGAGCCGAGAACTCAATCACAAACATCGTCCTAAGCTGGTGGTCGAGGAGGGCTACATCAGGCTTATGGAGCATAAGGCAGCACTGGCGTCTCGTCTATCTCATACGAGTGTCGTAAATGATAATACAACACCCGTAAGGCTGCATCGTGTTTTTGGATATACGCTGTGGCCGCATATACCAGACAGGTCGACAGGAGATGCATAAGCCCTCTAGATGACGGTAGAAGAGACCATGCATTGGCTTATTCTTATGTAGCTGTAAAAGATGACGCGTTTCTGCAGCTCTAATTTGGGCTTTTAACTGAGCAGTATCCGACTCGGTGACAGAGTCTGGATTTTCCCGCTCAGTATCGAACACGAGACCAAGTTCATCGGCTGCTTTTATCGCTGCCTTATACACAAACGCTCCTATCCCTGCTGCTTCATGATCTTGGATCATGCAGAGAAGGGGATCCGAGCTCCTGATGACTTTACAGGCCTCCTCCAAAACCACTCTGCCCTGGAGACACTCCAAACTCAAGAGTCCACGGCCTCCCCGATTTCTTGGTATTGGAAGTATAACCGCGGAACGGACGATCTTGGATGCAAACTCCGATGGAAATGTATCATTTTGCGGGTCCCTACATCGAGTTGCCTCAGCTCTTCTTGTGTCCATTTCACTACTCCAAAGGAGTAGAGAAGGATCAGAACGACAAGCATATTTGTGGCACTCACCTCCGACAGCTCCTAAGACCAGATCTGCCGGAGGCGGTGCCGATATTATTATCATTATCGTTATCGTTATCGTTATCGTTATAGTTATCGTTATAGTTATCGTTATAGTTATCGTTATAGTTATCGTTATCGTTATTTTTATCGTTATCGTTGTCGTTGTCGTTATCGTTATCGTTATCGTTATCGTTATCGTTATCGTTATCGTTATCGTTATCGTTATCGTTATCGTTATCGTTATCGTTATCGTTATCGTTATCGTTATCGTTATCGTTATCGTTATCGTTATCGTTATCGTTATCGTTATCGTTATCGTTATCGTTATCGTTATCGTTATCGTTATCGTTATCGTTATCGTTATCGTTATCGTTATCGTTATCGTTATCGTTATCGTTATCGTTATCGTTATCGTTATCGTTATCGTTATCGTTATCGTTATCGTTATCGTTATCGTTATCGTTATCGTTATCGTTATCGTTATCGTTATCGTTATCGTTATCGTTATCGTTATCATTATCGTTGTCATTATCATTGTCATTATTATTTTTATTATTATTATATTTATTATAAAAAAGTTTATGGACGGAGCATTTACAACAGTCTGGTAGAGAATTCCAATAATAAAATACACGGTTACACAAAAACCATTGCCTGAATCTGGTAGTATAATTCTGGTGGCTATTTGTAATTATGACCACGAAATCGAACATCAACAGATAACGTATACAGGTGCGAGAGGTCTGTAGAGTATGTGCCATAAAGAATGCGATACGTAGTAATAAGGTCGCCACGATTGAGTCTATCTATTTCGTGCGATAGTTTGAAGATGTTTAACTTTTCTTCATAAGGACGAGAGGCGCCATCAGGAAGTCTGGTGACCTGTCACCACGTTGCACCAACTCAATTTGAGGTTGATCTCATATCTAATTTGGATACCACACAGCTGCTCTATATTCTATGATGGGTTGTATATAGGATTTATATAAAGAACCAGCAGTTGCAATTGAAGTAGTAGAAACAATCTTAAAAAGAAACAAAGAACGTTTCGCCTTGTTACAAGCGGAATTTATATAAGATGACCATGAGAGGTCATTAGAAATCACTCACTACACCAAGATCAGTTTGTGTATCCACTGTTAATAAAGATGTGTTGTTAAGTTGATAATCTAATCTTGGATTGTGTTTACCCACATGCAAAACTACACATTTGTTGGTGTTTAGAGGTATTAACCATTTGCTACACCAGTTCTTTACAGTAATTAAACTCTGTTGCAATAGCTGATAATCATTAATAGGATTCCCGTAAACTTTTGTATCATCAGCATACTTAGAATATTTAAAGGGCAGTATTTGCGGAAGATCTGCTGTATAAATAAGAAAAAGCAATGGACCAAGCACTGAACCCTGAGAAACTCTACTCTCTACTCTACAGAAAAGTATTCAGAGACATCAGTACCTACTTTTACTCGGAAAAGACAATTGTTTAAGAACGCAGTAATCCATTTGAGGAGGTCACCCCTAATACCTATTAGATCCAAGGTAGATGGGTTCTGATTGTTACGAAATCTAGTATGTTCAGTAACTAGGGTGAGGTTAGCAGTAGCTAACATGTACATAAAAATATATTTACTGCTTAAAAAGTTGATATGAGGTGGTGGGTTGGGCCACTGTAAGCTAAAAAAATTAAAGTCGCCAAATATAAAATACTTACGAACATTGGCCAAGGATGCAATTTCATCAAATAATAAGTCGCTTTTATTACTTGTAGAAGGTGGTCTATATATGCAAGACAGTAGAATAAGCTTGCCGGAAATATTTAGTTTCAAGCAGGTGCAGGTTATTTCATGAGGTGTGGTTACCGGTATTATTTGAATTGTATTATTGGGAAATAGAGTTATTAAATGCAAATACCACCACCCATTTGCCCAATTCTGCCACTCCTGTACAATGTATAATTTGCCATATTTACAATGCTGTCTGGTATAGGAGATACAAATGTTTAGTAAATTAGTATAATAGCTAGATTGTCTTTAGTTACTACAATCATAAACTCAGGAAATTTTGCAATAAGTGATGCAATATTTGTATAATAGATCAGAATGTTGGAAAATGGAACACGAGCAGAATCTGTTTTTTTGTAACAATGCACGGAGAACCGTTTATGTAATGTTTGCTCCACCCGATTCTGGCCACTATATGTCCAGACGGTCGTGAGGGAGGAGTTAGACTTTCGGTATCTATGAACAAAAGTCACACTTGGTAAATATTTACATTTATTAAACATAAGCCTATATTTACAACTTTTAAATGTTACGTGGCAAATTCTACAGTACTAATCTACGACGTAAAATTATACACCGCACCCTTGAATGTACCGACAATCAAGGGTGCGGTTACAGGTTAGCGGTTTCTACAAGCGGTTATTACAAGCGGGTGCTAAAAGCTACGTGCTAAATCAAGAAAGAGGAAGCAAACAAGCGGACAAAGCAAAGTTAACCTACAAAACTATAAACTTGGCCACTATTACTAACAACAAAAACGTTGGCACTATATTATATTACACAAAATTACATAATAATAATTGTTTTTAATACGACAAACTATTTAAAATTATATTGACATGTAAAACAATAAGCGCTATTAGTGTGACGTTACGCCGACCATTATCCAAACAAAGTTAAGTGTCATTAAGTTTACCAATTTTGTTTTAAAAATATTTTTAAAACCAAATTTTGTTTCCTAAGTGAGTAAGAGTAAATATTGTGTATGTTTGTAAAAAGCCTTCCCAATTCCGTAAGCATTACCTAACTTAAGAATTTCTAAACATTTAGAAATAATTATGCAAATAATACTATATATAACCGGGGATGGTAAAGCTTCCATAAACGTACATAATGTTGTCTTTTAACTCATTAAGAAACTAGAATTCACTTCATAAATCTCTTCCATTCTTCATGAAAATTGCTACATGACGTCACTAGGGCCTTGTAATAGCGCGTATTACGTGACGTCCGCCGTGACGTAAGTGGTCTGAATTCTTATCTTAAATATGCCCCAGTGATCTCTGTCGATGTTGAACGTTCGTTTTTGAAATTGAAACGGATTATTAGCGATAAATACCACAGCTTAACCTGAACATTTACAGCAGTTGCTGGTTATTCATTTTTATTTCAGTACTACAAGTGAATAGTGTAAACTTATAAACTTAATATGAATAATGTTGGATGTTATAAATCGCCAGTAAAAGGTAAAATATTGATTTCAACTTTTTGTATTTCTATAAATAATAACTTAGCGTCCTGAGTGCGCCCCTGATATTGACGACATCTACGAACGAGGTGCGGGCTCTACTAATAACGGCAGTGAATTTACAGTGCACGCGTACACTGTGCTGTTTTTTTTAAATGTGTGAACGTATGAACTATGAAGGATTGTATGATTCACTACTAATGACTCCCTGTGTCTCGATTTATACCAGGGGCACAGTATAGAAAGATCAGTAGGGACAGCTAACGAATTTATGAATGAAATCCGCCAGTCGAATTCTTTGACCTTGTTGTTTGAAGTGAAGATAACATCACTCCCACTTGGGAGTGAGGCTCTCTTCACCATTGTTTATGGTGTGATTTACTTTGTAACCTGTGACTGTCAAAATTTAAATTGTAACTGTGGTACTCAAAATGTAATATGATTTTGAAAATTTATAGTAAATGATATTGGTTTTATAAGCTATCTATAAACAGTAAATTTAATGTAAATAGTTTAAATAACGAAATAAATAAATAGAAGTTGGTGTGACCTTATTTTACATTTTTTGTTTTTATTTACTACTACATATATATTCATTATTTGTAATTAATATTGTTATTACCAACAGTTTTTTTACCCAATTTTATTATAGTTTCCGCAAACATAAGTACATTTTCTAGATTTATATATTTGTTCGAGTCACCAGAAATTCAAATAGGTGTTGCTACAAGTATAAACATGCAAATTTGTGAAATACGTGTAATTTTTAAAAATAATACAACAAATTATAATTACATATTGTTTAAATTACCAAAAAACACTAGATGTGTGAAATAAATTGTTATGATAGTTAAAATTCTTCGAGCTAATAAATTACGAATATATAGTATTATTCGTATTACGTAAAATTTTTAAAATAAACATCTTGAGGTTTATTATTAATAATTTAACAAGCGTATAAAAACTTTGAAGACAATAAATAAAACAGAGATGTTCCCACCTGGAACTATGACATTTAATAAAATACAGTTTGTATAAACATTTTATTTCATTAACAAAAAAATGGCATAAAGCTATGGCGAGTGTACATTTATACTTAAAATTGAACATACTCAATTATTTCCTACTTATAAACAAAAGTAACTTGGTTGAACAATTCCTGGGCTGGTTGCCCTGTTGTTGCTTTAGGTTTTTTGACTGGTCAAGAGACATATGTTCGCTTCTTCAGAAGCAATTCTGAAATTGAATTAAGTCTTCTAATCGAAAGTATACAATGTGCATTGGTTCATGACATTTCAGTGCATTGTTTGAGGTCGATCGCAAACAAATTTACGAATGAAATCCACGAAGCACGTAGATATTATATAGAAGTTGGTGAGATAGATTTTCCTTCTTGTCTGATGTTACCAAAATAATTCTCAAGACTGCATTCAAATTTCCATATTTTTCTGTGATGGTTCTGAAAGAATTCATTCTTATATACAGATAGCTATTTCAAAATAAACGTTAAATATTTTTACCTGCCACATCGTCAGAAAATATTGTAAGATAAGTATTTGAGGTAAGTAGTTTTCTTTTCTGATCTTTGACCATTTTTTGTGAAAAATGCTAAGCACATATTCGAAAATTATATCCAAAAGATCTCTCTTACATTTAACCGTCCACTCCTTCGCTCTAAAAATAATAATTTTATGTTAATAATTTTTACATAAATTTCAATCATAAAATGCAATCAATTTTACAAACACAAAAAATAAGAAAGGAATATACTGTTTACAAATTGTAATAAGTATGTAATGCTGGTTGAAAATAATATTCCTCCCTTACAAATTTTATGCACTACCACAAAAAACAATACACGGAAAATAATAAGGAATATTTTATGTCTTAATTTATTATAATTCTATAATGATCGCAAAATTACCTTCTGTTGTATTTTGGGAATCTAAAAAAATCATGTGTATAATTTCCAGCATTGTTCTTGCAACTTCCTACTACACAATAAACTCCTACTATATTGCACTTTTTTGTACCTTGGTCCGGTTCTTCTGATGCATTCATAATTATTTTTTAAAAAATATAACAAAATAGTAAAATTTAAAACCAGGACTGGAACGCAACTACTCAAATAGGTTAAGAACTAAAATATCACAAAACGAAAAGACACACAAGCGGTTATACTACGAAACGTAAACCAAAACGAGTGCGTAAATAGTAATGAATGAATTCTGAAAATGGCTTAGCGGGAAAGTGCAGCTGTCCTTACTGGTCTTTCTATACTGTGCCATTTAATCTGTGTCGATTTATACTTCGAAATAACTGAGACGTATGTGGTTTATCTTGAAAAACAGTGGGGCTACTTCATATGACATTTTTAATTTTAAAGTCGCGATTCCGAGATACAGGGTGTTAAACACGTTACATTTAAATAGGTTTTTATTGACTAAAATTTTTAAAATTTGTACACGAGTAAATGTTAACCGTATTATTAATAAAAACGTTAAAACTGTATAATTACAAAAATCAGGGATTCGCGTGAGGTTAAATAAAAAAAATAGGCAAAATTTCTTAACTTTCTAAATGGTTTCAAAATCCTCAAAAGCTAATACATAGAAAGATATACTACCCCACCTAATTAACGTTAATAATCGAAAGATCAAACGAGCTTACCTTAAGTGATGTTCGATCTAGATTATATGAAGGCCTCGTTGAAATAAATAAACATATGTAGCCGCCTATGGCTAGAATGTCACAAATTTCAAAGTTTCGAAGTTCCCCTTACTCTCGCCTACACCGGTCGCTGATGATCAGTCTACTTTAAAGGTGGTGTTGCAATCTTGGGTGAAATATCGTAGAATACGGATTTGGGTAGGGTGGGACTAAGGTTCGTTTGATTTTTCGATTATATTCAGCCTCGTCTCACAAATAAACATATGTAGATGTTTAACGAAATTGCAACAGCATTTATTGCACATAAAAAAACTACATGTGATAAACACAAAATCAACATGAATACAAGTTACTTAAATAGTCCACTAATATCTAAATTAACAAAGAGAAAAAATAAAAACGTACTTTAGTAATTGCTAAGTACTTAAAACAGTATTTGCATATTCTTAAGCACAGATGAGAGGTCTGTTATAAAATCGGCTAAATGTTCCAGAAGTTTTTGACCACCCCGCTGCTAATCTTATAAAATCAAAACTTATGCCTTTACGAGCTGCAGCCGATGTAGAAGCATGTCTAGTACTTTTTTTACTATATTAGAAAGGTATTTTAAGCTAATATATAGTGTTTCAAATGGAAACAAGTCTGTAAAAATGATAATTATTATCCGATTTATTTTGGGTTTTTTCCAAAAGATGGAGTAGTAAAAACTCTATTCTGGCACAAATTATTAAAATAATTTTTTTGTTTTCAAGGCCTACTTCGAATTTTTTTTCTCGGTGAATGTTTACAAAAACTCTAGCGATTTTTTTACTTCAAATCTAACTACGGCACTGGATTTAGCATCCCTTAAAATGGTTTTGTGCCAAGTTTCATAAAAATATATTTAATATTGAGAGATTTATAACATTTTAATGCAGGCTTCATTTTATTAAATACTTTTATAGTAAAATAGAATAGTTATGTCGATTCTGCTCCACAATTCAAGATGGCGCCTGGAGCAGGATCGGCATAGCTTTCAGTCGTCTATGTCACAATGTTTGGGAGGGGTTACAAGTGTGTAGATAGATGACGCTAAGCTACTTTAATAATAATAATCGTATTATATTCGTGCTGAGCGAAAGTGTTTAACACTTGAAGTTTATTGTTTAATCGATTTTCTTCTGATACAATGAGTGGTCAAAAGCGGGTTGTGTTTAACTTAGACAATAATAAAACCATTATACTTATGGATAATGATAGTTGGTTCGAAAAAGCAAGAAAATCAGATTGGATGCAGATGGCTAGAGATAGAGCTCGCTTTCAAAGAAGAATCAATGATGTCTCATTTATTATAAGTAGTGCTTTAGATAATAATCATCGATCACGTATTTACTATGAAAGGTTTTGTTGCATGTCCATTACTATAAAATAAAGTTTTATTTTCATCACTCTGTGTATTAGTTTGAGGATACCTAACCTGTTTAGGGCTGTTATAAAAGTATGTGACGCTTAGTTATTTCAATTATTATCAAATAAGAATCGTGCTGAGCGGAAGTGTTATTAATTGCAATATGCCTGTTCCAGTAAAGTGTAAGTGCATCAAATGTGGTGGAGATTGTGACCTGCCAAACAGAAAATGTGAAACTAAGGATTATTTTGTGGATCAAAACATGTTCCTAGTTCTTACTTTGATAAAAGTGATTCCAAGTAACTGTTGCTGGCTGCGTTAATTAAAGAATATCTGCATCTTACTTAATTTCATTAATTTTTATTATTTAAAAATTAAACACAGTGAGGTTTTAAAATATTTTATTTATTAAAACAATTGAATACAATTCAATTTAGCCTCTTTCTCTTCCACGTCTGCAGTTGGTGTCATTCCTCTTCTTGTTAACAGTGCTCTGTTGTCTATTAGCGATATTTTTCCGCTCTCTATCATTGTTGTTTATCTCACGAAGCCCTGATTGATATTTTGTTGCTGATACAGGCTCCGTCTACTATGTTATCAAATGGTTTTCCAACGGATGTCGTAAGACACGATGATAATTAACAAAATCTGTAACGAATATATACAGATAAATTTGAATTAAAATTAATAAATATATGTATACTTACCACTGTGTTCCATATTCACAAGAAAGTATATTTTATTATGTTGAAATAATGATACAGTAATTTATTTGATGGGGGGTATATACAGCTAACAGATACAACTTATTAACCTCTCTACTATAAAAAGTAGGAGAGTAAATTATAATTCAAAATGTAAGATGGAGGGGGTACTAGAGAAATATAAGTGGGTGGGTAAGGTATATATATGCATATATGAGAACTTAATTAAACAGTCAGTCTATTATATTCATTTATATTCAACATGGATCTGCAAAAGTTGAACAAGGCAACTTCATATACAGAAATGAAGAATGTTAAATATTTAGAAATAAATCAAAAGTTTAAAATAGTGAAGCTGAGGTTTAGTAAGACCAAATATGGTGATAGTATTGTGGCTGAAACTGAAAATTTTTCCTGCTATTTACCAAGAAGATTTTACATGCATTTTGAGAAGGAAGGTATTGAAAACTTTAGCGATTCTTTAAGAAGTCGACCTGTATATTTGGTTAATAAAGGAAGAATTGGATTAACAATGGACATTACATTTATCCAAGACGATGCATGAAGAATTCATAAAAGGATTATTAATATGTTATATCGATATGTATTTGTCTACAGGTCTGATATTCCCGACCAATGTGTTTTTATACCTAGTTATAAAATAAAAATATTTGTATCGAATTAGCAATTTCATTATTCTACCTCGTACATATACTATAAATAAATCCTTGTATACTATATCTTCTGCTCCAGTGTATTACCGAAGCAAAAATTCATAAAATAAATATAAATATTTTAGAGTGATATACATTTGAAGTAAACCTTTGTCTACAAGTCTTATATTTCAGGCGAATGTTTTATTGTACCTAGTTAGAAAATAATTATTGAATTAGCAATTTCATTATTCTACCCCGTACATATACTATAAAATACATGATACAGTAAATGTTTTGTTACAGTTTTTCTCCTGAAACTTGATCGAACCTTGTATATAGACAGAATCTAACATTTTACACATATGTTGTTATTATTATTTTATATAAAAAATGTAACACATTACTGGAAATGAGTCGTAACGTTTCTATAGGACCGTTTTTGTTGTAAGCATAACATAGACATAGTATTGGTTACTTAAAAAATCTATAAAACATTGCAACAATAACCACCATTTTGGCATTTCATTTAGTTTAAATTTTTTTACTAGGTAATATATATTTTTATTTTTTAAAATATTTGAAATATAATTGCATTAATAATATTTTATATGATGCTGAAAAGCTGTTATGTAACACATATTTTACTTTAATGTTCACAAGAAAATATATTTATAATTACAAAAAAATTGTTATTTTACTTGTAATCTAAAACTAAATAATTTCATAAAATGCTTTATTATTTTGTAGATATTTAGGTTTGAATTAGTAAAGAAAACAAATGAATAAATAATATGTAATACTATATATTTTTTAAAAACTATACTACAATATTCATAATTGAAAAAAAAAACAAAATATAATATAAATATATACAAAAAGGAAGACTAAAAAGAGCAATGTAATGAAATTAATAATTAATTATTAAGTTCATTAAACTTTGCCGCGATGGCCTCATATTTTTTTCGTCTCGTTAACAGAACGCTCTCTCTTATCGAGGGAGCGTTCTTGCTCATCAAGGAGACGAATCTGTTCTCTGAGGGTCTCTCTATGTACCGTCAGCGATTTCCTTTCTCCCTTGAGACGCGATATCAGGTCATCGCTGTTTTTAATTTTCTTTTTTATGACAGACATTTATCCGCTGACGGAATTCTGCCCTCCGCTGCATTCTTCGTTTATTGCTCATATCCAGTCTTCGGAATCCGATGAGGAAGAACAGGTGCAGGGCGTCGGCGACAGCGAGCGAACGGATGATAAAGGCCGCCTAACATGTTTACGCGCCAAACCCAAATCTTTGCCTTTGCAACAAAAAATAACAAATAATACTTCATACATTTTTTCGATGATGTTTTCAGACTTTTTTTAAATTATTTTTTGAATATTTACCTAGAAGGAAGTGCAGGAATTTCTCGCGGTGGATTTTAGAATACATCATAACACTTTCTTTTAGCAGCCACCTTCGATGGACTTGGGCTTGGTTTGGTCGAAGCTTCCAGGTAGCTAATCGCCTTCAGCGCTAAATTTAGTTCCTCTGATATTCTGTAAAAAACGAGAAAATAGTTTAACAAAACGTAAAAAAACATTAGAAAAAAACTTACGCCTCATTTGTGACTATGTCTAAATCAGGATTCTGCTGTTGATGCTGGTAGGTCTCCTGCAGCTCGAGACGGGCCTCTTCGGATAAATATAAAGTCACTGTTGGGACGGTATAAAAATTAATTGAATTGAAGTTAACACTATTTGTTACCTACTAATAGGTTTGTATAAGAATGAATATATTCAACAAATGCAGCATGCTTATATATCAAATTGTTGCAAGTTACACAGTAATATGAACATCCGGTGAATTCCGTTGAACTGTACAGGTCACTAACTTTCTGCTGTCAGATAAAATTCAATTTCATACTTATTCTTTGAGAATTATAATCCGACACCATTTCCTGCTGAGTTAACAAAAATGTAATTTTACACCATTTTCTGCTGAATTAGCAAAACATGTAAATTGATACCGCGTTTTGTAATTTGACACCGTGTTTTGTAATTTGACACCATTGTTTTGTAAATTGACCCCATGTTTTGAATTTTGACACCGTGCTTTGTAATTTGACACCGTATTATGTAATTTGACACCTATTTAAACAACAACAACATACATATAGGGTTAACTATGACTAAGTACAAAAATTTTAACCACGTGCTCATGGAGCCCTAAAAGACAATAAAAAAGTTATTCCAGAATTTTAACTCGATATTTAAAAAATGGGGCAAAACCCTTTTTTCCTACGGAAAGTCGGCGCCTATGATGAGTAGAGACTGAGATGGCTTATGGCTTAGATACATAGTTGGCATTACATTTGTCAACAACTACCATGCGGTCGTTTGCAGTATTTCTAAATGCAGAAACGACAAAAACTAACATTCTTATTAGTAATAATCCCTGATAGGTAGGTAACAGTTAATCCAGTTAGCTCCAGTATTTTCCATTCGTTTTTCATTATTTGGTTACAAACTGGTAAAACTACATTTTCACTCACTACCGATAAACACACTTCCCGTAGGTACAGTTGTTAGATACAATGCCTATGTATTATAACAAAATCGAAGAAAGGGGTGGTAGGTAGGTTCTAATAGATAACAGAAAACGTTTAACACCCGCGGCAGTCTTGTCCCATAACCTAGAAAAACAAACCCGCGAACTATATTGTGGGAAAATATCTGTACCCGACACATATTCCCTTATTTATTAACTATAAAACGTTTTAAATTAAAATAAGGCATTAAAAACTGAAGAAGAACACAAAACTACAACGTAAACACAGGAATTAAATTATAACATGACAGCGAACCGACTCGACTGGACCGACTGTCGACTGTGGCTGACTGTTGCATGACGGTAGCTTGCTTGTTGCATGTTCTGATTCTCGCATTGGCGGTGTTAAATAAGGATTTAATATAATATCGCAAAAAAATTTTTTTCGCTTTATAAATGAGTTTGGAAATTTTTGAAAGGAAATTCTGTTAATTCTTATTTTTTTCTATTCCCTCTTAAAATATTTGTACTTAGTCATAGTTAACCCTGTATAAAATTATGAATTTCAGTTTCCTTTTTTTTTTAAGTCGTTTATATTTTTATTGCATTTTTGGAAAATATTTTTGTTCTAGAATTCAAAAAGTAACATTGCGACCCCTCATCCTCGACCTCTAATATGACTTGCTAGAATTTAAAAAAAATTCAACGATTAGTTTAATATTTAGATTTCAGAAATTTCTTTGAAAATATCCAAATTTTGGATGTGTATCCTATACACTATTTAGGCAAACAAATTTTTTCATATCTTCTATGTATTTAAGATGACTTAAAATCTTATAAAGTTATGTAAAGTGTTCCACCAAGACGTATTCAATAATGCTTCACAGATTCCTCCCACAACAATCATTATAAGCGCTGACTTGATCATTTAGAAAGTATATAAAGCAGTGTCCTAGAGTTTGTAACCATATTGCAGATATTAGTATCAGAACTAAAATATTATTTTTAAACATCCTTCGAAAAAGATGACTTCCGACTGCGTGGTAAACATTTAATGTTTCAAAATTAGCAACAAGAAGGGCGACATCAGATGGGCTGTGAAGGAATTGGGGGTTTATAATGGTAAAATCTCCTACCGTTATGTATTTAATTCCCCTTTCCCCTTTAATCAGCTGTCATGGGAGCTACAAAAAGAGACGTATTGGATAGTCAACTTCCATTATGGTATTCCATGGAATGATGGCTACGAATCCCTCGAAGATCTTCAAGAAATTCTTAAGGGAGCAACCCAGACAGCTGGAATAATTTATGTGAAGGGGAATCAGAAGGCTGAATTCCTCAGGAAATATGTGGACAAACCGGTGGTTGAGCTTCTCGAACGTCCCAAATTGAAGCCGATGGTTTCGGAATGTTGGCACCACAAACTGCAGCATTGCGCGTGCGCATTAGCAAATGTATACAGTTTATATAATTTTTATTTAGAATTTGCAAAATAAAGAAATAAATTACATATTTTTTTGTTTTATTATTTTCCCTGTAATATAGTTATTGCAGTATATTTTTTTAAGAAGATATTGCCACGTTTTATTTTATGAGTATGAGTAAAATATACTAATATCCATTGATACTTAAAAAAAGAATAGTGTATCTTGGGGTGTCCTTAAAGTCTTTGGCAGAAACGTCAGCTAGCTCTTAATCGGAGTTGGTCGTGAGTTAAATGAAGAACGACAATAGCTAGACCTCTTGTCATTCAGGGCGCCAGTAACCAAAACAATTGACGTTAGCGTTTCTTACGTCACTTAAAACTTGGTTACAAGATTTTAAGTACATTTACTTTAAATAATAGCAAGTATGCAAAGGGAAAAAAGATATGCATTAAACATACAACAATAAGTATATTATAATTAGTGGCAACAAAAGAAAGAAAATGTATATCTATTAGTAATATTATTAACTGACAGAAGACAAAATCCCGTTCGAATGGACTCCGAGATGCCAGCAAGCCTTTGAGACGCTGAAAGAGGCTCTCTGCACTACCCCGATTTTGACATACCCAATACCTGGACAACCATTTATAGTGGACACGAACGCAATTGGAATTGGCGGAGTTCTTTTCAAAGTACAAGATGGCCATGAGCGAGTAGTGAGCTACTTTAGCAAAGTTCTATCGAAAGCTGAAAAGAACTATTGTGTGACTCGGAAAGAATTGCTTGCCATCGTCAAGAGTTTAGAACACTTTCATAAATACCTGTATGGTCAAGAATTCCTCCTAAGAACGGATCACGCTTCCCTTAAATGGCTGCTGCAGTTTAAAAACCCTGAAGGACAGATGGCCCGATGGCTGGAACGGCTACAAGAATATCACTTTGTTGTTGAACATCGAGCCGGCAGAAAACAAGGAAATGCAGATGCCCTTTCTAGGAGACCCTGTCCTGTCGACTGCAAACACTGTAGTAGTCTTGAAAGGAAAGAGAACACCTCATCAGTTCCTTGTAAGGTGGTAGCAGCCCAACCTGAAGACCGATGGAGTTCAGCAGCGATTCGGGAAGACCAGCAAGCTGACTGTAACATCAAGCCTTTACTAGACTGGAAAGAAGCCAACAACCGACCGTCTTGGGCTGAAGTCAGTAGTAAAAGCCCAGCATTGAGCTATTGAGCTCAATTCCCTGGTGTTGGAAGACGGTGTCCTAAAAAGAGCATGGGAGAACAATGACGGAACGGAGGTCAACAAACAAGTACTACTCCCGAGGTCCCGGATCAAGGAAGTGTTGCAGGAAGTACATGGAGGTACTGGGGGTGGACATTATAGTGAGGAAGAAAATATCGTATTGTACAACCTAAATAACAAGTTAATGAAGAGATTAAAGTGATTTAGATAGCGAAGAATTAAATGAGTGTTTAGTTGAGTTCTAATTAGTGTTCAGTAGTGTACTGAGTATAGTTAATAAAGAAGTAATTAATTAACGGATTGTTTTCCTGGCAGTAGTAGAAAAGTCGGATTGGGAAATCCGTGACAATATATAACGTGCTACTTGCGTAAGCATAATTTTATCTAGCGAGTTTTCTAAGTAATCTACTGTAACTACATAACGTTATAAAATGAAATGTGAATAACAGGAAAATATATACAGGGTGTTTGGATAACACCTCCCTGGGGTAGGTCCAGGGTTGTTGGACCTCGAGGCGTCAAGTTCTGGTGAGGAAGACCTTGGATTCTCCGTTGACTTCTTCCTTGTGGTCCTCCTGGGGGTGATTCTTGAGAATATCCTCTTATAGAGATTGCAATGTGGGCACATCTTCACATGGAATATACATAGGAGTAAAATGAGTATTATAACTACTAGGGTGAGCCAAATTCATAGGTTATTGGACTCATTAGGGTAAAAGTGTTGAATATGAACTTCGGGTAGTTCAGAGATTGATCTTTGGATGTCTTCTAGATACAGAAGAGATTTGTTGGAAATATACATGGAAGAGTTTGAGTATTTTGGTTGTGGCAATATAATGGTTTGAGATGGTAAATTCGATTCTGGAGTAGAAATTACTTCTTTTACTATTGTAGAATACTGGCTACTTAGTATGATAATTGTTGGGGTTGATATAGATGTTGTAGTTAGATGTTTAGAACAGGTTTCTCTAACTTTTCATTAACTGGGACGATGACAAGTCTGTCGTAACTTATGTCGATGAAGGAGTGATTTAAGTAACTTTTTGTTTCTGGGCAAAGGCCAGGTTGTCCTTTGAGCAAAGATTCATAGCAGGTGTCTTCAATCTGTTGTGGCAATTCGTCTAAGCATAGACTATATTCTTCCAAAGGTTGGCATTCTTCTTTATTCCATAGACTACTGCGTGTATCTTCTGGTATAAGGATTATCGGATGAGGGGGAATTAATCGTGAAGTTAACCAAGGGGATTGGGATCAATTTATATTGAATGTAATTTACTGGATGAAAAATAGAGTAAGAAAAATGCAACAGAAGTGAAGTATAAGTATATATCTGTCCTAATGATTGATATTATTGAATAATTGATTTCTAAATTTAATAATTGTTCGGGTTTATATAATTCGCTAAGTTGACTGTTCATATCAACAATTAATTCCTTTGAAATTAAATATGGAGAACTGATGCCAAAGTGAGATAATTGAATAGCTTCATTTAGGAACTCTAAATTAGTTATACATTTTTGTAGTAAAATCTTGAGTTTAATGTTATTATTTTTATTATTAAACAAGTTGAATCTGTCAGATATCTGTTTTTGTCTTTTTAAAAGTTCTTGTGTAGTTTTTTCGAAAGATTTAGTGATATTTCTCAAAATAGATGTACGGGCGTTAATTACTTCTTGAATTTGATCTGGGTTATTTATTAATGTCTCGAATTTTGAATTTATTTCCTCTAGGTCGTCTGAATCAAGGGTTCTCCATAGGTATTTATTGACCTTACCTACTAGATTAACCAAACCTCTTTTTGAACGTGAGTGAGATTCGAATTTGTTCAATTGTAATTCCAATTCATTTATATATTGTTTAATTTCGGTTTGTTTACGTTGGACGTGTTTAACTTGTAATTTTGAGTCTTGCAAGATTTGTTTATATGGTGCCAGTGAATATTTAGTAATAAAGGAATGTGGATGTGATAAGACTCTAGTTTTTAGGTTGAGAAGTATTGGTAATAGAGGTGTTTTTATTTCTTCTACTTGGAGGGGGTAGATTTCTGGTAGGATAACGATGTACAGTAGTAGAAGGTACATCTGAAACGTTTCACTGTAGTATATCGATTTTCGAAACATTGAGAGGTTAACTAAGATGGTTCGTCTTTATTAGGGTTTATTTCTAAAGTTCTAGCATGTCTGAATTTTTTGTCTGGTTCTTGTCTAGTAACTAAAGGGTGTGCTATTACAGATGGAAGAGGTTGAGGTGGAGAATTTGGAGGAGACATTTGGTTATCTTTAGCTTTATGAATAACAACGTCTTTATTTTGGGATTTTGGGTAGACCTTTCTTTTTCGTTTTATTTGTTGTTTATGAATTCGTCCCTTATCAGTAGTTACGTGGTGAGGTGAGTCTTGGGAAATGACGTGTCTTTTTGAAAACATAGGGCGCGCTTTCGAATAGCCTGGGTTTTTAACGTAGATGTTCTATTTGGAAATCAGCGGGTTCTTCTCGTTTTTCATTTGCTTTTGTTATTGTCTTATCTTTTTGTTTTTCAATTTTATCATGAATTTGAATGTTTATAGTATTTATGTAATTTTTATGATATTCGCAATAATCATTAATAATTTATTCGTCTCAAATATCGAAAGGTGATATATTACGGCCGTATAAAATTTCAAAAGGTGTTTTCTTAGTAGTGGAATGAATTGTATTATTATAACCTAATATACATAAGAGTATTTTATATTCTACATGTTTTTCATTGGGTTTTTAAATAGAGAGTGTACGATAAGATTCTGTGAGAGTGGAGAGGAAACGCTCCACGGGAGAATTTGAAGTTGAATGCATGGGTGTTACTAAATGTAAATTAATATAATGAACCTTACAGAATTCTTTGAAAAGCTGAGAATTAAAGGCTTGTTCGTTATCGCAAATGATTTCTTTTGGAAAGTTGAAACAACTAGCAAATTTAAGGAATGCATTAATTATGTCTAATGTATTTTTAGTTTCGATTTTTATTGCTTGGCCTAATTTTGAGAATGGTTCAATTAAAGTTAGAAATTTACAGTTATCAATAAAATAAATGTCTATGTGTAGTTTCTGCTACAGTTTTAAAGGTGTTGGAGTTAGTTGGAATTTGATTTTTACTGGGTTCCTTTCGTATTTTGCCGATTGACATGGGACATACTCGTTGATGAAATTCTTTACATCATTGTCTAATAATGGCCAATAATATAACCTTTTAATAGAGGCTATTGTTTGGTAAAAGCCACGGTGTATTTGTTTACCTTGATGATGGTAATGTATAATTTTTCTTTGTTCTCTGATGTCGGTGACATCTTCCAATTTTATGTGAGAGATGATAAAGTTCTTAGATATTGTGGTAGAAAATATTAGTAATTTTTCTTTCTGTATTTGAATTTTGAAAGTAGAAACAATTTAATTCGTTTAGATTGAGGAAGGGTTTTATAAAGCTAAAGGTTGCATTCAATCTGAACTAGTGGTCTTTAAAGTGATTTCATTTACTCAGTGTTTATTGAACAAAAATTGAAAGGAAGAGGCATTTACTTTTATATTTGGGCTTTCTGTGATTCGTAATTGATTTTTATAATTATTTATTGGTTTTTCTGTGATAGCAATAGTGAAGACAGGTTCTTCATAAGAGGAATGGACTGTTTGATTGTCTGGTAAATTTTGGGCTAATTCTTCTAATATTTGAGAATCAGGGGTGGAACTTTGGTTTAGTAGATCATCAACGTCTACGTATCTAAATCGTCTGGGATGTTAACAATCATTGACTGCGTGTATTCTAGTGCATTAAGATCTTCGATTTTTATGCGGGATAGTTTCTTTAGAACTTGCCGTTTATAGGGGTATTGGTAGGATTTTTTATATATCGGTTTTTCATCTACTGTTTTTGTTACGTTTAATTTTGCTTGTGAAGGTTAATTTATCGCCTTCTTGATGAACAATGGAAGGAAAATTGGCAGGCGTTTTAAAAAAGGAATGTTTTTCTTGAGAACTTAAATCGGGTTTAATGTTGTTTTCAGTAGGAATTTCTGAAAAATCTTTCTTTTTTTGGAGAAAATAATTAGAAGTTGGTTCAGCTGAGAATGACTCTTTAAATTCAATGGTTTGTGGGGAGTCTTCAAAATTTTGAATTTCGACTATACATTGACCGTTTTTAATTTTTGAAACAGTATCTGGAATTATCACCTTCTTGTCCTGAAATTGATGCTCTTCGATAATAATTTCTGTATCATCGGGATAATTTTGTTCAATGGAAATTTTGACTAATTTACTTTGGTGAGGTTCTAAGTAATGGCTGGTTAAAACAGTTTCGGGTCTATGAAAAAATATGGGAAGTTGGAAACTAGGTCCGGTCAGGATATTTTTTGAAAAATCTATGTGAGCTTGAGTTTTGATTAAATCTTCCAGTCCAATTACGCCATCGAAATAATCATGAAAATTAAACGATATTACATTCATTGTATCTTCTAAATTAAATTCTGGAGGATAAGGAATATTGGCTTTTTGCGTTATGGCTTTAGTTCCTAAAGATGTCTTGATGTGTACAGGATCGTTATAGAGATATTCAGAAAAATAATTTTTCAAAATTTCGGGGCGAAGAATTGATTTGGTAGATCCAGAGTCAATTAAAAGTTTTTAGTAGAATTTTGTTTTCCTCTAATTTGAATATATGGTAAAGGGGATGAAAATGATAAAGAGTTATATTCTAAAATCATCTCTGGATAGTGGCTGAGGCTGTTTTGGGAAAATTTTCGTCACTAGGGTCTGAACTATAATTTTCGCAAGAATTTTCAGGATAATAATTTTCGGTATAGTGATTTATATCATAGGATGTTACATTTGGATTTTCATAATGTGTCAGGTCCGGTTGTTCAGTATTGTATTCTTGATCTGGACAATAATAATATGGATTACTTTGCATTGAAATATTGTCAGTATCGTGAGTTATTGGATCAGAGTGTTCGATATGGTTTAAGTTTAATTTTTGTAAACTTTGTCCTGCTTTATTAATATTTTTAGTATACCAGTCATTCGTTCTTGGCCTAAAGGGCTGTTGGAATGATTTGTTTTGTTAGGATTGTATGGTGGATACACCTGACATTGGGGTAGGTACTGTCTGCTTTGTAGAGGTTATGTTATTATAAAATGGTTGCCTGATTGGCTGTTGTGGTCTATTAAAATTTTGAGAATTGGATTGAAATGATTGATGCCTTCGAAAGTTGTTGGTTGGTAGAGCATGGCTGGTTTGGTAGTATTGATTTTGATGAGGATTTATATTTGGTCTTGATATATTGATCTTGGGTTTTTGTGGAAGTGATTTTAAATTTAGATTTCGGGAAGATTCGTCGAATTGTTCTTCTGCGGTAATAACCTGTATCGCTTCAGTAATATTTCTTATATTTCTAGATCTAATTAACTGTTTATAATTGAAAGACAAACAACGCGTGTATGATTCTAACGCCATCTCAGAATAGATGTTTACTTGGGCTTGCTTTTCTTCGATTGGTCGGTTCTGCTCGTTGACTTTCGCTTACTTAAAAATTAAAATTACTTAAAATACTCATAATCTGTTGTCCTAAAAGTTTTGGTGTAAGTTTTGGATCTGATTGAATGTGGATTAATTTGTTTTGCAATGAGGAAATAGTATGACCATCTCCAAATAATTCAGATAATAATTGTTTCAATGCGTTCCAACTATTTAATTCTAAGCGACATGATATGGCTAAGTCTGCTTGTCCTATTAACCTAGCTTTTACCGATGAAAAGAGGAATAAAAGAAATGTTTGATTTTCTGAAGGAAAAGCCGAAAAAAGTTCATCAGCAGCACGGATAAATTTTGGTAAAAGTTGAGGATTTTCACCACTAAATTTTGGGATATTTTCGATATACATGCGCACAAGAGTATAATCTTAGGCATTGGGCGACTCATAGTGTTTTCAGGTAGAGTTCTTTCAGTAGGAGGGTTATTAATCAAAGTAGGTCTGGTATTTACGTTTTCTCTTTGAAAGTTACTAGGAGTACTGATTGGTTCATCTAGTTCTTGACTAAAACGACTCGGATGAATTAATGAAATATTTGGCATCTAGAAAAATTTTGAATGGAAAATTTTGTTTTTTACTGTATTAGAAAGGTATTTTAAGCAATATAAATCAAATATCCTACAATTCCTATCAATGAAGTCATATGTATGTTCTCTGATACCAAACATCTAGGTATGCTAATGAACAATTCCACAGACAAAGCTCTATTCAATAATTATCTAAAGAAATTAATCTAATTTACTAACCTGCTTTAATGAAACACTCTATAAATATCTAACTTCACTTTTTGGCAGTGGGAACACGACAATTCAACCACAATATCTGACCTATTTCTGCATTTTTAGAATTGCTTCTTCAGGTGGCCTCCTTTAAATTGAATCAAATATCTAACTATAAAAGTTATTATAAAAATTAAAATTATTTGAAGTTAAATATCGACAATGACAAAAAGTGACAGCCTGTCAGTGAATTCAATATGACAATACCTACTTGAATAATGTTCAACTTTTATGTAAAAGTTTTTTTTTTATTCAAGAAATAATTTTGAAAAAAATTTTTTTTTCGAATTTGGATTACGTAATCTCAACGTTGGCTCACTTAACTCTGTTAGGCCTCAATCTGCCTACTCCTAACAGAATAATGTCAAGTTTGCTACTAGTGTGTTGATTAAATGTTGATTAAAATTAATTAGGACAATAGATTCACTTTTGTTAGCAGAATTTTTTTATAGGGCTTGAGGAAAGGACTTACTTTGAAAATACAGCAGAGCCTGGTTGTAGACAACAAGTTTTCGTCAGTGAAGTCTTCCTGGAAAGTGCTTCTTCGTGAGGAATCAGTTCTAGGGACCGTGAAGAATGCAGCAGCTTTTAGACAGGTTCTCTCTTGATCCTTTCACTAGAATAACTTCTTCTCTCGTACAGTTCTTTCTCGGAAATTGCAGTTCTAGGAACTATGAAGGTACCGCACAGGTTTTCACTTAGTTCTTTAACTAGAATAACTTTCACAAAATCCACTGTTGACTGCGCCAGTTATTGGTTCCTTCGGGAGCGTTTAATAACAGTTGTTTTTGTTGTACTGAAGAAAGCACTTTATTGTCAATTGGTTACAATGCTAACTAACGCGACGAATGTCGAATCTATTATATCTTGGTTCTTGGTTTTCTAAGTAATCTACTGTAACTACATAACGTTATAAAATGGAATGAGAATAACAGGAAAATATATATACAGGGTGTTTGGAAACTATGCACTTTTAACACCGTTCCAAAACGACATAGGCACAGTTAATGATGTTACAATTTCCCAATATCCCAAAAGGAAACAATCAATTTGTTTAAAAGGAAAATTTGTAAAAATTACACCTGCTGATAATTCAACTATTATCGAAGACCCGAAAAGTAATATTTTTATCCGCCCCGCTCTTTTTGTTCCTACTCGCAAAAACGTTGCGTTGTACATTTCAAAAATATACGCCATAAACTATTATTAAAAGACTACAAAGTATTGAATTAATGGTTGCCTACGGTTGTACTTAATTAAAATAATAAAGATGTTAATTTTTAACGTTACAATATCTTGTTCAAAATCCGAATCAAAATATACAATAAGATATAAATTTTTTAAAGATTTTATTAGTTTACCTACAAATAATTTATAAATTTTTATATAAGTTTTATTAGGTTACCTGTAATACAGTTGTTGTGGTGTTATAGTTAAGAACATGTCTTCTTCAACATAAATGTGAAGGAATAAGGTATATATTTATTAAGTGGTTGAGGTGTTACGTTTAACCAAATGCAAAAATGAGCTAACGTTTCAATCTGCGCAAGCTCCAGCAGGATTGCGCATATAAATGAGTCGTTTTGTTTAAGAAATCACACAGTTTATATTTACATTTCTCATACTAATCTGGTATACTTGCTGCTGCTGTTGTTGTTGTTTTCCCTGATTCAGCGCTACCGTACAGTGACATAAAGTAGACATGAATCCTGAAACCGTAACCTCTATTAGTTCTACAATTGTGAAAACTACAAGAAGCCGTAAAATTGGTAAGAACTAAAGAAGAGAAAATAAGGCAAATAAAGTTAGTAAATGGTAATGTGAAATTGTTGGAAACGGCGATAAAAAAATAGAATTAACCATCAAGAGGAGACTAAAAATCCTTTTAAGTTAGAAGGAAACTTAGCATTATTGAAATATTATTTAGCTAAATTGCAACACTTACGATATACTTCCAGTAAAGTTGGAGCAGCTTGGAGAACAATACTACTGAAAAAAGTGTAGCGGAAAATTAGTTTGGCATTCGATTGATTCTTCTTAATGATATAAAAAAGTTTGAAAAATTGAATAACTTGTATAGAAAATAAAAACGTTCTGCCGCTTTCTTTAATAATAATAATAATAATAATAATAATAATAATAATAATGGTTTATTGTCTAAACAGGATGAACCCAATTACAAGACAAATTAAGCGATTATAGAAATAGTAACAGAGAACCCATTAATTTATTAGTGCTATCGACTAAAAATAATAATAATTTCACAGGATTCTCAAACGATAAGACATTTTTCCACTTCGCATGAATAAAGAGACGGGACGGGCGTTATGGGGCTCAAAATTATATTGCAAAACCTAATTTCCACAGTTGTAGCATTTTTGATGATGATATGATATGATTATTGTATATTGTATATACGCAGGATTTTGGGTTTTACATCAGCAAGTGTTAAGAAAATTACATTTGAAGATTACAAAAAAAACTCTGTTCGATCATGAAATTATTTACAAGCCACAGCATCTTATTAGATATAAAAAGCAATGTGTCTGTACAATTCGACAACATAAGATGATTCTTAACCCTTACGATGATAAAAGAATTTTAAGAGCACAGATAAGAAGTCATGGGGTTATGAAAGAATTTCTGATGACAACGATAGCATTCCAAACAAAAGAATTTATATTCGATAAAATTATGTGTGGCAATGTCTACTGTAAACTTGGTAGTGTATTCCTGAGTCAGCAAATTACTGGTATATAAGTTGTAACCTAACAGATCAAAATCAGTTTGTTTTTCATCTCTCCAACGAATAACATGACTATGAAGAATCTGTGTAGTGAGATGCGTATTGCTTTGCATTATGCAGCCTTTGAAGTTTACAATAACGTTGCATTATCGAGTGCTGTTACAATGAAGAAAGTTATTAAAGAGTATATTGGAAAAAGTGGTAATACCAGAGGAAGCCTTTAAGTGGTTATCGGAATATGATATAGAACCTCCTGTACAAATCATTGAATTGTTGATGGATAAGAAAATGGAATTTGACGAGTTTATTCACAGTGTGTTGGCGGTGTGTCACAAAGAAGGATATGAATACGTATCCGTTAAAGGGTTGAATGATATTCTGCAAATATTACATCCCTCATTCAAAATATACTTATTTCAATTGTTACTAGATGACAAATATTATCCATATCTAGACAATACCACTTTTCCACTAAGAAATATAGTAAGTAATTATAAAACCATTGACAAAACGATCCATGAAGCCATGTGTAAAGCGGCATACTATGCCAGAAGCCGTACACTTCGCGAATTGTGCACGCTACAAGAGTCGAAACAGTTGCACTGGAAGTTTCAGCCATCTACAAATTTTCATCATGGTAATATTCTTAAATGGATTGAGGATAATATACAAAAAGCTGAACAAGATTTAGATGCTTATTTAGGATGGAGCTGTGGTCCCGATTCCGCCCCATGGCCTTCAACACATTTGCATAATTATAATAGAACTCTTTGTATATTAAATGAAATTAAGGAATAAAATGATTTAAAACACTTAAAGACTTATTACTATTTATTAAGTAATATACAATAACAACATACAATACTAGCAAACAATAACAATCATTAATTATATGTTTCATAAAATCCTTACAGTACTAGTTAGAGGACTAGAGGACTATATTTAACTAATTTATCATAAAGTATAAGAGCGCAGCAACTTGTATTTGAGGGAATATTTTTATTAGTTTCGAATTCTAGTCGAATATCAACTGAACCAGATTTAAGACTTTCATTATGATGAGAACAATTAAAGGTGCATATTTCTTGAACTCTGCATGTGTATAAATAGGTTCATTTTCTTTTTCATAATACGATCGTTAAAACTTTGCATACATGTCATACAAGGTTGCTATCTGATTGTTGTCAAAATTTATATCCAAATTGTCATAAGGAAACATCTCAGAATTAAGATACAGTTTCATATTAATTGAATTACCATGATTAAAGTGACTGAAATTTTTTTAAATTTATTTTTACGGTTGGTATGGAAACCTACAATTACAAATCTAGGTTTCTCAAGTTGCGTCGCCGTCTTGATATTCCAGGTGTTGAGTTTCTTGTAGGAGAGGATACTCATGCAGCTCCCAACCCCTAAAGAAACTTCCAATTCCTTGTTCCTAGCTACATAGTCAACCAATTTCAATCTTTCCACATCTGACACTGATATATGAAGTATTTTCCAATACTTTATTTAATACAACTTTAACTGACTCGTTCTCTGTAGAATTTATTATAACGTTGGTATCCGAATTTGAGCGAATTAACACCAACTCCTGCCTTTTTAAAATAATTTTCTTAAAGTATTCGCAGAATCCGAAAATGGTGGATAAATCGATTATAATATTAAAATTTCCATGATATTCAACTATAAGTGACCGTTCGTTGTTATTAAAAAACCATCCACTATTTTGTAGATATTGAATGACACGTATCCTTTTAGAATGGAGGTTAGACCTGGATGACGGATGCAATCTATTACATATCCACCCATTTCATATCTGATTTCATCAAATAAAGGCATGATACCGTTATTCACAAATGTAGCATTTTTTTGAGGGTGTTTTATCAGTTTTAAGTAATTTACCTTCGATATACAATGAACTTTCATGGGTAATGTGTAGACATTACCCATTACATCCTGCTGTTGTATTAGAATGCGAATTTCATCATTATTATTCAAAGACGTAGATGCGCACGGTTGATGAGTATGTTTCTCAGAGCTAATAACAGTGTTGTCAAAATAAGCTCTCTTGTTGACATTTAATATATACATTTTTATTATCACTTCTTTTTAAATTATCTTAAAACCAAGAGATTCGAGAAACTTCCGATTCCCTGTTATTATTGGTTTAATAGTTCATGTAGAACTGATGGCAGACTTTAAATTTATACGTTCTATCTATATGTCTAGGAGTCGAAACTATTTTCGACTACTAGAACCACCACGTTTGTTGTAGCTTATTACCATTGCACTTACTGACCACGCTTCCTTCAAATGTAGTCTTAATGACACCACCTCTCTTCCGAAATTGATGAGTTCACCATCTTGTTTGACTACATTAATAACAATCTGATCGATAAATCGAGTGTTGATGGGTAAATAGACAACGTTACTTGGAGTCTGAACAATTTTGAAAACCGCTGGCACTGTAGGAAAAATTCGTGAGTTTGCCTGTCATTAATATAGGATCCACCCACAATATTGCATTCTATGCAAATGGTATTTACACTAAAAATATCTACTGGAAAATCTGGTACATGGTAACCAAATGCAGCCAATTTTCTTGGTTTAAAACCAAGCAAGTATCCTATTGAATCTTGTTTAGTAAAATCTATGTCCTCGTTGCATTTGATTCTACACTTCAGAGTGTTATTGTTAGCTTTAATAGAAATGAGCTTTTGATGATCCTTAACAATTCCCTCTCTTATGTTGTCATAATTATCATGCCATCTGAAGTCACCTAAGGCTCGTTGTAGATATTTATTTATTGTTCTTATTTTTCTCGATACTTGGAATTGAATTGTAGGTCTCAAAGCTTATTAACCCTAAGATGTAGTCTTTACTATCATCTAATATAATTGGAGGAGTATATCTAGAAGTAAGAGATGAGCTTCTTCCAGACAGTAAGAAAGAATTCGACATCTTCGATGTCGTGAAATATACTATTCAAATACAGCACTGCATTTTTAATTATACAAAAATTTCAGATATAGATGACCACAGTTGAATGTATTAAATGTTTGTAACTGTTCATGATTGTACAATATTTTACACGGTCCATTTGTATTTAGGTAATGCACCAATTCTCGTGGAGGCCTTAAGTTGCTATAGCTATCAAAATATACTGCTTTTTCTGCAGTTTTCTTATATGCAGTCCAGTGTGTCCCAGAGCCTCTTTGTCTAGATTAATAATCCCACATTCTTTATAATGCACCTGACGTGGTAAACTATCTCTCATAAATATGCCTCGAAAATGTGTTAATTTCTCAGTCAATCTTATTAAATCCAAATTAGTAAGAGCTCGTTTCGGTAATTTTATGGGTAACGCTTGGAAGGTTTCTTGCGTCCTAAAAAAGACCAAAGCCTTGCTTGTTAGGTCTCATGTATAGTCCTTTACCCATAACTATTTATTACATTGTAGCATTGTGAAGTTTACTTTCTTCAAGCTTTGCTTTGCATCTTTGGCATCATTAGCAGCCTTTGAAATTCCTGCTACTCCACCATCTAAAGCACCAAGTGTACTTAAGCCTGCAAATAATGAAATTAGAGGTAGAAATCCTCCTGTCTTAGGTATTGGTATTACTCGGGCAGCTTTAATATATTTCTTCTTCATAACTTTATTAACAGCTTTTAATGCAACTTTAATACCATCTTTCATATTACATCTTTAAATGCTAATGATCCACCAACCTTTTTAGATTTCGCTTTAGGTTTACCAGTTTTACTTTTATTTTTTTTTAGTTTTTCCGTTAATGCATTCCATTCCTAATTTAACTTTAGATTTCATGGCTGCTGGCTTTTCTCCTATAGATGCGTTTGGTGATTTAAATCTCTCCACCGCTTTCTCACCCAAAATTTTATCCGCTGTATGTCGTTGCTCCAAGTTTTTCTCTCTGCTATAAGCCACGTCGTGTTCTTTACAAGCTTCGTCTAAACCATTAATACCCACATCACCTCTTGCTAATCTTTTCGCAAGTTTTGTACCAGGACCACAAAATTTATATCCTGGAATATGGATCTCTACTGGTAAATTATTTATAGCAGAGTTTAATATACTGCTGCCAGATTTTGTTGTTGTGCTAAGCATTTGGCATCACGAACTACTCACGAATGATGATAATACCAGTATCACATCTAATATATATGTATATATATGTATATATATATATATATATACCGGGTGTCCCGAAATAAATGCAACAAAATTTAGTCAGAAATTCTTAAGAGAAATTTAAGGGACCCGTATTTTTTACTTTTGATAAGTGCGGCCCCCTTTCGGGGATATAACCCCCTGAAACAAGCCCCTAAAAATTTAATTTTTTTAATATCTCAGAGCTATATCGCACAAGAACCACCAAATTTGGTACACAGGAATTTTATGACATGTAGAATGCGATGAAACAATCAATTTTATTCTTTGACAGTTGTCATTAACCATCATCGGGAGCTCATAGAGACAGGATCAGTAGTTGTAAAAAAATCACAATTTAAAGAAATTTAATTTTAATTTAAAGAAATCACAAGTTAAACATTAACAATTAATAAGAAAATGTGACTATCAAAATAAGGTACAATAAACTTGGAAATTAATAACAAAATTAATGGTACTTCATGATTAAATAATTTAATTCTAAAAAGTTTGTTAAAATCACACTGGTCAGTTCCGTAAAACGTGATCAAAGTGAGAACCGTTTTGTTCAACACAAGCCTGCAAACGTGACACGAAATGTTGACGTATTTTCGTGTGAATGTTGGGAATCTGTCTAATTTCTTCAGTCGCAGCAAGGATTCGTTCATGTAATTGTTCCCGGGTTCTAATTGGTACGGCATAGACGCGATCCTTCATGGCCCCCCAGAAAAAAAAGTCCATGGCATTTAGATCGGGAGAACGGGGGGGCCATGTTACATGAGGAGAATTGTTACCTATCCATCGCCCTTGGAAATTTTCATTCAGCCACTCAGTTACGAAGTGCCCCCGATGTGGTGGGGCACCATCGTGCATAAAGAACAAATTGCGTCTAATACCGAGAGGAACATCTTCCATAAGAGGCGGTAGTTCATGCTCCAAAAAATTAAGGTAACTTTCAGCATTTAATCGTGGAGGCAATAAATATGGACCGATGATGCAATCTCCGACAATTCCAGCCCAGCAATTAACTGAAAATTTTTCTTGCGAATGAGTCTGCCTTAAGGCAAATAGATTTGCCATAGCCCAATAATGAAGATTGTGCAAATTTATTAGACCATCTTTTGTAAAGCACGCCTCATCGGTAAAGAAAAAATTTCGTATAAATCCCGGATTTAAGTTGTAATGTTGAAGGGCCCATAAGCTAAAATGTCTTCTTCGTGGCAAATCTTCTACTTTAAGTTCCTGGGCCTTTTGAAAGTGAAAAGGTTTCAACAGTTGTCGTTTGATAAAGCGGTGTATTCTTGTTCTGGGAATCTCAAGTTGAGATGAAGCGCGTCTTACGCTTATTTCGGGATTTTCTTCAATTAAATTTAAGATAATTTCTTCCTGTTCGGGAGTTAATAAATAACTTCTCCCTGAGTTAGGTTTTTTCCCAACTACGGATCCTGTCTCCATTAGCTGCCGATGTACTCGTGCAAACATTGAATGGTATGGGAGTATGCGTGCAGGAAATCGCTCGGCGTACAATCTGCGTGCGAGACGTGAATTTCCACGAGCCTCCCCGTAAATTAGGTGCATTTGTACCCTTTCTTGGACAGAAAATCTCACCATTTTTTCGGGAACAATGATTACTGACAACTATTAATGGTAACAATTTGATACTGGTTAATGACAACTGTCACAGAATAAAATTGATTGTTTATTGCGAATGCCAGCCACCTACGATTAACACTTTAAAATTTCATATAAACCTCGATATGCATCCAATCACATTTTGCCATTTTTTCGAAAAACACTGCGTTTTTCGAAAAAATTTTAAGAGACAAAAAAGTTTTTAAATTCCCTGGAGTTTCTAAAAGGCTACTTATTTTTTAAAAAATTAAATATGCAACTAATGTTCGGTGGCCCCAAAGGCAAGGGGGCCCCCGAAAAAGTGTCTTGTGGGGGCCCTTGCCAAAAAGCTTATCAGCATCGCATTCTACATGTCATAAAATCCCTGTGTACCAAATTTGGTGGTTCTTGTGCGATATAGCTCTGAGATATAAAAAAAATTAAATTTTTAGGGGCTTGTTTCAGGGGGCTATATCTCCGAAAGGGGGCCGCACTTATTAAAAGTAAAAAATACGGGTCCCTTAAATTTCTCTTAAGAATTTCTGACCAAATTTTGTTGCATTTATTTCGGGACACCCTGTATATTCAAGACTTTAGTAATTCGCCCGATACGATGTACTATTTAAATCACCTTGATCCCTTACCTAGAGAATATGTTCATAAAATGATTGGTGATGTTCATAATGAGTTTGACTTTAGGTATGGTGTTAGATATGATCCCGAGCATAATGAACTAAAAATTGGTAATGCATCTCTACATTTTGATGGTAATAATTTAATTGTAGGGTTGCATTATACGGGGACTACTGGACTCTACTATTAATTTTTAAGAAACATCCAATTGGTTTCATAGAAGGTGATAAAAAAGCCTACTTAGACATTGTTAAACGAACGAATGCTAATAAAAGAAACTACTCTGAAAATGAGCAAATTCAGGTTAATGCATCTTACAAATATAAAAAAATCATCTCCGCATTGAGTAGGTATACAACCACTAACATCACGAAGACCTCGCATCATAGCACCCTCAACTCGAAAGAGGTTAGGTTCCCGTATAATGTAACCCTCCTACAAATAAATTATTACCATCGAATTGTAGAGATGCATTACCAATTTTTAGTTCATTATGCTAATGAAAGCCTCGAATAATCCAAGCGACTACGTATACTGGGACGATCCTAATGAGCTTGTTGGTAGATTAAGGCTTTTAGTTTCCTCTCAAACCGCTGGCCATACAGGTCACTCTAACGAGATCGTCTCTATTATCGAAGAATTGCGAGGATCTAAAATTATTGAGTAGTAAAACTTACAACTAATTAAAAAATGATAGTCGATAAATTTGGTAGATACATAAGTCAACCAAAGCATTCATCTGAGGATCATGAAAATTTTGAAGTAACGTTAACAAGCATCTCAGAAAACATAGTGAAGGAATTATATTATAATATTGTTTTAACATTTGAGTCTACAACCTTTTTTACTGTATTAGAAAGGTATTTTAAGCTAATATAAATCAAATCTCCTACAATTCCTATCAATGAAGTCATATGTATGTTCTCTGATACCAAACATCTAGGTATGCTAATGAACAATTACACAGACAAAGCTCTATTCAATATTAGCTTAAAATACCTTTCTAATACAGTAAAAAAATGTTACAAAAGCTAATAATAAGGAATATATGGGTAGATATTGTGGGTGTAATTCAACGCTGGTTGGGGCTTTTGTCCACAGAGTAGTTAGTTTCACACAATATTATTAATACCTAAAAATATATACAAACTTCTACAACCTTTCATGAAAACAATAAGAACTATTTAATATCTGATATAAAAACATGTCAAGTTTTCTTCTACGAAGCAGCTATGATTGAGTATGCTACTGGTTACCCTACTGATATCATAACAGTTATAAATGACAAGGAATTTACTTTGGCAGAACTAGTCAAAGTTGTGCTAGGTCGCAACGATAATATCTCATTTCGAGAAAAAGATCCGGAAACTGAAAACAAAAATTTATTTGTAGAAATCGTTATACGAGTTCCTGTAGGGTTAAATATATAGAAATTAGTTTTACATACTATAATTTTAATTGGAATCCAATATGAAATATCTCAACAACTTTAACAAATATGCAACAAATGTAAAAGAAGATATTGTTAATGATTTACACAAGCCTGCCAGAATCAATTTCAAAAGACGTAGAATCGTAATAAAGGGTCTGAATGATTTAATACAAGCTGATTTAATTGACTTGATACCATATTCCAAGAAAAATAATGGAAGTATGTATTAATCGTTATTAATTGCTTCTATAAATTCATATGGACAGAACCACTAGCGAGCAAATCAGCCCAGGATGTTACAATTGCAATGAATACGCTTTTACAACGTTTTAAAAAAATTCCGAAACATCTACAAACCGATATGGAAAAGGAATTATATAATGAGAATTTCAAGAAACTGATGAAAAAATATAATATTAACCATTACAGCGTTTATAGTACAAAAAAGGTTTCGATTGTAGAACGCTCCATTAGAACTATAAAGAATATGCTTTGGCGTGCGTTCCGCTTAGGAGGAGAATATAAGTGGAATCATATGTTAGAGAAAATGGTTGACAAATACAACAATACAATCCATTCTACAACAAGGATGAAACCAATTAAAGTTACATCAAGGAATGAGAGATCATTATTGAAATCAACATATACTCATTTAAAAATTGCTAATAAAATAACAAAATTTAAAGTAGGCGACCATGTGAGAATTAGCAATTATAGAGAAGCTTTTAAGAAAGGATACACTCCAAACTGGTCTAGCGAGATTTTTATCATTAGGAAAATAAGATTAACCAACCCTACAACATATTTATTGAAAGATGATAGTGGCTAAGAAATAACAGGAATTACAAAGAGTAAAACATCCTGACGCTCATTTAGTTGAGAAGGTGTTACGAAAAAAACGAAATAAAGTTTTTATCAAATGGTTAGGTTACGATGACAAACATAATTCTTGGATTGATAAAAACAGTGTATTGTAGCATGTTATACTTTATAGTCCAAGATCCCACTGCAAAATACCTTCACCCAAATGTTAATAGATCAAATTGCATTTAAACATGTGTTTCATGCACATTCTAATATGAATTGGCTAGGTTGGCTAATTAAAGCCGGGTCCTAAAGGCATTAATTATGTATTAAAAATATTTATTATGGAGGTGAACTACAAATTAGTTTTAATGAAATAATGTACCATTTGGAAACTGACAAACTGATAAGTAAAAATGTATAGGGTTGTCACTCCTTAGGAGGTTCTCAACATAGGTTGTTTAAACATTAATGTTTATATTGTTGGCGTACAACTTCACCGGCTGTTTAATGAAACAAAATATATACCAATTGAAAGCTCATAGTCTGCATTTTAAGAATATATAGGGTTGTCTGTATTTTTTCGGGTCTAAAATGATACAACTCTCCGCGAAAAGTTTAAATTTTGGGCGCATAAATAAAACGAAATGCCGCTATGCGCTCAAGGACAAATTCAGTTCCAGACTGTCCGTTGTTTCTTATAATTATTATGTAATGTGTTTCTTTGAATGAAAAAGTTATTTTATTCCCAATATACATATTTCAAGATTAATATATTAATTGTAACAGAATATTATAGCATACAATTTATAGTTTGAAGTAAAAATCATGATTTAAATGTTAAACATAGGTATTTAAAAAATGACAAATCAAATCACAGCAAATAATGTTGTTGAGAAAAAATAAACAAATGGTGAACCATTTTTAATTTAAAAATAAAAAAACAGAAAACACACATTTTTAATCTAATACTGCAATGAAAGATAAAAATATTTAACTGGAAAATTGTACAAACATGTATAGTATACATTGAAACAGTTAATGTTAATATTTGTTATAATACTTGAATCAAAATGTAATTTTCTCTGCTCTTTCAACCTCTCTCTTTCTTAATCTTAATCTCAAAAACCGTGCGCCAAGGAATAAATAATTTTTTATTTAAATCACCAATGTTTTGTTAGTAACACAGTAGATGTCCCCTGTCGTCAAGCAAAGAACCGAATTATCTAGCTTGCGAAAAATTGCACCCAATTATCTAGTGTCTTAGGATGCTAGAAAAATGGGTGCATATGACAAGATAATTTTTATTTTGACGATTGGGTGGGTGATTTTGCATAAAATAGACGCTCAAAATTCCTCCGATTTCTCTGGCTTTTTCTGAATTTCTACATTTTACCCTTAAAATTCACTAATAGTTATTTAGAATTATAATAAATTCCTATTTTTTTTTTACCAAAGATAGGTTTGTTATGAGGGCAAATGTTTATCTGTAAATATATTTTTTTTAATTGTTTTTTTTTTGTAGTGTTGGTATATTGCAAAATTAAATACTTTATTAGAACATAGAACTGGGTAAAACAAAATACATACCAATCGAAAGTTTATTATTTGTGTTTTTAGAAAATACAGTTGTCGGCATATTTTCGGATCTAAAGTGGAACAATCCTAAGCGATAGGTTTAAATTTTGGACAAAAACGAAACGTACCGCTATGCGCCTGTGCGGGCAAAGACATACCTATGTAGTTTCCAAGACTGGAGTATTTTTTTGAGAAACTTAAGATGCCGTACTATAATCAGAATATTCATAGACCTCTTTAAGAAAACATTACTTAAAAGGGATTGTTCGTATCTCAGGTAACAGCTCAGATATCGGAATGGTGAAAATTGTTTCTAATAGAGTTTTTCATGTAGGGTTCAGTAGCGTACTAATTTATCTACCGGATGCCTCTTAAAATATCATCAACATATTTTTAAATAGAACACCCTGTATATTTTTAATCCATTCAACTGCATTATTTTTTTCATAATTATATTTAATAACTACTTTATATTTTGGAAATTGATAAAACTGATGTTGCTTGGTGCATAGTTGGCCATGCATATTTATATAATTATACAAAATTGGTTCATGAACTACGCCTTAGTTACTTAACGAAAAGTGTATGCATAACAAACAGTTGTTTAAATAATATGTTTGTATAATAAATAGTCTTTAATGCTATAACTATATCTAGAACCATAATTAATAATATCTACTATGCAGTGCTTTCGAAAAGTAACGAATAAATTCATTATTTTTGAAATTGAGAAGTTTTCGAAAAAATCCCCTGGCACGTCGATTTTGTTTTTAAAAAAGGCACTTTTTAGACATAGACCCACATTTGTGATATTATCGTTGTTCGAGATATGACGTCATCGACAATTTTTTTAAATGGCAATCCCCAATTTTGACCATGCCATTTGAAAGAGCGTGTCATTCTACATACACATCATGAAAATTTATGGTGATACATAACAAAAATTTCAAGAAAATAATGTGGAAGATTTTAAAATTTTCCAGTCCAAATGTACTGAAAACTATTTTAACTGAGGCCAAAGAAGCAGTTGTATAAAGAAAAGAGTGCTAATAATTCACTAGTACAAAATACACAAAATTATAATATTTTAGTAAACATCAAAATTTATACCTAACGTGCACCAAGAAAAGAATTAAAAAAACATGTTTTTATTTAAATCAATTATTTTGTTTTTAATATAAATTTCGAGTTGTTCAACTCTGGTAACAACATTATATATTTTTGAATAGTATTTCATTAGTGCACTCATATACAATGTCTCCTGGCGGTAATCCAAAAACAGAACTATCTAGCATACAAAGAAAATATTTTGACAGTCGGGTTATTGTTTTACATGGAACAGATGTGCGGGTTCTCTCGCCTTCTCTTGTCTTTCTGTCTCTCTGCGCACGTGTACTCTATGTCTATATTTGACCCCTAAAATACCCTAATGGTTATTTAGAGTAATAAAAAATTGCTGTTTTTTTTTTCATGAAAAATATGGCTGTTTTGAGGATGAATGTTAATTTGTAAATAATTGTTTTCAATTTTTTCTGATAGAAATGTGATCTGTAAAAGTGTAATTTTTAATTAACACATTAATAGGTACACATCGATTAAGCATTTTCAATCATATCATGAAATTTTATTTTCATTTTCATTATACGGATCACATAATATATACTCTGACAATATAAAACCAAATATAAAAACAAACATAAAACCGATCTGAGTCTGTCCTTGAGCGCATAGCGGCATTTCTTTTTATTTGTGAGCCCAAAATTTAAACTTTTCGCGGAGGGTTGTATCACTTTAGACCCGAAAATATACAGACAACCCTATATATTCTTAAATCGCAGACTAGGATCTTTCGATTGGTATATATTTTGTTTCATTAAACAGCTGGTGAAGTTGTACGCCAACCATATAAACATTAATGTTTAAACAACCTATGTTAAGAACCTCCTAAGGAGTGACAACCCTATACATTTTTACTTATCAGTTTGTCAGTTTCCAAATGGTACATTGTTTATTTCATTAAAACTAATTTGTAGTTCACCTCCATAATTAATATTTTTAATACATAATTAATACCTCTAGGACCCGGCATTGATTAGCCAACCTAGCCAATTCGTATTAGCATGTACATGAAACACATGATTAAATGCAATTTGATCTATTAACATTTGGGTGAAGGTATTTTGCAGTGGGATCTTGGAATATTATAAGAATTATAATAAATTATATACATTCTATATTCGATACTTTATTTTAATAATTAACCCTATTAGTTACATAATAATGATAAGCAGGTCATCAACCAAGCTGAAGTAGTCGATAGAAACCGATTATATACTTCCGCTCAGCATAAACGGTCATCAACCTCTATCGCGCAGGTGCCAGCCACTGTGACGTAGACGGCTGAAAGCTATGCCTATCCTGCTCGAGTCGACATTGTGGAGCAGAATCCACATAGCTATTCTACTTAGAATTTTCTAAAAATACAAGTTGGCTATGAAAAATGATTTTAAAAAGTGAGTTATTAGTTTTACGCTTTCAATTAATCAAATTAAATGTAAAGACTTATAATTAACGGTTAACAATAATTAAGTATTTTAATACATAACTAAAATAACAAAGGAAGATGACTGCATTACACTAAAACTACGATACAAAAATACAATAAGTTCAACGTCACTATAAATTTTAAATTTTTGTAGTCTCTACGAGGCCATCGTTGATTTGGATGCAGATTTCGAATTGCAGTATCGTGTAGTATCGGCACAAAATTCAGGGTACTGGACTACAGAAAGACCAGAATGGATTATTAATTGTAAACGACAATATTCTCAAAAGTTAATGTTTAGTCTGGGATACTCAATGAAACAATCATTGGCCTTTTCTTTTTGAGGGAAATATGAATAACATATAGTTTTTGCAGATCCTAAGAAATTAATTTTGGAATATATTACATGAACTTCCAGTACAGGAAAGAGTAAATCTTCATTTTCAGTTAAATTTGTGCTACTTTCCTAATTATTTGACATATTATGTGGTATCATAACATTCAGTGTTTATAAGTGAAGAGCAAGAATAAGACAAGTTTATGAAGAACAACTACAGAATGTTCAAAAAAATATTCGTAAGCGATTCGAAAATTGCAAATTCAACGGTGGCCTCCTAGATGCTACAAAAATGTAAAATTTAACTGTATTGTGACGTTAAATTTGTTATATTTTTGTATCCTAGTTTGAATATAACGCGGTAATTTTCCGTTGTTATTTTAGTTATTTATTAAAATACGTAATTATTGCTAACTGTTAATTATAAGATTTTATATTTAAAGCAATTAATTAAAAGCATAAAATTAATTAATAATTAATTAATTCAATTTTTAATTAATTCTTCATAGCCAACTTGTATTTTTTGAAAATTACTATAAAAGTATTTAATAAAATGAAGCCTGCATTAAAATCGTTATAAATTTCTCAATATTAAATATTTATTTATGAAACTTGGCATAAAACCGTTTTACGGGATGCTAATTTCACTGCCGTAGTTAGATTTGAAATAAAAAAATCGCTAAACAGTTTTTGTAAAAATTCACCGAGAAAAAAATTCGTAGTAGGCCTTGAAAACAAAAAATTAATTTTAATATTTTATGCCAAAATAGAGTTTTTATTGCTCCATCTTTTGGAAAAAACCCGAAATAAATTGGATAATAATTACCATTTTTACAGGCTTGTTTCCATTTGAAATGGGTCATACTGTATATCGAATCTCCTACAATTCCTATCAATAAAGTCATATGTAAGCTCTCTGATACCAAACATCTAGGTATGCTAATGAACAATTCCACAGACAAAGCTCTATTAAATAATTATCTAAAAAAATTAATCTAGCTAAATTTACTAACCTGGTTTAATGAAAACACTATAAATATCTAAGTTTACTCTTGAAAATGTGGGAACTCGAAAATTCATCCACAATAGATGAGATCTAACCTATTTGTGCATTTTTAGGATTGCTTCTTCAGGTGGCCTCCTAGTATTTTGGACTTCAAATAAATTGGTATTTACTCCACTCATATCCAAAATATTCATAATCCATCTACTAATACTCTGTGTTGTAGCTTTATGAAAGAGTTTTTTAGAAGTGATAAATAAAAAATTACAGGTTCTCCGTAAGTTTTGTGTTAGCCAAATATTTTAAGAGTGTTCCCGCTACACACACTTTAGGATCTGCGATGAAAAAGGGTTAAGAAAGACTGGCTTTTATTAGGGGTCGAAGTTTTTATTCTACGAGAAATTTTTATTTCAATCTTATCCGAATGAGTTATAATATTATAAATCTCAATCAAACTTATGGTCTGCATATGCTAGCCTGTCGCTAAAGCTAATAAACTTGCCAATTTCCAGAGTCCAGTGAAATTGAATTATTTTCTAGCGTTCTAAGGTAGCTAATTACTATTCCAGGATCCCAAATATTTTCATATCTGGGTAAAGATTGTCGTATACCAAAGATTCCTTTAAAAAATCTTTTTAGCCGGAAATCTTACCCTATAGAAGGACCGGCTATTCGCGCTATTGCGGACCTATATGAATTAAGCCTTCTGTAAGACACTCCTTTTTGAAAATTAATGGACAAGTCAGAACTAATCTGTGATTTGTAACAAAATTCCTACCTAAGTTTTAAATCCGAATTATGCTGTTTTAAGGTAATAGGTGTAATCGAGGATAAACATATTTCTAAAGAGTCTGTCGGCACATTTCCTCGTAATAGAGCCTCCCTGATAACTTCCCTACTGTCAGGGAAAGTTTCTTCCAAAGCGGATGGGGAGTTCTGTTCAAACAAGGTAACGATATATTAAGTGTGAAAATAATGGGATCTGCCATTAATAAAGACTTAAATACAGGATACCAGGGTTGAGAGGCCCAAAAAGAAACCACTACTAGTCTCTCCGCCTTATCTTCTATGATCTTCTGTAGGACGCGGAGAACCATAGAAAAAGGAGGGAATGCATAAAAAAGTTTCTCCAACTTATCGTATAAGCATCAACTGCCAGAGCTTCTGGATCTCTCATCCATAATATGAAAACATTACATTTATGATTCAACCTACTGGCAAAAAGATCAATGTTCGGATTTTCAAAAATCACAACTATGTTCTGAGAAGCATAATCGGCTAAACTCTTTATGGACTCGACGCAACACTCTATCTGCTTCTAGATTATCTTTTGAGTTGATGTAACTAGCAAATAGAAAAATATTTCGTTTTTAAGTCCATATTTGCCTAGTGATCTCATTTAAGCTAATAAATTGAACAACTCCCATCCGATTTATAGAAGCTACTGCCGTTGTATTGTCCAATTGACACAAGATATTAACATTGTACATATCAGATGCAAAACACTGTAATCCTAAATATAACGCCAAGAGCTCCAAATAATTTATATGGAACTTGTTCTCACGTGCTGACCAAAATCCAGAAGCACTCTCGTCTTTACAAAAAGCTCCCCAACCGTTATTGGATGCATCAGTAAGTAACTCTGAAAATAAGTTATTGACTGCACGTGGAACCTTTTGAATGAACCACGCAATATCAGTACATAATTGACTTGGAAGGCTGATGTTTGCATCATAGTTTCCTTGTAAACATTGCAAAGCTAAATATTTTTGACGTTCGAAACTTTTTTTATGTTAAAAAACATATTTTATGGCCGGGCAAGCTGAAACAAGAGTGCCAATGAATTTTGCAAACTCTGTAATTGTACAAGTTGGTAATTGAGAAAAATAAGCCAATAACTTCATAATTTTAGTTCGTTTGGCAACAGGAGTGATAGTATTATAAACAAAATGCCAAAAAAGCGCATAGCCTATTGGGTGTAAGAATACTTTTTGATGAATTAATAAGAAAACCTAGGTGAGTACAGTTAACAGTAGAACTACTTACTGTTAACTGTACTTGACGAGTACATTCCTCTGAACTTTTCCCTAAGATCAGAAAATTGTCCAGGTAAATAATAAGAAGAACTCCTTTCTGTCGTAAGAAAGTAACCACCGGTTTTAACAGTGTAGTGAATACTCGTGGGGCACAGCTTAAGCCAAACGGCAAACAGTTGTATTGGCAAAGAACACCATTAAATATGAATCTTAAATATTTGCGGTGCAATTTATCAACAGGTACTAAGTGATATGCATCCTTTAAGTCAATTTTACACATAAGATAATTTTGTGATATAAGCCTAGCAACAACTTTATGGTCCTCGATTTTAAAATGCTTATTTTCAACATATCTATTTAAGCTTTTGAGATTAAGTATCAATCGATTGGAACTATTAGGTTTTGATACAGTAAAAACTCTTGATACAAATTGAACTACGGATGGTTTCACCCTAGAAATCACACCTATCTTCTGTGTCTTCTCTCCTAGTTGGCTTATAATTAACCTTTCTTTAGGAGACTATTTATTTTTTAAGGGAAAAATTGCTTGCCGAGGTTTTACAATGAATGGAAATTTTAAACCTTTAATATAAGATAACGATTAATAAACAGGGTTTATTGGTAACATTTGCCATTTGTCAATAAATAATTCTAACCGACCACTTGGTTCACTGACCTTTTGTTCTAATAATGCTGGTTGTTCTGGCGATACCTCTCTGGTCTTTTCCTTAGAACTTCCTGCGCTTTCCTTCGAGGTAACCTCTGCGGAGTCCAATTGATTTGACCCCCTTTCCTGACTCCAATAACGTTGCGAAAGGAGGTTCTTGGAGTTTGCCACCTGAGCTTTCAAACCTGAAACCTGTGCCATGGGCTTACCAATTTTGTTTTGAGGCCTGAGTTGTCCAGATTTTTCTAAATCCTTAACTGCTCGGATTCTACTGTCTAAATCCATACCAAAAAGCAAGTTACCAATCGGTTAGAGTTTCTTTTAACTCTTTGTTTAAATTTAGTGCAATTAATTCTCTGCGGGATACCGACTCCAAGTGGTGAATATAAGCCAATAAACGAGCTGCATCTCTTAATTGCTGAATATGATGTTTGTCTACATTGGTATCGGACAACAAACTAGTCAATACTAACCCAATAGCCGATATAGTAGCCGCCACCTGTTGCTGAAGGGCTATTAACCTGCCATCCCTATGAAGGATAGAATCCGATATTGCAACTTTTACTTCTGGATTTATACTTGGTTTTAATAAGAGGCAGTTTTCAGGAGGTAAATATTTTTCCAATAGGGTTTTCTGAACTGCCTTATCTAATCCAGAAGCCAAAATATGTGACCAGCGAGCGGCAATCTCAATTTGTATTGGGTCGGCAAATAGCTTTTTGGTTTCCTGGTCACTACCAAGTATTGTCAAAATGTCTCTTGTAAAATAGGTTCTTCAGTAACTTCATTATTTAGTTGCTCTATATTCTCTGAAAATAAGAAAGATTACTGACTAATCACATAATCGTGTGCATACTAAGAAATATTTCTATTATCTCAAACAGTAAATAATAATAATAATAATAATAATAGCTGCAGCAAAGTAGATTTTTTATATATCATCCCCAACAGAAGAAAACCTGTTATCACAAACAGGATAAATTCCGTTATCCCAAACGGAAGCAAGATATCTGTTATCCCCAACAGATTAAGTACAAAATCTAGTCTGTTATCACAAACAGATTAATTATATTTTATTAATCCAAATCAAACACTATATAATAAGTTCGTCATATATAGATAGGTAGACGGACTTGTGAACACAAATCATTAATTATTATTAGGTACTTACCGTTTATATTAACCTCCACATTTGTCAAATTCTGTTGATCCGACACCCGACACTGGTGCGACTGACTGCTCTCTATTGGAGCTAGACGCATTCCGACCACGCATGGGACTTTCACGTGATCGGGAGCCAACCCGACTCGAGCCACTATCGCTGCCCGTTTCGCTTTCTACATAGAGGAAACGCTTGGAGTGCCTGCATTGCACTGCTGTCAAATGTTTATCAATGGAGCGCGAAACGTGCCAATCTGCACAAAGACGAAGACTGATCATCAGCGACCGGTGTGGGCGAGAGTAGGGGGAAGTTACAAGCTTTGAAATTTGTGACATTTTAGCCATAGCCGGGGGTACCACATATGTTTATTTATGAAATTTATCTCATAGGATGTAGGTACGTTTTTAAGAAAAAAAAGGTGTTGTGGTTAGTGCGACTGAAAAAATAACCGATCTTGCTGTATGTGCAGAGTCAACTATTGCTTAGTAAATTTACTCCGAATCGTTAGTAAAAAAATAATTTATACAAGATGATAGATACGTTAACAGAACACAATTTAAAAATATTTTTGAATATATGGAATGCTCCAAAAATTTGTAACAAACCGATCTTATATATATTTTAAATGGAATACCCAATATATTACTACATTTTTGAAACCTATGACTAAATTGAAAAATTGAGAAAGATGCTGGCTTCCACAATGGCGATTTGTTGGCTTCCAATTCAGGGCAACTGTTTTTAATACATAACGAACCGTCTATAGAGTTATAAAGTCAATGGTGAAACTAATTGCTATAAAGATTAATGTCCCAACCAACTCTGATTTACACCTACAATACAATTGTCACAGGATTCCCCGATTGCACCCAGTTTGGTGGCTGTTGGTGGCTAAATTTGCCCTAATCGACCGCAAACTGATAATTGATGATGCCGTCGATCGAGGAGCGTCAGGAAGATTCGCGATGCGCATCAGGAAAATTCGCTAGACACTCCTAAATGAGATCCAGAGCTACTAGAAAATACTTCATATTCATTTTACCTACATTGGTAAAAGAAGAAGAAGGGTAGGAAACCCTTACAAGGTGTGCGTGTATAATGTAAATTAAAATATAGCTTACTGACGATATTTGGTATAAAAATGTCATACGAAAAAATTCTATATTTGCGCTTTATTTTGTAAATTAAAATTCTACTGAAAGCCAATCCTGTATTATTTATTGAATACCTCAACATAAACTAAAAGGTTATCTAAATTGCCACAAAAAAACCTGTACTTGTACAACTAATGTAATTCATTATTTACTTTGTTTCCACAATACAAAAATCAATTTCCAATCGTCAGGTGCATGCGCATTTCAACTAAAACAATGTATGTTCAACCTTACGCAGTCATTATAAATAAACTGAGCGTGCGTTAGGCGATTGGAAATGGTTTCCAACTGTTGTGCGAACAAGGCTATTAAATTAGATATACGTATACGATATACTGCAATTGACTCGGGATCTGATTTCTAACAAAGGTACCGATTGTATATCCTATTTAATTGACTTGCAAACAAATTAATATCTGGAACTCTGAAATAATAAAAACTATCTGGTATATTTCCTAAATAAAGAGTATTCTGTTTTTTTTAAGGAATGAGATTCCTAATCTGCAATTTTTATTTTCTTTAGATTTTTTTGCAAGAGGGGTAAGTTTGAATGTTTTGTTTCCTTACACGATTATCACAATTCCCTATCTTGTTGAGGTGTGTGTATTTTATACAATACGTTTTGTTGATGCAGGCTATGGCCGTTGTATTATATGTATATACACAGAAAAATGTTGTGGTCTCTATAATCTTTGAAAAAACGGTTTTAATCTAATGTTTGTTGATTCTTGTGCCAAAACCCACGACCTTTACTTTCCTCACAACGTACACCCCTACATCTTTATTGCTGGATGGCAGCAGCTTATCAACCACTAAAAATTAGCTTCCAAATAACTAGAAATTAACAATTTGGTGATATGGTTCTTATATGATTTCGCCAATTATTATTAAATACTAGCCAGAGTTAATGGCTGGACAAGCAGTTAATTAATTAATTGATAGATTAAAGCTACCTTCGGAGAAGGCTGTAGTGTTGCTGACAACATCCCCACTATCAGTTTAATTTCTATGAACCTCAGATTTCATAAAGTCGGTTTTCCTTGGTTATACTATGTAAAACTGTTGCTTTGCTGTATAGTTGAAGTTGGAAATTTTGAACTTCACCTGAGTTCAAGAGCGAAATGAAGGAAATATGATTAATTTATTGCCTAAAAATTGACTACGTCATTCTCTGAAGGTGACTTAAAGCCGCGAATTATTTAACTCTATATTCAGTTTTCTGCTTAAGCGTTTTGAGGTTATAACAAATGTTTTGTTTTTTATCTTCGGGTAGACAACAATTTAAATTATTCATGTCTAACAACGTTCTGCTTCTTATCCTTAAACAACTGCCTCCTACTGAGAAACTGGGTTTTTTGAGATTCAATCAATTTTACAGTTGTTTTTGTGCAACGGCACAACGAATTTTGCGTAGAGTGGAGGATAACTCATGAACATCTGATCGAAAAACAGCTTGAATCGAACATATCAGTTCCCAAATGACAAAATTAATATCAACCATTTTTATTATTTTCGTGCTTTTTCTAATTCGTCTGTGCATCTAGGTACAGGGTGCATTCAATTATTTTATTAAACAAATCAAATTTTATTTCTGAAATATTTAATTCAAATTAAGTAATAATTATTAAATTTTAATAGATCTTATTCTTATAATTAAAGAACATGGGTAAATTTGGGTAAATCTAGGTACTACTAGTATTTAATTATACATTTTAAGTGGTTATTATTATTAAACGTGTTCGATCCAATCTGCAAAACTAACCCTATTGTACATGTAAAATAATATTTCATGTGTGAAAATTATCTCCAACCATTTAGAAATATCCAAGTATAATGCACATGTGATCTAGTAACAAATTAATTTAGTTTAAATTTAGAAATATAATTAAAAATCTTAATCTCAAAATACTCGATATGGTGAAATTTTGGGTATTTAAATGACGGTATCTTCCAGTAAGTATATCTTAGAATTATATCAGGTTCAGTGAATTCTGCGCATATACTTAAGTTTAAGTACTAGTTGAAACTTCATTTGTGATTTTCTTTAAAAACATTGGCATTCTGAACTTCAAACTAGACAGTATAAAACTACTCTTTATTTTCTGAATTTACTTACAAATTATTCTATATACCTTCCTTTTTCCCTTTTTCTTTAAACGCATTGAAATGCATACAAATGACTGTATTTCACAGTCAACTAATTAAATTTTAGTATTCCTTATTTAACATGAAGAGAAACAAGATTATCAGAAAATATAAAAACTGAAATAGTGGCGCTAAGAAAAAAGTGAATTATCGTTGAGCAAAATATTAAAAAAAAATGCTAATCATTTAATTGATTTATGATATATAACATAATAAGAAAATTAAAAGCATCATAACGCCTTAGTCGCCATATTACTCGATGTCTTCCCACCGCATAAGTCAGATAATTGTGCGCAATGCTACTTTTTTACTAACTTTTGTTATCACAACGATCACTTTTAATTAGAACTAACTTTATCATATTATAGTCAAAGCCTGTATCATGGCGACAAATTTGGAGCGTTAATTTTACATATTCTCAGAAATATCTTGATTAGCTTAAGTATGCAATTGCCCAACTCTCCCCTACATATACATATTTCGCTTACAGTATTTGTATTGTAACCAATACTTGGAAATAACAGCTTCCTGTTACCACGATTATATGCTATTTTACTCATTAAAGTTCAGTGAAAAGAATATATGTGTGGCCTTTGAGCTATTTAAAAAAAAATAAAAGGACTTACCCTGTTCTGCTTCTTTTTGACTGGCAATACATTCCTTACATACTGCTGCTTTTGGAACAGTAGTTGCCAAATCTTGAATAGTAATGATATGTTTATCATCTAGTTCCATATCTTTGTATCCTTCGGGGGGACTTAAAGTTATACTATCACCAAATTCTAGTGGAGGAGCAAATTTTGGACTTTGTGGTGTTTGTTCATGAAAGTCATATGCGCTGCATCCACAATTAGATTCACAACAGGCATGCGATACCATTTCACTACACGTACAAATGTCATCGTCATCATCATCATATTCACACTCTTCTCGTATTAAAATTATATAGTCCGCATCAAAAAATTCGTTTTTATTTTCATTAAACACAACACGATTACTTTTTCCTTTCGAACCCGGTTTTTTTAAAAGCGATTTTAGACTATCACTACATGAATTCTGATTAAAATTTTCATCATCTCTTCCCATATCTGCCTTATCTCATGACATATTTAATTAAAAAATATACGACAAAGTTTGAATAGTATTAACTCGATATAACTGTTAACACTGATAGGGTTTATAATAATAATGACTTTGATGACCATTTTAGACTTATAGTAGATAAAAATTGTCAAAATTCGCCCACAAGTATGATACAGGGAGAGTAGGGCAACACAATTTTAATTGTTCGTAGAAAATAAAGGTTATGTTTATTCCATAAATAATAATGCTTGTATCAAGTACACTTATACAGATAAATTATACACAAAATAAATAAAAAAAAGTTGAGTGGTATTCTATAATCTATAATTATATATGTTGTAAAGTATTCAATTTAAAAGTTGATCCACTTTACCTCAGGTGGGCGACGTCTTGATTCGCCGGACGTGGATATTTCTTCTACTGGATGCACAACCACATTTTCTTCATCTTATTCGATTTAATAGTTTCTATGAAGTTGAAAGCTTTATGTCTGGTTCCCGTGCTTCCCTGGGTTGTGATAATATAAAAGAAATAAGTATTTGATGAATCTCGTGATGCATCTGGTGGGTTGTCGTTACGGCTCGTATATATACAACCTATATGTATATACGAGCCCCTCTCGTCCTACCTTCACTTATCTCCGATGTTTTCGCATGCCTTGACCTACCCTCTTTATCTTTTCCTTTTTGTTTGTTTCTTAAGTCGTTATCACGTGAATCGTTGTCCTCTGGTTCAGTAAGTCTACTAAGCTGCTTACCCTGTACCGTGAGGAGTGACATTGTACATTTGTATAAATTTATCCAGCTCTGTTGTATAATTAAGCTTATTAATGTTTTCTACTTATCCATTAGCTTGAGGCTAGTACGGCGGTATTTGAATCAGAACTATATTGATCTGTAGGCAAAATTTCTTACTCTTGGCTGGCAAACTACGGTCCATTGTCCACTCTTGTATATCTGACAGTTGGTGATGATAATGGAAGAAATAGTGGTTCTAAGGAATTTTATTTTTTAGTATCTGGAATCCACCACCATGAACAATTGTTTCTTTAAAAGACCCAAACCCCAAACGATCCACGACATAAAACGACGTTAAAATGTCATTGTTTCTTTGTAACCCAATTGTAGTTTGGAATCTGTCATGTTTAGAGATTTGCCTGCTTCATATCCCCTCTGCGAGTATTGGGATTGCGCATTTTTCTCTTAGGTGTCTCTAATCCTCTCCAATTACTATATTTACTTTTGATTTGGATTAATAATAAACTAACAGATATGTTACACACTGAGGTCGTCGCTCTTGTCATCTTGATTATATTTCGAAATTTTAAAACATTCAAAATTTTTGATGCCATCTGTTTCCTGTGTTTCAGTGCTTTCCTCTTCTGCAAAATTTACTATAGCCCTTCTGCATTTATTCGCAAAAATGTTATGGTTTTAAATTGAATTTACAACAAAATGAATAGTGTCCTAAGAATTCACATGTGTGACATATGTCCAACATAGAAATACTATATAGTATTTCTAGGAGGACATTCTCTTGCATCTGTCGAATAGGTATCCCAGTTTTTCATATCTTGAGCATTTATTACTGGCATCCTGCTTGATGTTGGAATGCATCTTATTGATATTGATAGCAAATGATGTACTTGGTCCAGCATTGACTGTATCCACGGCTTTAGATTAATTACCGGTTTGCACATGTATTCCAAAATTTCATCTAATGATATTTCTTGTTTCACTACTAATTTATTGCTAATTTTCCGCATATACTCTACAAATACTTGCAAATAAAATTGTATAAGTATATTTTGACTAAACATGCTAGTAGTAACAAGGTACTTACGTTTAAAATATATATGGTTATATTCAGAAAATATAAGAATATGTTGAATTTGTCTACTATCTATTAAAATAATAATTATTATTGCATTATTCATTTAATTCTTGAAATTTATTAAAATTTTTAGTGCAGTATTCTCACTGAAATATTTGGCTACACGGCTTATTGAGGCTGGACCTATCTCGAAAGCAAATTGTAATCGTCTTTCTTAGACGTAAGTTATTCTTAAATTTCTAGACACAAGATTTTTGCTTTATTATACGTTTTTTATTGTGTGTTTTATAATTCACTGTAATTGAATAATACATAAATAACACTTTGTAGTACTGTCTGTTATTTACTATATTATGAACATGTTCATATCGGGAAGATGCTCAACATTAACCTGGCAAAGTAGTTATTTGATTTTGATACACCAGTTAAAAAGATAATTCTTCAACATCTCAGAAATTGTAATAATAACTTAGGGAGTGCGGTGGAGCGGTGGAAAAAACATTGCATCTTACAAAATTAATATGAACTATTTATAAAATAATGACAAATTGCAGAAAAAAATTACCAAATCACAAGTTTTAGAAATCGCTGATGTTTACAGATATCTTATAGATGATATGAAACAAATTTTAATTTGCATTTTAAGCAGATTAATATTTACGACCCAGTTTTTTTCTCGTTGACGGCAATATAAAAGAGTTTTTTATTTCTACAATAAATGTTGAAAAGAACTATAAACAGGGTGATTCAGTAATAATATCATTAATTTTACCACGTATTCGGAAAGCCTAATAAAGGCAGAAAACCTAAAATATTTTATTTTACTAGACCTTTCAAAATATAAGGAAATCAACCCGTATCAACGGGTAACACGGCACTCCTCCTCCTCCAAGTTGAGTTTGCACGATGATATTCCCAAATAATGCAAATCACATTTAATTATGAATCAGAATCAAATTCCTTACTAGTGTTCCTTTCGAGGCTTTCTCGTCGTGATCAGTAAATAACATACGCACACGGAAAAAAAAAACATTTTTTTCGGAATAACCACAAATCCAATTGTTTCTTAAAATATATCTTTATTCAAATCTTTTATAAATTTTTCCATGGCTCTGTTCAACAGGGGTCGACCACGGTCACTATTAATTGTCCCTGGTAGGATAGTCTATGGAATCTAGTTTCCCCCAACTTGAACTGCATTTTTATTTAGATAAATAATAAATTTAATTACATTATAAACTACACTAGTGACATAAACAAGAAACAATTAATACCAAAACAGTCCATCGCAAACAACGTGAGATGGAGGAGATAATTCGGGCCGTGCTGCTCGAGATCACATCTGCGTTGACTCGACAGCCGACATGCAGTTCGACGAAAAGCTTTCTGCGTTATAGGAAAACGGATTCGAACGAGCTTCGGCTTAATCTACCGTTAACGTATTAAATGGGGGATTTAGACTGTCATCTTTCTAGTTGTGCTAATTACAGCCATTCCGCCGATGTCGGCGCGTGATTACTGCAATTGAGCATGTATTATTTGGCTAATATGTAAAGTACCCATAATTTTATATTCATTACACCGGGTTTTTTTATATAAAAATGAGAATTTAAATTGTTTGTTTCTGTTATTATTTGGCAGTTCTGTAGCGTTTGTCATCGAGTAAGCAGTGAAAATAATGTTATTGGACTAAATACGATAGATATTCATTGTTGTCGAATTATGATCGTTGCAAATATGTCTCGGACTGTTTTTTGTTAACAGCACAAGGTTTTTTTATTATTGTCAGTATTTAAATACGAAAAACTTTTCAGCCTCTTTTAATAATTTACCTAATAAGTATTGGTTTTTTATCTCACTATTTATTTAACGAAATATAAATGGTTCATTATTTGATCCGTTTTGTAACTAAATATTTTTTGTCTGAAGCTATTTATTTGTGGCATAATTTTAGTTTTTCTTAAGTTTTATTGGGTTTTTTGCCACACTTCTGAAAAATAATAAAAATTAATTAAATAAGCCCTTGCGCCAAACGGAACAGTCAAGGGTTATTTTTGAAACTAAGTTTGCCTAACCAAAAAATCTCACACTGAAAAAAGCAGATAAGTAAAAAATAACAAAAATCACATCACTATCGCGCAATTCCGTAATATTGACGTTTCGAAAAACTCTCTGTTTTCGTTTTCAAAATAGTAGTAAAATATTAAACCGTTTGTCAAGTTTGACAGTTTAAAATTTGTTTATCTGCTTCCATAGAGATGTTAAATGATTTTTATTTTATTTTTACTTACTTCTTCTTGATACAACTGTAGCCAACAATGATCGATGTTTACTGAACAGTTTGACACACACTTATCTCCGTTCAACAAAATAATCGCGGTCTCTTTTAATTTTCTTTTTGTCGCGTTATCTTCCTTCTCTAAAATTTTTGCCGAATCCCATTGAATCACATGACCGTTTTCCCAAGCGTGTTCGCAAATTTTGGATTTTTATTTATATAAAAAGACGGGAATTTGAAAAAATGGTAGACAGAATTCAAGGTTGTGTTTGATTAAAGGAATATTAATCACCGGACAATTAGGTCAGAACACAGAAACAAAAACCATGATTGGTTAAAGGAAAATTAACTACCGAGCAATTGGGCTAAATCACGACAAACCAAAATTGTGGTAGATTACAAAAATCACCTGGCAATTGGGCCATACCACAATCAACGAAACGACGCAATCGAAGAAGAGGCCAGGACGAGAAAACCGGAGAGACCAAAGGACAACGATCCACTCCAAATACTCCAAGATCCCATTGCAAAATACCTTCACCCAAATGTTAATAGATCAAATTGCATTTAAGCATGTGTTTTATGCACATCCTAATACGAATTGGCTAGGTTGGCTTATCAAAGCCGGGTCCTAAAAACATTAATTATGTATTAAAAATATTAATTATGGAGGTGAACTACAAATTAGTTTTAATGAAATAAACAATGTACCATTTGGAAACTGACAAACTGATAAGTAAAAATGTATAGGGTTGTCACTCCTTAGGAGGTTCTCAACATAGGTTGTTTAAACATTAATGTTTATATTGTTGGCGTACAACTTCACCGGCTGTTTAATGAAACAAAATATATATCAATCGAAAGCTCCTAGTCTGCGTTTTAAGAATATATAGGGTTGTCTGTATATTTTCGGGTCTAAAATGATACAACCCTCCGCGAAAAGTTTAAATTTTGGGCGCACAAATAAAACGATATGCCGCTATGTAATGTGTTTCTTTGAATGAAAAAGTTATTTTATTCCCAATATACATATTTCAAGATTAATATATTAATTGTAACAGAATATTATAGCATACAATTTATAGTTTGAAGTAAAAATCATGATTTAAATGTTAAACATAGGTATTTAAAAAATGACAAATCAAATCACAGTAAATAATGTTGTTGAGAAAAAATAAACAAATGGTGAACCATAATTTAAAAATAAAAAAAAACAGGAAACACACATTTTTAATCTAATACTGCAATGAAAGATAAAAATATTTAACTGGAAAATTGTACAAACATGTATAGTATACATTGAAACAGTTAATGTTAATATTTGTTATAATACTTGAATGAAAATGCTATTTTCTCTGCTCTTTCAACCTTACTCTTTCTTAACCTTAATCTCAAAAACCGTGCGCCAAGGAATAAATAATTTTTTATTTAAATCACCGATGTTTTGTTAGCAACACAGTAGATGTCCCCTGTCGTCAAGCAAAGAACCGAATTATCTAGCTTGCGAAAAATTGCACCCAATTATCTAGTGTCTTAGGATGCTAGAAAAATGGGTGCATATGACAAGATAATTTTTATTTTGACGATTGGGTGGGTGATTTTGCATAAAATAGACGCTCAAAATTCCTCCGATTTCTCTGGCTTTTTCTGAATTTTTACATTTTACCCTTAAAATTCACTAATAGTTATTTAGAATAATAATAAATTCCTATTTTTTTTTTACCAAAAAATAGGTTTGTTATGAGGGCAAATGTTTATCTGTAAATATATTTTTTTAATTGTTTTTTTTTTTTTTGATAGTGTTGGTATATTGCAAAATTAAATACTTTATTAGAACATAGAACTGGGTAAAACAAGATACATACCAATCGAAAGTTTATTATTTGTGTTTTTAGAAAATACAGTTGTCGGCATATTTTCGGATCTAAAGTGGAACAATCCTAAGCGATAGGTTTAAATTTTGGACAAAAACGAAACGTCCCGCTATGCGCCTGTGCGGTCAAAGACATACCTATGGAGTTTCCGAGACTGGAGTATTTTTTTGAGAAACTTAAGATGCCGTACTATAATCAGAATATTCATAGACCTCTTTAAGAAAACATTACTTATAAGGGATTGTTCGTATCTCAGGTAACAGCTCAGATATCGGAATGGTGAAAATTGTTTCTAATAGAGTTTTTGATGTAGGGTTCAGTAGCGTACTAATTTCTCTACAAATATCATCAACGTACATATTTTTAAATAGAACACCCTGTATATTTTTACTCCATTCAACTGCATTATTTTTTTTCATAATTATATTTAATAACTACTTTATATTTTGGAAATTGATAAAACTGATGTTGCTTGATGCATAGTTGGCCATGCATTTTTATATAATTATACAAAATTGGTTCATGAACTGCGCCTTAGTTACTTAACGAAAAGTGTATGCATAACAAACAGTTGTTTAAATAATATGTTTGTATAATAAATAGTCTTTAATGCTATAACTATATCTAGCACCATAATTAATAATATCTACTATACAGTGCTTTCGAAAAGTAACGAATAAATTCATTATTTTTGAAATTGAGACATAGACCCACATTTGTGATATCATCGTTGTTCGAGATATGACGTCATCGACAATTTTTTTAAATGGCAACCCCCAATTTTGACCATGCCATTTGAAAGAGCGTGTCATTCTACATACACATCATGAAAATTTATGGTGTTACATAACAAAAATTTCAAGAAAATAATGTGGAAGATTTTAAAATTTTCCAGTCCAAATGTACTGAAAACTATTTTAACTGAGGCCAAAGAAGCAGTTGTATAAAGAAAAGAGTGCTAATAATTCACTAGTACAAAATACACAAAATTATAATATTGTAGAAAAGTAAACATCAAAATTTATACCTAACGTGCACCAAGAAAAGAATTAAAAAAACATGTTTTTATTTAAATCAATTATTTTTTTTTTAATATAAATTTCGAGTTGTTCAACTCTGGTAACATTATATATTTTTTAATAGTATTTCATGAGTGCACTCATATACAATGTCTCCTGGCGGTAATCCAAAAACAGAACTATATATCATACAAAGAAAATATTTTGGCAGTCGGGTTATTCTTTTACATGGAGCAGATGTGCGGGTTCTCTCGCCTTCTCTTGTCTTTCTGTCTCTCTGCACACGTTACCTGTACTCTATGTCTATATTTGACCCCTAAAATACCCTAATGGTTATTTAGACTAATAAAAAATTGCTGTTTTTTTTTTCAATGAAAAATATGACTGTTTTTAGAATGAATGTTAATTTGTAAATAATTGTTTTCAATTTTTTCTGATAGAAATGTGATCTGTAAAAGTATAATTTTTAATTAACACATTAATAGGTACACATCGATTAAGCATTTTCAATCATATCATGAAATTTTATTTTCATTTTCATTATACGGATCACATAATATATACTCTGACAATATAAAACCAAATATAAAAACAAACATAAAACCGATCTGAGTCTGTCCTTGAGCGCATAGCGGTATTTCTTTTTATTTGTGCGCCCAAAATTTAAACTTTTCTCGGAGGGTTGTATCACTTTAGACCCGAAAATATACAGACAACCCTATATATTCTTAAATCGCAGACTAGGAGCTTTCGATTGGTATATATTTTGTTTCATTAAACAGCTGATGAAGTTGTACGCCAACAATATAAACATTAATATTTAAACAACCTATGTTGAGAACCTTCTAAGGAGTGACAACCCTATACATTTTTACTTATCAGTTTGTAAGTTTCCAAATGGTACATTGTTTATTTCATTAAAACTAATTTGTAGTTCACCTCCATAATTAATATTTTTAATACATAATTAATACCTTTAGGACCCGGCTTTGATTAGCCAACCTCGCCAATTCGTATTAGCATGTACATGAAACACATGTTTAAATGCAATTTGATCTATTAACATTTGGGTGAAGGTATTTTGCAGTGGGATCTTGGACTAAAAGGACAACGATTCATCGAAATTCTGAGCAGCGTACACTAATCAGAAAATCAAGAAAGAATCGAGAAACCAGAGTAAAGAGAAATATTAATAAGTACGGAAAAATTCCCAGTGAATTTGCTTATTAGTATCGTTCAATCTTTATTCGAGAAGGCATCAATGAAAACATCTTTAAATATTCTCTTACTGTAAGTGCAAATTTAAAGATTTTTCCCTCATTTTCCCCCTATTCCTTTACCATTTCCTTATTTCCCCAAAAAAAGAATACTTCTAACCAAAATCAAAAATTGAATTTAAAAAATTTTCACTGAAAAATAAAATTTTTAACACTGGATAATTTAATATAGCAAATTTCGAATTTATCAATTATTAATCAAACAACAGTAAAAGAAATGCCTCAAGAAATTAATTATATACAATTATACAATTTATTTATTTATTTTTTAATGGTAGATGGATAATATTGGATATCTGATCATAGTTTTAAATTGTAACGCGTTTTAACGTTTACTATCAAAAATTCATTTGTTTGTCAGTGCATCCTAGATTTAATGTCGATCTCTAGACGTAAATTATCAGTGCTAATACAGAGAAGTTTGTAAAAATAACAAAATTTGTTTTTTAATAGTAGATGAATAATATTAGATATCTGACAGTAGTTTTTAATTAGGATCAATTTTTCTTAATAACGACTGTCGATATTATGAAAAATAAGGGTACTTTACTCTTGAGAAAAATTTACATATTTTGACATACCTCAATTTGGGTTTTAGACCATGCAAAACTTTTTATCAATAATAACTTTTTTTCATAAAATCAATAATAAAAAAGTTCCCCATATGGTGCGACTTAATTGGAGACACTGTATATATATTTTTTTGTGCCTCACATGTTTTATCTATCTTGCTTACTTGTTTCAGGAAAGGACGAATAGACAAATTTTATTTTTCTTTTCTCGAAAATTAAGAGGTAAACAAACAAAAAACTAAAAAAAAATTCTGATCACTTAATCCAATAATATCTAATAATAATGTCAATTTATGAAACTGCACTGGCATGCTCAAAATTTTTTAAAGATCTAAGAATTTATACGATTTTTTTTTTATTTTAGCGAATGTTAACTATATTTATTTATACAGGGTGTCCCATAATTATTGCGCCATGCCATGCGGACAGTAGAGTTTGAGGAAAAGATTCTGCACCATGTAGAGGCCAATCCGTCCACAAGCGTGCGTACCATGGCACATGATATGGGAGCGGCACGAAGTTCTGTTTGGCGGTTTCTCTGGGATCAACAACTACACCCGTACCGCCTGTTACAAGTCTAAGGGTCTGAATGGATCTGCCGCGTCGCCGTTTTTGTCGTTGGTGGTTGCAGCAGAAGTTGAGACAACCACACTTTGGTCGTTACGTTTTGTTTACTGACGAGGCCTGTTACAAGAGATGGTTATTTTAATAGCCGTAGCCACATTTGGAATGAAAATAACTCCCATGTCATAGCCCTCCGTAAAGGCCAACATCAGTTTGTAATTAACATCTGGGCCGGCATTGTGGGCGAGCAGATCATCGGGACATATTTGCTCCCACCACATATGAATGGACACGTTTATGCTCAATTCCTGCAGCATGTGCTTCCAGAACTATTAGAGGATGTGCCACTGGACATAAGAGCTAACATGTGGTTTCAACACGATGGCACCCCAGCCCACTTTGCTTTGCCAATGCGGCACTATTTGAATGAAATATTTCCTAAGAGGTGGATATGCCGAGGTGGCCCTGTGCATGGGTCTACACGGTCACCCGACTCAAACCCCTTGGATTATTTTCTCTGGGGCTATCTAAAAGTTTTAGTGTATGAAACTCCTGTTCCGAACCAACAAGAGCCACTGGGAAGAGTGATGACCGCGTCCGCACAGGACATACCGGGGATATTCCATAGAGTTCGCCAATCAATGAAGAATCGTGTCCAGCTGTGCACTGAGCAACGGAGGACACTTTGAGCAATTACTCTAAGCTCGTTCAATAAGCTGGTACTTTTTCAAATTTTTCTTTTATCTTGCTGTTACGGCCAAACGGAATATTGTAAAATTGCTTATTTTCATGCCCCATCATTTTGTCACAATAATTATGGGACACCCTGTATACTACACTATGAACTAATAGTCAACCTAACATTGCATTTCACCTACAATACAAGTATGAGAGTTTTATTTATGGAATTAATAATCTGATTAACTACACAAATATTTTATTTAAGCAAGTACAAGATTAGAAAGAATATGTTTATAACATAACTAGCAAGGCTAAATTTCATTCTTCATAAGAACTGCAAAAAGCTGACTACACATTAACTTTATTTGGAGTTGATACTACAAATTCTTAATAACTAAGTTATGAACTGTATAATGTTACATAAGCAAAAATATAAATGTACAGGGGACATCACTCCTCCCCCTTTAGAACGGGCCATGGGAACCTGATAGTACCACTAGGACGTCTTTGACAGGATTCTGGGAATTTCTTCTTTGAGGAATTCTCAAAATAATAGACTGGATCTCCTTCTGACAGCATGTACAGATCGACAGAAAGCAAGTTTCGACGATAATAATGGTTAGGACAATTCATAGTGAACTGGACTGATCATCAAGAAGTGGTTAGATATGATTAATTGATGACATATGATGGCTGGATTCAATAATTCTATTTATAACTTCAAAGGATGCTAGCCTCCCTGTTCTTGCAGAATAACAAAAAGAATTTCTCATTAATCCAAATTTGGCATGCTCTGCTGATAGTGATTAGCGGTGGGAAACTTCTCCTCTCAGCTCCATATTGGCATCTTTTTGAGGAATCAAAAGTATTTGATTTGGGTCAACTTGTGTTATTATAGGTTGTATCATGCTCACTGTGCTGAATTGACAATTGGATAGGTCCTGGTTTTGCATTGCATATATAATACTGTTCTACCAACGGGCACTCTTCTTCAAGATATTTTTAATTTCCTTCGTCAAGCATTATTATAGGATTGGGAGGAATTAAGGTAAGGTTATTTTGTGGAACTGGATAAAGTTTGTATAGGAATATATTTTCATCCGAGAACAATGGTAGAGTAATTACAAAATTGAATTTTGGATATCTAAAGAGAACGTCTTGGTACATTAATTTAAAGTATGAAAGGTCACTGTGTAAATTAAGTAATTCTGATTTATCATAGAGCCAGGAATGTGTATTTTTCATCAAATTGCAATATATGTATATTTTGTCAATAAGGGTTAAAAGAGTGTTGCAGTTATTAATAATTTGTTGTCCAACAAACTTAATATTATCCAATCGAAAGTCATCTCTTAAGTTTTTTATGTCAGTTGTAATTTTATTTTGGTTAGTAGATAAAGTTGCAAATGTTTCGTTAAAAGTTTTCAAAAGTGGTTGTAAAATGGAGAGTTGCAAATCCATTTAATTTTCAACATTATATTGGTTTCTATTTAAAGTTTTTAACTAATTCATTATTTCTAGTTTATCATCTTCTGTTATGGTTCCGAAGAGATATTTGGATATTTTGCCTATGCTATCTATTAAACCTGTTTTACTATTTTTACTTAGCATTAAAGGATCTAATTCTTGAACAATTTTATTTAAAGTATTATTCATGTGGGAAAAATATTCATAGTTTGATGTTTGCTTAAGGTTTTCAAAAGACATATAATTTTGTTAAATAGTCTGAAATTAACGAAAAATCTATCTGAAATACAAATTTATGGGTAAATTAAATTTGTTTCACCGGTCCTAGTTGAATGGGTAAGATAGGCTTTCTTATTGTCTCGAACGTGGGGTTGTTCGCTTTGTTGTCTCAAGGACAAGTTGAGTTGTTAAGCAGTAATATAGTCTTCAAAGTTATTTTCATCTGGAACCTGTGATATAGAAGTATCATTTAGTTTCTTTTTAGGTTTTTTTATTAGATTTTTATGATAAATTCTTAATTTTGTTGTCACTAAATAGTCTTTGTCAGCAAGGATTTGTGGTCTGTTTCAATTTCGTCAAATATTTGTTCGATTGTTGGGTTGCCAATTAGTCTTTCTCCAATTGAATCGCCTATTTGTGATATAAAATCATATATGTCTGGAATTTAGTATTTAAGTCAAATGGGCTTGCGTCAATTTTTATTCTAGAGGGTCTGTTAGAATTTTATTTGCCTTTTATACTTAATTTCGTAGTAATAGTCGGTACCGCCATCTAACAAGTCTACTGTTTGATTCTTTCAAATTAAATAACTACTGTAATGGTTTATGGTCAGTTTAAATAATAAATTTTCTACCGGAAATGTAAGGCAGAAAATATTTAAGCACAGCACCTATAGAGTAATTTGTGGCGTCTGTTGTAATAGTAAACTGTTCTTCAAAGTCGGGAAATGCTAGTATATACATAAAAATGTTTAAAATATTCAAATGTGTTAATGAACTCGAGAGTTTGAACTACTTTTTCTTCTTTCTTGAGACATTGACAAGGATTTGGTAATTTTGGAAAAGTTTTTAATAAAACGTCTACAGTAAGTTAAATGACCTAAAAAGCTTTTGATATCGCGACGTGTTTGTGATATCGCAAAATTTTTGATAACTTCAATCTTTTTGAGATTGATTTTACACCATTTGGAGGATAACATGTCCGAGAAATTCGACAGATTTTGAGAAAAATTCAGATTTATCGAGTTGAAATTTTAGGATGTGTGTTCTAATGGCTTTGAATATGTTCCTGTAATGAAATCGAAAAAATAATTACATCATCCATATAAGTTAACTAAACAAATTTTGTTTTGCAAATCTTTCAAAGCATTGTCCATAACTTTATAGAATGCACTTGAGGTACTGTTTAGACCAAAAGGCATTCTTAAAAATTCACAATGACCTTGCTCAACACTAAATGCGGTTTTCTCTACGGAATTTGTATGTCCTTCAATTTGACAAAAGCCATTAGCTAAGTCAAGTGTAGTCCACAATATGGTATATATAAGGTTGACGTCATTTGTTCTAATTTCATGATTGACAGAATTATGAACGGTTAAGAAGTCACTTGGTTTTAGAACCATATCCTGAAATTTATTACATACGTTTAATAGAGCTTTTTACTCTTCTGGATTTAAATTATCTAAAGGAAGAAAATTTTCTGTTGCCTTTATTTTTTTCTATAACTGGATATTTTATGTCATAATCAAGTCATAATTTTCTAAAAATGGTTCAACGGAAAGAGAATGTTCGAATTCAGGGAACTGTGCTTCTTCAGATATTTTGTAAATTTCTACCATTATGGCATGTACTGATATGAAGAGATCATGTGTTGATTAAAAGGAATATAAATATCACAATCCAGAGCGTCAACGGGAATTTATTTAATTAAAACTTCGGGAGAATTTATTGAAAAACGTTTAGTATGATCATTTGGATTTCTATAATATATTGGAATATTTATTGACTTATTGAGATTACATAAAGATTGCTCAGAAAATTAATTGATTGTAAATTTTGCAAATCATTAAAACCTATTAGACTGTTACAATATTAATGAGAATCATGGAGAATAACGGTTATGAATTTATCAGAATTGAATTATTCGAAAACTGATATCAGCTTTGCAACGTGCATTTGCTTTTTAACACAAGTTTTTAGTCCAGTTTTGTCAAAATGGATACAAGAGAGGTAATATTTTTCTATTAAAGAAGGACGAATAACTTATGATGCGCAACCGCTATTGATTAGAATTTCATGGGTGGATTTTGGATAATAATATCGGATATGGGACGGACTTGTTTAAGAGCATTTATTTCGTTAGGGTAGGACTCATTTTCTTCATATTCTATGTAGGGTTGTGCTAATTCGCAGACATAGAATAATCTATGTACAGTGCTTTCGAAAAGTAACGAATAAATTCATAATTTTTGAAATCGAGAATTTTTCGAAAAAATCCTCTGGCACGTCGATTTTGTTTTTAAAAAAGGCACTATTTGACATACGACTCATATTTGTGACGTCATTTTATTTGAACATAATTTAGTCGATTTTTTACATAATCATTATCATTTCCAGTATTGTGAAAATTAAATATTAAAATCTTCAAATATTATTTTCTTGAAATTTTTGTTATGTAACACCATAATTTTTCATGATGTATGTATGTAAAATGACAAACACTTTCAAATGGCACGGTCAAAATTGGGGGTTGCTATTTAAAAAAATTGTCGATGACATCATAGCTCGAACAAAGGTGACGTCACAAATGTGGGTCGTATGTAAAAAAGTGCCTTTTTCCGAAAACTACTTGTATGGAATTTTTGTGGGGGCATTTGTCTATGTTGTATGTTAATAGGTCGGGACGGGAAATTTGGCTTTTGTGCCTGAAATTGTAAATTTTGATTTTTAAATTGATTTGGAATTTGAGAAAAATTTTAACTATAACCTTCAGATTGTCGTGGCTTGAAATTATATTGTGGTTGTTTAATTTGTGATGATGGTATTATTGGTTCTTGATAATCTGATGTACCTGCAATATTTGAATTTTGAAAAGATTTACTATAGTTAGAAAAATGTTCTTCATGAATTGCGCTTATTGCAGTTTTTAATGAATCAACTTGTTGGACTTGAATCATAAATTGTATCATAGGAGTAGCAGATCTAGTAAAAGTGTTCATAAGGCTTAGCATAAAATTCTTTTTCAGTGTCTTATTTTTAATGAATTAATAATGAACTAATTAATAAATTACGCAATTCTTGATATCTTAAACCAAAACTGTGATAATTTTCATGTTTAGATATTTTTAAATTAAATCAATCATATTCTAGGCATTTTATATCTCTTTGGCCACCAGAATTTAATCTTAAAAAATATCTCTTACTTGCAACCAATTTTGAATTTCTATGCGAGGGTCTACTAGCTTTTGAACTTTACCTACTAAATTTCCCAAAGTAGCTTGATGTATGAAAAAAATTAGTACTTCCCTGTCTGCGTGAAATAAATTATTTATTAATTAGTTACATGAGCTAATAAATATATTTAATCCAAAAGGATTTCCATCGTATTTAGGAATATTGTCAATATATAAACGGGAAAGTTTTAAATTACTAAATTTACTAAATTTGATATATTCGAAATTTTGAAAAAATAAGATAAACGTATGTGTCTGGATTCTAACTCTTAAACAGGAATTGATTTGAATGGGATTTTTTTTAAACCTACGTATTTGCAATGAATAACGAGCCTATTGTTCTCAAAAGAAACTTTTCAGAGAGAATAGATTTGGAGTTATAACAAGGGTTCATAGAGGAAATAATACTTGACTTACTTTTGTGCTGCTGCTTTTTTCGTATATTATCTTCAACAATTTTTCAGTTGGTCGTGATTTCCTGCCTTCGAAGATCAGCTTCTAATTAACGCTCACAATTGTGTTAATTGACAGTCTATCACTTTTTGTTTCGCGGACACAGTCTTCAACTTTAAAAAGTTTATTCGAATCACTCAAACGTTTTTCAGGGATTCAAACAACACTGTCCCCATTCTCGTTGCCAGTTTTATTTATGGAATTAATAATCCGATTAGCTACACAAATATTTTATTTAAGCAAGCACAAGATTAACTACGACTCAAAGAATATGTCATAACTAATTAAAAAGGTTACATTTCATTATTTATAAGAACTGCAAAAAGCTGGTTACAGATTAATTTTATCTAGTGTTGATAATACGAATTCTGAATAACTGAGTTATGAACTGTATAATATTAAATAAGCAAAAATATAAATGTACAGGGGGCATCGAGTATAGTTACATTGAAATGAAGTTATTTTAACCTTTTTGGTACCTGATCGAGGTATACGAAAAAGGTCAATTATTTGTTATAGAAACAAAGTTTAAGTCCAGTTAATAATTTGTAAATTAAAGTCAAAATTGAGATGAAAAATTACAATTAATTTGATATGTTTGTTTAAAAAGTTATCTACTATCTAAATAACAAAAAAATATATTTGCCCATAACCATATTTAATACCTAGTAAAATTACTACCGCAATCATACGTTTATTTTACTTTGTTATTCGAATTTTTGTTGTGTATTTTACAATATTTTTGTCACAGTGGTATTTCCAGTTAAGCTAAATAAAATAACATATTGACTAATGGCAGAATTTTTTTTTCAAATATATGTGTCACATGGGTGACTTCACCTTTTTTCTCTCTTCTCAATGTTATCAAAATGAAATAAAGAGGCCATATAAAAACCAAAAGTTGATTGGGAATTGCATCTAGGAGGCGTAGCATTTTTTTCCACATTCATTTGAAGGCTCATGTCAAACAATATTTCACATTTTCTTTAAAAATAAAAGTTATGAAAGAAAATGAACTATTTTCAGTTTTCAGCAGCTATTGCAGGAAGTTGAAAGGCATAAAGCAACTTTTTCCTAATTTGAGGCACTCGCTGTATATTACCGTTTAAGAGATCATGTTGAAGGTTCTTGTGGATAATACAAGCTTGAATTACTTAATATAAGTTTATTTACATAAGGATTATACAAGATGTATGTACTTCTACGTGGACATTTACACAGCTGTGTTTAAACTAGTTGCTTCACCTACATTTAAAGGCCAGGAATAACCTAATAATATGAGAACAAGGATTATAAACACCTAATAAAGTAACCTTCCAAGTACCCAAGAATTTTCAGTACTAAATCGTTTCGTTCAAATCGCCTAGAAATTTCCCGATTACTTTATTACTATTGCTCTATAAATGTAGAATTTACTTAAATTACTTATTACTGCAACAGATCTGTACTGAACGTCGTAAAAGTGACCACTGTGTATATACTTATTTAGGTGTTCTCACTTCATTAGTCATGAAAGCAGAAAAATACATGTTAATTAATATGACATTTAATAAACAAATTGCCAGACAGATGGAAAATTATTTTATGACTACTAGATAAGAAAATGTTTTGATCTAAATGCTAATCTACCTTACAATTCACTGTGACTTAAAACGTTTACTATGGCAAATAAAAAATGATAATATTAAATCTAGATGTCTCATTACCACCTCTAGAATAATTAAATTAAAACAAATTGCCACAAATTGTCAAGTAGCTTAGAGATTAAAACCTGAGGAGGCTTTTCAGCCGGGAAATCATAGGCGGAATATGTTATAACATTAGAGCGCGGAAAAGTATTCCTGCTAACAGGACCGTATTTAGGGGGAAAAGAAATTGTGAATTCAATATAGTTGAAAAGACTTTATTTTATATAATTAACATCAATTCTACAAAATAAAAAAACAACTAAAACAATAGGAATATCTATTATAAAAATAAGAAATCATAGAGGAACATCTGTACTAGAACTTTTGTATCTGAAATTAATTATAACATGTTTTTCTAAATTGGACATTGTAAAACTCTGTCTTCTGTCACTTAATAAATGTTTATATAAAGAGAAACTCCTCTCTACGTCTGTGGATGTTACAGGAAAATATTGGAATAAAGGTGCTACGTCCTTGTATACTCCAGTAATATCGCCACTATCCAAAATTTGAACTATATTTTTTAGTTTTGATAAATCGGGATTTTTTTGTAGGACAGTTCTAAATTTTTTTTCAATTCGAAATCCTTGTGTATGTTGTTCTATTGAGGATTCTACATTTTTCAATATTTGTAGAAATCTATTGAGGGGCAAATTAGCGGTTTCAAGGTTGTTTATGGCGTCGTGCAAAACTGTAAAATTTTGTTTTAAAAACAGAAGATTTTCTTTGAGAGTAGGATTTTTTAGAACATCTTGGGTACTTCTAATATGAATTGAGTCATCGGGATCAAATTCTTGAATTACTTCTGAAAGTATATCTATATATGATGTATAATAAAATGCCGCTTCTAGCCAAGTGTTCCATCTGGTTATAACAGATTCTGGAGGTAATGGTACTTGTGGATATTTTTTATGTAAAGATAATACTCTTGTTGGAGCTTTAAGAAACAATTTTTTTACAGAAGATATCAATTGGTTTACTTCGGGAAAGAGCTTTCGTACTTCTTCTGTGACTCTATTAAGTCCATGGGCTACGCAAGTAATGTGATATAAATTGGGATACACTTCTTTTAGACACTGGCCTACTTTTACCATGTATGATACCGTATCTGTTAGAAATACTAGAAATTTATTCTTATTACTTTCATACTGTTCCCTCCAAAGAAATTTAAGAGAATTGTTCACAACATTTACAATATGGGCGTGATCTATCCATTCAAGTTCTTTTGTGCACAATAAATAAGCTTGTCTACTTTCTCCATTTAAAATTCCCACAACAAAATTCACTATATAACGTCCACAAACATCCGTTGTTTCATCCACCGTCACCCATATATAATTATTGTCAACCGCTTCCCGTATCTCCTTTACTACATTTTCATATACCATATCAAGGTAATTTTTTTTAAGTTGATTCTGATGGAATTTCTTGATGAGTCCATTCTGCTAAAAACCGCCGAAGATTATAATCTTCTAATTTCCTTAATGGTATGGTGCTTGATACAAATACCTTAGTCAATTCATACTTCCACTTATCTAAACTTGATGTTCCACTTCGAGCTACAGCATGAAGTTTGGTTTGAATATGTTATCATTTTTGCAGTTAGAGCGAAATTCTCTTTTACAGAACACGCACTTTCCAAAGTCGTCACAAATTATAATAAAACTGTTAGGTTCACTTTCAATCCATGATTGCAATAAACTTCTTCGAGTGCTCCTCTTTTTGGACATTTTGGCATCGGTACGTAGGTACTTCTCCGCATTTCAAACTATAAAACTGGGTTTCAGCTCAATCGGCAATTTGCTTATATATTATTCCAAACCGAATCCTCTAGAAACCTCGGGAAAATTCTCAATAATTCTAGATAAATGGAGGTTTTGGTTTAATCGATATTTAATTCACCGGTTAACAACAGTGCATCTTTGTTTAACTCATAAAAAATGATAAGGACAACGACAAACCGGTGGATCCACCGACGGTATTCGTCATCGGTAACGCCTACTGTGTGAGAGGGGCATGGCACTGGGTTGGTTCGCGGCGCGTGCCGTTATCCTCACCCCCACAGCCGTCTGTACCTCCGTGAGCAGTGGAGACTGAAGAGTGGAGGGTACCTACAATAAATTAAATACGCAGCCAGTGTCAGGCTGGCCGGGCGCTGCCGGCTGCCGCAATGATGCACTATGCAGCATTACGCACTAGCCAGTCGACCTTCAACCTTCGTTTGATGCGTGTAAACTGTAATAACTTTAAGTTGATTTTGACCCTCGTTGTGACTAATAAATAGTGACTGTAAAACGCGATTGTGATTTTAAATTAACTGTCTGCGTCTAACAAACCCGTTTAAGAAATAGGTAACAATTTACTTTATTGCGCGTGAATAAACATTACTAAATTCAAAAGTTCATTGGTATACTCATAGTAACATATTGTAACAAAAATGTACTGAAAATATATCACAACAGTCAAATCTGTCTGGTCACCCCTAAGTGCGATCCTGTTAGCAGGAATACTTTCCGCGCTCTAGTTATAACCTACAAAATGTACCCACGTATCCAAAAACTATAGCATTATTAGCAATATAAAACATACTTCTTTCAGAGTCAATAATTATGATTATTGTTTATAACTGCTATATACCAACGGTGTATTTATGTAATTTTACTAACATATTTTTAATATTAAATTAACGCAAACCGTCAGAATTACAATCCTGATAGTGTAATAAAAGTTAAATATGTAGCGCATCCGTTTCCATGGCCACTAAACAAAAGTTGTTTATACAGGGTGTTTCATAAGGAATGACCGCAGAACACTTGCTAATAGTTAAAGTTAAAATATTAAAAATTCAATTATACATATATGTAGGGGCGAATGTTAATATAAACACAGGATGTAAGTAAACATTTAAATAAAACCTAATAATTTTTACAGTTGTTGACGTATCGATTTCAAATTTGGTGTCGATCGATTTTTGGGGGTGCCAAATTTAAATACCATATCATTTTCAGGGGATCTTAGAGGGGGCGCCACATAACATCTGCGATGTTAAAAAATTCTACTTTTTCCTATCTAACACCAGCAATTTTTTTAAAATTATAATAAATTGAAGTGACAAATGTCATACCTTGTGGAAACCCATACGATAAACTCTTATTTTACGATCCAATTTTTATTAGTTAAGTTGCCAAAGGGATGAGCTAAGTACAAGTTATCTTATGAATAAGTATTAAGAATTAAATATTATCGAAATACAATCGGTCACTAAACGAAATAGCAATCATGACGAAAAATAATTATTGTGTTTTATACTTATTTTTTTCTAATTCTTTCATACATTTTTTAAACTTGTGTGTTGTAATTTGTTAATTATTTATGAAACTAATGAATGAATAATAAAAACTGTATAAAATAAAAAATAATTGGTGTTTTGAACTTTTCATATCCAAATATTTAGAAAACGGTTAAAATTAGGGGTTTTCAGAAGGTATGACATTTTTCACTGAAAAAGTATAAATTATTATTTTTTAAGAATTTTTACTCTAATGTCATGTAAAAACTTATAGCAAATTTTTCACATCAGAGATAGATTGTGTGGTGTGTTTTTTGTAAATATCTTCATAACTTCTAAGGTGATTTTAACGGAATTTATTATGCGGTTACCGATAGTCTATATGAACATTATTAATAAAGTAGTTTTGTCAAGTACCACAGAGAACACTACTTTTGCTTAATGCCAGTTTTTTCAAAAACTTTTATTTCTATTTCCATATAAATTGTTTTGCCTATGCATCCGAAGCAGCGTTTAATTTTACACAAAACAGTACTCTTTACTATTTTTTCATGAATCTTAATTTTCCAGAAAAAGTTGCTAAAGCTGTAGTACAACCACTAGCAAATACAATTGAAAAATCTGTTAATAAGTTGTAGAACCTATAATTGATAATGGTATCACAAGACGATTATTTTTCTGTTTTCTTCATTTAAAGTTTGGTATTCTACAAAAAAATATATGAAACAGTTAAATTATATATAAAGCTGTTTACAGGCCTTTTAGGCCTAGAGCGGCGTTATTCTCCTCCACTCCATTCTGTTATTCGCCTTTTTTTCCAATCCGTTACATTCCACTGCTTCTCTCCATCGGTTGCTCGGTCTCCCTCTTTTTTCCTTGTAGTTTGGTTAACTCCCTAAATTTTTTAACTGTCCTTTCATATTCCATGCGTTCTAGATGCCCTAGCCACTGCACTCTTCTGGCATTTACAACTTCGTCTATTGTTGGTGCCGGTACATTGCGTATATTGCCTCATTATTTCTCCTTACATAGCCTTCCTCCGTCTTCTTGCCCCCTAGAATTCTTCTTAAGTTCTTCCTTTTCCATCTTAAAAGGTTTTCTCTTGAGTCCTTATTGAGGACCCAGGTTTCACTGCCATAGAGTGCTGTCAAAATTGTATTGTACTTTCTAAATTTTACTCCTCTGGACAAATTTTTTGATTTCATTAAGTGGTTGACTGCTGTTCTATTAATTTCTTGCTCCTCAGCACAGTTAGCTGTGACTTTACGTGCTTCGTCCTCAAGTTTTCTCGTTACTTCTTCTAATTCTCTACTATCTCTAACAATAATGGCCACATCATCTGTATAATTTACTATTCGGTGACATTTAAACAAGATGTGTCCTTCTCTGTTCAAATAACCTTTTCTAGTACTAAATTAAAAAGAAGCGTTGAGAGTGGGTCTCCTTGTCTCAGTCCTGTGTCAATAGTAAAACCTTCCGAACCTTTTATCCGTACTTTGCTTTTCATTCATTTCAATAGCCTAATCAGTTTGATCCCAAATTGTTTCAATATTTTACTCAGTTTATTCCTTTTGACCGAATCATATGCATTCCTAAAGTTCACAAATAAGACCATTGTATTAATCCCATATTCATAACATGTAGTCAGGATTTCCTCACAATGAAGATTTGGTCCGTTGTTGACCTCCCCTTTCTAAAACCTGATTGATACTCTCCTATCTGTAGTTCGACTATAGATTCTATTCTCTGTTTTATTAACGCTGCCATAATTTTATTACCTATATCTAGCAATGATATACCCCTATAATTTCTGCAGCCTGTTGCATCTCCCTTTTTTAAATTTGGTATAGAGATGCTATATCTCCCCAATCTTCAGGCATACATTCTCTTCTCTAAATCTTTCGGATCATTTCATATATTCTTTGTCTTAAATCCTCTCCTGCGCACTTAATGTCCTTTGCCATTATTTCGTTTTGCCCTGGTCATTTGTTATTCTTTAAAGCTTCTATAATTATGTCTATTTCCTTTTTTGTAGGTTCTTCTATTTCCACTTCCTCTTCCCTTACCGGTATCATCTCCTCCTGACCCTATCCTTTCCTTTGGCTCTCTTCATTCACCATATCTGCAAAGTATTGCCTCCATCTTTCTCTCACTTCTTTTTTCTCTTCAATTAAATTGACACTTTCATCCTTTACATATATTACATCCCCCTTTCTCTTTTTCCCCTTTTTTATCTCTCTGTAGAAGTTACGTATTTCTTTTCTCTTATAACGATGCTCAATTTCATGTATTTTCTTAATCTGTTCTGTTCTCTTCTTTTGTCTAAACACTTTCTTTACCTTTCGTCTTTGTTCTCTGTATATTTCCTTATCCTCTTCTTGTGCACTGAAGTGCTTTAATCCTTAACTTATTTATTTTCTCCCCTCTCTGATATCCACCTCATCCCACCATCCTTTCCTCCCTGCTAACTCTTTTTTTGGTATTACTTTCTCATTTGCTGTTTGTCTGACATTTTCGATCTTGATCCATTCCTCATTTATATTTGCTTCCAATAAGTGCCTGTTTTCTTGCAAACTTTTCCTTATCTCATCTTCATACTTCTTTTGGGTTCTCTCATTTTGTAATGCCGCCATATTTAGTTGTCTTTTTTGTCCTTTGTAATCCTTTCCTTTTTTATAGGTTATTTTTATCTTCAAATCTATTCTCACTAGATAGTGATCCAAGTCTATGTCTGCACCTCTGCATGACTTAACATTTTTTATTATGCTTCTGTGATTCTCATCTATGCATGCAAACATGATCAATTTGATTCATATATGCTCCGTCTGGAGGGGTCCAGGTACCCTTATGTATATTTTTTTTTCTTAAAGAATGTGCTCATTATTTTCATGTTTTGTTCTTCTGCAAATTCAATCAGCCTACGCCCCTTGCCACTTCTCTCTTGGTATTTACTTTATGTCCCTACTATACTTTCATACATCCTTTCTCTCCCAATTTTTGCGTTTGCATCCCCTACCACCATTCATACTAAACACAGTAAGAATTGTGGTAAAAACTTATTCAGCTTGCTGTAATTTTCTTCTAGTTTCACATAAAACTCCTCTTTTTCTTTTTCTGTTTTTTCTTCTGTTGGCGCATACATATTTAATATCTCCATATTTATTTCTTCTCTAATTTTAATAATACATAACCTATCACATAACCTATCTGAAATCGCTTCAAATTTAGTAATGTTATTCTTCATATTTTTATTTATTAAAAATGCTGTTCCGTATCGCCTTGTTTCGCTTCTGCTCGAAAAGAATAAATAATTCTCTAATTCCCATGTGTCCGTCTCCTTTATATGCGTCTCCTGTATCGCTATTATGTCCATTTTGTATCTATTTGCTTCTCTTTCTAGGATTTTTAATAATCCTTCCTCGTTTAACCCTCTTACATTCCATGTTCCCATTCTCATTCCTCTTTCTTGTTTCATGCCGTTCTGCTTTTCGTCTTTTTCTGCCTTCCTCCTCTCCTTCCTTCTAGCCTGGTTTTGTATTTTTTATTTTCTGTTCCAGGTTATATTTACGTCATTTCCTTTTCTCATAACCGTGTCCATTGTCAACGATCTTTCTTTTATGTTATGTGATATATCTAGTTTTTTGCTTCCTTTATTTCTAGCCTTGTATCATTATTGCACTTCCAAACCTCATTATCTATTACGAGTTTTTAATATTCTACTTTTGCTATCTTTCCTTCCATCCTTACTTTTTCGGCTTCGGTTCTTAGTTTTCTTTGAATTTCCCCTCTCTTTTTTTACTCATATCATCATTAATATAGACTTTAGCTGCTCTTACCTCCTTTAATTTGCTTTTGTTTTTCATTACTCTTATCTTGTCCTTCACGTTTTTTAATTCTATCAAACATACATTGTGTTGTGATATATCTAGTTTTTTGCTTCCTTTTTTCTAGCCTGCTTGTATCATTATTGCACTTCCAAACCTCATTATCTATTACGAGTTTTTAATATTCTACTTTTGCTATCTTCCCTGCCATCCTTGCTTTTTTTGCTTTCATTCTTAGTTTCCTTTGAATTTCCCTCTCTTTTTTTTTCTCATATCATCATTAACATAGACTTTAGCTGCTCCTCCTTTAATTTACTTTTGTTTTTCATTATTCTTATATTGTCCTCCACGTTTTTTAATTCTATCAAACATACATTAACTCCTATTTTCGTTACAGCTTCTGTATCGAACTCCATGTGAAGTGACTTTTCTATGAACTCTTTTATCTGCACTTTTAGCTCTTTCTGATCTAACATCTCTCTAATTTGTAGGCCTTGTACCACTATATTGTTCCTACTTTTCTCTTTATCTATACTCTATACTCTCTCATCATATACCTAAGCACTTTATTTTCCTGCCTCATGTCCTCAATCTCTCCTCTGAGTTGCCTTATCTCCTCTCTTCTCTTTCTCTTCTTTTCTCACCTCTGTTACTTCCTGTGTCAAACTTTCCAACATTATCAGCATCTTTTTCATTTTGTCATCCGTATCACCTTTCTTTATTGGCAATCGTGCAAGTTTTTTACTACAACTGAATACCTCAGCTACTTCTTCCATACTTCTCTTTTTCTTTCCCTCATCCATTCCACTGGCACCATTTTCTGTTTCTATTTTAATCTCCTTTCCTCACTCAGGTGTTTTCGTTACCCTTTTACTAACCATTAGTTTCTCAGTTTTCCTTAACATTCCGTTTAGTATATTTCCGAAATTACTGGTTGCCTATCTCACTTGACACCAGCTCACTTACACGCATCAGATCTTATTCCTCTGAAATGCGTCTCTGAATTACTGGATGTCTACCCAGCGTAACAGAGTCGCCCTTGTCGACCAATCGGAGGTTCTCTGTCAATCTCTGTAAGCAACACTAAACTTTATTGATGACATACTTTCACTAACTTCCGAAAAATGTTCTGCCTTTCTTTTACTCTTACTCTATTTTCAAATTTTCCTATTCGCCTGCTTGCCCCTTTTCTACACTACAAAAACTATTTGTATCCCAAAAATAACTCAAATTGGGTTTTAATGCTGGAGCACTTTTGCGACACATACATACACTTAAAGCGAAATAGAAAATTGTTTTAAAATTTTTAAAATTATGTAATTTTTTAAAATCCTTGAACAAATTAAAGTGAAATCGTAATCGCGAATCGACATCTGTTACTCAGTCTAAATTATCTTCGCAACCACCTTTTTCTTTTACAAATTCATAATTGTTCAAGTTTGTCAATACATAACTTTAGCAACTTTTTCTGGAAATTAAGCTTCAAATAAAAAAAGGAAAGAGCACTTTTTGCGTAGAATCAACGATGCACTAGTAAATAATTTAAAAAATGGAAATAAATATTTTTAGAAAAAGCTAAGCTAAGTGTCATTACGCAGACCCTTTGTCATACTTGATAATGTTCAGATAAACTATCCACAAACCCATACCAAACTCCATTAAAATCGGTTTAATAGTTCCAGATATTTGCAAAAAAACAAAATTTTAAAGCCCCTAAAAATTACGATTTGAGAAAACAGAAAAATATGGGTCAAATAATTTCTCATGCAGATTATATACTCCAATTTTTTTCATTAGTATTTCTGAATCACCCTGTACATGTGCATTCTCAATATTACCATTACCAGGTGGTCTGTGACACATTACTAGTGAAACACCCTGTATCGCCGTTAATTAATACTATGTTTTCCAAATCAAACATAAATCGTTTTAGGAAAACAGAATTTGCTGAAATTAACGAAGAATAAGAAACTAGACAAATAGTACGTAAAGAATTTGTTCATATATCTCTCTCTAAATCTTATCACACAAACTGGAAGAGACATTTTTTTGCGAAATTATGCTTTTGAGCAAATCAAATTCTAATTAAAATTTTATAAAAAAAAACTACCTGCAGTCTATCTCATAAAATTCAGAGCTCTCGCGATATAACCTATGAATACCTATAGGAGAATCGATTGTTTCAATAGACAGATGGATACATTAAACAGCAAAATAGTTCTGCCATTTAAATGAAACATGCTGTGCCATAAGTGCCCTCTACTAGTGACGTCAAAATTAGTTAAAAATTCTTATTTGCCGTGCCAAAAAACATAATTGTGCCAAGACGATTAATAAATCCTTTTTGGACATTATCAATAATTTCAGGTGGTATACGATGTATCTCGTGACGAATTCTTGCTTTTAAATCTTCTAAATTAACCGGTCTAGTAACGTATATGTTGCTTTTTAAGTATCCCCACAAGAAATAATCATAGGGGTGTCAAAATAGGTGATCTGGCTGGCCACTTAATCGGCCCTCTTCTCCCTATCCAACGATTCGGGAACAGCTCATCTAAATAAGTACGGGCAGGTGTTGCATAATGGGGAGATGCACAGTATTGTAAAAATGAAATTTTAACATCTTCAAACATTATTTTCTTGAAATTTTTGTTATGTAACACTATAATTTTTCATGATGTATGTATGTAGAATGACACGCTCTTTCAAATGGCATGGTCAAAATTGGGGGTTGCTATTTAAAAAAATTGTCGATAACGTTATATTTCGAACAACGATGACGTCACAAATACGGGTCGTATGTCAAAAAGTGCTTTTTTTAAAACAAAATCGACGCGCCAGGGGATTTTTTCGAAAACTTCTCAATTTAAAAAATAATGAATTTATTCTTTACTTTTCGAAAGAACTGTATATATACAGAGCCTTTATAAATGATTACAAGCCACGTGACCAGTAATTTTGTTTGAAACGGTTATTTTATTTCCTTGGTGTTGGCAATTAAATTCTGCTAACATTATAAGTAACTAAAAGAATAAGATCAAGGTTACATTAAAACACAATATTACGCGGCTGTGATTTTAACGGCTATGATTGGTGTAATTTATTCTTGACATTTTATTCAACCAATCGGCGATCGCACTATCTCGCGCATGACACAACCGTTTCGCATTGTTCATTGTAAACGAATCATTAGGACGTGTAACGCAAAATTGGCATTTCTGTATCTGTCACTAGCGTTCGTCTTCTCACTATTTCCCGCGCCGCGCCGTTGTAGATTTATTTTATCCTTGCAATTTTCTAGTGTCTTGTTTTCCTTTGCCTCATTAATAAATTATACATATTTCAAACTAATCAGTTGTTTTCATGGCTAAATATTTGTTACTTCGTCGTATTACTGCCAAGTTGTAAGAAACACAAAATTTTAAGGTTAATAATATTCTTATTTCAGTTCAGAACAGTACGCTTTTTACTGTTAAGCAAGATGCCTTTATTTTAATGGCTCATTTTCGAAGTGGGACGGGATGTGGACATACTCCTTACAATCTTGCATTGAGCAATTTATGACCGAATTCCCAATCGCAAACATTGACTATGACATCTTCTCATACCGAACGTGTACTATCGTCAAACGATTTGAAAATAAACAATGCATTTGCAAACGAAAATCTACAGGCAGACCAACTGCACTGACAGAAGATGTCGTTGATAATATACAGCAACGAATAATTCAAAGTCCTACAAATTCTATATCAAAATTGTCTGCTCAGACAGGTACTTTTGTTTAATTAAGTTGATGTAAATATTCATTTAGATTGCATCTCTAAAATATATCAATTTTGAAATTTTTATTTGAAACCGATATCGAATTATAAATAATAACCAAAAATTTTTATTTTTAGGATTTTCAGACGGAACATGTCACAAGGCTCTTAAAAAACGGTTGCATTTACACCCATCCAAGGTAAATTACTTCCCATTGACTATGGAAGACGATTACACTATTGTGAATGGTTTCAAGAAAACATGAATCGTAACTTATTGAACTTATCATTTTTCACTGACGAAGCGTGGTTTCATTTATCTGGTTATGTAAATAGCCAAAAATATAGAACCTGGGATGCAGAAAATACTCATACATTTGTAGAAACCAGTTTACATCCCGTAAAAGGGCAACAATTAAATTTTTAAAGCAATTTTATGGCAATCAACTGATTAGTGCAGGTTTGTGGCCAGACAGGTCTCCGGATTTAACTCCGTTGGATTATTTTTTGTTTGGACATTTGAAAAACACTATATTTAAGACAGCGATACACACTATCGAAGAATTAGAAGCGGCAATTATTCGAGAAATCAACAACATCACAGAAGAACAGCTACAAAATGTATTTGAAAATATGCACAGGAGAGTCAATTTATGCAAAGCAAATAAAGGGCACCATTTTGAACACAACATGTAATTATTTTAATTTGTTAATTTTTATTCAAGTGGCAAAATAGCCAAGCGAAGATAAATAACAGAAATGCCACAAATAAATTCTTTTAAACACTACACTATGTAATGTTTTTACCTCAAATATTGTAAATAAATCTTAATACAGTAAAATTGGTTTCTTTTACCCTGCAATACAAGAAAAAAATCAGTTGTGTTCACATTATATACTCTTTGTTTTCATAAAAATTTCAGTTTGTTCATTTAGAGAAGATTGGTAGTTTTCTCTTTCTAATAAAGTTAAAAACATTTTAAACGAAACAAATAAACGTTATTTTCGTCAGTAACTATGTAATATTAAATTTTATGTATTAAATTTCAGTGGTCGAACAATTTATTAGGTTATTATAAACTCAATTTCAAAAACAAATTTATTTACATCAGTAATCCCTTCAACCACACCACTGACACCCACTGATGTTTAGGGTTTTTCGAGAAACTGCTATCAACACAGCAATATTATGAAGACTCTATATACACATATTGCATTGGCCGTGCCACTTTACACCTTATACAGGGTGTTTCAAAACAAGGGCGAAAATTTTCAGGGGGTGATTCCTTGTTGAAAATAAAAGGTAGTTTGTTAGATAAACGTTGGATCACAAGTCAACCATTAGGGAGATATCGCGTTGCAAAGATGGCGGAAAAAAGAGTGTTTTTATTGTTTTTCTAGGAAAGGAAAAGCGTGGGAATGGTAAAATTTTATGGAAGTGTTACCATCGTCAAAAGACACTTTTGACATATTTTTTCACTTTTTGAAAATAATTGGAAAGGGTTGAAATAAACTACCCCTTTCAGTTTTTTTAACTATACTTTCAAAGAACTTTTTTAACGACGTAGAAAAAAATAAATTAGGTTAAGCCGATTCATTTAGAAACTTTTTTCTATTTTATATTTTTTTGATAACATTAACTGTTTCAACGTTAAAAAATAAAATATAAAGTGTTGCACGTCGGGAAGAGGCAGTTTTACTACACCCATTATTAGGAAAAACTCTAGTTGGCTGCTGTCAACTTCCGAATGTTTCCATTGTTGCTTTGACAAATAGCAAATCGTTTGTACTATTTTAACATTTTTAGAGTGGTTTACGGGATAATTTGCCTTTCGTTGTGTGATGTGTTTGAGTTGCGGAGTACGTTGGGATTCAATACTAAGTTAATACAATAAAAATGGTTATTTTCACAAATGCAGAAATGACAGAAATGCACTTTATGTACGGCCGGTCAAATGGAAATTCCTTACCTGCTTATCGCCTTTCTGCAGAATCCTATCTTAATCGTAGAATTACTCATCACAGTATATTTGCAAAGCTTCATCGAAGGCTATGTGAAACCAGAAAATTCAAAAAAAGAAGTTTTGATACAGGCCGACATCGGGAAGTTCGACCAGCCGAAGTAGAAGTTGCAGCCCTAAATATTATTGCAGCGCATCCTGAAACTAGTACAAGGAAAATTGCACAGGAATTAAATACTATTGCATTTACTGTATGGAGAATTTTAAAAGAACAGTTATACCCTTACCACGTATAGAGGGTTCAAGCTCTCTTACCCAGAGACTTCGAGCCAAGAATGGTTTTTGTCAATGGCTGTACCGAATGAATACTTGTTCAAGAATTTTGTTCTTGAACAAATGTAGTTTTTCAAGAGACGCAATTCAAAATTTTCACACCCATGTTTGGGCAGAAGACAATCCTCATTCAATAACAGAATCTAGACATCAGTATCAGTTCTCGGTAAATGTATGGATAGGAATTATTGATGACTATCTAATTGGGCCACATTTTCTGCCGTTGCGGTTAATTGGTGAGTCCTATTCCCATTTTCTACAAGAAGACTTGCCTCTTCTACTTGACGATGTGCCACTTCAAACAAGAAATGAAATGTACTACATGCATGATAGCGCCCCGCAACATTTCAGTTTAAATGTGCGTATTTACTTAAATCGCACGTATGAAAACCGCTGGATAGGAAGAGGTGGACCTCAATTTTGGCCACCTAGATCCCCAGATTTAAATCCTCTAGATTTTTGTATCTGGGGATTTCTCAAAGGACTGGTATAGACTACCCCAGTGCAGGATGTCGAAGACTTGACAAACCGCATAATTGCTTCGTGTAGTGTTATACGGAATAATCTAGGCATATTTCAGCGCATTAGAGAGTCAATGTTACGCAGGGTAAAAGCATTTATCACATCGCAAGGTAGGCATTTTGAACACTTATTATAAAAATTTATTTGCTTCTCTGTACGAAATTGTTATGTTGTTGTTTAGTCTAAATAATTAGTTGACTTCTTAATTACTAACATATTTAAATCACACTTTGTTCGACGTAAAGTAGGTTAATGTCTAAAATGTTTATTAATTAAATATCTACATAAAGTGCATGTCTGTCATTACTGCATTTGTGAAAATAACCATTTCTGTTGTATTAACTTAGTATTGAATCCCAAGCGTACTCCGCAATCAAACACATCACACAACGAAAGGCAAATTATCCCGTAAACCACTCTCAAAATGTTAAAATAGTACAAACCATTTGCTATCTGTCAAAGCAACAATGGAAACATCCGGAAATTGACAGCAGCCAACTAGAGTTTTTCCTAATAATGGGTGTAGTAAAACTGCCTCTTCCCGATGTGCAATATTTTACATTTTATTATTAACGTCGAAACAGTTAATTTTATCAAAAAAATGTAAGAGAGAAAAAAGTTTCTAAATGAATGTCACAAGTGTCTTTTGATGATGGTAATACTTCCACAAAATTTTACCATTCCCACGTTTTTCTTTTCCTAGAAAAACAATAAAAACACTCTTTTTTCCGCTATCTTTGCAACGCAATATCTCTCTAATGGTTGACTGTTGACCCAACGTTTATATAACTACCTTTCATTTTCAACAAAGAATCACCCCCTGAAATTTTTCGCCTTTGTATTGAAGCACCCTGTATAGGCTGGCCCAGCAGTCCACCAAGGTTTGCGATTTTGTACGTAAAAATTAAAAAAAGACCTCGGACCCGTAAACTTTTGTTTTGAGGGGGTCACGTTTTACTATTAATTTCTTCCCTGTAACCTCAACCTCTTAGCGGGGGTGGCTACTGCCCTTATTTTTTCAAATGGGTATATTGTGATACATCTTTTTAAAGGACATTAAATTCTCTTTAAAATGGCGGTTCGTTTTTTAAATTTGAGCTACGCGCCGCCGAGCAATTTCAAACATTTCACTGAACTCTGAAATTATGGACCAACGTTACCAGGAAGAAAATCTAATATTTCAACAAGACAGGGCTCCTCCACATTATGCATTACCCGTACGCCAGTTTCTGGATGAAACGTTTCCTGGTAGATGGATTGGGAGGAGGGGTGCTACTGAATGGCCTGCGAGGTCACCCAATTTATCTCCCCTTGATTTCTTTTTGTGGGGACACCTAAAATCTAAAATTTATGCCACCCAGCCCGAATCCTTAGAAGATTTACGGAATCGCATTACTAATGAATGCCAACAAATTACACCAGATGTTCTTCACATTGTTCGAGAAGACTGAACAGTTGTACTATTGTATGGAGGTGAATGGCGGACATTTTCAAAATTTAATAAGATAACATGTAAGTACTACTCAATAAAATTTCATTTTTTAAAACGCAATTTCTCGGCGGCACGTAGCTCAAATTTAAAAAACGTAACGCCATTTTAAAAAAAATTTAATGGCCTTTAAAAAGATGTATCCCGCTAGGGGGTTGAGGTTACAGGGATGAAATTAATAGTGTAGTGTCCCCTGAAAACAAAAGTTCCGAGGATTTTTAAAAATTTTTACGTACAAAGCCGTAAACTTTGCTGGACTGTTTTGGATGGGCCACCCTGTATATATACCGAGTGTTCCCTCTAAGGCTCTCAGTCCTTATATCTCAGAAACCATCATAGCCAGTGAGACGAAATTTGATATACAGACACTAGATGGCGCTTAGAATCTGATGATAACATCAATTTTTATACAGGGTGTTCCATTTTTCAGGAATTCGATTTAATTTTGATTTTTTGGTACTCAACCTCGCTAAAACTTATGTTTAAATCGAAATATACTTAATTATGAACGCATTCTGTAAAATAAATATTCAAAAATTTCAAAATTTAACATAAAAAACCGCCTCCAAAAAGTGTCGAAATTTCATTGTTTTGTCATGTAAAATGATGATATGAATTATCAAATATTAATGGCATAAAGTATTTTATTGGACATAAATGGCGCTAATAATCCATTGAATGCAGTTTACATATGCACAATGGTGTTATTGAGGCTTGTCGATAAAAAGTTAGACTTGAGTTGAGGCCTTTGGAGCATTGAGGTCGCTACGCCAGCGCAGTCTTCCGTTACAGCTCCGTTCAGCTTGAATATCATGTAAAATATCTGTATATATTTTGAAATTGTTCCATTATAATATAATAAAACTTCAATACATTGTTTTTTTTTTCTGTTACTACAGTGTACATAATAATTAGGTACCCGTATTTTTTATCACAAAATAATTTACAAAAGTGTGTAAGTACGTAAAGAATATTCCTTTTTTCCAAGTGCTGTAATAATTACTGATTATTTATTTAGCAACAAATAAATTCAAACAAAACGACTCCTAAACCTTTTTTGATTATAATGTGAACGCGTTTGTCCTTGAATATCAAACTGAACTTACCACACAAAAGAAATATTACAAAAGCATAACCGAGAAATGATTGATGCTGTTTGTTGTGTCCACATATTTCAGCACTTTATTTATGTTTCTGATGGATAAAGTATTTTTAAGAAGGACTCTCCATCTGTAAAATTGTAAACAATGTACTACAACTACTGTATTTCATACGATACAGAACTAAAATAAAGCAAGTGGTATTTGCTATAAAGAATGACCTTCAAACTTACTATACTCCACATAGTCATTTAAAACTAGATAGTAATTTGCAATCATTGTTTCTATCTTTCAGGTATGTGTGTATAGTGCCACAAATTACATTGAAACAAAACGATTCATAACATCGGGCACCAAAAAGAATAACCGAAAAATATCAGACATTTTCCTAGAATTAATTCTAAACATGGAATAATGGATAATATTATAAAGAAGTCCCTAACTCACTTTGAAGAGTTCTATAACATTAAATTCAGTTGTGTCGTGGACTAAAATTTCTAAACGAATAAAATTAAGCAAAATAAACTAATTTCATAATTCTATGTACAGTACGAAAACACCTCGTTAGAATATATTAAAAATGATGAAAGCTAACTGTTCTTACAATATATACATCGTAACATAACAAGGTAGGTATCGAACAATGAACTGACAAGATTTGTTCTATTCGTACATGCAGTTTGAACGTTGCTCTGTAAAATAAATTAGAATACATAACAGCTGTTTAATATAAAATCAGATGTAATAATATAGATACTTAATGTAACTTTATTTTATTGTTAAATTAAAATTTGTATTTGTTGTTTTTTATTCTTCCCAAATTATTAAACAGAAATGTTTCAGAAAAAATTATTATTTAAAGATGTAGGGTCAAGTTAATCAATTTAGTCAATAAAACAATAAGCCATATTACTTTTTAATTAAAATTATGCTGATTACAACTGAATAATAGCTAGTTATAATAAAATATAAAAAATCACTCATTTAGTATTGTGTGACATTTTTGAAAATTTTGTTCTTGTAGAATACTCTTCAAAGTGTATGTATATACAGCAAAGAATAACTCAAAGTCCTACAAAATCTATATCACAATTGTCTGCTGACAGGTAATTTTTTTATTAAGTTGATGTAATTATTTACAAATTCATTTAGATTGCATCTCTAAGACATATCAATTTTGAAATTTTTATTTGAAACCGGTATCGAATTATAGTTAATAACCAAAAAAAATTATTTTTAGGACTTTCAGCTGGACCATGTCACAAGACTTTAAAAAAACGGTTGCATTTACACCCATACAAGGTAACTGTACAAGGAAACTTACTTCCCATTGGCTATGGAAGACGATTACACTATTGTTAATGATTTCAAGAAAACATGAATCGTAACTTATTGAACTTATCATTTTTCACTGACGAAGCGTGGTTTCATTTATCTGGTTATGTAAATAGCCAAAATTATAGAACCTGGGCTGCAGAAAATCTTCATACATTTGTAGAAACCAGTTTACATCCCGTAAAAGTTGGTGTTTGGACAGCGATATCAAGAAGATGTATAGTGGGGCCTATATTCTTCTACGAAACTATAAATGCTGAAAGATATCGAACCCTTATTTTAGAGCCATTTTTAGAACAGTTACATGATGACGAGCTGCAAGTAGGTTACTTTCAGCAAGAAGGAGCAACTGCACACACTGCAAGAGCAAACAATTCAATTTTTAGAACAATATTATGGAAATCGACTGATTAGTGCAATTTTGTGGCCAGCCAGGATTCCGGATTTAACTCCGTTGGATTATTTTTTGTTTGGATATTTGAAAAATACTATACTTAAGACAGCGATACACACTACCGAAGAATTGGAAGCGGCAATTATTCGAGAAATCAACATCACAAGAACAGCTACAAATTGTATTTGAAAATATGCACAGGAGGGTAAATTTATGCATAGCAAGTGAAGGACACCATTTTGAACATAACATGTAATTATTTTAATTTGTAATTTTTATTCAAGTGGCAAAATACCCAACAAGAGAAGATTGGTTGTTTTCTCTTTCTAATAAAGTTAAAAACATTTCCAACGATACAAATAAACATTCTGTTCGTCAGTAACTATGTAATATTAAATTTTATGTATTAAAATTTAGTAGTCGAGCAATTTATTCGGTTATGTACTCAATTTCAAAAACAAATTTCTATACATCAGTAATCCCTTCAACCACACCACTGATGTTTAGGGATTTTCTAGAAATTGCTGCCAACAGAGCAATGTTGGTTGCATATGCGCGTAGGTCACGTGGCTTGTAATCATTTCTGAAGGCTCTCTACATTATTACATCTGACTTTATATTAAACAGTTGTTCTGTATTCTAATTTCTTTCACAGAGCGATGTTAGAATTGACTTAGTACCTTCTGGGTCTAATAAGATTACAGATAATTCTTTCTAGCAAAAACCAATTGCTTTATTTTATTTCTGTATCATATGAAATACAGACATTTTAGTACATTGTTTACTATTTTACAGATGTAGTCCTTCTTAAACATACGTTCCATGTTCTGACTCATTATAATGGAACAATTTAAAAATATCCACAGACATTTTACGCAATATTCACGCTGAACAGAGCTGTAACGGAAGACTGCGGCGCAGCGACCTCAATGCTCCAAATGTCTCAAATCTCAAGTCTAAATTTATATTCGACAAGTCTAAATAACACCATTGTGCATACGTAAATTGCATTCAATACTCGGTGAATATTCAGTGTGATTTGCAATGTACGTCTTAATTTCCTTGAATATTTCTCGTAATGAAGAAGACGTTGATTTTTTGATAATATTAAATAATTACATCTTAGTTATTCATATCAAGTTCTGGTCTAACATGAAATCATGCATCTAAGTGCTCTACTATTTTGAAACTCGGTTAGAATTTGCTAGAATTGAAATTTAAAAAGTTTTGTACAGTTGTATAATAAAATTTCTTATGAGATTATAGGTATAGGTAAATCTTATGTCATTCGATTCAGAATTACTGAAAAAAATTATTTGTGGCTTTGACAACTGTCAAACAGTTGTTCAGTGTCTAGATTATCTCTTACACAAAAATGGTACTTACAGTTTTCCAAATTATACAATAGAGCCCAGTAACTGCCATCGTTTTTGTTAACAATTCAAACCACTACCAACTAAGACGAGTTTCAAAGAATCGTATTTACTGCCAAAAACATTTCGTAAAATTTCATTTTATTTTTGATATGCTATAGCTGGACTATAGCTGTCCTAAGACCCTACATTTATATAACAAAAAAATCTTTATTTTTGGTTACAGAATACACCCCTGGATTTTTGACCTCTACTGAAGAAACACCCTGTACAATTATACGGCAAGTTAGCAAACTCTCATAAACTTGCATGTTTTTCTGTTACCGTACATGGCTTCGGTGCCGTGCCGTAGCAGTTTCCAAGACGTGCTCCAACGGCAGCTGTGTACAGCTTCAGCTAAAATCAATATATTTTTTGATGATTAATAGCTACATCGTATTGTCATGTACCACGCACGTGGTATCCAAACTATATGACCACGGAAGAAAACCGTATCGTATTAAAGGACATTAATTGTTACTTTTTCTTAACACTTCAGGCAATTTAGGAATGGTAGACTTACATTTTAAGTATAAACAACCTTACATAAATTAGATTTAAAGTTTTAATGTGACTATATAAAATTGCAAAATTATGCGGGTGTTTTATTCAAAATACAGGTTGATATCAAGTTTTGCTATAATCGGTAGTGTAGCAAGCTTGTAATTATTTTAAGTGTGTTTAGGATTGACCTTAGAAAGTTGACACATTTGACATTTTTAAATAAATAATTTGCTATCTATTTCGGTGTATGTTTTAGAGGCGCTACATAAGCCATGTTTATGACGTGAATATGAGCGTGAAAACAATTTTTGTTGTGAAGAAAAGGTATATTTGTCATTAGCCCTAGAAATTGTCCATTTTCTGGAAAATCGTACTTCAACAATCTGCTGCATATTTCAATAAAGACAATTTAATCGTAGTGTGCACCAAGACATTTTTGACAATTTGACAAAATTATTGTTAATAATTGTTTCGCATTGTATTTATAAATTTTAGGTCAAAATCGATTATTTAAAAAAATCTAATTACGCCGAGACAATAATTTTACTAATTTGGAAATGAGAGATATGAGAAAATTTATTACGCTCGACCAGGATGAAGAAATAATCCACAAATCAGTTTAAGACAATTAGCTGAAGCCACGTGAACTACCTAGTATAACATAAAGTTTAAATGTATTGCACGAAGAAAAATACCATCACATCATTTTATATATAATTCATAACTTCTTGCCTGTCGATCTCCCTTCAACATATCAATTTGCAAGTAATATTCGGAGCAAGCAAAATACTGACCATACATTCGTCAAAAGAATATTATTGACAGATGAAGCGACATTTACTCCCGAGATATTTTAATTTACGAAATAACCACTGGTGGGAATTTGAAAATCCTCATTTAACCCGAGAGTGTGGCCATAATTTCCGAATTAACTACTGCAGAGAAATACTTCGCATGGTATTTTTAATAGCCATAATATGCATGAATGATCCGATGAAAATCCACAATGTATTAAGACTGGGAAATATCAATATACATTTGCTAGTAATGTTTGGGCTGCAATTTCTGCAAAATATTTTTTTTCAATTGTTAGAAGAATTACCTCTCCAAATGAGACAGGAAATGTGGTATATGCACGACGACGCCCATGCTCATTTTCCCTTGACTGTCCGTCAGTGGCTTAATGAACATTTCCCGAGTCGTTGGATACGGAAAGATCATTTAAATACACTCGACTTTTATTTATGGGGCTACATGAAAAACACGATTTATTCGATGGAAGTTAACACCATACAAAAACTGAAAAAATAATCTTCAACATATCTAACAAAACTTCCGTTCATACTTTATGTAGCAGGTAATTTAATTTTATTGAAAGACTACAATTATGCCAAGAATGCGCTGAAATGTATAATTGAAAAACATTTTTCTTATTGAAATTGGCTAACGTAGAAAAAAGGTTTGAAAGAAATAAAGGGTGCCAATTTATTTCGTTTAAAGACATGAACTGGAAAAACAAAATATCTTTCAACTAGTTGTGACCGTTGTGAACATGTTCCAAAATTCAAAGTTTAAAAGTTTTCGCGAGCAAAAATTAATGTCTAAAGACCTTAAAATGTTTACATATCATTATAAAACCATGCACCATATCAAAAAAAGTTTTTTAAATAATTATTTTCTAACTAAAATCCTGATGTCATCGTAAGAAAAAGCATAACTGTCATCAATTACATGTTTTGCTAACCCATAAGAAGCTTTCCCAACTGATCCTGTGTTTAATACATCTAGCTGTATGACATATATATTTTTACTACCATTTGAGCAAGGTATTGAGTACACAACACCACTGTTCTGTGCATGTCAGTTCTATCCTTAGTAAGTAGTAGAAAAAAAGAAAGACGCAACAGTTGTAACATTTATAGCAGCAAGTTGAACAAAACTAAATTTTGAAAAAAAAAACATTTCAAATCTCCAAAGTAGATCTATGTACCTTAAAGAAAAATATTTAAGTTGATCTGGATTAATTGAATGTTCACGAATATTATTTAAATTGGTACGTACCTGGTTGATACCTACCTGGTATGGTATATCAACCCAGGTCAGGACCGCCACTATGAGTCGTACCTTTACATAAACATAAGGTTAATTTTATAATCCTGCGCACTAGCCATCACACTTTACAACAGTTGAACTTCAGAACCCTTTCTGCAAGGTTTATAGTTAACGGACATTTACCAGTTTATATAATCGTGGAAATTCAATTAATGTAAATCAACTTAAATATTTTTTTAATGTATATAGCTTCACTTTGTAACAGATTTACAATTTTTTTCATAATTTAGTTTTATTTAACTTGCTTTTAGAAATGTTACAAGTATTGCTTCTCTTTTTTCTAGTGCTGTACTATACCATAGAAATGGCATGTTACACAACAGTGGTGCTTTGTACTTAATACCTTTCTTAAATTGCATTAAAAATATATAGGTCAAACACGTAGATCAGTACTCACAAGAGTGGTGTATGAGTATGAAAACCTTCTTATATATTTTTAGGTATTAATAATATTGTGTGAAACTAACTACTCTGTGGATAAAAGCCCCAACCAGCATTGAATTACACCCACAATATCTATCCATATATTCTTTATTATTAGCTTTTGTAACATTTTCTACTGTATTAGAAAGGTATTTTAAGCTAATATAAATCAAATCTCCTAAAATTCCTATCAATGAAGTCATATGTATGTTCTCTGATACCAAACATTTAGGTATGCTAATGAACAATCCCACAGACAAAGCTGTATTCAATAATTATCTAAAGAAATTAATCTATCTAAATTTACTAACCTGCTTTAATGAAAACACTCTATAAATATCTAACTTCACTTTTGGCAGTGGGAACACGAAAATTCAACCACAATAGATGAGATCTGAACTATTTCTGCATTTTTTGGATTGCTTCTTCAGGTGGCCTCCTTTAAGTTGAATCAAATATCTAATTATAAAAATTATTATTATATAAATTAAAATTGTTTGAAATTAAATATCGACAATGACAAAAGTGACAGCCTGTCAATGAATTAAATATGACAATACCTACTTGAATAATGGTTACCCTTTATGTAAAAGTTTTTACAGCCAGTTTTAGCCAAAAGTGAAGTTAGATATTTATAGAGTGTTTTCATTGAAGCAGGTTAGTAAATTTAGATAGATTAATTTCTTTAGATAATTATTGAATAGAACTTTGTCTGTGGAATTGTTCATTAGCATACCTAGATGTTTGGTATCAGAGAACATACATATAACTTCATTGATAGGAATTGAGATTTGATTTATATTAGCTTAAAATACCTTTCTAATACAGTAAGAAAACCTTCTTGCAAATACATATATTGGGATAATTTTCGATATTTTTTTATTTCACTAATCGAAAGTCGTTTATCATAAGAAATTACTATTCCTTTATCTCATCAATTCATCAAGTCTATAGATTTAATAACTGATATAATTTTGAATCGGATCAATATTCAGAAACATGTTATTAAAAACGAAAAGTTTATAATTAACGGGGCAGACAAAAAATGTATTTGATTTTAAAAGTAACATAAACATATAACTATTTATCAGATCTCATCAAAAGTATTTTTTTACTGTTTAATTGAATTTTGTCCTGTAATTGAGGGCGGAGCAAATTTTATGCACTAATATCTCCTCTGTGTTTGGGTCAATTAATTTAATTTTTTCACAATGATCTGTAATAATATTGACAAATTCAGATAAAATTTGTTTATATCAAATGACTCCATTGATGACGGTCATGCTTTTTCTTACGATGACGTCATGGTTCAGAAAATAATGTTTTTAAAAGAACGTTCTTAGAAATGGTGCATATATTCAAGCAAATGAATACTACTAATTTAAGGAAAGATGTTGATGGCCTCAGTATTATTTATAACTTTTTGCTAAATATTAACAATCGAGTAACCAATAATGGTTATATATATAATTTCAAATGCTTAAAATTATGTAAGCTTTGGAAATTTAGAAACATCTTAACACACTAGTAAGTGCCTTTTAACAACAAATGTAAAGAAAAGTTTGCTTCATTTCGAAATTTTCTAGTTGGTAGCGCCCTTTTGATACTATAAAATGTTGTTGAGAACAGCTGTTCAGAATTAAAGTACGCAAAGTTTCTATGTCCTAACCTATCTTGATTTATTATTATTTTACTTACTGTTATTATTATTTTTATTACATCTTTATTAGCTTAGTTTTACATCTTTCTGAGCATAAACTGAGAGATTATATTTAATATATGCTCAGTTTGATATTTTCTTCATAGCAGTTTCTGGTCAAAAATAGTATGATATTGAAATTTTGCACCGGTGTTTTATTCTGAGGAACTTTTCTTAATAACACTGTCGTATGTCATACAGAAGCACTTTACTAGTGAAATAATTAAGATTTTTATAATTTTCCAAAACTCATTTGTTTCCACATTTCATCTATCTGAAGATACCTTTAGTATCTATATTAATAAAATATGTGTATGTAATGATGTCTTCCAATAATTACAACTGAATATATATGTTTTGATTTTTTAACATTTATTAACAACGCGAAACGTTAAGTATTTTATTGGTACTACTACTTAATTAAAGTTATTTAACTAACTTATCACAATTTTTACACATTTTTAAAATCACACATTAAATTATTAAATAAAAATTAATTGCAAAAGTTAATTTAAACACAACAGAATATTAGCATGATATTCCCGTTTCTAAACAATATTTTTAAAAACGTGCAGTTTCAATGTATATTTTAAACACAAATACGATTTTTAGAATCACTTACTTTTCCTTCAACTATGTCAGATAATTTTTAACGTAAATAGCATAGAGCTTGACGGTGAAAACAAGACTGTCTCTTCAAGCTTTTGCGCATTTTAGAGCAGCTGTCTCGATCAATGATTTCTCCAAGTAAACTGATTGAGATTTGTTCGCGCATGAACATTTGTGGCCTAGGATGAATGTAAAATGAACGTACGTGGCAAAATTTAAAATGAAAAATTCAGATCAGAAACAAAATTTAGGTGAATGGTTATATAAGTATAGTCATGCAAAAACTTAAGGTGGCGAAAAATTATAGTGGAACTATACACGAAATGTAACATAAAAAACTTAAATAAAAGATTAACATGGTGTTGCACCAAATTTGCACAATTAATATAGCGTTGAAGTAGAAAAAATAACCCTTGCAATCAAAATCTAGTACGAGTATAATAAATATTCTGTTGTGTTTTTATCATTCTAATTTTAAAAATTTTTATTGTAAGTTTCTTGTAACATTTACATTTACATTATCGTAAAAAAATATTATTAAATTTATTGTTTAGATAATATCCCAAAATTCTTATTTGAATTTCAGTAATAAACTCACAATTTCTGGTAAAATTTTTAATGAATTTTAACGAAAGAAGGAACAAATATTTTATCTATATAAAATTTAATTTCGGTTAACAAAATTAGGAAACTATTTATAATCGTTGAAAATTTTAATTGTAATTAATATTATATAAAATGCAAAATTAAACATGTAACCTAAACGACTAAAGCAAAAAACCCTCCAGAAAAAACCTGGAAAATTAATTTAAAAATTGTTAGGATTAAAGTCCTTCTCCTATTAGATTGGAACTATAAATAAAATAATAAGGAATAATCTCAATAAAATATATGCTGTTTGATCTACTGTTTGCGGAAATTAAGATGTTTTAGTCCCAGCACTGATGAAAATAATATTTTATTTTTCTGACTAAAAATAGAAATGTAGATAGGTATTGTGGAAAATACTACTATTTGAATTCGACTTTCTGGAAAGCTAATAACAACTTCAAAAATTGACAAAAAACATTTTTTTATCGAGAAAGTCAAGAGATGAAGTTTAAAAAAATCGATAGATGTACATTATAAATGGGTGTCCAAATGCCCATATCTATTCCCATGTGATTGATAATGGGCAAGTTTTTGCATCATTGTGTGCTCTTTCCAACAACTTAACCATATCCAAATTGAAACATATATAATCTGATCCCAAGAAAAATGCTGCAATATTCACCGTGGATATTGCACCTTTTTTCCTCAGTTTCTTTAAAAAAAGAAGCGTACTGCGGACGGCTGCTTTTCACCTGGTAGAACTAGGGTCGCAGTTCGAATAGTTTGTTTGTCTTTTTTTTGTTACTTAGAAGACCGTGTCGTCAACAATTTCCTTACCTTTTTTTGGTCGGGCGTCACCCCACTGGGAACTGGCAAGGGCACTGAAGCATTCTCTCAGGTGTTTAAAATGCCACACAGTGTTATTTTAGTCTTCAGGTCACTTGACGTCCATATAATGAATTTAAGGTATAATGTAGCATCCGTGCAAATTTGCTAGATCATGTGCATTATATGCTATATTATTAGAAAGATTTAAATTGGCGGCTGCTCTAGCTTGTTCACTTAAAATAAAACAGCAGATTAAATTTGAAAAATAGAGCACCTAAACAAATATTATATCAGTTTCTTTCTTGTTAAGGTCATGAAACCTTGAAAGCCCTATAATATGATTTGATTTTCATTCTTACAGACTATATGTTTTCTAACAATCTTCTACTATATATGACAGATATTATCACAACATAAACCTTGGATAGGTTTGAAACCCTATATTTTATTAATTGCTGCTCTCACATCAACAACGCAAGTAATTCTAAAGGTAAAATTCACTTTTGAAATAGATGTATTTACTAATTTGTATGTTTCTGTTTCAGATTACAAGGATATGTATGCCAGTTCTACAATGGATTGGTCAGTTGCAAAATCTCTAACTTCAAGGGTACAGTTGTATGTATATAACAGGTTGTATATATACAGGGTAATTTTTTGAAAACTCCCCACTCGAAAAATCTCGAAAGCAATTACAATTTTTAAAAATTCCAGAAACAGGTAAATCTTTATGTTTGTGGAGCCAATTTGTGACTTACAAGCGCTTGTGTTCCTACTCACTAACCCTCTCAAAATTAAATAGGAGTACCCCTATTGTCATTATATATCATTGAATAGCTAAAATCTTCCTGAATACAATAGTGTATGCATTTTTGCTTCTTGAACGCGTCTTTTTGAAAACTACCCTTTAAAAACTAATGCTAGAGACATCTGTTAAAATATTTATTTTTACTTATCGTTTCCTATGTTACTTTTAAGTACACGTCAATTTTGTTCTATCAGTTTTGGATTTATCAGAAGGTATAATGTCAAAAGTGTGTAACAAAAATCTAAAGAGTTGATACGTGTTGTATTTACTTTTGAGAGAAAAAGAACCTGAGTGGAAGCTGTATGGACAAGTAGTTCATGTGATCTCTACACGCGACATAATGGCGACCGTAACAGGACCCTATGTGCAGTGGAAAAACGTTTTGTTACCAAAAATCAGAGAAATTTGTGATTTCGAGACGATAAACTTTTGCGCCGTTTGCATACTGGAATTTTGTCAAACGAGTGTTGTTTTGAACAGAGTTTATCATAGATCTGAACGTGGAACAAAATAAGAGACGTCGTAAAGTATTGTGTACTGCATTTATAAAGAATGCTGGTAACTTAGAAGCCATTTAGACAAATAGTGACCGATCTCCAGCTAGTTTAAGAGACATTCAGGTGTCTTGGGAGCTGCTTGTGCAAAAACACGATAAATTAACAATGATAGATCGTGACATTTATGAAGCACTTCTAGCAGACGATGCACCTAAAGAGGGTTCGTTGTTAACAGAAATGGAATTGTGTGCAAATTACGAAAGGAAATTTACTGAAATCGTTACAATCGTTACAAATGATGCCTCACATTATCAGCGAAGAAGAGAAGTAGATGTGCAGTCGATGAGTTCAGAGGCCAGTAAACAGGTAGGCGTAAATTTAAGCTACCTACTATATAATTTAAAAAATTTGATGGCAATATACGAGGCTGATTGTCTTTCTGGCCGCAATTTATGAAAATACATGATTATCCTGATATTGCTTTGGAAGATAAGATAGAATATTTAACTCAAGCCACAGTGCCAGGCAGCAGAGCTAGACAATTAGTAGATAGCTTTCCTGAAATAGGAAAAAAATATGAAAAATAGTTCAGGGCTAGAGGCGCGATTCGGTCGAGGAGACCTACAAATAGAGGTAGGTATATGTTCGAGAACTACTGAAGCTCATTCTGCACAATGCTATGTCACAAAATCAAGTGGATTTTTTTACATTGTACGACAAGTTACAGGCTCAAATGAGGGCGTTAGAAACCCTAGGAGTAACAACGTCCAAAAAATGTTCTGCCATGCTCTTTCCTTTAATAGAGTCGTCTCTACTAGAGAACCTTCTTAGAGTTTGGCAACGTGTAGGAAAAAGAACATCAACTAATGTGGAGGTAGGATAGTTAGGGTCAAGCGAATCACTTGCTACCAAGTGTTCATTAGAAGGTCAGTTGAACGATTTAATGAACTTTCTTAAGAGGGAAATGGAAAACGAATAACGCATTACTCTGACGAAGGAAGGATTTGACTTATGTCCCGAAGGTCCGTCCGTAGCAGGAAAAGATGTCAAAACCTATTGAATTATCTGTAGCGACGGCGAGTACATTAGTCAGATGTGATGTTGGCAAATGTGTGTTTTGTAAAGGATCACATGCAAGCCAAGTTTGTTTCAACGAGCAAAATTTTACCTTAGAACACAATCGCGAAATTTTGGCTAATAAGAGCATGTTTTAAGTCTCTCAAAATAGGACATCAAGCCATGAAGTGCCGTGTACGTTTGAAGTGCATTGCTTGTGGTAAACCGCACGTGCCATTAATTTGTCCAAATCTACCCGCGCATAAACGTGACACTACGACGCAAAACGGTAACATGGACAATCAAGGTGGGGTTAGTGAACAGACTCTTGCAAACAACACCGGCAGCTATGTGTTTTTGAAACTTTGCGCATCCGAGTAAATGGACGGTGCAGTTCACAGTATGTTCGAGCTTTAATAGATACTGGTTTACAGAGATCGTATATCATAAGATCAACTGCAAACCAATTTAGTAATCGATCGAAACGTCGTGTAAAAATCACTGTTTATTTGGTGGTGTTGAACAGACCCAAACACACGAATGTTTTGACGTCATGTTAAGTGCGGGAGATTTTTCGTGCACTTTGGATGTATTGGACCAGCCAACGATATGTAGGTTTCGCCATTTTTTATATATTTTTAGGTATTAACAATATTGTGTGAAACTAACTACTCCGCGGACTAAAGCCCCGACCAGCGTTGAATTACACCCACAATATCTACCCATATATTCTTTATTATTAGCTTTTATAAAATTGTTTACTGTATTAGAAAGGTATTTTAAGCTAATATAAATCAAATCTCCTACAATCCTTATCAATGAAGTCATATGTATGCTCTCTGATACCAACCACCTAGGTATGCTAATGAACAATTCCACAGACAAAGAAAGCTGTATTTAATAATTATCTAAAAAAATAATCTAGTTAAATTTAACGATAACGGTATTTTTCAAATAGATTATTTCTTTCTTGTAATATCCTGTTCCGTTCCATTCGAATTTCTATTTTCTTCTTCTCAAAGTTTAATATATCCTCTATTTTATTTTTTTATAACTTAAGTTAATCTTCTTGATATTTTTTCCTATCTTCCCTTATCATGTCTAATACATCTTCCTAATATTTAGTTTTCTGAATCTTTTTCTTATATATATTTTTACGAACGTTATTTTCCTCATTCTCCATATGCTCCGAAATATTTTCACTATGTTGTCCATCATTGTCTGCATTTTTATCAATTTGAGATTTGATATTAGCTACATGTTCTACAGATGCTCGAGGAGTAGGCTTTATTGTTTCGCTTGAAGTAAATAATATTTCTGGAAAAATGATCTTTTTACCAAAAATTTCATTAAATTCGTTAACAAACTCAGTCTTTTCTTCCTCTCCCAATCTTCCTTTCATTTTCAATATACTTCTTATACTTTTTGTCGAGAACTCTCCACCTGTTTTCGCAATTAGATGGAGTACTTAATTCTATATTTTTTGTAAATGTACTGGGATATTATTTCTCACATCTTCAAGTTTCTTATTTCGAATGTACCTACTTTTTTATATATTTTATATGCATCAATCAGCATTAAAGTAGTACTTCGGTTTCATTGATATACAGGCTGTCTCACATAAGAGGGCCACTCCCATGTATCTTGCTTGCGAGACACGTCAAAAATCTTTAAATGTTTTTTGTTGCATATTTGGAGGCCTTTATGCTCGTAGAAACAAGATTGAGATCCATGGCCAACTTTATGAGTAAAAAAAAACCTATAAAGTGCCCAAATTTTAAGGCTGTCGAACTTTTTTATTTGAAGAGATACAGAAAACTTATTGGTAATAAATTTTGATTGCAAAATTGATACCTTTCACCCGATATAAACAGATTTTTGAAATATCGTATGTGGTTCGCTGCACCCTCTAGGCGGACAAAAAAAATTCTATCTAAGCAGGCTATGGCCTCAAAAAATTGCCTGTTTTTTCGTCTTTCATGCAATATACTATATGTACATCTTTTGTATTTATTACAGTGTTTTCAATTTTAATATAAAAAATGTACCTAAATATTTTCGTATTGCTCAAGATAATGAGCTAATAAGATCTTGTTATTATGCTAATAAGCATACATTTTTGCTCAAAGGCCTACAAATTCTAGAATGATTTATTCATTATTTTCATATTTGATCAAACCTGTCTTCTTTAATATACTCATAAATATCAGGCACATTCAATTGATAAATTAGGCTATCGGTATCTTTGCATGATTTGGAACGAACTCACAGCATATTGAATACAGAAATGATGATTTGAAGTTACACCGTTTGGGACGTCATGTTCAGAATCGTTACAGACCGCTGAAGATTTCTCTTCGCATTGAGGAAGAAGTTTTGCTTTTTACCAGAAATGCTAAGCTACGTTTAACTGAGGATTTGAAAACGTCTTTGTTTCACTTTATAGAGCCACACGCCAACTTAAACTCTATAAGCAGTTAAAAGATGAATTTGAGACATGCAAAGGTAATGGAGAAACAGGTCTGAGAATTCGGTATTTTAACGGTGTGTCCAGAATTGCCAAGAATAATTTAAACTAGTTTTGAGTCCCAATTACAGTGTTTATTTATTTTATCAGAATGTCAATGGCATTCGTTCTAAAGTTGTAGATGTCTATAACAATGTGTCTGTGAACCCCTACGACCTTTTGCCATTAACAGAAACATGGTTAACATCGGATATTGGCAATTGTGAATTTTTCCTTATAATTATGTGGTATGTCGCAATGATCCATGTGCGACGTCTACTGGCCTGTCAAGGGGTCGTGGAGTTCTACTTGCAGTTAGGAATCATTATAACTGTATAGAACTGGATTTGTCTAGTGTTGTTGCTGTTGTTCCAACCATCAACATTATTGGTGTTAAAATTAATATATGCAGTGGTAAGAATCTCCTTTTATTTGTAGTATATATCCCTCCAGGTACTTCTTCTAATGAACTAGAACTATTTTTCGAGGCTGTCAGCTCCTTGGAATGATTAATGAGTGATGTTTACGTGCTTTTTGTCAGAGAATGTAGTACTATTGTCAATAACTTTTATTAGCTTTATGGATTTCAACAATATAATAATATTTACAACAGTAACAATCACATTCTAGATTTTTTATTTTCTAATTTCAAGAGTATGGTTGCTAGATCGGAGTCTAAAGAAGATCGTCATCATCCCTCGCTATTAGTTACCTTTAATAAGAAAGCTACATCATCAATTTGATTTTAAATATCATTACTCCCTACAATTTTAAAAAAGCAAAATTTCCACTGTTGTGTGAACTCATTTTGAGTACAGATTGGACGTTTCTTGCAACTGTTGATGATGTTGAGAATATGATTTCAATGTTTTATAGTAAAATATACAGCTTATTCGACGCGGCTATTCCTAAGTTTTCGTCATCGCGTCAAATCGGCGTTTTCGTTACCCAGTTTCGTTCACGGGTGTAGTCATCAAATATATTCGCGCCGAAATGCTGCGTATAAGAGCTGCCAAGATTGCTGAACGCTACAATATGTTTAGTCAACATCGCTCTAACTATAAACGCCTCATCAATGAAGCCTATAAAAACTTTATCAGTGATACTGAAAAATCTCTATCTAACAACCCGAAACAGTTCTGGAACTTAATTCACAAAAAGAAAGGGCAGTCACGCATTCCTGCTGTTGTGATTTACGATACTGTGGAGATTTCTAATCCCGCTGATATAGTAAATGCCTCGGTAAATGCTTTTGGGAAATATTTTAATAGTGTTTTTATACAGTCTGAGCCATTAGCTTCACCTAACTTTTTATACAATGGCAATTTCAATGTACCTATCGTTTTGCCGGTTATTAGGCACAATGATGTCTTAGAAATACTTAGGCGAACTAAAGATTCCTTCACCATGGGTATAGATGGTATTGTGTATTCTTTGTAATTGTATATTAAAACACTCTACTATTTCCTTTCTTTGGAAAAAGGCATATGTGTGTCCTATACTCAAAAAAGAGCAATCGAAGCGACGTAACTAATTATAGAGCCATCTCTTTGCTATGCAATTTTTCGAAAATCTTTGAAGCCAGATTATACAGTGAAATCTATCGGGTAACTAACCAGTTAATATCCATAAAACAAGATGGATTTGGATTCCAAACTCTTAAAGTACGACGCAATATACGACGCCTTGATTCGATATCTTTTTAATATCCCGAAGCATAGGATTGGCTGTTCGGATGTTTTAACTAAAATATACTTTCGGGTATCACCTGGAAACTTGAGACATCAGACACTGTTTTATTGCAGTGCACCTCGAGCCAATGTTCCAGTCAAATCTCCAAGCCAAATTAAATGAGTTTTGATAATTTAGATTACATTTTTGATGAGCAGCACCTCTGCTGAGAGCTGAGATGACAATGATTATGAACTTTGATACCTTTCGATGTAAAATATTTAATGTAATGCTGAACGTAGATTTTATGAGGATCCCGAAAAAAATTAAAAATCCAGCCTTGGCGTCTAAGGTAAGTTAATGCACTAGCGATTTGCGAGTTTGCGATTTGCGGACAATTTGATTGGTTAACTTAAAATATTTTTGACATCAATTCATTCATTTCAATTTATTGCGAGAATCGCAAAATTTAAATTTAGGGGGCGGGAAAATAGAAATAGTTTCAATTTTTAGCGATTATCGCAATAATTTTGACAAACTGCGCATGTACAATTCCGTCATATGTTTTCTGTTGACAGTTCGCAACACAAATGCCAAATGTCAATTAAGCATCCAAATCAATCACAATCTCGTCTCACTTGTAAAACGTTTATTTATTTCAAAATTATAAGTATTTACAATATTAAATAAATATTAAAAAATGGAAAATGACATAGAAGAACAAAGTCAAGTAAGTGTGAATAACTTATTTTTAATACTTTATATACATTTTTTTACAATTTGTAGATATTTAATTTTTGTGAAAATTGCCTTCAGTTAACGGGACAAGGAGGACATGTATGTATAGAAAACTTGAATAATGAACGTGAGATTAATATCAATGAAAGTTCAGTAATAGGGAGAAAAAACTTTATGTGAGGTACTGATTGCTATAAAGCAACACTGCATTGATTAGTTTGTAAAATGTTTGTTCTTAACATATGTTATGTATGTAATAAATCAAAAGTTAGGTGTTTATAAGTTTTACTTATATTTAAGTTGTACTTTATTTTATACCAGCTGCTTTGCCAGCCATCTGAATGAAAAAAAAATGAAATGAGAATATCTAGAAATTCCTGTTATTTTCATTGTTGTCAAATTGAAAGTTTTATTTTGTTTACTGTCACATAGCAAGGGTGTAGCTAGGTAACAATAAATTTAAAGTAACTAGTTTTCCCGTGTGTGCATGAACGAATGTAAAATTTTCATCGCAAACATCGTAAAATCGTTAATCGCAATCGTAAATCGCTAGTGCATGAACTTACCTTCACGACAAAGCAAAATGACCGTTTTATAACAGAAAACCCTTCGACCTCTCCCTGACCTTTAAATATCAGTGGCTCATAATTATACAATACTCCTCAAATCTGATTTTGACACTTGGCAATGACATTTTAGAACTTCAAAACAATGCAAATAGTAACAATGAAACCGTTATAACATGAGAAAAATGAAATTTGTATGTAATATATACGTGTGATAACATTCAACAAGTTGCCATCGTCCGCTGTGCCATGAGTCAATGTACCATGTCCTTCGCCAGCTTCAGCTAAGGTTAGAAACTGCACGTTCTGGCAGTGTTCCAGATAAATTCAAAGGTAAGTTTAAATACAAATTATTAACTCTTGATGCTACAAATAAAATCTTTTTATTAATACTTCTAAACATATAATTTTATTTTCAGCTGACGACCCGCACTATGAAAACTTGCTGCTTAGACTCTACCAAAGCGTGCTACCAGAAATGTTTTAAATGTATTTCCTTTTTTATTTTAAATGTAAGCTTTATTCATATTGTTGATATTATAAATAGAAAAATAAATGTTACAAAAATGGTCTTTTTGTAAATTTTTCAAGTAAAAATAGGTGTGCAACACTATATACAGGTAGGTGACATTTGTGTTGAATGAGAAATATTAAAAATATGTACCCAAATTTCTGATTATTCTAGCAGTAAATTTTGAATCGTTACAATACTTAAATTTGCAATTAATCATCACACATCACACACTCGTCCGTTGAAGCAAGAATCAATCGAATGTCAAACTAAATTTCGACTACGCTTTTTTTCAGCAGTATTATTCTCCAAGCCTGCTCCAACTTTAGTTGAAGTATTGCAATGTAACTAAATAATATTTCAATAATGCTAAGTTTCCTTCTAACTTGAAAGGATTTTCAGTCTCCTCTTTATGGTTAATTCTATTTTTTCTCCGTCTCCAACAATTTCACATTACCATTTACTAACTTTATTTGCCTTATTATCTCTTCTTTAGTTTTTACCAATTTTACTGCTTCTTCAGTAGTTTTCACAATAATTGTAGAACTAATAGAGGTTATGGTTTCAGGATTCATGTCTACTTTATGTCACTGTACGGTAGCACTGAATCAAGGAAAACAACAGCAGGAGCAGCAAGTATACCAGATTTAGTATGAGAAATGTAAATATAAACTGTGTAATTTCTTAAAGAATGCGAATCATTTATATGCGTAATGCTGTTGGAGCTTGCGCAAATAAAGTGAAACGTTAGCTCATTTTGAAGCATACTTTTGCAGTTTTGCATTTGCTGTTGTTAAACTTAACACCTCAGCAACTTAAAAAATATAAAAACTATATAACTAATATAACTTAATCTTTCGCATTGATTTTGATTTTGAAAAAGACATGTTCTTAACATAACACCTTAACAACAGGTCACCTAATAAAACTCATATAAAATTTATAAATTATTGGTAGGTAAACTAATAAAACCTCCAAAAAATGTATACTTTATTTGTATATTTTGATTCGGATTTTGAACAAGATGTGTTCTTAAAAATATACTACAGGGGAAAAAATAAAACAAAAAAATATATAATTTATTTCTTTATTTTGCATATCCTAAATAAAAATGATACAAATTGTATACATTTGCATACGCGCAATGCTGCAGTTTGTGGTTCCAACATTCCGGAACCATCGTCATTAATTTGGGACGTTCTAGTAACTCAACCACTGGTTTGTCCACATATTTCTTGAGGAATTCCGCCTTCTGTTTTCCCTTCATATACATTATTCCAGCTGTCTTGGTTGCTCCCTCAAGAATTTCTGATAGATCTTCGAGGAATTTGTAGCCATCATTCCATGGAATGTCATGATGAAAGTTGACTACCTAATACACCTCTTTTTGTAGCTCCTTTGACAGCCGATTAAAGGGGAGAGGAGGTTTAAATACATAATGGTAGAAAATGTTACCATTATAAACCCCCAATTCCTTCACATTCCGTCTGATATCGCCCTTCTCGTTGCTAATTTTGAAACACTGACAGCCGGATTCATGAAACGGGCGTAGCGTTAGTCGGACTAACCAGCCTTGCGCCCGTGTAAAGCGCGTTAGTCGGACTAACCAGCTTTGCGCCCATTCACGAAACATGCGCTGCTAGCTCGGCTGCTAGCTAGGCTGTTTATTTACGTCCATATTTGCGGCAAAAGTTAGACCCAATATTGTACCTGTCTAAAAATCGCGTAACTTCGGCCTCTATTTCCTTGCGTTTCCCATTGTATATTTAGTATTTATATTCAAAAACAGTACTTTTCAGTGCTATGGATTATTTAACATATTACAAAGTAAGTATTATACATAGTAGTGAATAGGAGTTGCCTTTTATTTAAATTGGCGCAACAGAGGCGTAAATTTTTCGCGTAAACTCCGCTAGTCGGACTAACGTTACGCCTTGTTGATTAATCCGTATGTGAATATCTACCACGCAGTCTGAAGTCATATTTTTCGAAGGATGTTTAATTACAAAGGAATATTTTAGTTCAGATACTAATATCTGCAATATGGTTACAAACTCTAGGACACTGCTTTATATACTTTCTACTATTACTGTATACATCTTGGTGGAACACTTTACACAACTTTATAAGATTTTAAGTCATCTTAAATACATAGAAGATATGAAAAAATTTGTTTGCCTAACTTAAGGGACGATTCTAAAAAATTTCAACTTACAGTTATTTACATAGAAAATGTGAAAATATGAAACTGTGGATCTTTATGTTTTCGAGGGTGCTCTTTCAGAATTTGTGGTCAGAAAACATCTGTTTCGGAAAGAACATGATTGATGAATTTTTTAAATTTTTTTTAATCATGAAATTAAAGTATCTAACATATAGTATAAAGTCAAATAGATTAGATGAATTTGGTCAAAAAAATTCTGAAATGTAAAAATGAAACCACTCGTTGATTTTTTTTTAAATACTAGCAAGTCGAGTGGAGAAAAAAAGTTTAATGCATACTTCATCGTCAAACGTCACGTTTAAGGGCTTGGGGTGAAAAAATAAAATATTCCTTAATCAGTTTTTTCGTTATATCTTGATTACTATAAGAGATAGAAAGTTGATTTTTTTTATTGTGAAGAGGAAAGAGAAAACTATCAAATGATGCGGTAAAAAATTTGGTTTCACAACTAGTATGGAAATCGGGGGTGGGGGTAGCGCAAAATTTTACATAAGGATGAGGGGTCGCAATGTTACTTTTTGAATTCTAGGACAAAAGTATTTTCCAAAAATGCAATAAAAAAATAATATATATATTGTAATGAACACAAAGGCTAAAATATAAATAAAAGTTTAAATTATTAAAAAAAGGAGGAGTTTAAAAGTAATATTTAGCATATTTAGTACATTTAATAAAAATTTGTATACATGAGTACAATTTTGAGAGTGGACAGTGTAGTATAGAAAATATAAATATTTATTTAGTAAAAGTTTAAAAGTTTAATGTGAAGTGTATTAAAAACTCTCTGTGACATAATGAGAACGTTGCATAGAAATGGAAAGAAAAAAAAGGCTGTTGATTTTGAAAATAAATAAGTAGAAGCGAGAATTGAGAAATTAAGAAAAATTGTATAAGAAAATATTAATAAAAATTAGTACCTGTGTGAAAAACAACCTTCAAGGAGAATAATCATCGCTGTATTAAGTACACGATCCCAGAGTGGAAGAAATACTTCATTGGATGATATATCAAGTATTGGCCACATCACAAGCACAACACACATCACAACATATAACGAAGAACACTCCATAAAAACGTACAGAATAACAATAATAATTATTATAAATCTGTTACAAGGCTGAAAGCAGGACGCATTTGGCATTTGCAAAGCGGGGTAGAAGAAATCAGACAGTGTAGAAGGCGCTAAATTCAAACGACCACGGTAAGGAGTGCCACAAGACATTTGCAAACGACGACAAGCATTTAAGGACGAGTACAGACGAGAAATTCAAACGGAGAAACGGGGAAGGTAAAATATTAGACTTTGTATTGATTTTACAAGACTGATTTAAAGCACTTTGGGTTATTAATATATATATATATATATATATATATATATATATATATATATATATATATATACAGGGTGAATCTTAAATAAGTACAAATATTTTAACCAACAGTATAGTTTGGTGTGTAGAACACATAATTAATAGTTTTTTTACAAACAAATCAGTAATAAAAAAGTGAAATTTTAAATAAATTTCGTAATTTTTCAGCAGAAAACTTGTTGAGGACCGCTGGCCTAGACATACCCTTTCATACTTTTATAAGTCATAGTGCTGCAGACTGAACGTGTGGTTCACAGTGTTGCCAGTGTTACACAAATGTCTTTGCTTCAAGGGAGTTTTAAAATCTTGTCCTTATGGACGCAAAATTTGCGAATATTCACTCGAATTATTTGATGGTGGGAAAAAATCTCAACTTTTAGCGAATTTCGTCAACTGTAACATTTTATATTATTTTTATTATCAAACTGTCATTGACTGTCATGACAGATTATCGGAAGCCCAAGTCAAACTTGCTAACCCCACATAATGCATGAAAATAGCAATAATAAAATTTGCTAAAAGTTGACACTTTTCCATTTTAAATAAAAAACGCGTGCATTTTCGCGAATTTCGTGTTCAAGACAAGGCTTAACTAGAATTTTTAGACATGTCAAAGAATGACTGTTTATAAAAAATGTGTATGGCCACCTCCCCTCATTGCCATACCTATACCTCACCAATAAAGTACGTCTATGTACAAACATGAAACTGAAAACATAAAACAGATTCTCTACTCACAGATCCAGAATGTGATCTATAATCATTTTTTCTACACTCCAACTGATTTCTCACAAGACTAATATCATTATCACTGAACTCATCACTGCACTCCACTGTTACTGCACTCCACTGTCACTGCACTGCACTGTCACTGCACTCCACTGTCACTGCACTCCACTGTCACTACACTCCACTGTCACTACACTCCACTGTCACTATCACTGCACTTTACTAAGAATGCACATCACTATCACTGCACTGCCAGTATCACATTTTCAATTTCCATATTGATTTTAGTGCCAAACATATGATCTATGATTTGATCATTGATTTGAGTGACGTTTCCAGATTTTTTGCATTTCTGGCACTAATACCAAGTATGTTCTAGGTTCTAACATTACGTAAAATATTAATGGTTGTACAAGTTTTAGTGTTAGTTGGTTAGTCACAAATGCTGCTATCCAGTTACTACAGGCATCAACTATAATTAGCATAAACTTACTATGAAATAGTCCAAATTAATCGATATGTAAAGGTTCCCAAGCAATCTTAGGAAATTTTCATAGTATTAATTGAGCTTTTGGTAGGCTATTTTTGTGAGAAAGACAATATTGATAAGTATTAACAATATTAGAAATTATTTTTGTACAAAACAAAGCTAAAAAAACTTTTTCGGCCATCCATCATTTACAAATTTCATTACTTGCCTTAATAAAACATCTATTTTTTTGTTAATTTTTAATTTGTTTTACATCAATATCTCATTAAAATAGTCTTTAATGGGTAATAAGTCACATATTTAATATCATCATTTTAATGGGTTAAAAATAGTCCTCAAAGGTTTATGATTCCAAAAATAATAGCTAAAGTATCTCCTATTTGTGAATATTGCTGTTGTGTTTTATTATATCTTCGAGACACATAGGCAATCGGCCTTTCTGAGTTATCCCTTAACATGTGAAATTACAGCCCCGAGGTAAATTAGGGTTATGATGTACTAATACTTGAAATGAACACAAAACAATATAAATGAAAGCTGTCTGATTTTTCTTACAAATTCCAATAAATATATTTTTTTAACAAATTTTATAGGTTGCAAAATAATTAAACTATTTGGTATAAATTTATGATAATACCTCGGATAATACTTAACCAAAAGCATTAAGTTGTGTTTGATTAATCGGTATTGGAGTATTACTAATCGCTAATCTAATCCAAATCTATTAAATTTATGATCTAAATAAACTACTAATTCTTTAAAAAATGTTCATCTCTACTGGTTTCCGTAATAAGTATATCTAAAAATACTAATACTCTTCTTAGATAAATTTAGAAAGAATACACGATAAACCATAAGAAAGTCTGGTGTACTTAAACAGACCTTTGTGTAACACACCTTGTAACTGACTAAATAGATCTTCTATTTTAGTTAGCAAATAAGAATCAATTTTTAATATAATATTTACTGTTACCTTACAGTCACCCCAAATTCTTATAGTTTCATCACATTTAATAATTGGTACTACAGACGTACTCCATTCGTTATAGTCTAGGATTTGAATAATATTAACTCCCTCTAATCTCTCTAATTCCATATCTGCTTGAACCTTAATTCCGTAAGGAAACGGCTGCTTTAAAAAATTTGGGTACAATTGTATCCTTAGCTGCCAGATGTACAGAATCTCTACAAAACACCTAATTTAGTCGAAAATTCATTTTTATATTGACTGACTACATTTTAAATAATACATCACTTTACTTAATCTTACCTCAGATTTTACCAACATCTGGTATATCGTCGTCAGTACTGTAACTGTGTTGAAGTGAATGAATACTTAAAACCATAATAAAAATTTCTTCCTAATAAGGGTAGTGCACCATCACTTCAGCACATTAACATTGATCATCCTGGTAAGTCACTAGATTATTGGAATTTTAATGTATCCTAGTGGATAACTAGTTGAGCTAGTAAATCGAACGTCTTCTCAGTGCTCTGTAAAATATATTTATATAAACATCCAATATTCTTATATTTACATGTAGTGGAATTATGAAATCACTTACCATAAATATTAGATGTCTTTGCACTTGTGTTTCTTTTATCGGTATCAACATAACCTCATCGGCATCTCACTGACTGTCAATCCTAAGGCATAGTTTTGCTTGCTCGACGTTTCCGCCTACTGCCCGTGATACCTACCTGTCGTAGGCACATTACTGAAAACTTACCTTGATGGTTTTTCTGACCAGCTTTTTTTATATGCGATATACACCTTTTTTAAACATCTTCATGAAATCTGTCTCGAGCTGCGCCTTTTGAAAAGCCCATAATAAATCGACCTCTTAATAATTCGTCCAGCATATTTCCCTTTCCCATTTGTACCGGCAACCCACAACACATTTCATTAGAGAGAAAATATTTTACTTTGCTGGATCTGCCGTCTAAATGTATGCATTTTATACATTTTTTCTTGATATTAAACGCATACGTCAAGCTGCTTATTTTGTTATTTAATATTGTGATTGTGTGTACCTTTATTTTTTAAAAATTTTTCACTGATTAAAGTGCGAAGTCACTTATGGTTCTGTATTCGAAATAGTTAATATTGACTCATTTCGGGTTATGTGGCGAAAATTAAATTTAATGTGTGAAAATCATAGTTTTTCGTTATTCTTCATAAAATAACTTAAGGAAATTGTGTTTTGTGTCCATTTCTAACAGTGTACAATGACATTTAACTTGTGAAATGTGGATTACTGATTAAATAGTTAATTTAACAAACAGGTAAGCTTGTGTGCACGTTTATGTATAATTTTTAAACATTGGACATACTAATATCACGTAATATCTTCCTAAATATTTTACGGTAGTATTGAACTTGCGGAAATTAATTTTTAATCGTTTTAAGTATTTTAAGGTTAGTTCAGATGTTAAAATTTATGTTAATATTGCTGCGTATCATACTACATACCCAATTTTACTGTACTTATGCTTAAAACAAGTATTTTTAAAATAGAACTATTACGTTAAAGGAAACGTAATATTTATATTGGAGGAGATATGGCAACCTCGCAACAAATCATATGTTTCATTAGGTTGTTGGATGATAAATCAGCCAGCGGTCCTCAAAATGTGGGTATTTTTTTAAAAAATTAATATCTCCGTAAATATTAGAAATTTTTAAAAATGGCTTTCACTAGACTGATCTATATGACGAACTACACCAGCAGTTAAAATATTTGTACTTATTTAAGATTCACCCTGTATATATATATATATATATATATATATATATATATATATATATATATATACATGGTTAACTATGACTTAGTACAAATATTTTAAGAGGGGATAGGGAAAAATAAGAATTAACGGAATCACCCTTCAAAAAAATTCCAAACTTGTTTATAAAGCCAAAAAAAATTTTTTTCGATATTATTTTAAATCCTTATTTAACGCCGCCAATGTAGAGTAGGCAACCAACAAGCAAGTCATGCAACAGTCGCTCAGTCGGTATCGCTGTCATGTCATAATTCAATTGCTGTGTTTACGTTGTAATTTTGTGTTCTTCAGTTTTTAGTACCTTATTTTAATTTTAAATGTTTTATAGTTATTAAATAAAGGAATATGTGTCTAGTACAGATATTTTCCCACAATATAGTTCGCCGGTTTGTTTTTATCGGCTATGGGTCAAGACTGCCGCCGTATTATTAGTACCACCCATTCCTTTCGTCCGATTTTCTTATAATAAATAGGTATTTTATCTAATTGTACCTACGGGAAGTGTCTTTTATCGGTAGTGAGTGGCTGTAATGAGCGAATATGTAGTTTTCCAGTTTATAACGAAATAATGAAAAACGAATGCAAAATACTGGAGCTAACTGGATTAACTGTTACCTATCTATCAGGAATTATTACCAATACGAATGTTAATTTATGTCGTTTCTACATTTAGAAATGCTGCTAAACGACCACATGGTAGTTGACATTTGTTAAGATGTAAGCTTTATCTATAAATCTAAGCCATCTTAGTCGATTCTTATCATAGGCCCCGACTTTCGAATGAAAAAAGGGTTTTGCCCATTTTTTAAATATCAAGCCAAAATTCTGGAATAAATTTTTTATTGTCTTTTAGGCCTCCCTGAGCACGTGGTTAAATTTTTTGAACTTAGTCATAGTTAACCCTATATATATATATATATATATATATATATATATATATATATATATATATATATATATATATATATATATATAATGTAAGTTTTATCTAACATACTTAGTGAATCATTTCCCTATCTCTTTGACATCCTCTGGTGGAAGTTTCTTCGTAGACTTTCTTATACTGACCTCTACATTGTTTTAAAGAAGTTATAGAAGGAAACCAAAAATCATATGTGTATCAACGTTTTTTGTACTTCCTCAATATAGGGTGTTAAAAAAAGAGTGTAAAATATTTCAGGAGGTAATAGTATGAACCAAAATAAGCAGAAAAGTCTTAATAAACATGGGTCCGCAAAGTAACGGTTGCGGAGATATGAACCACTGTTCGTTTTTCAAACATTTTATTTTATTAGGAATAAACCGACAAAGGAAGGTTTTAGCAAACAAAAAACAAAGTTACAGAAGATGTTCAAAGTACTCCCCGTCCAAGCAAGCACGACATCTGCGTCTCAACGATATTCGAACTCTTTCGAAAACACCCTCCTTGGTTTGGATTCCTTGACACTTATGATTAATCCGTAGCTGTAGTTCTTCCAGGCTATTTACAGGAGTACCATACACTAATGTCTTCAAATATCCCCAAACAAAGAAATCAAAGAGGGTTCAGATCAGGCGATCTTGGAGGCCATAAAACAGGTCCGGCCCTTCCTACCCATCTATGTGGAAAAGTTTGGTGTAAATGCTCTCTGACGGCCATGGAAAAATGAGCTGGAGCACCATCATGCTGGAACCACATTTGTTGCATCTTATTCAAAGGAATGTTTTCCAAAAACTCATACAGTGTGTTCTGCAGAAAGTTGAGGTAAGCAGCGCCTGTTAATCGGTTTGGTAAAACAACAGGACCTAGAAATCTGTCACCTACAATACCCATCCAAATGTTTAATGAAAAACGTACCTGATGTCCAGATTTTATTAGAGCATAAGGATTTTCGTCGGCCCAAATATGCGTATTGTGAAAATTAAACACTCCATTTCTTGTGAACCCGGCCTCATCAGTAAAAAGAATTTATTGGATTTAAGGCCTGTACTCGTTGCACATGGTATGGATAAAGCAGTTGCTCGTGAAGGATTCTCCAAACAAGAGGACCACTAATTCCTACCTCGGCTGATATTCTCCGCACACTCGTACCTGGATTCTGCTCTACCAGTGCTAGAATTTCTTCTTCTGCTCTAGGAGTGGATACCGACCTTGGTCTTCCGGATAAATGGCACTGTTTGCTCAAGGAACCGGTATCACGCAATCTTTGGTGAATTCTTCCAAACATGCGTTGTGAAGGAATCTGGCGATTTGGATAAGCGTGAACATAAAAACGTGGCGCTTCGGTGGCGTTCTCATTAGCACGACCATATATGAAATGCATTTAATTCTGCGTTAGAGTAACCAGCCCTAGCGAAAGAAAACTTGTGCACTGAGAACAACTGTCAAATACGTACTGTTTATTTCACTAAACATCAACCAACTATTATAAGAAAATACACAACGTTTTTGCAAAATAAAAAAGGGGCTAAAAAACATAAAACATTACATATCTGCGCAACCGTTACTTTGCGGACCCATGTTTATTGAGACTTTTCTGCTTATTTTGGTTCATACTATTATCTCTTTAAATATTTTACACTCTTTTTTAACACCCTGTATATTACACAGAGGGCAGCACGCAGAAGTTGTTGCTGTTATTATACCGCACAATATATGGTGTGGTTTTAGTGACATCCTGCAATATACGTAACTTGCGCTTTCTATCGCGCTTGTGTCATCCACATCCTTTTCATAGTGTACTGCGATTTGACAACACTGTAGACACTATATATTTAAAATAGTAAGAACATATTTAATGAGCGCCAATCGTATGTTTCTTTTTAATTAATTTCAGTAATAACTTACTCAAAATACCAAATGTATATACTTTTAATATTTTTTTGTACAATTGTACATTAAGGTTATTACAAGTAATTTATCATGTATTTCCTTAATATACCAAATTCTGAAAACACTTACTTTTCGATCTACATGGTGTTAAAAGTTTTAATAAAAAATGCAAATTTATTAATATTGCTGAAACCGCTCGCAATATTTTAATGAAATTTTACAGGCTGTGACAGTTAACGACAATACATGTTTTGTAATAAAAATATTGTTTTCAGTTTCACCAGTCGCATACGTACGGCGTATGCCGGCAGGGACGTCTCTGAATATTTTTAAAGAAAAAATTATCCGTCGCTGATTTTTCTTGTAATAAAATTATTTTCGAATTTCTTGTTCAATTTGGAACATAAATGATCTCTCCTTTTTTTTTCTTACGACACCATTTTTGAGAAAAAAAAATTAAATTTGATTTATTGCATGGCATGGAAGTCCTATTTCAATGATTTGAAAAATATCAAAAATTATGCACTTAGTTTTTTTTGTACCCATTTTATTACAAAAAATTATTACTACTCGCAGTAAACATCATTACTAACTTACTAAGTCATAATCACAACTAAGTGCAAATTTCTGCTATTTTTAAAATTATTGAAACAGGATTATAAATTGATTATATTTTTTTCTTGGAAAATGGTGTCGTAAGAAAAAAGCCGAAAGACCTTTTCACTTCTAAATTAAACACTGAATTAAAAATCAGTGTTGGATCATTTTTTTCTTTAAAAATATCCAGTAGCGGTGTCCGGTGAGAATCCTGGTATGTAATATCTCAATAATCAGACATGGAACCCAAACAAACATTAGGATATATGTGTTGTGGCCATATATACAACTTTTTTAGAAGGAGAACCTTTTTACAGTTTACGAAAAAAATTTAAAAATTTGCTGCCTGATCTAGGAATTTCCAATTGGCGTCTTTAATATTTCTTAAATATATTTTTTCACAAATTAGATGTAACTTTGTCGAGTTATTTAAAATTTTATTAAAAACTTATTAGTTTGTTAGTTTTTAAAAAAATTAAAAAATAAATATTTCACTAAAATTAAAGAGCCGATTTCAAAATTCCTAGGTGAGGGAGCGATTTTTTTTTAACTTTTTTGTAAACTGCAAAAAGGTTCTCCTTCTAAAAAAGTTGTCTATATGGCCACAGTACATACAGGGTGTCTACTATTATTTGTGTGCAAATCCGTAAAAACTTTATTTTTCAAGATAATAAAAAAACATTTTTTATTTTAAATCGAAAACCACTTTCTCTGACCCTACCACGACATTTAAGATGGCGATCCAAGACCTGCTGTGATTTTTTTTATACCCCCGTAATTTAATAAAAACGTTTAACGATTTTTTTATTTAAAATCTGATAAGGTGGTGATAATCAGGACCCCTGTAAACTCTTACGTGTGAAATTTGAACAAAAACTATACAGTGTTTCCTTCTACACGTTCTCAAAGTTTTATTTCCGTAAAAAAAAAATCGAAAACCGCTACTTCTAATCCTACCACGGTGTTTAACATAGCGATCCAAGGCCTGCTATGATTAATTTTATACCCCTCGTATTCAATAAAAACGTTTAGATATATTTTATTTAAAATTTGATAAGGTGTTGTTACTCAGGGTCCCTCAAAACCCCTATGTGTGAAATTTGAATAAAAACTATATAAAGTGTTTTGTTTTACACGTTCTCAAAGCTTTATATGTGTACAAATTCGTAAAACGATTCTTCAAGATAGTCCAACATTTAAAAAAAAAATTAAATGGCATCTTTTTCTGATCCTACTATGGCGACCCAAGGCCTGCTATAATTTCTTATCCCCCGAAATTTAATATAAACGTTTAGCGAATTTTTGATTTACAATCTGATAAGGTGGGGTTAATCACAAACCCCCTCAAAACAAAATACTGAATTTGAAAGACACTAGACGAACCAAGTGTGAGCAATTATGAGGAATTATATTAAAACAGTATGAATGAAAATGTAATTAATGTGGTCTGTTATTAAAAAATAAGTCACATAAACGACACTGTGTCGAAGCTAAAATGAAATAAAATAAATTAAATATTTATTAACTAACATAATAAATAAATACATATGTTTTTCCATTTATTGGACTTTTTTCTACCAAACCACCCTCTAAAAGAATACATTTTTCAATACGCTTCCTATTGCACTGCACAACTTTCTTTAACTGAGCTGCACTAATAAACTGGCACGCTTTAGCAATTCAATGGTCGATTTCGGTATACTTTATTTTTTATTGTACCCTCAAAAATAAAAATCAATTTTGATTAATACTTTTCAACTTATTTCACTCTTGATTCGTCTAGCGCTTTTCACATTCAGTATTTTGTTTTGAGGGGGATTGTGATTAACCCCATCTTATCAGATTGTAAATCAAAAATTCGCTAAACGTTTATATTAAATTTCGGGGGTATGAGAAATTATAGCAGATCTTGGGTCGCCAAAGTAGGATTAGAACAAGCGGTTGTCGATGCTATTTAAAACATAAAAATAGTTATTTTGGAAAATTAAGTTTTTACAAATTTTTATACACATAAAAATTTGAGAACGTGTAGAAGAAAATACTCTGCATAGATTTTGTTAAAATTTCACACATAGGAGTTTTGAGCGGTCCTGATTAATACCACCTTATCAAATTTTAAATAAAAAGATCGCTAAACGTTTTTTATTGAATTTCGGGGAATCATAGCAGGTCTTGGATCGCCATCTTAAATGCCGTAGTAGGTTCAAAGGAAGCGGTTTTCCTTGTCATTTAAAATAACAAAAATTTTTTATTATCTTGAAGAATAAAGGTTTAACGGATTTGTACACAAATAAAATTAGACACCCTGAATATCCTAAAGTTTGGTTTGGGTCCCATGTCTGGTTATTGAGGTCGCTCACCTCATATGCAGACGTACCTGTGTATACGTGTTTCGATGAAACTGAAAACAATATTTTATTTACAATCATTAATTGAATTAGAGTTTTTTGCTTGACAGTGACAACGAAAAGCTGACGTTTATTGAAGAGGTCACATGAGTGTCACTTTATTGCTTGCCGAGTGATATCAAGCGCTCGTTGTCAATAGCAACAAAGTATTTGTTGTAATTAATATTCACCTAATAAAGTTAATAATTGAACAATTTTATTTTATTGAGTGGCATTACTGCTCTCGCGTGATTACTGTCACTCTTGGGCAATAATATATCACTTTTTGTTCTTAATACATAAATAACTATTTATTGTAAAACATGTATTATTGTTAACATAAAAATCTGTAAAGTTTCGTTTTGTACAGTTTTCACAATATCAATAAATTTAAATTTTTGTAATAAAATTGTAACACCCTGTATACAAGGTTAACTATGACTAACTACAAAAATTTTAACCACGTGCTCAGGGAGGTCTAAAAGACAATAAAAAATTTATTTCGGAATTCTAGCTCGATGTTTAAAATATGGGACAAAACCCTCTTTTCCTACGGAAAGTCAGCACCTATGACAATCAATCATTGTCCGAAATGGCTAGATATGTCAACTACCATGCGGTCGTTTTTTCAACGTTGTCAAGTGTAGGAACGACGAAAATAAACATTTTTATTAATAATAATGTAAGTACCTGATAGATAACAGCTAATCCGGTTAACTACAGTATTTTGTATTCGTTCTTTCGTTGCACAATGCCAAAACTACATGTTCACTCTTTGCAGATTCATCATAATTATCCACTAACATATCCGACATAAAATACTGTATTTAATTACTATAACACGTTACTGTAACACGTAAAATTAGTCATTTAGATGATTTAAAATAACAGTAAGTTCTAGGTTGTGAATACTGCATTGCTAGTTGCCTACTTTCCATACTCCAAACCATGCAGAAAACGTGAAGTTAGTTATAATTTAAGGGTCATTTTTACAGAACACTGTAAATATGTTCGGATGTTATAGTTTAAAATATTACTAATTATTTTATGCAAACATCGTCGATTACTGTTAATATTGTTGCAGTAAAATATTACTGTTATAACAATTAAAGCATACACTGCATAAACGCTATTTATCATAAACATTAACTGTTACATTCAAAACTACATAATAAATTAGATTTTGCTTTCTCATCATACTGAATTCAGAAGCATTGTCGCATGTTAACACAGTCGTCGAAAAACAGACTTCTATGAATATCCAATTTGTGACTAAAGTATGAGAGACACGAAGAAAATGAAAGAGACCATTTTTATTGGAAATGAATTGTAAAATTATGAAATGTTCACTTTTTTAATTTAACCAGTGGCGTCACATATTTATTTTGCCCAAAGTGACAGATTCACCCTGTATCTACGCCACTGCTTAATTTAAAAAAACCATATTTTGGAAGCAAATGCAATATCCTCGGCTTACACAGTACCCCAAATTTGATGAACAATATCTTAATCCGTTTAAAAGATATGTATCTTCATAACGAAGGAAGTTAGAACAAAAGTTTAGCAGAGTTTTATTCTTATTTTTATTCCCAAAATATGCTCAGGTGATTGTGACACATCAAACTGAAACACTCTGTATACAGGGTAATTCAGGTTTAATCTTGATAACTTCAGTAATCGATAGAACAGGTTAAAATAATATTCATTTGTGATATAAACTTATTTCCTAAAACGTTTTGGGCGCCGCGATAGCCGAGGTGGCTGGGAGACGATTGCTTGTGGAACCAGTCTGGATCGGCTATGTCGGTGTGGGTTCGAATCCCACTGTAGTACCATGGATGTTTGTGCTCGTCGAGAGATGCATAATAAGTCTATAGACTGCGGTGCTTCCGGGGACACTGTCGGACGGTTCTCAAAAAAAAAACTGACGTTTGTGAAAATCTTTGTCAAACGTATTATTTAAAGAGTGTTTTCGGCATCGATGAACTAGTGTATTAACCGCAGCTGCTATTTGAACAGGATTGTTTGATCTTTGGATCAATTCCTCACGGGTATGTACTGACGTATCATACACAATTGCTTTTAGATGTCCCCAAACAAAATAATCCAGAGGATTCAGATCTGGCGAGCGCGGAGGCCAAGCCACTGGTCCTTCGCAAGGAATCCACATATTTGGGTGGCTGTTGGGTTGCCGTCCAATCCAACGACGAGGATAATTATCATCCAACCACTGCCGTATTTGCCTTCCGTAATGTACAGTGGCACCATCCAACTGCATCCAGTGTTACGGTACTAAAAGAATATACTAAAGTTTAAATTTTAGTGATGTAATTGGGAAATCTTTGTTGGTTGATTTTCCCCAAAGTGAACCGAACAAATATAGTATTTTAAGTGCCGTTACTCGCGGAATAAAAATAAGATAGAAACGAGAGCGACAGTGCTAGCTCAGTGGGCGGTGGGATGGGTAAAATGGGGAGGTGTAACATAAATATTTAGTAGTATATATATATATATATATATATATATATTTACTTTGCATCAATACTCTCACAAATATTTATCACAGAAAGCTCCATCTGGCTTGATATATCCAAAAAAAATTATACAAAATCTTAATTCACTTATACTAATACGTAATATTAAGCCAAAAGCTATTAAATTGTGACGTAATGCAGTACTAATTCTAATTTTAGCAGTTAAGACAAAATGTCTATAAAAAAAGCAATAAACTTCAATATATATAGATCTGTAAATAATTTCTAATTTTTAGTTTTGAATGAATAAAACAAATACATATACCGTTTATTTCTTTGTGTATGGAAGCCCAATTACGGAATCAGATGGTTCCAAGTGACAATGCCTGATTCCAAGGAGCTGTCCTGTTGACTGCCTTGCCTAGTCGAACAATGGAGTCTTGGAGTTGAATGAAAATCCTGGCAACTTCTGGGAGAGCCCCGATATAGGTTACCAACAGAGAGGACAACCCTTGGAAACAATCTGAAGTTCAAGTCGCCCAGATTGTAGCAATGGACTCGATATTTGATTCCAAAAAAAAACCTATGGGAATAACTCAAATTAACCCCTTGGACAACATGAAAAACCATTTGAAAATTTAAACAGTTATGCACCCAAAAGGAAAAACAGGTTAAGATAATAACAAAAGAATAAAATTTAGTAACATACCTTCGGTGAAGGGTTCTTTTTATTTGATGAATGTCGGAAATTGCGTGGTATTTACTGTACTGGAGAATCGCTCAGAATCCTAATAAGCAGCAACTTTATTCACTCAATGATCACCTGCCAAGAACAAACAGAAAGTTCTAGCTCGAAAATTCCCAATAGGATGACACAAGATCAGTTTTATTTTCAAAGAAGAGGTTCGATTCACCATCATACACACAACTCTTAACATATGAAGGAAGTGAAAATCCCCACCAAAGCCAATTTCCAAATCAAACCACAAGAGCACCTACTTAAAAGAAACTGCGAATAAAGATTCGAACAAAATTCTAAACCACTACTGACCAATAGAGGGCGATACAAGATTGATAAATTTTATTTTATTTTGAAGATTTAAATTTATGAAAATGTCTATATTTAATGGTTAAGTTTACATTTTAATATAATCAATTAATTTTTGGCAAATTGTAGTAATTTAAATATATTTTGATTAGAATTAAAATTATACTGTAACACCAGTTCCCTTGGCGTAAATTTAAGGGGACCTCGTCAAGCACGTCGGGGAGAGAGTTTTGCAGAAACTCATGAAATAAATCTCCATTTAAACGAGGAGGCAAAATATGCGGCCCACAGAGGTTATTACTTAACACACCTATCCACACATTTACACTAAACTGTTGCTGAAATGAAGATTGACACATCACTTCACTCCAAACGTGAATGTTGTGGTAATTCACAATTCCAGCTTTTGTGAAATTAGATTCGTCGGTCCATAAAACCTTATGCAGAAATTGTGGATTAATTTCTATTGAATCTAAAACCCATCTACAAAAATTTAAACGTTTTTCAGCATCTCCTGGCAACAAACCTTGAACTGGTTGGAGATGGAAAGGCCTTCGATGATCTTGTTCGAGTGCTCTTAGTACTTTTGATTGAGATAAATGGAGTTGCCGAGCTGCTCGGCGTGTGCTTAAAGTTCTATCGATATCAAAAAGATTAAGAATTCGCTGATTATTTCTTGGCGGTACATTACGACTATGATCATTGTAGCGGCGCAAACAATATTCCGAAAATCGACGATGTACATCTAGAAAAACTTGTGCATTTGGAATTCTTCTATTAGGGAAGCGTGTTCGGTATTCTCGAACGCGTTGGTATTTCCGTCACAGAAACCGTAAACATAATGTATATCGGCATATTCAGCATTTGTAAACGTTCTTGGCATTTTTTCTTAGCACTAAAAATGCTCTTTAAATAATACTTTTGACAATGATTTTCACAAATGTTAGTTTACACAAATCACTGAGTTTTGTTTTCATGGGTTGCTATAACGTTAAATAAAATTTACGCGGCTGGTCACCAATTTCTTTGAATATCTCAGAAACAAGACCAAACGTAGAAAAAAATAGGAGACGAAAATGTTTCGAAATTAATCAGGTCAAAGTGGTGTGCAGATGTTTTATTGAATTTTTTTTGTAGTTTTGAAACGCAGGAGTAAGAGGGGGGGTAGCATACAAAATACACTTCTAAGAGGGGTAGGTAGTTCAAACTTAAGAAGCTTATGTAAAATCATAAGGAGTATTTGTGTTCCGAATTTCACTTAAATCGGATAAGTGGTTCAAAAGTTGTGAGGGAAAAACAAGAAAGAAATTCCTACTTCAACGCCCTCTTTCTCGGAAACGATGCGTTGAAACGAGGAATATTATTTTAACCTGTTCTATCGATTCCTGAAGTTATCAAGAATCACCTAAATCACCCTGTATATATATTTACGAATGATAACTTTGTTAATTATAGAAATTAGTTAGAGCAGATTATACAGAGTGTAACTTTGAAGGATGATCCGGTTTGGAGGGGGGGTGCCTGTGACCTTTACAAACACATATCACAAGATTGTTTTCTTAAATTCTGCCACAAAAACTGATTTTTTGTTGTTGTCTTTTTTCACAATTTTCATAGTACGCCACTGGGCAGAACAGCGCTGAGCATATCTAGTTACAGCGTCACCAGCATTGTTGCCATATTTAATTATTGAAGTGGAAGATGGGAAAAGGAGTTCTATTAGAAAGCAAAATGCCCAAGCCACTCGTGAGGTACTACTTTTTGAGACATACATTTGTTTGTAGTGGGTGTTCGCTTTGTTATTCCATATAAACAGAAAACAAAAAAAATATTATTTTACGTATAACACTATAAAACAGCAACAAGTCAACTAACAGAGAACTCAATAATAAATAAATACATATTTATTCCTTTTTACTTACGTGACTAGAGTCTTCTACGGTATTTAAAATATTTGGTGCAAGATTCTTACTCTGCAAGTTTGTTTTTGCTCAATATTAGAGTACTGGCGTTCATAACTCCCATAACCTCTTAAATGTTGAACTAATCTGAAGAATCTGAGAACGTGTCTATCGCGGTAATTCATCCGATATCGTCTTCTTGCAGCCGTCGTCTTCTTTTGATAAAAAAGAAGCTTTAAACATATTAGCTCTTTCATAATTTGTATACATGTTTTTTTTTTCATAATATCACATACATTTGGTAAAGAAAACTGACCTTTATAAAGTTATTATACACTTATATACAGAATAACACATTCCACAAAATACCACTTTAAATTATTACGAAATTAAACTTGGGAAAATACAACACTGCACTAAACAAATTCTAATTCGATTGCAGTAAAACGCAGAAAACTTGCTCTCTCTCTCATATCTGTATATTTTTTATATAAAACAACACATATTTTGTTTAATATAATTGCACGCATGTTCATGAACTATACAAGTATACACAAAATAACACGGAAAACTTACAGCAAGCTGTATTTTGATCGAACGTAACTGTGGAACCTTTTAGGAGATTCCCTACATATCGTATCCATCCTAGCCTACTTTCACGTATTGCGTGCAATATTTATGCGATATTTTTATTTTATAAACTAGGTCAATGCCACGGTTATTGTGACTCGCATCTTCGGAATCTCACGTGTATGTAATAATACATCATCACCATAAATTGGAAGTTGTAGTTTTGTATTCAGATTATTGCCTTCTGCATTCACATTACCTCACTAAAAAGATCCTCACTTTCTCATTTTACGACCCCATAATTCTGTCAAACTATGTCACTATTTTGGTTATAGCTTCTGCAAATCGTGAATCCATTTTTCAATGGTTTTTCTGCACGATATCCGTCATGACAACTTGTACTCGTGGACATAATGTAAATAAATAACACGTAGTGCACACCGTCAAAGCTACGTATGTACTGAATTCTAAAATATCTGCTTCGGTCGCGGCTGCCTGAAATACGACTCTGAAATGACGGCACAAGTTCCGACGTCTAGACTGGTAACAACTAACTGGCAACACCGTAGACATGGTTCTGCAGTGGAATTCGGACGCTGTACAGGGGCGGCGTGGATAGCAATTTGGGTGTAGTTTAAAAATTTAATTATAACTCGGCTATTTATTTGATTTAAAAAAAGCTAATGTCAGATTAGCAATCTAGGGAACACGGACTACTACCCCTCCAAACCGGACCCCCCTTCAAAGTTACACCCTGTATAGGGTAATTTAAAAAAATAAAATAAATTCGAGATCTATCTATAATATAAAAATATTTGTTTTACCTTTTATTTATAAACAAAATTAATATACAAAAACATCACTGAACCGTCTTTGGAGAAAGGTTAGTGTCTGAAGCAATAAAAAAATTAAAAATAAATAAAAAAAACAAATATAATTCAAGAACTGTGCTAAAAAATAAAGGTAAAAGTGTTACGCTTTAGACTGGCGCTTTAGAAAGGTAAGGTAAGTGAATTAATTCTGGGCTATCCCGGGAAATACACATTACCCTCATTAAATTTCACATTACAATATATATATATATTGTGAAATACACAAAAATTGTAAATAAAAGATGAGCACAAAATCACGCCATATAAATAAAAATTTATGATATATTATAATACCAAAACAATTCAAATGTATTCATGTAAATTTAAAGTAAAAATTGGAAATTAAATAAAGCATACAGACTCTATAGTTAATGGAAAGTAAATTTGAATATGAAAGCAATAGTTGTAACATGTAAGAGACTAAATTTTGTACAAAGAAGCTATGTAAAATGATTAAATCCGAATAACTGTCAAAATAACATAAAATAGGTGAAATTTAAATATAATTAAAAAGATATTTAACCAAATAATAGGGTAGAAAGGTAGAAAATGTAATAGGGAATCACCCTAGAACACCAATTTAAACTTTCATTAATTTGTTAGAGGACATTCGAAAAAGTTTAATGTAACGCAATAATAAAAAAAGTAATAAAAAGTAAATTTAAGCATATCTTAAATGTATTTCCATGTATAAAACTGGTTTGAAACCTTTATCAAGTTTTGATTTTTCATTTAAAAGATGTGACTTGGATGTGCCGTGTAGATGTTAAAAATGTTGTATGTAATGTAAGAATATACTGGTAATTTGTGTATGGTAGTTAGAAAAGACATTTCAGAGATTGCATAACTATACTCAGATCCAGATGAAAACATTCTCATTGTGTATAAACTTGACGAGTTTCTTCGTAACGACAGATCTGTAACTATTCAAGACCATATAAATATTCACAAAAAAGTAAAACGAAAATCAAAGTATGTGAAAAGCATTAAGAAGAGGACAATTATTAAGCATATAGACATAGATTTAACTTTAGTGATAGTTTTTGCGCAAAAATTTTGAAAATCGTAAGAAATTATGGACTTGTTTAAAACTATTTGTATACTTATAGCAATATTGCTATTCAGCCGAAGTAGAAGTAAGAAGACCTGAAGATGGTAAAAGAGATTTTACCGAAACGTTGTCAAACAAATGGTTCTTTTGAGGACCATGGAGATTAATCGCGGAAAGGAACCCGGAGAAATTTTACAACCACATATAACACCCACAGAATCCTACGAACTAACATATGTATATATAGTCGACTAACGTATCTTGCGAATCCGTCATTGTCACATCCCTATTAATTACTGTGTATATAAGTAAGTTAAAAATATGCATTATTAAGAATTAAAGGCAGATGCTCCTTCTATAAAAAAATATCAACAATACACGAAATAATAAATTAAAAAATCCTATCTTTGTAAACTCCAAAGTATGTTAAATATATAGTTCATACTCAAATGTTTTTATGACATCCATAACAATATTACTTACTTTGAAGCATCCTTCCACAGTTGCCAATTTTAATAGACTACTACTGGAAAGGTGGCAAGTCGGCTATCGCCGACTTGACCTTTCTTGGGATGGTGGGCACCGGATATTTTCATTAGTGTAGTTTTTCTGCAGACTATTGCAAAGAGTTTCAGAAAAAGAAATTTTTGAATCCATGAATTTTGAGGATTATTTGGGAATGGTTCGGTTTTTTTAAGCACCCTGTATTGTTCTCATTAAAATAGTTTCCATATATACCATTGTTAAAAGTTGCATCAAAGGAATATTATACTTCCATGACAGTTTCAATTATCGCAGGTGCAGATCAGCAGTATGATCTGTTCTTTAATTTAATACATTTTAAAATTTTTGGTTATAATATTATGCACTCTTGTATTTTTATCACTATCAATTGTCGTAGGTGCAGATCAGCAGTATGATCTGTTATTTTATTTAACATTTCTCAAAATTGTTAAATACATTAGTTATGCTTTTCTGTTTTTTATCAGTTATCGTAGGCGCAGATCAGCAGTATGATCTGTTCTTTCATTTAACACTTCTTAAAATTTTTGTTTGTAATATTATGCACTCTTGTATTTTTATTACTATCAATTGTCGTAGGTGCAGATCAGCAGTATGATCTGTTTTTTTATTTAACATTTCTCAAAATTGTTAAATACATTAGTTATGCTTTTCTGTTTTTTATCAATTATCGTAGATGCAGATCAGCAGTAGAGAATCGTTCGGTTTTTTAAACACCCTGTATTGTTCTCATTAAAATAGTTTCCATATAGACCATTGTTAAAAGTTTCATCAAAGAAATATTATACTTCCATGACAGTTTCAATTATCGCAGGTGCAGATCAGCAGTATGATCTGTTCTTTAATTTAATACATTTTAAAATTTTTGGTTACAATATTATACACTCTTGTATTTTTATCACTATCAATTGTCGTAGGTGCAGATCAGCAGTATGATCTGTTCTTTTATTTAACATTTCTCAAAATTGTTAAATACATTAGTTATGCTTTTCTGTTTTTTATCAATTATTGTAGGTGCAGATCAGCAGTATGATCTGTTCTTTCAATTAACACTTCTTAAAATTTTTGTTTATAATATTATGCACGCTTTTCTATTTATGACTATTAATTATCGTAGGTGCAGATCAGCAGTATGATCTGTTCTATTATTTAACACTTCTCAAATTTGTTACCTATATTAGTTACGCTTGTCTGTCTTTTAACAATTATCGTGGATGCAGATCAGCAGTAGAGAATCGTTCGGTTTTTTAAACACTCTGTGTTGTTCTCATTAAAATAGTTTCCATATAGACCATTGTTAAAAGTTTCATCAAAGAAATATTATACTTCCATGACAGTTTCAATTATCGCAGGTGCAGATCAGCAGTATGATCTGTTTTTTCATTTCACACTTCTTAAAATATTTGTTTATAATATTATGCACGCTTCTATTTTTATGACTATTAATTATCGTAGGTGCAGATCAGCAGTATGATCTGTTCTATTATTTAACACTTCTCAAATTTGTTACCTGTATTAGTTACGCTTGTCTGTCTTTTATCAATTATCGTAGATGCAGATCAGCAGTAGAGAATGGTTCGGTTTTTTTAAACACCCAGTATTTTTTCATTACTATAGTTTTCCTTCACAATATGTAAAATGTTTCATCAAAAAAAATTTATTCCACGAATTTTGAGGAGTTTTAGAGAATGGCTCGGTTTTTTAAACACCCTGCATTTTTTCATTAGGGTAGTTTTTTTGCAGCCTATTCTGAAAAGTTTTATGAAAGAAAATTTTTAATTCCAAGAATTTCGAGGATTTCAAGAGAATGGTTCGGTATTTTTAAACACCCAGTATTTTTCCAATATTACAGTTTTTTTTACAGCTATTTGTGAAAGGTGTCTAAAAAAAGAAATATTAATTCTACGGATTTTGAGGATATTTAGAGAATGGTTCGGTTTTTCTAATCACCCAGTATTTTTTAATTAGTATAATTTTTCTGCAGACTATTGCGATAAGTTTTATAAAAAAAGTTTAATTCCATGTATTTTGAGGATTTTTAGTGAATGGTTAGGTTTTTTAAACACTCTATATTTTTTCATCATTACAGTTTTTTTACAGCTTATTGTGAAAAATGTCCACAAAAAAAATATTAATTTCATAAATTGCGAGGATTTCAAGAAAATGTTTCGGTTTTTTAAACACCCAGTATTTTTTCATTATTACAGTTTTTTACATTCTATTGTGAAAAGTGTCTACAAATAAAATATATTAATTCCTTAAATTTTGATGATTTTTAGGGAATGGTTCGTTTCTTTTCAACATCCTGTATTTTTTCAGTAGGGTAGTTTTTTGCAGCCTTTTGTGAAAAGTTTTGTAAAAAAAATTTTTTAATTCCATGAATTTCGAGGATATCAAGAGAATGGTTCGGTATTTTTAAACACCCAGTATTTTTTCATTATTACAGTTTTTTTTACAGCCTATTGTGAAAGGTGTCTAAAAAAAGAAATATTAATTCCACGAATTTTGAGGATATTTAGAGAATGGTTCGGTTTTTTTAAACACCCAGTATTTGTTCATTAGTATAGTCTTTTTTCAGACTATTGCGATAAGTTTCATAAATAAAATTTAATTTCATGAATATTGAGGATTATTAGAAAATGGTTCGGTTTTGTAAAACACCCTGCATTTTTTTAATAAGGGTAGTTTTTTTGCAGCCTATTGTGAAAGGTGTCATAACAAAAATATTAATTCCATAAATTGTGAGGATATTTAGGGAATGGTTCGGTTTTTTGTAAACACCCAGTAGTTTTTTAATTAGTAAAGTTTTCTTACAGACCATTGTGAAAAGTTTCATTAAAAAATATTCCATAAATTGTGAGGATTCTTAGAGAATGGTTTGGTTTTGTTAAACACCCTGTATATTTTCATTATTAGTTTTTTTTACAGCCTATTGTGAAAGGTGTCTACAAAAAGAAATATTAATTCCACGAATTTTGAGGATTTTCAGAGAATGGTTCGGTTCTCTTAAACACTGGATATTTTCATTAGTATATATATATTTTTTTAACAGCCTATTGCAAAAAGTGTTTACAAAAAAAAATTTTAATTCCACGAAATTTGAGGATTTCAAGAGAATGGTTCGGTTTTTTTAAACCCCCTGTATTTTTAATTAGTATAGTTTTTCTGCAGACTATCGCGAAGAGTTTCTGAAAAAAAAGGAATTTTTAAATCCACGAATTTTGAGGATTTTTAGATAAGGGTTCGGTTTTTTTAAACACCCCGTATTTTTTTCGATAATTAGTGCGGTAAGAAACCCCCGACTGAAGTTTCGTAAAAAAAAATTTCAGTTCCCTTAATTTTGACATTTTTTTAACGTTCGACATTTTTCCAACACTTTGTATATAAAACGGTCTTTCGCACGTCAGACGACCCCTCCGAAGCGAAAAAACCGAAAATTTCCTCGAAACTGTAATTTTTATTTTTTTCTCGTCAATTTTTATCGGAACACCCCGTACATCGAGCTTTTTTGAGTCGCACTGTATATACGCGAAGCGCCTCGAAAAATTTGAGTAGCGCCACATTGCTGACGTCACTGTTACCCCGTCTGGGTGAGGATTTATGCAAATTTCGATACAAAAACGATCTCAAAACCCAGCGCTCGCATAACAGAAAGTATCTAGAGACTTCAAATTTACCGTTTTCGGCCTTCGGGGGGCTCCGATCGGCCCATTTAGCGAAATTTCCTATATTTTAATCTGAACTGTCACCACTCGTCGTTTGACGTTTCTGAAGGTCGCGCTCCCGGAGGAGTGCAGTCTACCAAATTTTCTATATTTTCACTATAAAATCGAATTTTAAACCCAGATCTGAGGCACGCGGGGTATTGTAGAAGGTTCAAAGTTTACGTTTCGATATGGTTTTATGGAAATAAAGGGGTACTTACTTTGGAGAATGTAATCGTTTTGAAGTTTTTGTGATGACTGGCATTTGCCTTGCTGTCGTTTCCCGTCTGGGTTGTTATTTTTGCACATTTCCATCTAAAAACGAACTCAAAACCCAGCGCTCGCATAACAGAAAGTATCTAGAGACTTTAAATTTACCTTTTCTGTCCTTTGCGGGCCTCCGATCGGCCCATTTAGCGAAATTTCTTACGTTTTCTTGGGAGATGTCACCGCACCGCACCGTCGGGCTCGAAGTTTGACGTTTCTGAAGACCGATCGTCGGGCGAACGTGCGTGGACGCATATTTTCATTATTTTCGCTATAAAATCGAATTTTAAACCCAGATCTGAGGCACACGACACATTGTAGAAGGTTCAAAGTTTACGTTTCGATATGGCTTGCTGGAAAGGAATGCGGGAAAATACGAAAATATCGAATCCGAAATAGTTTGACGTCTAAATATATTTCGCACTGAACAACTGACGTTTCTCCGATTCCCTGCCGATAAGCCCCGCCCGCGCTATATCCATCTCGGTCGCCGAGATCGGCCGGCGAGGACCCTACGAAAAACGGAAAATTTACCTAGAAAAACGCGAAAAACGGCTCGCAGAGCGCCTCGTCGCGACGAAGAAAGGTTCAAATAAACCGATTCGCCCGCGGCGGCGTCGCCGGAAGACTCGCGTAAAATACCACGCGCAAAGCAAAACCGGCCTCCGAGCGGTCAGGGAACTTCCGATAAGGGGCGTTTTTTTCGACTTTTGTCTTGTTCCTTCGCGAAAATCGAAATGTAGCGTCCGCAGACCTCTGGAAAAACGCAAAATTGGACCGGAAAAAAGAAAAACATAACCAACCAAAATACGCCTAAGCGACAACCGAAGGACCGATCGATTATTTGAGAATGATTCGGTTTTTTTAAACACCCTGTATTGTTCTCATTAAAATAGTTGCCATATAGACCATTGTTAAAAGTTTCATTAAAGAAATATTTATACTTCCATGACAGTTTCAATTATCGCAGGTGCAGATCAGCAGTATGATCTGTTCTTTAATTTAATACATTTTAAAATTTTTGGTTACAATATTATGCACTCTTGTATTTTTATCACTATCAATTGTCGTAGGTGCAGATCAGCAGTATGATCTGTTCTTTTATTTAACATTTCTCAAAATTGTTAAATACATTAGTTATGCTTTTCTGTTTTTTATCAATTATCGTAGGCGCAGATCAGCAGTATGATCTGTTCCTTCATTTAACACTTCTTAAAATTTTTGTTTATAATATTATGCACGCTTCTATATTTATGACTATTAATTATCGTAGGTGCAGATCAGCAGTATGATCTGTTCTATTATTTAACACTTCTCAAATTGTCTATCTTTTATCAATTATCGTAGATGAAGATCAGCAGTAGAAAATGGTTCGGTTTTTTAAAACACCCAGTATTTTGTCATGAGTATATTTTTCCTACAGAACATTGTAAAAGTTTCATAAAAAAAATTTTCAAATCCGGGAATTTTGAGGACTTTTAGAGAATGGTTTGGTTTTGTTAAACACCCTGTATTTGCTCATTAGTATAACTTTTTACAATCGTGAAAAGTTTCATAAAAAAAATAAATTCCATAAATTTTGTGGATCTAGAGAATGGTTCTTTATTTTACACCCTGTATTTTTTCATAAGTATGTATTTGTATACACATAATAATACTTAAGTATGTATTTTTTATAGTTTTTTTACAAACTATTGCAAAAAGTTTCATCAAAAATCAAAAAAAAAAAATTAATTCCAAGTTTTAAGGATTTTTTAGAATGATTCGATTTTTTTAAACATCCAGTATTTGTTCATTAGTATAGTTTTTCTTCAGAATATTATGTAAAATGTTTCATCAAAAAAATTTTTTAATTCCACGAGTTTTGAGGATTTTTAGAGAATGGTTCGGTTTTTGTAAACACTAAGTATTTTTTCATTAGGTTAGTTTTTTTATAGTGTATTGCGAAAAGTGTCGTTAAAACAAAATTTTCAATTCCACGAATTTCGATGATTTTAGAGAATAGTTCGGTTTTTTAATTACCCAGTATTTTTTAATTAGTACAGTATTTTCTAATTAGTAGTTTTTTTGCAACTTATTGCGAAAGGTGACATAAAAATAAATTTTCATTTCCCTGAATTTGGAGGAATTTTAGATAATGGTTCGGTTTTGTTGAACCTCCTGTATTTTTTCATTATTACAGTTTTTTTACAGCCTATTGCGAAAAGTTTTATCAAAAAAAATTTTTAATTCCATGAATTTCGAGGATTTCAAGAGAATGGTTCGGTTTTTTAAAGCACCCAGTATTTTTTAATTAGTCTAGTTTTTCTGCAGACTATTGCGATAAGTTTTATAAAAAAAAGTTTAATTCCATGTATTTTGAGGATTTTTAGTGAATGGTTAGGTTTTTTAAACACTCTATATTTTTTCATCATTACAGTTTTTTTACAGCCTATTGTGAAAAGTGTCTACAAAAAAAAATATTAATTCCATAAATTGCGAGGATTTCAAGAGAATTTTCGGATTTTTAAACACCCAGTATTATTTCATTATTACAGTTTTTTTACATTCTATTGTGAAAGATGTCTACAAAGAAAATATATTAATTCCTTAAATTTTGATGATTTTTAGGGAATGGTTCGTTTTTTTAAACATCCTGTATTTTTTCAATGGGGTAGTTTTTTGCAGCCTTTTGTTAAAAGTTTTGTAAAAAAAAATTTTAATTCCATGAATTTCGAGGATATCAAGAGAATGGTTCGGTATTTTTAAACACCCAGTATTTGTTCATTAGTATAGTCCTTTTGCAGACTATTGCGATAAGTTTCATAAAAAAAAATTTAATTCCATGAATTTTGAGGATTATTAGGTCGGTTTTGTAAAACACCCTGCATTTTTTTAATAAGGGTAGTTTTTTTGCAGCCTGTTGTGAAAGGTGTCATAACAAAAATATTAATTCCATAAATTTTGAGGATTTTTAGGGAATGGTTCGTTTTTTTTAAACATCCTGTATTTTTTCAGTAGGGTAGTTTTTTGCAGCCTTTTGTGAAAAGTTTTGTAAAAAAATTTTTTTAATTCCATGAATTTCGAGGATATCAAGAGAATGGTTTAGTATTTTTAAACACCCAGTATTTTTTCATTATTACAGTTTTTTTTACAGCCTATTGTGAAAGGTGTCTAAAAAAAGAAATATTAATTCCACGAATTTTGAGGATTTTAGAGAATGGTTCGGTTTTTTTAAACATCATTATTTGTTCATTAGTATAGTCTTTTTGCAGACAATTGCGATAAGTTTCATAAAAAAAAATTTAATTCCATGAATTTTGAGGATTATTAGAAAATGGTTCGGTTTTGTAAAACACCCTGCATTTTTTTAATAAGGGTAGTTTTTTTGCAGTCTATTGTGAAAGGTGTCATGACAAAAATATTTATTCCATAAATTTTGAGGATTTTTAGGGAATGGTTCGGGTTTCTAAAACACCCTGCATATTTTTAATAAGGGTAGTTTTTTTGCAGCCTATTGTGAAAAGTTTTATCAAAAAAATTTTTTAATTCCATGAATTTCGAGGATTTCAAGAGAATGGTTCGGTTTTTTTAAACACTCTGTATTTTTTCATTATTACAGTTTTTTTACAGCCTATTGTGAAAAGTGTCTACAATAAAAAATATATTAATTCCATAAATTTCGAGGATTTCAAGAGAATGGTTCGGTTTTTTAAACACCCAGTATTTTTTCATTATTACAGTTTTTCTTACAGCCTATTGTGAAAGGTGTCTACAAAGAGAAATATTAATTCCACGAATTTTGAGGATATTTAGATAACGGTTCGGTTTTCTTAAATACTGGATATTTTCATTAGTATATATATTTTAAGTCTATTGCAAAAAGTGTTTACAAAAAAAATTTCAATTCCACGAATTTTGAGGATTTCAAGAGAATGGTTCGGTTTTTTTAAACCCCCTGTAATTTTAATTAGTATAGTTTTTCTGCAGACTATCGCGAAGAGTTTCAGAAAAAAAAGGAATTTTTAAATCCACGAATTTTGAGGATTTTTAGATAAGGGTTCGGTTTTTTTAAACACCCCGTATTTTTTTCGATAATTAGTGCGGTAAGAGACCCCCGACTGAAATTTCGTAAAAAAAAAAATTTCAGTTCCCTTAATTTTGACATTTTTTTAGCGTTTGACATTTTTTAAACACTTTGTATATAAAACGGTCTTTCGCACGTCAGACGACCCCTCCGAAGCGAAAAAACCGAAAATTTCCTCGAATCTGTAATTTTTATTTTTTTCTCGTCAATTTTTATCGGAACACCCCGTACATCGAGCTTTTTTGAGTCGCACTGTATATACGCGAAGCGCCTCGAAAAATTTGAAGAGCGCTATTGCTGACGTCACTGTTACCCCGTCTGGGTGCGGATTTATTCAAATTTCGATACAAAAACGACCTCAAAACCCAGCGCTCGCATACCAGAAAGTATCTAGAGACTTCAAATTTACCGTTTTCGGCCTTCGGGGGGCTCCGATCGGCCCATTTAGCGAAATTTCCTATGTTTTAATCTGAACTGTCACCACTCGTCGTTTGACGTTTCTGAAGGTGGCGCTCCCGGCGGAGTGCAGTCTACCAAATTTTTTATATTTTCACTATAAAATCGAATTTTAAACCCAGATCTGAGGCACGCGGGATATTGTAGAAGGTTCAAAGTTTACGTTTCGATATGGCTTTATGGAAATAAATGGGTACTTACTTTGGAGAATGTAATCGTTTCGAAGTTTTTGTCCTGACTTGCTCTCCTTTCCCGTCTTGGTCTTTATTTTTGCACATTTCCATCTAAAAACGAACTCAAAACCCAGCGCTCGCATAACAGAAAGTATCTAGAGACTTCAAACTTACCTTTTCTGGCCTTTGCGGGCCTCCGATCGGCCCATTCAGCGAAATTTCTTACGTTTTCTTGGAGATGTCACCGCACCGCACCGTCGGGCTCGAAGTTTGACGTTTCTGAAGGCCAATCGCCGGGGAACGTGCGTGGACGCATATTTTCCCTATTTTCGCTATAAAATCGAATTTTAAACCCAGATCTGAGGCACGCGACACATTGTAGAAGGTTCAAAGTTTACGTTTCGATATGGCTTCGTGGAAAGGAATGCGGGAAAATACGAAAATATCGAATCCGAAATAGTTTGACGCCTAAATATATTTCGCACTGAACAACTGACGTTTCTCTGATTCCCAACCGATAAGCTCCGCCCGCGCTATATCCATCTCGGTCGCCGAGAAACGCCGGCGAGGACCCTACGAAAAACGGAAAATTTACCTAGAAAAACGCGAAAAACGGCCCGCCGGGCGCCTCGTCGCGACGGAGAAAGGACGAATGAAGCCTCCCGGCCCGCTGTCGCGTCGCCGGAAGACTCGCGTAAAATACTTCGTGCGAAGCAAAATCGGCCTCCGAGCGGTCGCGGGACTTCCGAAAAGGGGCGTCTTTTTCGACTTTTGTCTCGTTCCCTCGCGAAAATCGAAATGTAGCGTCTGCAGACCTCCGGAAAAACGCAAAATTCGCCCGGAAAAAAGTAAAAATATGCCTAAGCTACGCAGGAAGGACCGAACTCGACTCCCCGCGCCCGTACTCGCCGCCGCGCGGCTCGCAAAAAAAGCCTTCGTGGCGGCAAAATGCCACTTTTTCGCGCCCCCGGTGGGAGCGAGAAAAAACAACGGATTTTAATATAATAGAACTAGAAAGGTGGCTTGACCTTTCTTGGGATGGTGGACACCGGATATTTTCATTAGTTTAGTTTTTCTGCAGACTATTGCGAAGAGTTTCAGAAAAAGAAATTTTTAAATCCATGAATTTTGAGGATTATTTGAGAATGGTTCGGTTTTTTTAAACACCCTGTATTGTTCTCATTAAAATAGTTTCCATATAGACCATTGTTAAAAGTATCATCAAAGAAATATTTATACTTCCATGACAGTTTCAATTATCGCAGGTGCAGATCAGCAGTATGATCTGTGATTTAATTTAATACATTTTAAAATTTTTGGTTACACTATTATACACTCTTGTATTTTTATCACTATCAATTGTCGTAGGTGTAGATCAGCAGTATGATCTGTTCTTTCATTTAACACTTCTTAAAATTTTTGTTTATAATATTATGCACGCTTCTATATTTATGACTATTAATTATCGTAGGTGCAGATCAGCAGTATGATCTGTTCTATTATTTAACACTTCTCAAATTGTCTATCTTTTATCAATTATCGTAGATGCAGATCAGCAGTAGAGAATGGTTCGGTTTTTTTAAACACCCAGTATTTTGTCATTAGTATATTTTTCCTACAGAACATTGTAAAAAGTTTCATCAAAAAAAAGTTTCAATTCCAGGAATTTTGAGGACTTTTAGAGAATGGTTTGGTTTTGTTAAACACCCTGTATTTGCTCATTAGTATAACTTTTTTACAATCGTGAAAAGTTTCATAAAAAAAATTAAATTCCATAAATTTTGTGGATCTAGAGAATGGTTCTTTATTTTACACCCTGTATTTTTTCATAAGTATGTGTTTATATACACATAATAATACCAAAGTATGTATTTTTTATAGTTTTTTTACAAACTATTGTAAAAAGTTTCATCACAAATCAAAAAAGAATTTTCAATTCCAGGTTTTAAGGATTTTTAGAATGATTCGATTTTTTTAAACATCCAGTATTTTTTCAATAGTATAGTTTTCCTTCACAATATGTAAAATGTTTCATCAAAAAAAATTTTTAATTCCACGAATTTTGAGGATTTTTAGAGAATGGTTCGGTTTTTGTAAACGCAAAGTATTTTTTCATTAGTTTAGTTTTTTTACAGCTTATTGCAAAAAGTGTCATCTAAAAAAAATTTCAATTCCATGAATTTTAGGATTTTTAGAGAATGGTTCGGTTTTTTTAAACCCCCTGAATTTTTCAGTTAGTATAGTTTTTCAGCAGACTATTGCAAAAAGTTTCATAATAAAATTAATTCCATGAATTTTGACGATTATTAGAGAATAGTTCGGTTGTTTTAAACATTCTGTATTTTGTCATTAGCATAGTTTTTATACAAAACATTGTAAATAGTTTCATCAAAACAAACTTTTGTAATTCCATGTATTTTGGGAATTTCAATATTGGTTCAGTTTCATAAAAAAATATTCCATGAATTGTGAGGATTCTTAGAGAATGGTTTGGTTTGGTTAAACACCCTCTATTTTTTCAATAGTATCATTTTTTTACAATCGTGAAAAGTTTCATAAAAAAAAATAAATTCCATAAATTTTGTGGATCTAGAGAATGGTTCTTTATTTTACACCCTGTATTTTTTCATAAGTGTGTATTTGTATACACATAATATTACCTAAGTATGTATTTTTTATAGTTTCTTTACAAACTATTGCAAAAAGTTTCATCAAAAATCAAAAAAAAATTTTTAATTCCACAAATTTTGAGGATTTTTAGAGAATGGTTCGGTTTTTGTAAACAATAAGTATTCTTTCATTAGGTTCGTTTTTTTATAGAGTATTGCAAAAAGTGTCGTTAAAACAAAATTTTCAATTCCACGAATTTCGATGATTTTAGAGAATAGTTCGGTTTTTTTAATTACCCAGTATTTTTTAATTTGTACAGTATTTTCTAATTAGTACAGTTTTTTTGCAACTTATTGCGAAAAGTGACATAAAAAAAATGTTCAATTCCCTGAATTTGGAGGAATTTTAGATAATGGTTCGGATTTTTTGAACCTCCTGTATTTTTTCATTATTACAGTTTTTTTACAGCCTATTGTGAAAAGTTTTATCAAAAAAAATTTTTAATTCCATGAATTTCGAGGATTTCAAGAGAATGGTTCGGTTTTTTTAAACACCCAGTATTTTTTAATTAGTATAGTTTTTCTGCAGACTATTGCGATAAGTTTTATAAAACAAAATTTAATTCCATGAATTTTGAGGATTATTAGAAAATGGTTCGGTTTTGTAAAACACCCTGCATTTTTTTAATAAGGGTAGTTTTTTTGCAGCCTATTGTGAAAGGTGTCATAACAAAAATATTAATTCCATAAATTTTGTCGTTTTTTAGGGAATGGTTCGGTTTTTTGTAAACACCCAGTAGTTTTTTAATTAGTAAAGTTTTCTTACAGACCATTGTGAAATGTTTCATTAAAAAATATTCCATGAATTGTGAGGATTCTTAGAGACTGGTTTGGTTTTGTTAAACACCCTGTATTTTTTCATTATTGCAGTTTTTTTACAGCCTATTGTGAAAGGTGTCTACAAAAAGAAATATTAATTCCACGAATTTTGAGGATTTTTAGAGAATGGTTCGGTTCTCTTAAACACTGGATATTTTCATTAGTATATATATTTTTTTAACAGCCTATTGCAAAAAGTGTTTACAAAAAAAAATTTAATTCCACGAAATTTGAGAATTTCAAGAGAATGGTTTGGTTTTTTTAAACCCCCTGTATTTTTAATTAGTATAGTTTTTCTGCAGACTATCGCGAAGTGTTTCAGAAAAAAAAGGAAATTTTAAATCCACGAATTTTGAGGATTTTTAGATAATGGTTCGGTTTTTTTAAACACCCCGTATTTTTTTTCGATAATTAGTGCGGTAAGAGACCCCCGACTGAAGTTTCGTAAAAAAAAATTTCAGATCCCTTAATTTTGACATTTTTTTAGCGTTCGACATTTTTCCAACACTTTGTATATAAAACGGTCTTTCGCACGTCAGACGACCCCTCCGAAGCGAAAAATCCGAAAATTTCCTCGAATCTGTATTTTTTATTTTTTTCTGAAGATTTGAAGAACGCCACATTGCTGACGTCACTGTTACCCCGTCTGGGTGCGGATTTATGCAAATTTCGATACAAAAACGACATCAAAACCCAGCGCTCGCATAACAGAAAGTATCTAGAGACTTCAAATTTACCGTTTTCGGCCTTCGGGGGGCTCCGATCGGCCCATTTAGCGAAATTTCCTATGTTTTAATCTGAACTGTCAGCACTCGTCGTTTGACGTTTCTGAAGGTGGCGCTCCCGGCGGAGTGCAGTCTACCAAATTTTCTATATTTTCACTATAAAATCGAATTTTAAACCTAGATCTGAGGCACGCGGGATATTGTAGAAGGTTCAAAGTTTACGTTTCGATATGGTTTTATGGGAATAAAGGGGTACTTACTTTGGAGAATTTAATCGTTTTGAAGTTTTTGTCATGACTGGCATTTCCCTTGCTCTTCGCTCTCGTCTTGGTTGTTATTTTTGCACATTTCCATCTAAAAACGAACTCAAAACCCAGCGCTCGCATAACAGAAAGTATCTAGAGACTTTAAATTTACCTTTTCTGGCCTTTGCGGCCTCCGATTGGCCCATTCAGCGAAATTTCTTACGTTTTCTTGGGAGATGTCACCGCACCGCACCGTCGGTCTCGAAGTTTGACGTTTCTGAAGGCCAATCGCCGGGGAACGTGCGTGGACGCATATTTTCCCTATTTTCGCTATAAAATCGAATTTTACACCCAGATCTGAAACACGCGGGATATTGTAGAAGGTTCAAAGTTTACGTTTCGATATGGCTTGGTGGAAAGGAATGCGGGAAAATACGAAAATATCGAATCCGAAATAGTTTGACGCCTAAATATATTTCGCACTGAACAACTGACGTTCCTCTGATTCCCAACCGATAAGCTCCGCCCGCGCTATATCCATCTCGGTCGCCGAGAAACGCCGGCGAGGACCCTACGAAAAACGGAAAATTTACCTAGAAAAACGCGAAAAACGGCCCGCCGGGCACCTCGTCGCGACGGAGAATGGACGAATGAAGCCTCCCGGCCCGCTGTCGCGTCGCCGGAAGACTCGCGTAAAATACCTCGCGCGAAGCAAAATCGGCCTCCGAGCGGTCGCGGGACTTCCGATAAGGGGCGTTTTTTTCGACTTTTGTCTCGTTCCCTCGCGAAAATCGAAATGTAGCGTCTGCAGACCTCCGGAAAAACGCAAAATTCGCCCGGAAAAAAGTAAAAATACGCCTAAGCTACGCAGGAAGGACCGAACTCGACTCCCCGCGCCCGTACTCGCCGCCGCGCGGCTCGCAAAAAAAGCCTTAGTGGCGGTAAAATGCCACTTTTTCGCGCCCCCGGTGGGAGCGAGAAAAAACAACGGATTTTAATATAATAGAACTAGAAAAGTGGCTTGACCTTTCTTGGGATGGTGGACACCGGATATTTTCATTAGTATAGTTTTTCTGCAGACCATTGCGAAGAGTTTCAGAAAAAGAAATTTTTAAATCCATGAATTTTGAGGATTATTTGAGAATGGTTCGGTTTTTTTAAACACCCAGTATTTTTTCATTAGTATAGTTTTCCTTCACAATATGTAAAATGTTTCATCAAAAAAAATTTATTCCACGAATTTTGAGGAGTTTTAGAGAATGGTTCGGTTTTTTTAAACACCCTGCATTTTTTCATTAGGGTAGTTCTTTGGCAGCCTATTCTGAAATGTTTTATGAAAAAAATTTTTTAATTTCACGAATTTCGAGGATTTCAAGAGAATGGTATTTTTTAACACCTAGTATTTTTTCAATATTACAGTTTTTTACAAAAAAGAAATATTAATTCTACGGATTTTGAGGATATTTAGTGAATGGTTCGGTTTTTCTAATCACCCAGTATTTTTTAATTAGTACAGTTTTTCTACAGCCTATTGCGAAAAATGTCATAAAAGTTTCAATTCCATGAATTTTGAGGAATTTTAGAGAACGGTTCGGTTTTTTTAAACACTGGATATTTTAATTAGTATAGTTTTTTTTTACAGCTGTCGCCGACTTGACCTTTTTTTGGAATGGTTCGGTTCTTTAAAGGTCCTGTATTGTTCTCATTAAAAGAGTTTCCAAATAGACCATTGTTAAAAGTTTCATCAAAGGAATATTATACTTCCGTGAAGGTTTCTAGAAATCGGTTCGGTTTTTTTAAACACGCAGCAGTTTTTTAATTAATATAGTTTTCTTACAGGCCATTGTGAAAAGTTTCATAAGAAAATATTCCATGAATTGTGAGGATTTTTAGAGAATGGTTTGGTTTTTTTAAACACCCTGTATTTTTTTATTAGTATAATTTTTTTACAATCGTGAAAAGTTTCATAAAAAAAAATTAAATTCCATAATTTTTGTGGATCTAGAGAATGGTTTTTTATTTTACACCCTGTATTTTTTCATAAGTATGTATTTGTATACATATAATAATACCTAAATATGTATTTTTTATAGTTTTTTTACAAAGTATTGTAAAAAGTTTTGTCAAAAACCAAAAAAGAATTTAAAATTCCAAGTTTTAAGGATTTTTAGAATGATTCGATTTTTTAAACATCCAGTATTTTTTCATAAGTAAAATGTAAAATATGTAAAATGTTTCAACAAAAAAAAATTGTTTAGTTCCATGAATTTTGAGGATTTATAGATAATGGTTCGGTTTTTTAAACACCCTGTATTTTTTAATTAGTATAGTTTTTCTGCAGACTATTGCAAAAAGTTTAATAAAAAAAATTAATTCCATGAATTTTGAGGATTATTAGAGAATAGTTCGGTTTTTTTAAACATTCTGTATTTTGTCATTAGCATAGTTTTTGTACAAAATATTGTAAATAGTTTCATCAAAACAAACTTTTGTAATTCCATGTATTTTGGGAGTTTCAATATTGGTTCAGTTTTCTTAAACAACCTGTATTGTTCTCATTAAAATAGTCTCAATATAGACCACTGTTAAAAGTTTCATCTAAGAAATATTATACTTCCATGAACGTTTCTAGAGAACGGTTCGGTTTTTTTAAACACGCAGCAGTTTTTTAATTAGTATAGTTTTTTTTACATACCATTGTGAAAAGTTTCATAAAAAAATATTCCATGAATTGTGAGGATTCTTAGAGAATGGTTTGGTTTCGTTAAACACCCTCTATTTTTTCAATAGTATAATTTTTTTACAATCGTGAAAAGTTTCATAAAAAAAAATAAATTCCATAAATTTTGTGGATCTAGAGAATGGTTCTTTATTTTACACCCTGTATTTTATCAGAAGTATGTATTTGTATACAGATAATAATACCTAAGTATGTATTTTTTCTAGTTTTTTTACAAATTATTGTAAAAACTTTCATCAAAAACCAAAAAAGAACGCCAAACGTGTAGGTGCCATAAATTTTGAGGATTTTTAGAGAATGGTTCGGTTTTCTAAAACACCCAGCATTTTTTCATTAGGGTAGTTTTTTTGCAGTCTATTGTGAAAAGTTTTATGAAAAAAAATTTTTAATTCCATGAATTTCAAGGATTTCAAGAGAATGGTTCGGTATTTTTAAACACCCAGTATTTTTTCATTATTACAGTTTTTTTTACAGCCTATTGTGAAAGGTGTCTAAAAAAAGAAATATTAATTCCACGAATTTTGAGGATATTTAGAGAATGGTTCGGTTTTTTAAAACACCCAGTATTTGTTCATTAGTATGGTCTTTTTTGCAGACTATTGCGATAAGTTTCATAAAAAAAAATTTAATTCCATGAATTTTGAGGATTATTAGACAATGGTTCGGTTTTTTTAAACACCCTGTTTTATTTCATTATTACAGATTTTTACATTCTATTGTGAAAGGTGTCTACAAAAAAAATATATTAATTCCTTAAATTTTGATGATTTTTAGGGAATGGTTCGTTTTTTTTAAACATCCTGTATTTTTTCAGTAGGGTAGTTTTTTGCAGCCTTTTGTGAAAGGTTTTGTAAAAATTTTTTTTTAATTCCATGAATTTCGAGGATATCAAGAGAATGGTTCGGTATTTTTAAAAACCCAGTATTTTTTCATTATTACAGTTTTTTTTACAGCCTATTGTGAAAGGTGTCTAAAAAAAGAAATATTAATTCCACGAATTTTGAGGATATTTAGAGAATGGTTCGGTTTTTTTAAACACCCAGTATTTGTTCATTAGGATAGTCTTTTTGCAGACTATTGCGATAAGTTTCATAAAAAAAAAATTTATTCCATTAATTTTGAGGATTATTTGAAAATGGTTCGGTTTTGTAAAACACCCTGCATTTTTTAATAAGGGTAGTTTTTTTGCAGCCTATTGGGAAAGGTGTCATAACAAAAATATTAATTCCATAAATTTTGAGGATTTTTAGGGAATGGTTCGATTTTTTGTAAACACCCAGTAGTTTTTTAATTAGTAAAGTTTTCTTACAGACCATTGTGAAAAGTTTCATTAAAAAATATTCCATGAATTGTGAGGATTCTTAGAGAATGGCTTGGTTTTGTTAAACACCCTGTATTCTTTCATTAGGGTAGTTTTTTTATAGTGTATTGCGAAAAGTGTCGTTAAAACAAAATTTTCAATTCCACGAATTTCGATGATTTTAGAGAATAGTTCGGTTTTTTTAATTACCCAGTATTTTTTAATTAGTACAGTATTTTCTAATTAGTGCAGTTTTTTTGCAACTTACTGCATTTGTTAATAAGGGCATTTTTTTTGCAGCCTATTGTGAAAGGTGTCATAACAAAAATATTAATTCCATAAATTTTGAGGATTTTTAGGGAATGGTTCGGTTTTTTGTAAACACCCAGTAGTTTCTTAATTAGTAAAGTTTTCTTACAGACCATTGTGAAAAGTTTCATTAAAAAATATTCCATGAATTGTGAGGATTCTTAGAGAATGGTTTGGTTTTGTTAAACACCCTGTATATTTTCATTATTACAGTTTTTTTACAGCCTATTGTGAAAGGTGTCTACAAAAAGAAATATTAATTCCACGAATTTTGAGGATTTTTAGAGAATGGTTCGGTTCTCTTAAACACTGGATATTTTCATTAGTATATATTTTTTATTACCAGCCTATTGCAAAAAGAGTTTACAAAAAAAAATTTTTATTCCACGAAATTTGAGGATTTCAAGAGAATGCTTCGGTTTTTTTAAACCCCCCGTATTTTTAATTAGTATAGTTTTTCTGCAGACTATCGCGAAGAGCTTCAGATAAAAAAAAGAATTTTTAAATCCACGAATTTTGAGGATTTTTAGATAAGGGTTCGGTTTTTTTAAACACCCCGTATTTTGTTAGACAATTAGTGCGGTAAGAGACCCCGACTGAAGTTTCGTAAAAAAAAAATTTCAGTTCCCTTAATTTTGACATTTTTTTAGCGTTCGACATTTTTCCAACACTTTGTATATAAAACGGTCTTTCGCACGTCAGACGACCCCTCCGAAGCGAAAAAACCGAAAATTTCCTCGAATCTGTAATTTTTATTTTTTTCTCGTCAATTTTTATCGGAACACCCCGTACATCGAGCTTTTTTGAGTCGCACTGTATATACGCGAAGCGCCTCGAAAAATTTGAAGAGCGCCACATTGCTGACGTCACTATTACCCCGTCTGGGTGCGGATTTATGCAAATTTCGATACAAAAACGACCTCAAAACCCAGCGCTCGCATAACAGAAAGTATCTAGAGACTTCAAATTTACCGTTTTCGGCCTTCGGGGGGCTCTGATCGGCCCATTTAGCGAAATTTTCTATGTTTTAATCTGAACTGTCACCACTCGTCGTTTGACGTTTCTGAAGGTGGCGCTCCCGGCGGAGTGCAGTCTACCAAATTTTTTATATTTTCACTATAAAATCGAATTTTAAACCCAGATCTGAGGCACGCGGGATATTGTAGAAGGTTCAAAGTTTACGTTTCGATATGGTTTTATGGAAATAAAGGGGTACTTACTATGAAGAATGTAATCGTTTTGAAGTTTTTGTAATGACTGGCGTTTGCCTTGCTCTTCCTTCCCGTTTCGGTCGTTATTTTTGCACATTTCCATCTAAAAACGAACTCAAAACCCAGCGCTCGCATAACATAAAGTATCTAGAGACTTTAAATTTACCTTTTCTGGTCTTTGCGGGCCTCCGATCGGCCCATTTAGCGAAATTTTCTATGTTTTATTCTGAACTGTCACCATTCGCCGTTTGACGTTTCTGAAGGTCGCGCTCCCGGCAGAGTGCAGTCGACCAAATTTTCTATATTTTCACTATAAAATTGATTTTTAAACTCATACCTGAGGCACGCGGGATATTGTAGAAGGTTCAAAGTTTACGTTTCGATATGGCTATATGGAAATAAAGGGGTACTTACTTTGGAGAATGTAACCGTTTCGTAATTTTTGTGATGTCGGCCATTTGCCTTGCTGTCGTTTGCCGTCTGGGTTGTTATTTTTGCACATTTCCATCTAAAAACGAACTCAAAACCCAGCGCTCGCATAACAGAAAGTATCTAGAGACTTTAAATTTACCTTTTCTGGCTTTTGCGGGCCTCCGATCGGCCCATTCAGCGAAATTTCTTACGTTTTCTTGGGAGATGTCACCGCACCGCTCCGTCGGACTCGAAGTTTGACGTTTCTGAAGGCCGATCTGAAACGTGCGTGGACGCATATTTTCACTATTTTCGCAATAAAATCGAATTTTACACCCAGATCTGAGGCACGCGACACATTGTAGAAGGTTCAAAGTTTACGTTTCGATATGGCTTGGTGGAAAGGAATGCGGGAAAATACGAAAATATCGAATCCGAAATAGTTTGACGTCTAAATATATTTCACACTGAACAACTGACGTTTCTCTGATTCCCAACCGATAAGCTCCGCCCGCGCTATATCCATCTCGGTCGCCGAGAACGGCTGGCGAGGACCCTACAAAAAACGGAAAATTTACCTAGAAAAACGCGAAAAACGGTCTGCCGAGCGCCTCGTCGCGACGAAGAAAGGTTCAAATAAACCGATTCGCCCGCGGCGGCGTCGCCGGAAGGCTCGCGTAAAATACCTGGCGCGAAGCAAAATCGGCCTCCGAGCGGTCGCGGGACTTCCGATAAGGGGCGTTTTTTTCGACTTTTGTCTCGTTCCCTCGCGAAAATCGAGATGTAGCGTCCGCAGACCTCCGGAAAAACGCAAAATTCGCCCGGGAAAAAGTAAAAAGAAGCGATCAAAATACGCCTAAGCTACGCAGGAAGGACCGAACTCGACTCCGCCCGTACTCGCCTTAGTGGCGGTAAAATGCCACTTTTTCGCCACCCCGGTGGGAGCGAGAAAAAACAACGGATTTTAATAATATAGAACTAGAAAGGTGGTAAGTCGGCTATCGCCGACTTGACCTTTCTTGGGATGGTGGACACCGGATATTTTCACTATCATAGTTTTTCTGCAAACTATTGCGAGGAGTTTCAGAAAAAGAAATTTTTGAATCCATGAATTTTGAGGATTATTTGAGAATGGTTCGGTTTTTTTAAACACCCTGAATTGTTCTCATTAAAATAGTTTCATCAAAGGAATATTATACTTCCATGTCAGTTTCAATTATCGCAGGTGCAGATCAGCAGTATGATCTGTCCTTTAATTTAATACATTTTAAAATTTTTGGTTACAATATTATACACTCTTGTATGTTTATCACTATCAATTGTCGTAGGTGCAGATCAGCAGTATGATGTGTTCTTTTATTTAACATTTCTCAAAATTGTTAAATACATAAGTTATGCTTTTCTGTTTTTTATCAATTATCGTAGGCGCAGGTCAGCAGTATGATCTGTTCTTTCATTTAACACTTCTAAAAATTTTTGTTTATAATATTATGCACGCTTTTATTTTTATGACTATCAATTATCGTATGTGCAGATCAGCAGTATGATCTGTTTTATTATTTAACACTTCTCAAATTTGTATAGTATATTAGTTACGCTTGTTTATTTTTTATCAATTATCGTAGATGCAATTCAGCAGTAGAGAATGGTTCGGTTTTTTTAAACATCCTGCATTTTTTCGTTAGGGTAGTTTTTCTGCGGAATATTGCAAAAAGTTTCATAAAAATATAAATTAATTCCATGAATTTTGAGGATTATTAGGGAATAGTTCGGTTATTTAAACATTCTGTATTTTGTCATTAACATAGTTTTTATACAAAACATTGTAAATAGTTTCATCAAAACAAACTTTTGTAATTCCATGCATTTTGGGAGTTTCAATATTGGTTCAGTTTTCTTAAACACCCTGTATTGTTCTCATTAAAATAGTCTCTATATAGACCATTGTTAAAAGATTCATCAAAGTAATATTATACTTCCATGAATGGTTCGGTTTTTGTAAATATCCATTAGTTTTTTAATTAGTATAATTTTCTTACAGACCATTGTGAAAAGTTTCATAAAAAAATATTCCATGAATTGTGAGGATTCTTAGAGAATGATTCGGTTTTTTTAAACACCCTGTTTTGTTCTCATTAAAATAGTTTCCATATTCCATTGTTAAAAGTTTCATCAAAGAAATATTTATACTTCCATGACAGTTTCAATTATCGCAGGTGCAGATCAGCAGTATGATCTGTTCTTTAATTTAATACATTTTAAAATTTTTGGTTATAATATTATGCACTCTTGAATTTTTATCACTATCAATTGTCGTAGGTGCAGATCAGCAGTATGATCTGTTCTTTTATTTAACATTTCTCAAAATTGTTAAATACATTAGTTATGCTTTTCTGTTTTTTATCAATTATCGTCGGCATAGATTAGCAGTATGATCTGTTCTATTATTTAACACTTCTCAAATTGTCTATCTTTTATCAATTATCGTAGATAATAAACACCCAGTATTTTGTCATTAGTATATTTTTCTAACAGAACATTGTAAAAAGTTTAATAAAAAAAAATTTTCAATTCCAGGAATTTTGAGGACTTTTAGAGAATGGTTCGGTTTTGTTAAACACCCTGTATTTGCTCATTAGTATAACTTTTTTACAATCGTGAAAAGTTTCATAAAAAAATTTAAATTCCATAAATTTTGTGGATCTAGAGAATGGTTCTTTATTTTACACGCTGTATTTTTTCATAAGTATGTGTTTATATACACACAATAATACCAAAGTATATATTTTTATAGTTTTTTACAAACTATTGTAAAAAATTTCATCACAAATCAAAAAAGAATTTTCAATTCCAGGTTTTAAGAATTTTTAGAATGATTCGATTTTTTTAAACATCCAGTATTTTTTAATTAGTATAGTTTTTCTGCAGACTATTGCGATAAGTTTTATAAAAAAACGTTTAATTCCATGTATTTTGAGGATTTTCAGTGAATGGTTCGGTTTTTTTAAACACTCTATATTTTTTCATTATTACAGTTTTTTTACAGCCTATTGTGAAAAGTGTCTACAAAAAAAATATATTAATTCCATAAATTGCGAGGATTTCAAGAGAATGGTTCGGTTTCGGTTAAACACCCAGTATTTTTTCATTAGTATGGTTTTTCTGCAGACTATTGCGATTAGTTTCATAAAAAAAAATTAATTCCATGAATTTTGAGGATTATTAGACAATGGTTCGGTTTTTTTAAACACCCTGTATTATTTCATTATTACAGTTTTTTACATTCTATTGTGAAAGGTGTCTACAAAAAAAATATATTAATTCCTTAAATTTCGATGATTTTTAGGGAATGGTTCGTTTTTTTTAAACATCCTGTATTTTTTTCAGTAGGGTAGTTTTTTGCAGCCTTTTGTGAAAAGTTTTGTAAAAAAATTTTTTAATTCCATGAATTTCGAGGATATCAAGAGAATGGTTCGATATTTTTAAACACCCAGTATTTTTTCATTATTACAGTTTTTTTTACAGCCTATTGTGAAAGGTGTCTAAAAAAAGAAATATTAATTCCACGAATTTTGAGGATATTTAGAGAATGGTTCGGTTTTTTTTAAACACCCAGTATTTGTTCATTAGTAAAGTCTTTTTGCAGACTATTGCGATAAGTTTCATAAAAAAAAATTTATTCCATGAATTTTGAGGATTATTAGAAAATGGTTCGGTTTTGTAAAACACCCTACATTTTTTTAATAAGGGTAGTTTTTTTGCAGCCTATTGTGAAAGGTGTCATAACAAAAATATTATTAATTCCATAAATTTTGAGGATTTTTAGGGAATGGTTCGGTTTTTTGTAAACACCCAGTAGTTTTTTAATTAGTAAAGTTTTCTTACAGACCATTGTGAAAAGTTTTATTAAAAAATATTCCATGAATTGTGAGGATTCTTAGAGAATGGTTTGGTTTTGTTAAACACCCTGTATTTTTTCATTATTACAGTTTGTTTTACAGCCTATTGTGAAAGGTGTCTGCAAAACGAAATATTAATTCCACGAATTTTGAGGATTTTTAGAGAATGGTTCGGTTCTCTTAAACACTGGATATTTTCATTAGTATATATTTTTTATTAACAGCCTATTGCAAAAAGTGTTTACAAAAAAAAAAATTAATTCCACGAAATTTGAGGATTTCAAGAGAATGGTTCGGTTTTTTTAAACCCCCTGTATTTTTAATTAGTATAGTTTTTCTGCAGACTATCGCAAAGAGTTTCAGAAAAAAAAAGGAATTTTTAAATCCACGAATTTTGAGGATTTTTAGATAAGGGTTCGGTTTTTTTAAACACCCCGTATTTTGTTCGATAATTAGTGCGGTAAGAGACCACCGACTGAAGTTTCGTAAAAAAAAAAATTTCAGTTCCCTTAATTTTGACATTTTTTTAGCGTTCGACATTTTTCCAACACTTTGTATATAAAACGGTCTTTCGCACGTCAGACGACCCCTCCGAAGCGAAAAAACCGAAAATTTCCTCGAATCTGTAATTTTTATTTTTTTCTCGTCAATTTTTATCGGAACACCCCGTACATCGAGCTTTTTTGAGTCGCACTGTATATACGCGGAGCGTCTCGAAAAATTTGAAGAGCGCCACATTGCTGACGTCACTGTTACCCCGTCTGGGTGCGGGTTTATGCAAATTTCGATACAAAAACGACCTCAAAATCCAGCGCTCGCATACCAGAAAGTATCTAGAGACTTCAAATTTACCGTTTTCGGCTTTCGGGGGGCTCCGATCGGCCCATTTAGCGAAATTTTTTATGTTTTAATCTGAACTGTCACCACTCGTCGTTTGACGTTTCTGAAGGTGGCGCTCCCGGCGGAGTGCAGTCTACCAAATTTCTTATATTTTCACTATAAAATCGAATTTTAAACCCAGATCTGAGGCACGCGGGATATTGTAGAAGGTTCAAAGTTTACGTTTCGATATGGTTTTATGGGAATAAAGGGGTACTTACTTTGGAGAATGTAATCGTTTTGAAGTTTTTGTGATGACTGGCATTTCCCTTGCTCTTCGCTCCCGTCTTGGTTGTTATTTTTGCACATTTCCATCTAAAAACGAACTCAAAACCCGGCGCTCGCATAACAGAAAGTATCTAGAGACTTCAAACTTACCTTTTCTGGCTTTTGCGGGCCTCCGATCGGCCCATTTAGCGAAATTTCTTACGTTTTATTGGGAGCTGTCAATACACCACACCGTCCGGCTAGCCGCTTGAGGTTTAGGACGGCCGAGCGAACACGAATGCCGCCGAACGTGTAGGTGCCGCAAATTATCTATATTTTCACTATAAAATCGAATATTAAACCCAGATCTGAGGCACGCGGGATATTGTAGAAAGTTCAAAGTTTACGTTTCGATATGGCTTTATGGAAATAAATGGGTACTTACTTTGGAGAATGTAATCGTTTTGAAGTTTTTGTAATGACTGGCGTTTGCCTTGCTCTTCCCTCCCGTCTCGGTCGTTATTTTTGCACATTTCCATCTAAAAATGAACTCAAAACTCAGCGCTCGCATAACAGAAATATCTAGAGACTTTAAATTTACCTTTTCTGGCCTTGGCGGGCCTCCCATCGGCCCATTTAGCGAAATTTCCTGTGTTTTATTCTGAACTGTCACCCAGTCGCCGTTTGACGTTTCCGAAGGGCGTGAGAATTTTCGCTATTTTCACTATAAAATCGAATTTCAAACTCATACCTGAGGCACGCGGGATATTGTAGAAGATTCAAAGTTTACGTTTCGATATGGTTTTATGGAAATAAAGGTGTACTTACTTTGGAGAATGTAATCGTTTTGAAATTTTTGTGATGTCAGCCATTTGCCTTGCCGTCTTTTCCCGTCTGGGTTGTTATTTTTGCACATTTCCATCTAAAAACGAACTGAAAACCCAGCGCTCGCATAACAGAAAGTATCTAGAGACTTTAAATTTACCTTTTCTGGCCTTTGCGGGCCTCCGATCGGCCCATTCAGCGAAATTTCTTACGTTTTCTTGGGAGATGTCACCGCACCGCACCGTCGGGCTCGAAGTTTGACGTTTCTGAAGGCCGATCGCCGGACAAACGTGCGTGGACGCATATTTTCACTATTTTCGCAATAAAATCGAATTTTACACCCAGATCTGAAGCACGCGGGATATTGTAGAAGGTTCAAAGATTACGTTTCGATATGGCTTTGTGGAAGGGAATGCGGGAAAATACGAAAATATCGAATCCGAAATAGTTTGACGCCTAAATATATTTCGCACTGAACAACTGACGTTTCTCTGATTCCCAACCGATAAGCTCCGCCCGCGCTATATCCATCTCGGTCGCCGAGAAACGCCGGCGAGGACCCTACGAAAAACGGAAAATTTACCTAGAAAAACGCGAAAAACGGCCCTCCGGGCGCCTCGTCGCCACGGCGAAAGGACGAATGAAGCCTCCCGGCCCGCCGCCGCGTCGCCGGAAGGCTCGCGTAAAATACCTCGCGCGAAGCAAAATCGGCCTCGGAGCGGTCGCGGGACTTCCGATAAGGGGCGTTTTTTTCGACTTTTGTCTCGTTCCCTCGCGAAAATCGAAATGTAGCGTCCGCAGACCTCCGGAAAAACGGAAATTTCATAAAAAAAAATAAATTCCATAAATTTTGTGGATCTAGAGAATGGTTCTTTACTTTACACCCTGTATTTTTTCATAAGTATGTATTTGTATACACATAATAATACCTAAGTATGTATTTTTTATAGTTTTTTTACAAACTATTGCAAAAAGTTTCATCAAAAATCAAAAAAGAACGCCGAACGTGTAGGTGCCATAAATTTTGAGGATTTTTAGAGAATGGTTCGGTTTTTTTAAACACCCTATATTGTTCTCATTATAATAGTTTCCATATAGACCATTGTTAAAAGTTTCATCAAAGAAATATTAATACTTCCATGACAGTTTCAATTATCGCAGGTGCAGATCAGCAGTATGATCTGTTCTTTTATTTAACATTTCTCAAAATTGTTAAATACCTTAGCTATGCTTTTCTGTATTTTATCAATTATTGTAGGTGCAGATCAGCAGTATGATCTGTTCTTTCATTTAACACTTCTTAAAATTTTTGTTTATAATATTATGCACACTTCTATATTTATGACTATTAATTATCGTAGGTGCAGATCAACAGTATGATCTGTTCTATTATTTAACACTTCTCAAATTTGTTGCCTATATTAGTTACGCTTGTCTATCTTTTATCAATTATCGTAGATGCAGATCAGCAGTAGAGAATGATTCGGTTCTTTTAAACACCCAGTATTTTGTTATTAGTATATTTTTCCTACAGAACATTATAAAAAGTATCATCAAAAAAAATTTTTAATTCCAGGAATTTTGAGGACTTTTAGAGAATGGTTTGGTTTTGTTAAACACCCTGTATTTGCTCATTAGTATAACTTTTTTCATAAGTATGTATTTGTATACACATAATAATACCTAAGTATGTATTTTTTATAGTTTTTTTTACAAACTATTGCAAAAAGCTTCATCAAAAATCAAAAAAAAAATTTTTTATTCCAAGTTTTAAGGATTTTTAAGAATGATTCGATTTTTTTAAACATCCATTATTTTTTCATTAGTATAGTTTTCCTTCAGAATATTATGTAAAATGTTTCATCAAAAAAATTTTTTAATTCCACGAATTTTTAGGATTTTTAGAGAATGGTTCGGTTTTTGTAAACACTAAGTATTTTTTCATTAGGTTAGTTTTTTATAGTGTATTGCGAAAAGTGTCGTTAAAACAAAATTTTGAATTCCACGAATTTCGATGATTTTAGAGAATAGTTCGGTTTTTTTAATTACCCAGTATTTTTAATTAGTACAGTATTTTCTAATTAGTACAGTTTTTTTGCAACTTATTGCGAAAAGTGACAAAAAAATGTTCAATTCCCTGAATTTAGAGGAATTTTAGATAATGGTTCGGTTTTTTTGAACCTCCTGAATTTTTTCATTATTACTGTTTTTTTACAGCCTATTGTGAAGTTTTATCAAAAAAAAGTTTTTAATTCCATGAATTTCGAGGATTTCAAGAGAATGGTTCGGTTTTTTTAAACACCCAGTATGTTTTAATTAGTATAGTTTTTCTGCAGACTATTGCGATAAGTTTTATAAAAAAAACATTAATTCCATGTATTTTGAGGATTTTTAGTGAATGATTAGGTTTTTTTAAACACTCTATATTTTTTCATCATTACAGTTTTTTTACAGCTTATTGTGAAAAGTGTCTACAAAAAAAAAAATTATTCCATAAATTGCGAGGATTTCAAGAGAATGGTTAGGTTTTTTTAAACACCCAGTATTTTTTAATTAGTATAGCGTTTCTGCAGACTATTGTGATAAGTTTTATAAAAAAAACATTAATTCCATGTATTTTGAGGATTTTTAGAGAATGGTTCGGTTTTTGTAAACACTCTGTATTTTTTCATTATTACTGTTTTTTTACAGCCTATTGTGAAAAGTGTCTACAAAAAAAAATATATTAATTCCATAAATTTCGAGGATTTCAAGAGAATGGTTCGGTTTTTTTAAACACCCAGTATTTTTTCATTATTACAGTTTTTCTTACAGCCTATTGTGATATATTTTTTAACAGTCTATTGCAAAAAGTGTTTGCAAAAAAAATTTTCAATTCCACGAATTTTGAGGATTTCAAGAGAACGGTTCGGTTTTTTTAAACCCCCTGTATTTTTTAATTAGTATAGTTTTTCTGCAGACCATTGCGAAGAGTTTCAGAAAAAGAAATTTTTAAATCCATGAGTTTTGAGGATTATTTGAGAATGGTTCGGTTTTTTTGAACACCCTGTATTGTTCTCATTAAAATAGTTTCCATATAGACCATTGTTAAAAGTTTCATCAAAGAAATATTATACTTCCATGACTGTTTCAATTATCGCAGGTGCAGATCAGCAGTATGATCTGTTCTTTAATTTAATACATTTTAAAATTTTTGGTTATAATATTATGCACTCTTGTATTTTTATCACTATCAATTGTCGTAGGTGCAGATCATCAGTATGATCTGTTCATTTATTTAACGCTTCTCAAATTTGTCACCTATATTAGTTACGCTTGTCTGTCTTTTATCAATTATCGTAGATGCAGATCAGCAGTAGAGAATGGTTCGGTTTTTTTAAGCACCCAGTATTTTTTTATTAGTATAGTTTTCCTTCACAATATGTAAAATGTTTCATCAAAAAAAATTTATTCTACGAATTTTGAGGAGTTTTAGAGAATGGTTCGGTTTTTTAAACACCCTGCATTGTTTCATTAGGGTAGTTTTTGGCAGCCTATTCTGAAAAGTTTTATGAAAAAAAATTTTTAATTCCAAAAATTTCGAGGATTTCAAGAAAATGGTTCGGTATTTTTAAACACCCAGTATTTTTTCAATATTACAGTTTTTTTTACAGCCAATTGTGAAAGGTGTCTAAAAAAAGAAATATTAATTCTACAGATTTTGAGGATATTTAGAGAATGGTTCGGTTTTTCCAATCACCCAGTATTTTTTAATTAGTATAGTTTTTCTGCAGACTATTGCGATAAGTTTTATAAAAAAAAGTTTAATTCCATGTATTTTGAGGATTTTTAGTGAATGGTTAGGTTTTTTTAAACACTCTATATTTTTTCATCATTACAGTTTTTTTACAGCAACATTTCTCAAAATTGTTAAATACATTAGTTATGCTTTTCTGTTTTTTATCAATTATTGTAGGTGCAGATCAGCAGTATGATGTTTTTTCATTTAACACTTCTTAAAATTTTTATTTATAATATTATGCACGCTTCTATTTTTATGACTATTAATTATCGTATGTGCAGATCAGCAGTATGATCTGTTCTATTATTTAACACTTCTCAAATTTGTTACCTATATTAGTTACGCTTGTCTGTCTTTTATCAATTATCGTAGATGCAGATCAGCAGTAGAGAATCGTTCGGTTTTTTAAACACCCTGTATTGTTCTCATTAAAATAGTTTCCACATAGACCATTGTTAAAAGTTTCATCAAAGAAATATTATACTTCCATGACAGTTTCAATTATCGCAGGTGCAGATCAGCAGTATGATCTGTTCTTTAATTTAATACATTTTAAAATTTTTGGTTACAATATTATACACTCTTGTATTTTTATCACTATCAATTGTCGTAGGTACAGATCAGCAGTATGATCTGTTCTTTTATTTAACATTTGTCAAAATTGTTAAATACATTAGTTATGCTTTTCTGTTTTTTATCAATTATCGCAGGTGCAGATCAGCAGTATGATCTGTTCTTTAATTTAATACATTTTAAAATTTTTGGTTACAATATTATACACTCTTGTATTTTTATGACTATTAATTATCGTAGGTGCAGATCAGCAGTATGATCTGTTCTATTATTTAACACTTCTCAAATTGTCTATCTTTTATCAATTATCGTAGATGCAGATCAGCAGTAGAGAATGGTTCGGTTTTTTAAAACACCCAGTATTTTGTCATTAGTATATTTTTCCTACAGAACATTGTAAAAAGTTTCATAAAAAAAAAATTTCAATTCCAGGAATTTTGAGGACTTTTAGAGAATGGTTTGGTTTTGTTAAACATCCTATATTTGCTCATTAGTATAACTTTTTTACAATCGTGAAAAGTTTCATCAAAAAAATTAAATTCCATAAATTTTGTGGATCTAGAGAATGGTTCTTTATTTTACACCCTGTATTTTTTCATAAGTATGTGTTTATATACAAATAATAATACCAACGTATATATTTGCAAAAAGCTATTGCAAAAAGTTTCATCTAAAATAAAAAAAAAAAAAATTATTCCAAGTTTTAAGGATTTTTTAGAATGATTCGATTTTTTTAAACATCCAGTATTTTTACATGAGTATAGTTTTCCTTCAGAATATTATGTAAAATGTCTCATAAAAAAAAATTTTTAATTCCACGAATTTTGAGGATTTTTAGAGAATGGTTCGGTTTTTGTAAACACTAAGTATTTTTTCATTAGGTTAGTTTTTTTATAGTGTATTGCGAAATGTCGTTAAAACAAAATTTTCAATTCCACGAATTTCGATGATTTTAGAGAATAGTTCGGTTTTTTTAATTACCCAGTATTTTTTAATTAGTACAGTATTTTCTAATTAGTACAGTTTTTTTGCAACTTATTGCGAAAAGTGACATAAAAAAAATTTTCAATTCCCTGAATTTGGAGGAATTTTAGATAATGGTTCGGTTTTTTTGAACCTCCTCTATTTTTTCATTATTACAGGTTTTTTTACAGCCTATTGTGAAAAGTTTTATCAAAAAAAATTTTTAATTCCATGAATTTCGAGGATTTCAAGAGAATGGTTCGTTTTTTTTTAAAAAATTTTCAATTCCACGAATTTCGATGATTTTAGAGAATAGTTCGGTTTTTTTTAATTACCCAGTATTTTCTAATTAGTACAGTTTTTTTGCAACTTCTTGCGAAAAGTGACAAAAAAAATTTTCAATTCCCTGAATTTGGAGGAATTTTAGATAATGGTTCGGTTTCTTCGAACCTTCTGTATTTTTTCATTATTACAGTTTTTTTACAGCCTATTGTGAAAAGTTTTATCAAAAAAAATTTTAATTCCATGAATTTCGAGGATTTCAAGAGAATGGTTCGTTTTTTTTAAACACCCAGTATTTTTTAATTAGTATAGTTTTTCTGCAGACTATTGCGATAAATTTTATAAAAAAAGTTTAATTCCATGTATTTTTAGGATTTTTAGTGAATGGTTAGGTTTTTTAAACACTCTATATTTTTTCATCGTTACAGTTTTTTTACAGCCTATTGTGAAAAGTGTCTGCAAAAAAAAATATTAATTCCATAAATTGCGAGGATTTCAAGAGAATGGTTCGGTTTCGGTTAAACACCCAGTATTTTTTCATTAGTATGGTTTTTCTGCAGACTATTGCGATTAGTTTCATAAAAAAAATTTAATTCCATGAATTTTGAGGATATTTAGAAAATGGTTCGGTTTTTTTAAACACCCTGTATTATTTCATTATTACAGTTTTTTTTCAATCTATTGTGAAAGGTGTCTACAAAAAATATGTTAATTCCTTAAATTTTGATGATTTTTAGGGAATGGTTCGTTTTTTTTAAACATCCTGTATTTTTTCAGTAGGGTAGTTTTTTGCAGCCTTTTGTGAAAAGTTTTGTAAAAAAAAATTTTTAATTCCATGAATTTCGAGGATATCAAGAGAATGGTTCGATATTTTTAAACACCCAGTATTTTTTCATTATTACAGTTTTTTTACAGCCTATTGTGAAAGGTGTCTAAAAAAAGAAATATTAATTCCACGAATTTTGAGGATATTTAGAGAATGGTTCGGTTTTTTTAAACACCCAGTATTTATTCAATAGTATAGTCTTTTTGCAGACTATTGCGATAAGTTTCATAAAAAAAAATTAATTCCATGAATTTTGAGGATTATTAGAAAACGGTTCGGTTCTGTAAAACACCCTGCATTTTTTTAATAAGGGTAGTTTTTTGCAGCCTATTGTGAAAGGTGTCATAACAAAAATATTAATTCCATAAATTTTGTCGTTTTTTAGGGAATGGTTCGGTTTTGTAAAACACCCTGCATTTTTTAATAAGGGTAGGTTTTTTGCAGCCTATTGTGAAAGGTGTCATAACAAAAATATTAATTCCATAAATTTTGAGGATTTTTAGGGAATGGTTCTATTTTTTGTAAACACCCAGTAGTTTTTTAATTAGTAAAGTTTTCTTACAGACCATTGTGAAAAGTTTCATTAAAAAATATTCCATGAATTGTGAGGATTCTTAGAGAATGGTTTGGTTTTGTTAAACACCCTGTATTTTTTCATTATTACAGTTTTTTTTACAGCCTATTGCGAAAAGTGTCTACAAAAAGAAATATTAATTCCACGAATTGTGAGGATTTTTAGAGAACGGTTCGGTTCTCTTAAACACTGGATATTTTCATTAGTATATATTTTATTTTTAACAGCCTATTGCAAAAAGTGTTTAAAAAAAAAATTTTAATTCCACGAAATTTGAGGATTTCAAGAGAATGGTTCGGTTTTTTTAAACCCCCTGTATTTTTAATTAGTATAGTTTCTCTGCAGACTATCGCGAAGAGTTTCAGAAAAAAATAGGAATTTTTAAATCCACGAATTTTGAGGATTTTTAGATAAGGGTTCGGTTTTTTTAAACACCCCGTATTTTGTTCGATAATTAGTGCGGTAAGAGACCCCCGACTGAAGTTTCGTAAAAAAAAATTTCAGTTCCCTTAATTTTGACATTTTTTTTAGCGTTCGACATTTTTCCAACACTTTGTATATAAAACGGTCTTTCGCACGTCAGACGACCCCTCCGAAGCGAAAAAACCGAAAATTTCCTCGAATCTGTAATTTTTATTTTTTTCTCGTCAATTTTTATTGGAACACCCCGTACATCGAGCTTTTTTGAGTCGCACTGTATATGCCTCGAAAAATTTGAAGAGCGCCACATTGCTGACGTCACTGTTATCCCGTCTGGGTGCGGATTTATGCAAATTTCGATACAAAAACGACCTCAAAATCCAGCGCTCGCATAACAGAAAGTATCTAGAGACTTCAAATTTACCGTTTTCGGCCTTCGGGGGGCTCCGATCGGCCCATTTAGCGAAATTTCCTATGTTTTAATCTGAACTGTCACCACTCGTCGTTTGACGTTTCTGAAGGTGGCGCTCCCGGCGGAGTGCAGTCTACCAAATTTTTTATATTTTCACTATAAAATCGAATTTTAAACCCAGATCTGAGGCACGCGGGATATTGTAGAAGGTTCAAAGTTTACGTTTCGATATGGTTTTATGGGAATAAAGGGGTACTTACTTTGGAGAATGTAATCGTTTTGAAGTTTTTTTGATGACTGGCATTTCCCTTGCTCTTCGCTCCCGTCTTGGTTGTTATTTTTGCACATTTCCATCTAAAAACGAACTCAAAACGCAGCGCTCGCATAACAGAAAGTATCTAGAGACTTCAAACTTACCTTTTCTGGCTTTTGCGGGCCTCCGATCGGCCCATTTAGCGAAATTTCTTACGTTTTCTTGGGAGATGTCACCGCATCGCACCGTCGGTCTCGAAGTTTGACGTTTCTGAAGGCCGATGGTCGGGCGAACGTGTGTGGACGCATATTTTCACTATTTTCGGTATAAAATCGAATTTCAAACCCAGATCTGAAATACGAAAATATCGAATCCGAAATAGTTTGACGTCTAAATATATTTCGCACTGAACAACTGACGTTTCTCCGATTCCCTGCCGATAAGCTTTATCCATCTCACTTTGGTGTCGTTTCCTCGCGAAAATCGCAAACCGGCGTCCGCGGACCTCCGGAAATACGCAAAATTCGCCCGGAAAAGAGTAAAAAGAACTTATCAAAATACGCCTAAGTGATAACCAAAGGACCGAACCCGACTCCCCGCACCCGGGCTCGCTTCGAAAGCCTTAGGGGACGCAAAATGCCCCTTTTTCGCGCCCCCGGTGGGAGCGAGAAAAAACAACGGATTTTAATATATAAGAACTAGAAAGGTGGCAAGTCGGCTATCGCCGACTTGACCTTTCTTGGGATGGTGGACACCGGATATTTGCATTAGTATAGTTTTTCTGCAGACCATTGCGAAGAGTTTCAGAAAAAGAAATTTTTAAATCTAAGAATTTTGAGGATTATTTGAGTATGGTTCGGTTTTTTTAAACACCCTGTATTGTTCTCATTAAAATAGTTGCCATATAGACCATTGTTAAAAGTTTCATCAAAGAAATATATATACTTCCATGACAGTTTCAATTATCGCAGGTGCAGATCAGCAGTATGATCTGTTCTTTAATTTAATACATTTTAAAATTTTTGGTTATAATATTATGCACTCTTGTATTTTTATCACTATCAATTGTCGTAGGTGCAGATCAGCAGTATGATCTGTTCTTTTATTTAACATTTCTCAAAATTTTTGTTTATAATATTATGCACGCTTCTATATTTATGACTATTAATTATCGTAGGTGCAGATCAGCAGTATGATCTGTTCTATTATTTAACACTTCTCAAATTTGTTAGCTATATTAGTTACGCTTGTCTATCTTTTATCAATTATCGTAGATGCAGGTCAGCAGTAGAGAATGGTTCGGTGTTTTTAAACATCCTGCATTTTTTCGTTAAGGTAGTTTTTCTGCGGACTATTGCAAAAAGTTTCATAAAAAAATAAATTAATTCCATGAATTTTGAGGATTATTAGGGAATAGTTCGGTTATTTTAAACATTCTGTATTTTGTCATAAGCATAGCTTTTATACAAAACATTGTAAATAGTTTCATCAAAACAAACTTTTGTAATTCCATGTATTTTGGGAGTTTCAATATTGGTTCAGTTTTCTTAAACACCCTGTATTATTCTCATTAAAATAGTCTCTATATAGACCATTGTAAAAAGTTTCATCAAAGTAATATTATACTTCCATGAATGGTTCGGTTTCTGTAAATATCCAGTAGTTTTTTAATTAGTATAGTTTTCTTACAGACTATTGTGAAACGTTTCTTAAAAAAATATTCCATGAATTGTGAGGATTCTTAGAGAATGGTTCGGTTTTTTTAAACACCCTGAATTGTTCTCATTAAAATAGTTTCCATATAGACCATTGTTAAAAGTTTCATCAAAGAAATATTTATACTTCCATGACAGTTTCAAATATCGCAGGTGCAGATCAGCAGTTTGATCTGTTTTTTAATTTAATATATTTTAAAATTTTTCTGTTTTTTATCAATTATTATAGGTGCAGATCAGCAGTATGATCTGTTTTTTCGTTTAACACTTCTTAAAATTTTTGTTCATAATATTATGCACGCTTCTATTTTTATGACTATCAATTATCGTAGGTGCAGATCAGCAGTATGATCTGTTCTATTATTTAACACTTCTCAAATTTGTTCCCTGTATTAGTTACGCTTGTCTGTCTTTTATCAATTATCGTAGATGCAGATCAGCAGTAGAGAATCGTTCGGTTTTTTAAACACCCTGTATTGTTCTCATTAAAATAGTTTCCATATAGACCATTGTTAAAAGTTTCATCAAGGAAATATTATACTTCCATGACAGTTTCAATTATCGCAGGTGCAGATCAGCAGTATGATCTGTTCTTTAATTTAATACATTTTAAAATTTTTGGTTAGAATATTATACACTTTTGTATTTATCACTATCAAATGTCGTAGGTGTTCTTTTATTTAACATTTCCTCAAAATTGTTAAATACATTAGTTATGCTTTTCTGTTTTTTATCAATTAATGTAGGTGCAGATCAGCAGTATGATCTGTTCTATTATTTAACACTTCTTAAAATTTTTGTTCATAATATTATGCACGCTTCTATTTTTATGACTATTAATTATCGTAGGTGCAGATCAGCGGTATGATCTGTTCTATTATTTAACACTTCTGAAATTTGTTACCTATATTAGTTACGCTTGTCTGTCTTTTATCAATTATCGTAGATGCAGATCAGCAGAAGAGAATGGTTCGGTTTTTTTAAACACCCATTATTTTTTCATTAGTATAGTTTTCCTTCACAATATGTAAAATGTTTCATCAAAAAAAATTTATTCCACGAATTTTGAGGAGTTTTAGAGAATGATTCGGTTTTTTTAAACACCCAGCATTTTTTTATTAGGGTAGTTTTTTTGCAGCCTATTCTGAAAAGTTTTATGAAAATAAAATTTTAATTCCAAGAATTTCGAGGATTTCAAGAGAATGGTTCGGTATTTTAAAACACCCAGTATTTTTTCATTATTACAGATTTTTTACAGCCTATTGTGAAAGGTGTCTAAAACAAGAAATATTAATTCCACGAATTTTGAGGATATGTAGAGAATGGTTCGGTTTTTTTAAACACCCAGTATTTGTTCATTAGTATAGTCTTTTTGCAGACTATTGCGATAAGTTTCATAAAAAAAATTTAATTCCATGAATTTTGAGGATTATTAGACAATGGTTCGGTTTTTTTAAACACCTTGTATTATTTCATTATTACAGTTTTTTTACATTCTATTGTGAAAGGTGTCTACAAAATAAATATATTAATTCCTTAAATTTTGATGATTTTTAGGGAATGGTTCGTTTTTTTAAAAATCCTGTATTTTTTCAGTAGGGTAGTTTTTTGCAGCCTTTTGTGAAAAGTTTTGTAAAAAAAATTCTTTAATTCCATGAATTTCGATGATATCAAGAGAATGGTTCGGTATTTTGAAACACCCAGTATTTTTTCATTATTACACTTTTTTTACAGCCTATTGTGAAAGGTGTCTAAACAAAGAAATATTAATTCCACGAATTTTGAGGATATTTAAAGAATGGTTCGGTTTTTTTAAACGCCCAGTATTTGTTCATTAGTATAGTCTTTCTGCAAACTATTGCGATAAGTTTTATAAAAAAAATTTAATTCCATGAATTTTGAGGATTATTAGAAAATGGTTCGGTTTTGTAAAACGCCCTGTATTTTTTTAATAAGGGTAGTTTTTTTGCAGCCTATTGTGAAAGGTGTCTATAAAAAGATATATTAATTCCACGAATATTGAGGATTATTAGAGAATGGTTCGGTTCTCTTAAACACTGTATATTTTCATTACTATATATATTTTTTTTAACAGCCTATTGCAAAAAGTGTTTACAAAAAAAATTTTTAATTCCACGAAATTTGAGGATTTCAAGAGAACGGTTCGGTTTTTTTAAACCCTCTGTATTTTTAATTAATATAGTTTTTCTGCAGACTATCGCGAAGAGTTTCAGAAAAAAAGAGGAATTTTTAAATCCACGAATTTTGAGGATTTTTGTTCGATAATTAGTGCGATAAGAGACCCCCGACTGAAGTTTCGTAAAAAAAAAAAAAATTCAGTTCCCTTAATTTTGACATTTTTTTAGCGTTCGACATTTTTCCAACACTTCGTATATAAAACGGTCTTTCGCACGTCAGACGACCCCTCCGAAGCGAAAAAACCGAAAATTTCCTCGATTCTGTAATTTTTATTTTTTTCTCGTCAATTTTTATCGGAACACCCCGTACATCGAGCTTTTTTGAGTCGCACTGTATATACGCGAAGCGCCTCGAAATATTTGAAGAACGCCACATTGCTGGCGTCACTGTTACCCCGTCTGGGTGCGGATTTATGCAAATTTCGATACAAAAACGACCTCAAAACCCAGCGCTCGCATAACAGAAAGTATCTAGAGACTTCAAATTTACCGTTTTAGGCCTTCGGGGGGCTCCGATCGGCCCATTTAGCGAAATTTCCTGTTTTAATCTGAACTGTCACCACTCGTCGTTTCACGTTTCTGAAGGTGGCGCTCCCGGCGGAGTGCAGTCTACCAAATTTCTTATATTTTCACTATAAAATCGAATTTTAAACCCAGATCTGAGGCACGCGGGATATTGTAGAAGGTTCAAAGTTTACGTTTCGATATGGTTTTATGGGAATAAAGGGGTACTTACTTTGGAGAATGTTATCGTTTTGAAGTTTTTGTAATGACTGGCGTTTGCCTTGCTCTTCCTTCCCGTCTCGGTCGTTATTTTTGCACATTTCCATCTAAAAACGAACTCAAAACCCAGCGCTCGCATAACATAAAGTATCTAGAGACTTTAAATTTACCTTTTCTGGCCTATGCGGGCCTCCGATCGGCCCATTTAGCGAATTTTTCTATGTTTTATTCTGAACTGTCACCATTCGCCGTTTGACGTTTCTGAAGGTCACGCTCCCGGCAGAGTGCAGTCGACCAAATTTTCTATATTTTTACTATAAAATTGCATTTTAAACTCATACCTGAGGCAAGCGGGATATTGTAGAAGGTTCAAAGTTTACGTTTCGATATGGCTATATGGAAATAAAGGGGTATTTACTTTGGATAATGTAATCGTTTTGAAATTTTTGTGATGTCGGCCATTTGCCTTGCTGTCGTTTCCCGTCTGGGTTGTTATTTTTGCACATTTCCATCTAAAAACGAACTCAAAACCCAGCGCTCGCATAACAGAAAGTATCTAGAGACTTTAAATTTACCTTTTCTGGCCTTTGCGGGCTTCCGATCGGCCCATTCAGCGAAATTTCTTTCGTTTTCTTGGGAGATGTCACCGCACCGCACCGTCGGGCTCGAAGTTTGACGTTTCTGAAGGCCGATCGCCGGACAAACGTGCGTGGACGCATATTTTCACTATTTTCGCTATAAAATCGAATTTTACACCCAGATCTGAGGCACGGGACACATTGTAGAAGGTTCAAAGTTTACGTTTCGATATGGCTTTGTGGAAAGGAATGCGGGAAAATACGAAAATATCGAATCCGAAATAGTTTGACGCCAAAATATATTTCGCACTGAACAACTGACGTTTCTCTGATTCCCAACCGATAAGCTCCGCCCGCGTTATATCCATCTCGGTCGCCGAGAAACGCCGGCGAGGACCCTACGAAAAACGGAAAATTTACCTAGAAAAACGCGAAAAACGGCCCGCCGGGCGCCTCGTCGCGACGAAGAAAGAACCAAATAAACCGATTCTCCCGCGGCGGCGTCGCCGGAAGGCTCGCGTAAAATACCTCGCGCGAAGCAAAATCGGCCTCCGAGCGGTCTTGGGACTTCCGATAAGGGGCGTTTTTTTCGACTTTTGTCTCGTTTCCTCGCGAAACTCGAAATGTAGCGTCCGCAGACCTCCGGAAAAACGCAAATTTCGCCCGGAAAAGAGTAAAAAGAACTTATCAAAATACGCCTAAGAGACAACCGAAGGACCGAAGCCGACATCGCGCACCCATACTCGCCGCTGCGCGGCTCGCGAAAAATTCCTTTGGGAATGCAAAATGCCCCTTTTTCGCCCGCCCGGTGGAAGCGAGAGGAAATCACGCATTTTAAAATATAAGAACTAGAAAGGTGACAAGTCGGCTATCGCCGACTTGACCTTTCTTGGGATGGTGTACACCGGATATTTTCATTAGTATAGTTTTTCTGCAGACCATTGCGAAGAGTTTCAAAAAAAGAAATTTTTAAATCCATGAATTTTGAGGATTATTTGAGAATGATTCGGGTTTTTTAAACACCCTGTATTGTTCTCATTAAAATAGTTTCCACATAGACCATTGTTAAAAGTTTCATCAAAGAAATATTATACTTCCATGACAGCTTCAATTATCGCAGGTGCAGATCAGCAGTATGATCTGTTCTTTAATTTAATACATTTTAAAATTTTTGGTTACAATATTATACACTCTTGTATTTTTATCACTATCAATTGTCGTAGGTGCAGATCAGCAGTTTGATCTGTTCTTTTATTTAATATTTCTCAAAATTGTTAAATACATTAGTTATGCTTTTCTGTTTTTTATCAATTACTGTAGGTGCAGATCAGCAGTATGATCTGTTTTTTCATTTAACACTTCTTAAAATTTTTGTTTATAATATTATGCACGCTTCTATTTTTATGACTATTAATTATCGTAGGTGCAGATCAGCAGTATGATCTGTTGTATTATTTAACATTTCTCAAATTTGTTACCTATATTAGTTACACTTGTCTGTCTTTTATCAATTATCGTAGATGCAGATCAGCAGTAGAGAATGGTTCGGTTTTTTAAACACCCAGTATTTTTTCATTAGTATAGTTTTCCTTCACAATATGTAAAATGTTTCATCAAAAAAAAATTATTCCACGAATTTTGAGGAGTTTTAGAGAATGGTTCGGTTTTTTTAAACACCCTGCATTTTTTCATTAGGGTAGTTCTTTTGCAGCCTATTCTGAAAAGTTTTATGCAAAAAAATTTTTAATTCCAAGAATTTCGAGGATTTCAAGAGAATGGTTCGGTATTTTTAAACACCTAGTATTTTTTCAATATTACAGTTTTCTTTACAGCCAATTGTGAAAGGTGTCTAAAAAAAGAAATATTAATTCTACGGATTTTGAGGATATTTAGAGAATGGTTCGGTTTTCCTAATCACCCAGTATTTTTTAATTAGTACAGTTTTTCTACAGCCTATTGCGAAAAATGTCATAGAAATTTCAATTCCATGAAATTTGAGGAATTTTGGAGAACGGTTCGGTTTTTTTAAACACTGGATATTTTAATTAGTATAGTTTTTTTACAGCTGTCGCCGACTTGACCTTTCTTTGGAATGGTTCGGTTCTTTTAAAGGTCCTGTATTGTTCTCATTAAAAGAGTTTCGAAATAGACCATTGTTTAAAGTTTCATTAAGGGAATATTATACTTCCATGAAGGTTTCTAGAGAACGGTTCGGTTTTTTTAAACCCGCAGCAGTTTTTTAATTAATATAGTTTTCTTACAGGCCATTGTAATAAGTTTCATAAAAAAAATTAAATTCCATAATTTTTGTGGATCTAGAGAATAGTTTTTTATTTTACACCCTGTATTTTTTCATAAGTATGTATTTGTATACAAATAATAGTACCTAAATATGTATTTTTTATAGTTTTTTTACAAAGTATTGTAAAAAGTTTGGTCAAAAACCAAAAAAGAATTTAAAATTCCAAGTTTTAAGGATTTTTAGAAGGATTAGATTTTTTAAACATCCAGTATTTTTTCATAAGTAAAATGTAAAATATGTAAAATGTTCCAACAAAAAAAAATTGTTTAGTTCCATGAATTTTGAGGATTTATAGAGAATGGTTCGGTTTTTTAAACACCCTGTATTTTTTAATTAGTATAGTTTTTCTGCAGACTATTGCAAAAAGTTTAATAAAAAAAATTAATTCCATGAATTTTGAGGAATATTAGAGAATAGTTCGGTTTTTTTAAACATTCTGTATTTTGTCATTAGCATAGTTTTTGTACAAAATATTGTAAATAGTTTCATCAAAACAAACTTTTGTAATTCCATGTATTTTGGGAGTTTCAATATTGGTTCAGTTTTCTTAAACACCCTGTATTGTTCTCATTAAAATAGTCTCTATATAGACCACTGTTAAAAGTTTCATCAAAGAAATATTATACTTCCATGAAGGTTTCTAGAGAACGGTTCGGTTTTTTTAAACACGCAGCAGTTTTTTAATTAGTATAGTTTTTTTTACAGACCATTGTGAAAAGTTTCAAAAAAAATTTTCCATGAATTGTGAGGATTCTTAGAGAATGGTTTGGTTTCGTTAAACACCCTCTATTTTCTCAATAGTATAATTTTTTTACAATCGTGAAAAGTTTTATAAAATAAAAATAAATTCCATAAATTTTGTGGATCTAGAGAATGGTTCTTTATTTTACACCCTGTATTTTATCAGAAGTATGTATTTGTATACAGATAATAATACCTAAGTATGTATTTTTTCTAATTTTTTTACAAATTATTGTAAAAACTTTCATCAAAAACCAAAAAAGAACGCCAAACGTGTAGGTGCCATAAATTTTCAGGATTTTTAGAGAATGGTTCGGTTTTCTAAAACACCCAGCATTTTTTCATTAGGGTAGTTTTTTTGCAGTCTATTGTGTAAAGTTTTATCAAAAAAATTTTTTAATTCCATGAATTTCGAGGATATCAATGGTTCGGTATTTTTAAACACCCAGTATTTTTTCATTATTACAGTTTTTTACAGCCTATTGTGAAAGGTGTCTAAAAAAAGAAATATTAATTCCACGAATTTTGAGAATATTTAGAGAATGGTTCGGTTTTTTTTAAACACCCAGTATTTGTTCATTAGTATAGTCTTTTTGCAGACTATTGCGATAAGTTTCATAAAAAAAAATTTAATTCCATGAATTTTGAGGATTATTAGAAAATGGTTCGGTTTTGTAAAACACCCTACATTTTTTTAATAAGGGTAGTTTTATTGCAGCCTATTGTGAAAGGTGTCATAACAAAAATATTATTAATTCCATAAATTTTGAGGATTTTTAGGTAATGGTTCGGTTTTTTGTAAACACCCAGTAGTTTTTTAATTAGTAAAGTTTTCTTACAGACCATTGTGAAAAGTTTCATTAAAAAATATTCCATGAATTGTGAGGATTCTTAGAGAATGGTTTGGTTTTGTTAAACACCCTCTATTTTATTATTATTACAGTTTTTTTACAGCCTATTGTGAAAGGTGTCTACAAACAGAAATATTAATTCCACGAATTTTGAGGATTTTTAGAGAATGGTTCGGTTCTTTAAACACTGGATATTTTCATTAGTATATATATATTTTTAACAGCCTATTGCAAAAAGTGTTTACAAAAAAAGTTTTTAATTCCACGAAATTTGAGGATTTCAAGAGAATGGTTCGGTTTTATTAAACCCCCTGTATTTTTAATTAGTATAGTTTTTCTGCAGACTATTGCGAAGAGTTTCAGAAAAAAAAAGGAATTTTTAAATCCACGAATTTTGAGGATTTTTAGATAAGGGTTCGGTTTTTTTAAACACCCCGTATTTTGTTCGATAATTAGTGCGGTAAGAGACCCCCGACGGAAGTTTCGTAAAAAAAAAAATTTCAGTTCCCTTAATTTTGAAATTTTTTTAGCGTTCGACATTTTTCCAACACTTTATATATAAAACGGTCTTTCGCACGTCAGACGACCCCTCCGAAGCGAAAAAAGTTTTTTAATTAGGAAAGTTTTCTTACAGGCCATTGTGAAAAGTTTCATAAGAAAATATTCCATGAATTGTGAGGATTCTTAGAGAATGGTTTGGTTTCGTTAAACACCCTCTATTTTTTCAATAATATAATTTGTTTACAATCGTGAAGTTACATAAAAAAAAATAAATTCTATAAATTTTGTGGATCTAGAGAATGGTTCTTTATTTTACACCCTGTATTTTATCAGAAGTATGTATTTGTATACAGATAATAATACCTAAGTATGTATTTTTTCTAGTTTTTTTACAAATTATTGTAAAAACTCATCAAAATCCAAAAATAAACGCCAAACGTGTAGGTGCCATAAATTTTCAGGATTTTTAGAGAATTGTTCGGTTTTCTAAAACACCCAGCATTTTTTCATTAGGGTAGTTTTTTTGCAGTCTATTGTGAAAAGTTTTATCAAAAAAAATTTTTAATTCCATGAGTTTCGAGGATTTCAAGAGAATGGTTCGGTATTTTTAAACACCCAGTATTTTTTCATTATTACAGTTTTTTTTACAGCCTATTGTGAAAGGTGTCTAAAAAAAGAAATATTAATTCCACGAATTTTGAGGATATTTAGAGAATGGTTCGGTTTTTTTAAACACCCAGTATTTGTTCATTAGTATAGTCTTTTTAGCAGACTATTGCGATAAGTTTCATAAAAAAAAATTTAATTCCATGAATTTTGAGGATTATTAGACAATGGTTCGGTTTTTTTAAACACCCTGTATTATTTCATTATTACAGTTTTTTACATTCTATTGTGAAAGGTGTCTACAAAAAAAATATATTAATTCCTTAAATTTTGATGATTTTTAGGGAATGGTTCGTTTTTTTTAAACATCCTATATTGTTTTCAGTGGGGTAGTTTTTTGCAGCCTTTTGTGAAAAGTTTTGTAAAAAATTTTTTTAAATCCATGAATTTCGAGGATATCAAGAGAATGGTTCGGTATTTTTAAACACCCAGTATTTTTTCATTATTATAGTTTTTTTTACAGCCTATTGTGAAAGGTGTCTAAAAAAAGAAATATTAATTCCACGAATTTTGAGGATATTTAGAGAATGGTTCGATTCTCTTAAACACTGGATATTTTCATTAGTATATATATTTATTTTAACAGCCTATTGCAAATAGTGTTTACAAAAAAAAATTTTAATTCCACGAAAGTTGAGGATTTCAAGAGAATGGTTCGATTTTTTTAACCCCCCTGTATTTTTAATTAGTATAGTTTTTCTGCAGACTATCGCGAAGAGTTTCAGAAAAAAAAGGAATTTTTAAATCCACGAATTTTGAGGATTTTTAGATAAGGGTTCGGTTTTATTAAACACCCCGTATTTTGTTCGATAATTAGTGCGGTAAGAGACCCCCTACTGAAGTTTCGTAAAAAAAAATTTCAGTTCCCTTAATTTTGACATTTTTTTAGCGTTCGACATTTTTCCAACACTTTGTATATAAAACCGTCTTTCGCACGTCAGACAACCCCTCCGAAGCGAAAAAACCGAAAATTTCCTCGAATCTGTAATTTTTATTTTTTTCTCGTCAATTTTTATCGGATAACCCCGTACATCGAGCTTTTTTGAGTCGCACTGTATATACGCGAAGCGCCTCGAAAAATTTGAAGAGCGCCACATTGCTGACGTCACTGTTACCCCGTCTGGGTGCGGATTTATGCAAATTTCGATACAAAAACGACCTCAAAACCCAGCACTCGCATAACAGAAAGTATCTAGAGACTTCAAATTTACCGTTTTCGGCTTTCGGGGGGCTCCGATCGGCCCATTTAGCGAAATTTCCTATGTTTTAATCTGAACTGTCACCACTCATCGTTTGACGTTTCTGAAGGTGGCGCTCCCGGCGGAGTGCAGTCTACCAAATTTTTTATATTTTCACTATAAAATCGAATTTTAAACCCAGATCTGAGGCACGCGGGATATTGTAGAAGGTTCAAAGTTTACGTTTCGATATGGTTTTATGGGAATAAAGGGGTACTTACTTTGGAGAATGTAATCGTTTTGAAGTTTTTGTGATGACTGGCATTTCCCTTGCTCTTCGCTCCCGTCTTGGTTGTTATTTTTGCACATTTTCATCTAACAACGAACTCAAAACCCAGCGCTCGCATAACAGAAAGTATCTAGAGACTTCAAACTTACATTTTCTGGCCTTTACGGGCCTACGATCGGCCCATTTAGCGAAATTTCTTACGTTTTATTGGGAGCTGTCAATGCACCACACCGTCCGGCTAGCCGTTTGAGGTTTAGGACGGCCGAGCGAACACGAATGCCGCCGAACGTGTAGGTGCCGCAAATTATCTATATTTTCACTATAAAATCGAATTTTAAACCCAGATCTAAGGCACGCGGGATATTGTAGAAGGTTCAAAGTTTACGTTTCGATATGGCTTTATGGAAATAAATGGGTACTTACTTTGGAGAATGTAATCGTTTTGAAGTTTTTGTCATGACTGGCGTTTGCCTTGCTCTTCCTTCCCGTCTCGGTCGTTATTTTTGCAAATTTCCATCTAAAAACGAACTCAAAACCCAGCGCTCGCATAACATAAAGTATCTAGAGACTTTAAATTTACCTTTTCTGGCGTTTGCGGGCCTCCGATCGGCCCATTTAGCGAAATTTCCTATGTTCTATTCTGAACTGTCACCCAGTCGCCGTTTGACGTTTCTGTAGGGCGTGAGAATTTTCGCTATTTTCACTATAAAATCGAATTTTAAACTCATACCTGAGGCACGCGGGATATTGTAGAAGGTTCAAAGTTTACGTTTCGATATGGTTTTATGGAAATAAAAGGGTACTTACTTTGGAGAATGTAATCGTTTTGAAATTTTTGTGATGTCGGCCATTTGCCTTACTTTTCGTTCTCGTCTTGGTCGTTATTTTTGCACATTTCCATCTAAAAACGAACTCAAAACCCAGCGCTCGCATAACAGAAAGTATCTAGAAGCTTTAAATTTACCTTTTTTGGCCTTTGCGGGCCTCCGATCGGCCCATTTAGCGAAATTTCTTACGTTTTCTTGGGAGATGTCACCTTACCGCACCGTCGGTCTCGAAGTTTGACGTTTCTGAAGGCCGATCGCCGGGCAAACGTGCGGGGACGCATATTTTCACTATTTTCGCTATAAAATCGAATTTTACACCCAGATCTGAAGCACGCGGGATATTGTAAAAGGTTCAAAGTTTACGTTTCGATATGGCTTTGTGGAAAGGAATGCGGGAAAATACGAAAATATCGAATCCGAAATAGTTTAACGCCTAAATATATTTCGCACTGAACAACTGACGTTTCTCTGATTCCCAACCGATAAGCTCCGCCCGCGCTATATCCATCTCGGTCGCCGAGAACGGCTGGCGAGGACCCTACGAAAAACGGAAAATTTACCTAGAAAAACGCGAAAAACGGTCCGCCGAGCGCCTCGTCGCGACGAAGAAAGGTTCAAATAAACCGATTCGCCTGCGGCGGCGTCGCCGGAAGGCTCGCGTAAAATACCTCGCGCGAAGCAAAATCGGCCTCCGAGCGGTCGCAGGACTTCCGATAAGGGGCGTTTTTTCCGACTTTTGTCTCGTTCCCTCGCGAAAATCGAAATGTAGCGTCCGCAGACCTCCGGAAAAACTCAGATTTCGCCCGGAAAAAAGTAAAAATAACCAACCAAAATACGCCTAAGCGACGACCCCAGGACAGAACTCGACTCCGCGCACACGGGCTCGCCGCCGCGCGGCTCGCGAAAAAAGCCTTTGAGGAGATACTTTGCCCCTTTTTCGCACCCCCGGTGGGAGCGAGAAAAAACAACGGATTTTAATATAATAGAACTAGAAAGGTGGCAAGTCGGCGACAGCCTTTCTTGGGATGGTGGACACCGGATATTTTCAGTAGTATAGTTTTTCTGCAGACCATTGCAAAGAGTTTCAGAAAAAGTAATTTTTAAATCCATGAAATTTGAGGATTATTTGAGAATGGTTCGGTTTTTTTAAACACCCTGTATTGTTCTCATTAAAATAGTTTCCATATAGACCATTGTTAAAAGTTTCATCAAAGGAATATTATACTTCCATGACAGTTTCAATTATCGCAGGTGCAGATCAGCAGTATGATCTGTTCATTAATTTAATACAATTTAAAATTTTTGGTTATAATATTATGCACTCTTGTATTTTTATCACTATCAATTGTCGTAGGTGCAGATCAGCAGTATGATCTGTTCATTTATTTAACACTTCTCAAATTTGTTACCTATATTAGTTAAACTTGTCTGTCTTTTATCAATTATCGCAGGTGCAGATCAGCAGTATGATCTGTTCTTTAATTTAATACATTTTAAAATTTTTGGTTATAATATTATGCACTCTTGTATCTTTATCACTATCAATTGTCGTAGGTGCAGATCAGCAGTATGATCTGTTCATTTATTTAACATTTCTCAAAATTGTTTAATACATTAGTTATGATTTTCTGTTTTTTATCAATTATTGTAGGTGCAGATCAGCAGTATGATCTGTTTTTTCATTTAACACTTCTTAAAATTTTTGTTTATAATATTATGCACGCTTCTATTTTTATGACTATTAATTATCGTATGTGCAGATCAGCTGTATGATCTGTTCTATTATTTAACACTTCTCAAATTTGTTGCCTATATTAGTTACGCTTGTCTGTCTTTTATCAATTATCGTAGATGCAGATCAGCAGTAGAGAATCGTTCGGTTTTTTAAACACCCTGTATTGTTCTCATTAAAATAGTTTCCACATAGACCATTGTTAAAAGTTTCATCAAAGAAATATTATACTTCCATGACAGTTTCAATTATCGCAGGTGCAGATCAGCAGTATGATCTGTTCTTTAATTTAATACATTTTAAAATTTTTGGTTACAATATTATACACTCTTGTATTTTTATCACTATCAATTGTCGTAGGTGCAGATCAGCAGTATGATCTGTTCTTTTATTCAACATTTCTCAAAATTGTTAAATACATTAGTTGTTCTTTTCTATTTTTTATCAATTATTGTAGGTGCAGATCAGCAGTATGATCTGTTTTTTCATTTAACACTTCTTAAAATTTTTGTTTATAATGTTATGCACGTTTCTATTTTTATGACTATTAATTATCGTAGGTGCAGATCAGCAGTATGATCTGTTCTATTATTTAACACTTCTCAAATTTTTTACCTATATTAAATACGCTTGTCTATCTTTTATCAATTATCGTAGATGCAGATCAGCAGTAGAGAATGGTTCGGTTTTTTTAAACACCCTGTATTGTTCTCATTAAAATAGTTTCCATATAGACCATTGTTAAAAGTTTCATCAAAGAAATATTTATACGTCCATGACAGTTTCAATTATCGCAGGTTCAGATCAGCAGTATGATCTGTTCTTTAATTTAATACAATTTAAAATTTTTGGTTACAATATTATACACTCTTGTATGTTTATCACTATCAATTGTCGTAGGTGCAGATCAGCAGTATGATCTGTTCTATTATTTAACACTTCTCAAATTGTCTATCTTTAATTAATTATCGTAGATGCAGATCAGCAGTAGAGAATGGTTCGGTTTTTTTTAAACACCCAGTATTGTTCTCATTAAAATAGTTTCCATATAGACCATTGTTTACAGTTTCATCAAATTAATATTATACTTCCATGACAGTTTCAATTATCGCAGGTACAGATCAGCAGTATGATCTGTTTGTTAATTTAATACATTTTAAAATTTTTGGTTACAATATCATACACTCTTGTATTTTTATCACTATCAATTGTCGTAGGTGCAGATCAGCAGTATGATCTGTTCTTTTATTTAACATTTCTCAAAATTGTTAAATACATTAGTTATGCTTTTCTGTTTTTTATCAATTATCGTAGGTGCAGATCAGCAGTATGATCTGTTTTTTCATTTAACACTTCTTAAAATTTTTGTTTATAATATTATGCACGCTTCTATTTTTATGACTATTAATTATCGTAGGTGCAGATCAGCAGTATGATCTGTTCTATTATTTAACACTTCTCAAATTTGTTACCTATATTAGTTACGCTTGTCTGTCTTTTATCAATTATCGTAGATGCAGATCAGCAGTAGAGAATGGTTCGGTTTTTCTAAACACCCAGTATTTTTTCATTAGTATAGTTTTCCTTCACAATATGTAAAATGTTTCATCAAAAAAAATTTATTCCACAAATTTTGAGGAGTTTTAGAGAATGGTTCGGTTTTTTTAAACACCCTGCATTTTTTCTTTAGGGAAGTTTTTTTGCAGCCTATTCTGAAATGTTTTATGAAAAAAAATTGTTAATTCCAAGAATTTCGAGGATTTCAAGAGAATGGTTCGGTATTTTTAAACACCCAGTATTTTTTCAATATTACAGTTTTTTTACAGCCAATTGTGAAAGGAGGATATTTAGAGAATGGTTCGGTTTTTCTAGTCACCCAGTATTTTTTAATTAGTATAGTTTTTCTGCAGACTATTGCGATAAGTTTTATAAAAAAAAGTTTAATTCCATGTATTTTGAGGATTTCTAGTGAATGGTTAGGTTTTTTTAAACACTCTATATTTTTTCATTATTACAGTTTTTTTGCAGTCTATTGTGAAAAGTGTCTACAAAAAAAAATATTAATTCCATAAATTGCGAGGATTTCAAGAGAATGGTTCGGTTTCGGTTAAACATCCAGTATTTTTTCATTAGTTTGGTTTTTCTGCAGACTATTGCGATAAGTTTTATAAAAAAAAATTTATTCCATAAATTGCGAGGATTTCTAGCGAATGGTTCGGTTTTTTAAACACCCAGCATTTTTTCATTATTACAGTTTTTTTACATTCTATTGTGAAAGCTGTCTACAAAAAAAATATATTAATTCCTTAAATTTTGATGATTTTTAGGGAATGGTTCGTTTTTTTAAACATCCTGTATTTTTTGAGTAGGGTAGTTTTTTGCAGCCTTTTGTGAAAAGTTTTGTAAAAAAAATTTTTTAATTCCATGAATTTCGAGGATATCAAGAGAATGGTTCGATATTTTTAAACACCCAGTATTTTTTCAATATTATAGTTTTTTTTTACAGCCTATTGTGTAAGGTGTCTAAAAAAGAAATATTACTTCCACGAATTTTGAGGATATTTAGAGAATGGTTCGGTTTTTTTTAAACACCCAGTATTTGTTCAATAGTATAGTCTTTTAGTAGACTATTGCGAACTTTCATAAAAAGAAATTTAATTCCATGAATTTTGAGGATTATTAGAAAACGGTTCGGTTTTGTAAAACACCCTGCATTTTTTTAATAAGGGTAGTTTTTTTGCAGCCTATTGTGAAAGGTATCATAACAAAAATATTATTAATTCCATAAATTTTGAGGATTTTTAGGGAATGGTTCGGTTTTTTGTAGACACCCAGTAGTTTTTTAATTAGTAAAGTTTTCTTACAGACCATTGTGAAGTTTCATTAAAAAATATTCCATGAATTGTGAGGATTCTTAAAGAATGGTTTGGTTTTGTTAAACACCCTGTATTTTTTCATTATTACAGTTTTTTTTACAGCCTATTGTGAAAGGTGTCTACAAAAAGAAATATTAATTCCACGAATTTTGAGGATTTTTTGAGAATGGTTCGGTTCTCTTAAACACTGATTATTTTCATTAGTATATATATATAACAGCCTATTGCAAAAAGTGCTTACAAAAAAAAATTTTAATTCCACGAAATTTGAGAATTTCAAGAGAATGGTTCGGTTTTTTTAAACCCCCTGTATTTTTAATTAGTATAGTTTTTCTGCAGACTATCGCGAAGAGTTTCAGAAAAAAAAGGAATTTTTAAATCCACGAATTTTGAGGATTTTTAGATAAGGGTTCGGTTTTTTTTAAACATCCCGTATTTTTTTCGATAATTAGTGCGGTAAGAGACCCCTGACTGAAGTTTCGTAAAAATAAAAATTCCCTTAATTTTGACATTTTTTTAGCATTCGACATTTTTCCAACACTTTGTATATAAAACGGTCTTTCGCACGTCAGACGACCCCTCCGAAGCGAAAAAACCGAAAATTTCCTCGAATCTGTAATTTTTATTTTTTTTCTCGTCAATTTTTATTGAACACCCTGTACATCGAGCTTTTTTGAGTCGCACTGTATATACGCGAGCGCCTCGAAAAATTTGAATAGCGCCACATTGCTGACGTCACTGTTACCCCGTCTGGGTGCGGATTTATGCAAATTTCGATACAAAAACGACCTCAAAACCCAGCGCTCGCATAACAGAAAGTATCTAGAGACTTCAAATTTACCGTTTTAGGCCTTCGGGGGGCTCCGATCGGCCTATTTAGCGAAATTTCCTGTTTTAATTTGAACTGTCACCCAGTCGCCGTTTGACGTTTCTGAAGGTCGCGCTCTCGGCGGAGTGCAGTCGACCAAATTATCTATATTTTCACTATAAAATCGAATTTTAAACCCAGATCTGAGGCACGCGGGATATTGTAGAAGGTTCAAAGTTTACGTTTCGATATGAATTTATGGAAATAAATGGGTACTTACTTTGGAGAATGTAATCGTTTTGAAGTTTTTGTCGTGACTGGCGTTTGCCTGGCTCTTCCCTCCCGTCTCGGTCGTTATTTTTGCACATTTCCATCTAAAAACGAACTCAAAACCCAGCGCTCGCATAACAGAAAGTATCTAGAGACTTCAAATTTACCGTTTTCGGCCTTCGGAGGGCTCCGATCGGCCCATTTAGCGAAATTTCCTATGTTTTAATCTGAACTGTCACCACTCGTCGTTTGACGTTTCTGAAGGTCGCGCTCCCGGAGGAGTGCAGTCTACCAAATTTTCTAAATTTTCGCTCTAAAATGGAATTTTAAACCCAGATCTGAGGCACGCTGGATATTGTAGAAGGTTCAAAGTTTACGTTTCGATATGGTTTTATGGAAATATAGGGGTACTTACTTTGGAGAATGTAATCGTTTTGAAATTTTTGTGATGTCGGCCATTTGCCTTGCTGTCGTTTCCCGTCTTGGTCGTTATTTTTGCACATTTCCATCTAAAAACGAACTCAAAACCCAGCGCTCGCATAACAGAAAGTATCTAGAGACTTTATATTTACCTTTTCTGGCCTTTGCGGGCCTCCGATCGGCCCATTTAGCGAAATTTCTTACGTTTTCTTGGGAGATGTCACCTTACCGCACCGTCGGGCTCGAAGTTTGACGTTTCTGAAGGCCGATCGCCGGGCAAACGTGCGTGGACGCATATTTTCACTATTTTCGCTATAAAATCGAATTTTACACCCAGATCTGAAGCACGCGGGATATTGTAGAAGGTTCAAAGATTACGTTTCGATATGGCTTCGTGGAAAGGAATGCGGGGAAATACGAAAATATCAAATCCGAAATAGTTTGACGCCTAAATATATTTCGCACTGAACAACTGACGTTTCTCTGATTCCCAACCGATAAGCTCCGCCCGCGCTATATCCATCTCGGTCGCCGAGAACGGCTGGCGAGGACCCTACGAAAAACGGAAAATTTACCTAGAAAAACGCGAAAAACGGTCCGCCGAGCGCCTCGTCGCGACGAAGAAAGGACCAAATAAACCGATTCGCCCGCGGCGGCGTCGCCGGAAGGCTCGCGTAAAATACCTCGCGCGAAGCAAAATCGGCCTCGGAGCGGTCGCGGGACTTCCGATAAGGGGCGTTTTTTTCGACTTTTGCCTCGTTCCCTCGCGAATATCGAAATGTAGCGTCCGCAGACCTCCGGAAAAACGCAAAATTCGCCCGGAAAAAAGTAAAAATAACCAACGAAAATACGCCTAAGCGACAACCGAAGGACCGAAGGGCGCTTCGCGCCCATGGGCTCGCCGCTGCGCGGCTCGCGAAAAAAGCCTTTGAGAATGCAAAATGCCACTTTTTCGCACCCGCGGTGGGAGCGAGAAAATACAACGGATTTTAATATATAAAAACTAGAAAGGTGGCAAGTCGGCTATCGCCGACTTGACCTTTCTTGGGATGGTGGACACCGGATATTTTCATTATCATAGCTTTTCTGCAGACTACTGCGAAGAGTTTCAGAAAAAGAAATTTTTGAATCCATGAAGTTTGAGGATTATTTGAGAATGGTTCGGTTTTTTTAAACACCCTGAATTGTTCTTATTAAAATATTTTCCATATAGACCATTGTTAAAAGTTGCATCAAAGGAATATTATACTTCTATGACAGTTTCAATTATCGCAGGTGCAGATCAGCAGTATGATCTGTTCTTTAATTTAATACATTTTAAAATTTTTGGTTACAATATTATACACTCTTGTATGTTTATCACTATCAATTGTCGTAGGTGCAGAACAGCAGTATGATCTGTTCTTTTATTTAACATTTCTCAAAATTGTTAAATACATTAGTTATGCTTTTCTGTTTTTTTATCAATTATGGTATGTGCAGATCAGCAGTATGATCTGTTCTATTATTTAACAGTTCTCAAATTTGTTACCTATATTAGTTACGATTGTCTGTCTTTTATCAATTATCGTAGATGCAGATCAGCAGTAGAGAATCGTTCGGTTTTTTAAACACCCTGTATTGTTCTCATTAAAATAGTTTCCATATAGACCATTGTTAAAAGTTTCATCAAGGAAATATTATACTTCCATGACAAATTCAATTATCGCAGGTGCAGATCAGCAGTATGATCTGTTCTTTAATTTAATACATTTTAAAATTTTTGTTTATAATATTATGCACGCTTCTATTTTTATGACTATTAATTATCGTAGGTGCAGATCAGCAGTATGATCCGTTCTATTATTTAACACTTCTCAAATTTGTTACCTATATTAGTTACGCTTGTCTGTCTTTTATCAATTATCGTAGATGCAGATCAGCAGTAGAGAGTGGTTCGGTTTTTTCAAACACCCAGTATTTTTTCATTAGTATAGTTTTCCTTCACAATATGTAAAATGTTTCATCAAAAAAAATTTATTCCACGAAATTTGAGGAGTTTTAGAGAATGGTTCGGTTTTTTTAAACACCCTGCATTTTTTCATTAGGGTAGTTTTTTGCAGCCTATTCTGAAAAGTTTTATGAAAAAAAATTTTTAATTCCAAGAATTTCGAGGATTTCAAGAAAATGGTTCGGTATTTTTAAACGCCCAGTATTTTTTCAATATTACAGTTTTTTTACAGCCAATTGTGAAAGGTGTCTAAAAAAAGAAATATTAATTCTACGGATTTTGAGGATATTAAGAGAATGGTTCGGTTTTTCCAATCACCCAGTATTTTTTAATTAGTATAGTTTTTCTGCAGACTATTGCGATAAGTTTCATAAAAAAAGTTTAATTCCATGTATTTTGAGGATTTTTAGTGAATGGTTAAGTTTTTTTAAACACTCTATGTTTTTTCATTTAACACTTCTTAAAATTTTTCATCATCAGCAGTAGAGAATAATTCGGTATTTTTAAACACCTAGTATTTTTTCAATATTACAGTTTTTTTACAGCCAATTGTGAAAGGTGTCTAAAAAAAGAAATATTAATTCTACGGATTTTGAGGATATTTAGAGAATGGTTCGGTTTTTCTAATCACCCAGTATTTTTTAATTAGTACAGTTTTTCTACAGCCTATTGCGAAAAATGTCATAAAAATTTCAATTCCATGAATTTTGAGGAATTTTAGAGAACGGTTCGGTTTTTTTAAACACTGGATATTTTAATTAGTATAGTTTTTTTTACAGCTGTCGCCGACTTGACCTTTCTTTGGAATGGTTCGATTCTTTTATAGGTCCTGTATTGTTCTCATTAAAAGAGTTTCCAAATAGACCATTGTTAAAAGTTTCATCAAAGGAATATTATACTTCCATGAAGGTTTCTAGAGAACGGTTCGGTTTTTTTAAACACGCAGTAGTTTTTTTATTAATATAGTTTTCTTACAGGCCGTTGTAAAAAGTTTCATAAAAAAAAATTAAATTCCATAATTTTTGTGGATCTAGAGAATGGTTTTTTATTTTACACCCTTTATTTTTTCATAAGTATGTATTTGTATACATATAATAATTCATAAATATGTATTTTTTATAGTTTTTTTACAAAGTATTGTAAAAAGTTTTGTCAAACACCAAAAAAGAATTTAAAATTCCAAGTTTTAAGGATTTTTAGAATGATTCGATTTTTTAAACACCCAGTATTTTTTTATAAGTAAAATGTAAAATATGTAAAATGTTTCAACAAAAATAATTGTTTAGTTCCATGAATTTTGAGGATTTATAGAGAATGGTTCGGTTTTTTAAACACTGTATTTTTTAATTAGTATAGTTTTTCTGCAGACTATTGCAAAAAGTTTAATAAAAAAAATTAATTCCAAGAATTTTGAGGATTATTAGAGAATAGTTCGGTTTTTTTAAACATTCTGTATTTTGTCATTAGCATAGTTTTTGTACAAAACATTGTAAATAGTTTCATCAAAACAAACTTTTGTAATTCCATGTATTTTGGGAGTTTCAATATTGGTTCAGTTTTCTTAAACACCCTGTATTGTTCTCATTAAAATAGTCTCTATATAGACCACTGTTAAAAGTTTCATCAAAGAAATATTATACTTCCATGAAGGTTTCTAGAGAACGGTTCGGTTTTTTTAAACACGCAGCAGTTTTTTAATTAGTATAGTTTTTTTTACAGACCATTGTGAAAAGATTCATAAAAAAATATTCCATGAATTGTGAGGATTCTTAGAGAATGGTTTGGTTTCGTTAAACACCCTCTATTTTTTCAATAGTATAATTTTTTTACAATCGTGAAAAGTTTCATAAAAAAAAATAAATTCTATAAATTTTGTGGATGTAGAGAATGGTTTTTTATTTTACACCCTGTATTTTATCAGAAGTATGTAGTTGTATACAGATAATAATACCTAAGTATGTATTTTTTCTAGTTTTTTTACAAATTATTGTAAAAACTTTCATCAAAAACCAAAAAAGAACGCCAAACGTGTAGGTGCCATAAATTTTTAGGATTTTTAGGGAATGGTTCGGTTTTCTAAAACACCCAGCATTTTTTCATTAGGGTAGTTTTTTTGCAGTCTATTGTGAAAAGTTTTATCAAAAAAAATTTTTTATTCCATGAATTTCGAGGATTTCAAGAGAATGGTTCGGTATTTTTAAACACCCAGTATTTTTTCATTATTACAGTTTTTTTACAGCCTATTGTGAAAGGTGTCTAAAAAAAGAAATATTAATTCCACGAATTTTGAGGATATTTAGAGAATGGTTCGGTTTTTTTAAACACCCAGTATTTGTTCATTAGTATAGTCTTTTCGCAGACTATTGCGATAAGTTTCATAAAAAAAAAATTAATTCCATGAATTTTGAGGATTATTAGACAATGGTTCGGTTTTTTTAAACACCCTGTATTATTTCATTATTACAGTTTTTTACATTCTATTGTGAAAGGTGTCTACAAAAAAAATATATTAATTCCTTAAATTTTGATGATTTTTAGGGAATGGTTCGTTTTTTTTAAACATCCTGTATTTTTTCAGTAGGGTAGTTTTTTGCAGCCTTTTGTGAAAAGTTTTTAAAAATTTTTTTTTAATTCTATGAATTTCGAGGATATCAAAAGAATGGTTCGGTATTTTTAAACACCCAGTATTTTTTCATTATTACAGTTTTTTTTACAGCCTATTGTGAAAGGTGTCTAAAAAAAGAAATATTAATTCCACGAATTTTGAGGATATTTAGAGAATGGTTTGGTTTTTTTAAACACCCAGTATTTGTTCAATAGTATAGTCTTTTTGCAGACTATTGCGATAAGTTTCATAAAAAATAATTTAATTTCATGAATTTTGAGGATTATTAGAAAACGGTTCGGTTTTGTTAAACACCCTGCATTTTTTAATAAGGGTAGTTTTTTTGCAGCCTATTGTGAAAGGTGTCATAACAAAAATATTATTAATTCCATAAATTTTGAGGATTTTTAGGGAATGGTTCGGTTTTTTGTATACACCCAGTAGTTTTTTAATTAGTAAAGTTTTCTTACAGACCATTCTGAAAAGTTTCATTAAAAAATATTCCATGAATTGTGAGGATTCTTAAAGAATGGTTTGGTTTTGTTAAACACCCTGTATTTTTTCATTATTACAGTTTTTTTTACAGCCTATTGTGGAAGGTGTCAACAAAAAGAAATATTAATTCCACGAATTTTAAGGATTTTTAGAGAATGGTTCGGTTCTTTAAACACTGGATATTTTCATTAGTATATATATATTTTTAACAGCCTATTGCAAAAAGTGTTTACAAAAAAAGTTTTTAATTCCACGAAATTTGAGGATTTCAAGAGAATGGTTCGGTTTTTTTAAACCCCCTGTATTTTTAATTGTTATAGTTTTTCTGCAGACTATCGCAAAGTGTCAGAAAAAAAAAGGAATTTTTAAATCCACGCATTTTGAGGATTTTTAGATAAGGGTTCGGTTTTTTTAAACACCCCGTATTTTGTTCGATAATTAGTGCGGTAAGAGACCCCCGACTGAAGTTTCGTAAACAAAAAAAATTTCAGTTCCCTTAATTTTAACATTTTTTTAGCGTTCGACATTTTTCCAACACTTTGTATATAAAACGGTCTTTCGCACGTCAGACGACCCCTCCAAAGCGAAAAAACCGAAAATTTCCTCGAATCTGTAATTTTAATTTTTTCTCGTCAATTTTTATCGGAACACCCCGTACATCGAGCTTTTTTGAGTCGCACTGTATATACGCGAAGCGCCTCGAAAAATTTGAAGAGCGCCACATTGCTGACGTCACTGTTACCCCGTCTGGGTGCGGATTTATGCAAATTTTGATACAAAAACGATCTCAAAACCCAGCGCTCGCATAACAGAAAGTATCTAGAGACTTCAAATTTACCGTTTTCGGCCTTCGGGGGGCTCCGATCGGCCCATTTAGCGAAATTTCCTATGTTTTAATCTGAACTGTCACCACTCGTCGTTTGACGTTTCTGAAGGTGGCGCTCCCGGCGGAGTGCAGTCTACCAAATTTTTTATATTTTCACTATAAAATCGAATTTTAAACCCAGATCTGAGGCACGCGGGATATTGTAGAAGGTTCAAAGTTTACGTTTCGATATGGTTTTATGGAAATAAAGGGGTACTTACTTTGGAGAATGTAATCGTTTTGAAGTTTTTGTAATGACTGGCGTTTGCCTTGCTCTTCCTTCCCGTCTCGGTCGTTATTTTTGCACATTTCCATCTAAAAACGAACTCAAAACCCAGCGCTCGCATAACATAAAGTATCTAGAGACTTTAAATTTACCTTTTCTGGCCTTTGCGGACCTCCGATCGGCCCATTTAGCGAAATTTTCTGTTTTACTCTGAACTGTCACCATTTGCCGTTTGACGTTTCTGAAGGGCGTGAGAATTTTCGCTATTTTCACTATAAAATCGAATTTTAAACTCATACCTGAGGCACGCGGGATATTGTAGAAGGTTCAAAGTTTACGTTTCGATATGGTTTTATGGAAATAAAGGAGTACTTACTTTGGAGAATGTAATCGTTTTGAAATTTTTGTGATGTCGGCCATTTGCCTTGCTGTCGTTTCCCGTCTGGGTTGTTATTTTTGCACATTTCCATCTAAAAACGAACTGAAAACCCAGCGCTCGCATAACAGAAAGTATCTAGAGACTTTAAATTTACCTTTTCTGGCCTTTGCGGGCCTCCGATCGGCCCATTCAGCAAAATTTCTTACGTTTTCTTGGGAGATGTCACCGCACTGCACCGTCGGGCTCGAAGTTTGACGTTTCTGAAGGCCGATCGCCGGACAAACGTGCGTGGACGCATATTTTCACTATTTTCGCTATAAAATCGAATTTTACACCCAGATCTGAGGCACGCGACACATTGTAGAAGGTTCAAAGTTTACGTTTCGATATGGCTTTGTGGAAAGGAATGCGGGAAAATACGAAAATATCGAATCCGAAATAGTTTGACGCTTAAATATATTTCGCACTGAACAACTGACGTTTCTCTGATTCCCAACCGATAAGCTCCGCCCGCGCTATATCCATCTCGGTCGCCGAGATCGGCCGGCGAGGACCCTACGAAAAACAGAAAATTTACTTAGAAAAACGGGAAAAACGGTCCGCCGAGCGCCTCGTCGCGACGAAGAAAGGTTTAAATAAACCAATTCGCCCGCTGCGGCGTCGCCGGAAGGCTCGCGTAAAATACCTCGCGCGAAGCAAAATCGGCCTCCGAGCGGTCGCGGGACTTCCGATAAGGGGCGTTTTTTTCGACTTTTGACTCGTTCCCTCGCGAAAATCGAAATGTAGCGTCCGCAGACCTCCGGAAAAACGCAAAATTCGCCCGAAAATAAGTAAAAAGAACTTATCAAAATACGCCTAAGCGACAACCAAAGGACCGAAGCCGACATCGCGCACCCATACTCGCCGCTGCGCGGCTCGCGAATAAAGCCTTTGGAAATGCAAAATGCCCCTTTTTCGCCACCCCGGTGGGAACGAGAGGAAATCACGCATTTTAATAATATAGAACTAGAAAGGTGGCAAGTCGGCTATCGCCGAGTTGACCTTTCTTGGGATGGTGGACACCGGACATTTTCATTAGTATAGTTTTTCTGCAGACCATTGCGAAGAGTTTCAGAAAAAGAAATTTTTAAATCCATGAATTCTGAGGATTATTTGAGAATAGTTCGGTTTTTTTAAACACCCTGTATTGTTCTCATTAAAATAGTTTCCATATAGACCATTGTTAAAAGTTTCATCAAAGGAATATTATACTTCCATGACAGTTTCAATTATAGCAGGTGCAGATCAGCATTATGATCTGTTCCTTAATTTAATACAATTTAAAATTTTTGGTTATAATATTATGCACTCTTGTATTTTTATCACTATCAATTGTCGTAGGTGCAGATCAGCAGTATGATCTGTTCATTTATTTAACACTTCTCAAATTTGTTACCTATATTAGTTACACTTATCTGTCTTTTTGTTTATAATATTATGCACGCTTCTATTTTTATGACTATTAATTATCGTATGTGCAGATCAGCAGTATGATCTGTTCTATTATTTAACACTTCTCAAATTTGTTACCTATATTAGTTACGCTTGTCTGTCTTTTATCAATTATCGTAGATGTAGATCAGCAGTAGAGAATCGTTCGGCTTTTTAAACACCCTGTATTGTTCTCATTAAAATAGTTTCCACATAGACCATTGTTAAAAATTTCATCAAAGAAATATACTTCCATGACAGTTTCAATTATCGCAGGTGCAGATCAGCAGTATGATCTGTTCTTTAATTTAATACATTTTAAAATTTTTGGTTACAATATTATACACTCTTGTATTTTTATCACTATCAATCGTAGATGCAGATCAGCAGTAGAGAATGGTTCGGTTTTTCTAAACACCCAGTATTTTTTCATTAGTATAGTTTTCCTTCACAATATGTAAAATGTTCCATCAAAAAAAATTTATTCCACGAATTTTGAGGAGTTTTAGAGAATGGTTCGGTTTTTTTAAACACCCTGCATTTTTTCATGAGGGTAGTTTTTTGCAGCCTATTCTGAAAAGTTTTATGAAAAAAAATTTTTAATTCCAAGAATTTCGAGGATTTCAAGAAAATGGTTCGGTATTTTTAAACACCCAGTATTTTTTCAATATTACAGTTTTTTTACAGCCAATTGTGAAAGGTGTCTAAAAAAAGAAATATTAATTCTACGGATTTTGAGGATATTTAGAGAATGGTTCGGTTTTTCTAATCACCCAGTATTTTTTAATTAGTATAGTTTTTCTGCAGACTATTGCGATAAGTTTTATAAAAAAAAGTTTAATTCCATGTATTTTGAGGATTTTTAGTGAATGGTTAGGTTTTTTAAACACTCTATATTTTTTTATCATTACAGTTTTTTTACAGCAACATTTCTCAAAATTGTTAAATACATTAGTTATGCTTTTCTGTTTTTTATCAATTATTGTAGGTGCAGATCAGCAGTATGATCTGTTTTTTCATTTAACACTTCTTAAAATTTTTGTTTATAATATTATGCACACTTCTATTTTTATGACTATTAATTATCGTAGGTGCAGATCAGCAGTATGATCTGTTCTATTATTTAACACTTCTCAAATTTGTTACCTATATTAGTTACGCTTGTCTGTCTTTTATCAATTATCGTAGATGCAGATCAGCAGTAGAGAATCGTTCGGTTTTTTAAACACCCTGTATTGTTCTCATTAAAATAGTTTCCACATAGACCATTGTTAAAAGTTTCATCAAAGAAATATTATACTTCCATGACAGTTTTAATTATCGCAGGTGCAGATCAGCAGTATGATCTGTTCTTTAATTTAATACATTTTAAAATTTTTGGTTACAATATTATACACTCTTGTATTTTTATCACTATCAATTGTCGTAGGTGCAGATCAGCAGTATGATCTGTTCTTTTATTCAACATTTCTCAAAATTGTTAAATACATTAGTTATGCTTTTCTGTTTTTTATTAATTATTGTAGGTGCAGATCAGCAGTATGATCTGTTTTTTTCATTTAACACTTCTTAAAATTTTTGTTTATAATGTTATGCACGCTTCTATTTTTATGACTATTAATTATCGTAGGTGCAGATCAGCAGTATGATCTGTTCTATTATTTAACACTTCTCAAATTTGTTACCTATATTAGTTACTTTTGTCTGTCTTTTATCAATAATCGTAGATGCAGATCAGCAGTAGAGAATCGTTCGGTTTTTTAAACACTCTGTATTGTTCTCATTAAAATAGCTTCCATATAGACCATTGTTAAAAGTTTCATCAAAGAAATATTATACTTCCATGACAGTTTCAATTATCGCAGGTGCAGATCAGCAGTATGATCTGTTCTTTAATTTAATACAATTTAAAATTTTTGGTTACAATATTATACACTCTTGTATGTTTATCACTATCAATTGTCGTAGGTGCAGATCAGCAGTATGATCTGTTCTATTATTTAACACTTCTCAAATTGTCTATCTTTTATTAATTATCGTAGATGCAGATCAGCAGTAGAGAATGGTTCGGTTTTTTTTAAACACCCAGTATTGTTCTCATTAAAATAGTTTCCATATAGACCATTGTTAAAAGTTTCATCAAATTAATATTATACTTCCATGACAGTTTCAATTATCGCAGGTACAGATCAGCAGTATGATCTGTTTGTTAATTTAATACATTTTAAAATTTTTGGTTACAATATTATACACTCTTGTATTTTTATCACTATCAATTGTCGTAGGTGCAGATCAGCAGTATGATCTGTTCTTTTATTTAACATTTCTCAAAATTGTTAAATACATTAGTTATGCTTTTCTGTTTTTTATCAATTATCGTAGGTGCAGATCAGCAGTATGATCTGTTTTTTCATTTAAAACTTCTTAAAATTTTTGTTTATAATATTATGCACGCTTCTATTTTTATGACTATTAATTATCGTAGGTGCAGATCAGCAGTATGATCTGTTCTATTATTTAACACTTCTCAAATTTGTTACCTATATTAGTTACGCTTGTCTGTCTTTTATCAATTATCGTAGATGCAGATCAGCAGTAGGGAATGGTTCGGTTTTTCTAAACGCCCAGTATTTATTCATTAGTATAGTTTTCCTTCACAATATGTAAAATGTTTCATAAAAAAAAATTTATGTCACGAATTTTGAGGAGTTTTAGAGAATGGTTCGGTTTTTTTAAACACCATGCATTTTTTCTTTAGGGAAGTTTTTTTGCAGCCTATTCTGAAATGTTTTATGAAAAACAATTGTTAATTCCAAAAATTTCGAGGATTTCAAGAGAATGGTTTGGTATTTTTAAACACCCAGTATTTTTTCAATATTACAGTTTTTTTACAGCCAATTGTGAAAGGAGGATATTTAGAGAATGGTTCGGTTTTTCTAGCCACCCAGTATTTTTTAATTAGTATAGTTTTTCTGCAGACTATTGCGATAAGTTTTATAAAAAAAAGTTTAATTCCATGTATTTTGAGGATTTCTAGTGAATGGTTAGGTTTTTTTAAACACTCTATATGTTTTCATCATTACAGTTTTTTTACAGTCTATTGTGAAAAGTGTCTACAAAAAAAAATATTAATTTCATAAATTGCGAGGATTTCAAGAGAATGGTTCGGTTTCGGTTAAACACCCAGTATTTTTTCATTATTACAGTTTTTTTACATTCTATTGTGAAAGCTATCTACAAAAAAAATATATTAATTCCTTAAATTTTGATGATTTTTAGGGAATGGTTCGTTTTTTTAAACATCCTGTATTTTTTCAGTAGGGTAGTTTTTTGCAGCCTTTTGTGAAAAGTTTTGTAAAAAAATTTTTTAATTCCATGAATTTCGAGGATATCAAGAGAATGGTTCGATATTTTTAAACACCCAGTATTTTTTCATTATTATAGTTTTTTTTACAGCCTATTGTGAAAGGTGTCTAAAAAAAAGAAATATTAATTCCACGAATTTTGAGGATATTTAGAGAATGGTTCGGTTTTTTTAAACACCCAGTATTTGTTCAATAGTATAGTCTTTTTGCAGACTATTGCGATAAGTTTCATAAAAAAAAATTTAATTCCATGAATTTTGAGGATTATTAGAAAACGGTTCGGTTTTGTAAAACACCCTGCATTTTTTTAATAAGGGTAGTTTTTTTGCAGCCCATTGTGAAAGGTGTCATAAAAAAAATATTATTAATTCCATAAATTTTGAGGATTTTTAGGGAATGGTTCGGTTTTTTGTAGACACCCAGTAGTTTTTTAATTAGTAAAGTTTTCTTACAGACCATTGTGAAAAGTTTCATTAAAAAATATTCCATGAATTGTGAGGATTCTTAAAAAATGGTTTGGTTTTGTTAAACACCCTGTATTTTTTCATTATTACAGTTTTTTTTACAGCCTATTGTGAAAGGTGTCTACAAAAAGAAATATTAATTCCACGAATTTTGAGGATTTTTAGAGAATGGTTCGGTTCTCTTAAACACTGGTTATTTTCATTAGTATATATATTTTTTTAACAGCCTATTGCAAAAAGTGTTTACAAAAAAAATTTTTAATTCCACGAAATTTGAGGATTTCAAGAGAATGGTTCGGTTTTTTTAAACCCCCTGTATTTTTAATTAGTATAGTTTTTCTGCAGACTATCGTGAAGAGTTTCAGAAAAAAAAAGGAATTTTTAAATCCACGAATTTTGAGGATTTTTTGATAAGGGTTCGGTTTTTTTAAACACCCTGTATCTTTTTCGATAATTAGTGCGGTAAGAGACCCCCGACTGAAGTTTCGTAAAAAAAAAATTTTCAGTTCCCTTATTTTGACATTTTTTTAGCGTTCGACATTTTTCCAACACTTTGTATATAAAACGGTGTTTAGGCCTGTATTTAAAATATAATAGAAAATTGTATATATAGTTGCCTATACTTCCACTTCGCCGCGTAAAGGCGTTCATGCGCGATGGAAAAACCAAACAAATCAATACTTAGTCAGTGAAGGAAGTTAAGCCCAGTATTTTTGATAGTAGTAACCATTCTCATATATATTATAAAAAATATATTAAAAATCACTTGTGTAGTGCATACAGAAATCTCGTGTACGGAACCTTTTTCCCATCCAATACCCTTTCCCACAAGGTTTCGTAAGCCTGTCTGCACTACGGTGAGTGGTGAGTGATTTACCTTTTTTTTCTTCTCTCTTAATTTGGTTTAGAGATATACCTATTTCCAATTATTATTTTTGTTACAATAGTTACAGTTCATTCACATTCGAAATTCAACATTTTTTGGTACCTTCGAGCCGTATTGCTTTGTCAAGCAATCAATTTCGAACTTTTATATTCATTTGAAAAGTACTGCTTAGTTTGGTTTACCTGATTAATATTTAGATAATTAATTGAAAAATTTACCCATATTCATTTTTGATTAAATAATCCTATTAGTATACTTTAATACCTGCCATTCTTGGTTTTTTTTGAACGTGTTTAACAAATAGCAAATTTCCATTCGTTTTTGCTTTCTTTGTGTTTTTGCGGACAACAGTATTTGTCCTTCATTTTTATTGTAAAGGATTAGCTAGATACCTCTAAATTTATTGGAAAATTAACATAAAATGTCGAAGTCACCTGATGAATTAAAATTAGATCGTTTGCGGTCTAAGCGAGAGCGGTTGTTTAGGAGAGTTCAGCAATGTTATGATGCGGGGGAAGCCTTAAAAATTGATCCGGAAAATGCACAAAGGTTAGAAGAATTTAAAATTCGTCATAGTACATTTTATAATACCGTTTTAGAATATAAAAACCTTATTGAGGAAATTATTGTCTTAAAACAAAAAATAAAACCGGATGAAATTCCATCTTATAGTGTTTTAGAAGCATTCGAAGATTTAACCGATCGTATTGAATATATGGCTGCCAAATTTATTAAACCTTCTTGCAATTCATTAAATGTCGATAGTACTCCGAGAACTAACCAGACCCGTATTCATATGCCGAAAATTGAACTTATTAAATTCGATGGATCTGATATAATGTTATGGCCCGTGTTCTATGAAAATTTTAAACAGCTGATTCATAGTCGCACAGACTTTTGTAATGCAGAAAAATTACAATATCTATTAGGTAGCATTTCCGGGAAAGCATTAAAAATTTGTAGCAATATAGAGACCATACCAAATAATTATCCGATTATATGGAATACATTAGAAAAAACATTCCAAGACAAGAAAATTTTATCCTGTACTTATTTAGATAGAATATTAAACTTCCGCAGTGTCCCTAATCACAACTCCAGTACTTTGCAATCTTTCATAGAAAAATTTGATACCAACGTTAATGCTCTTAAAAAATTAAAATTGCCAGATTTATCCGATTTTATGTTATACTATATTGCATCTTGTCCCAAGAAACAATAAATTCGTTTGAATTAGTTCGTAACAAAAACCAAGAAATACCCACATACGATGAATTAATTGAGTTTGTTCGTCAACAGAGCAAAATTATTTCAAAAAATGATAGATTTCGATTCAATACTTCCGCCACCGGAAATAGTAATGGCAATAAGAATAAAGTTTTCTTTGTTAATAATCAAAATCAGCCTATGACAAAAAATTGCATTGCATGTAATCGAGGTGTTCATTTATTAAAAGACTGCAGTGGTTTTAAGAATGACTCTGTAGAAGAAAGGTTCAGAAAAATTAAAGCTAACCATTTATGTATTAATTGCTTCTCGGCTAAACATATGGTTTCGAATTGTCCATCGAAATTTAGTTGTACCATTTGTAAATTAAAACACCATACGTTGCTACATCGACCCCATAATAATTCGAATACGATTGTAAGTCAATCTTCCGATTCAACGGTGCACGCTAGTTCCAGTAATAACTCATTAGAAAATACCTTAACGCCGGCCCCAACCAATGTTTTAATTTCACAAAATAGGTCGAAAACTGTTTTGTTAAGTACTGCCATAGTTAAAATCATCGACAAATGGAATAAATCACAAAATATTAGAGTAATTGTCGATAATGGATCGATGTCAAACTTTTTAACCACGGATTGTTGCAAAAAATTAGGCCTAACATACACTAAATTAAATACGCACGCTGTAACCATAGGCGAACTGGAAAAACCCATTAAAGGTCGCACTACGATAACTATTACCTGTAATTTAAACCCAAATTATAAATACTCATTTGAGACACTAATAATTGATAAAATTAGTGGAAAATTGCCTCATACTACCTTAGATGTAAGCTCTTTCACCCATTTAGATTATTTACCCTTAGCTGATTCAACTTTTAATATCCCTAGTAATGTCGACGGACTTCTTGGAGCCTCCTTATTTGCGGAAATATTAGGTACTCATAAAGTAACTGGAACAAAAAATAGTCCAACCGCTATTCAGACTACCTTGGGTTATCTAGTATTAGGCCCAGTTGATTGCAATGCTGTCCCTGAAACAAACCAGTCATTTTGTACTCTCCTAACTCTGGATTCTCTAGTCGAGCAAATGTTTGAAGTTGAATCTTACAATCCTCCCGTTGCAAGTAATAAAGATGATATTTGTGAACAAATATTTCTTGAAACCGTTAGTCGTGATAGCCTGGGTAGACTCACCGTAGCACTACCTTTTAGTACCGACCCATCTAGTTTAGGTGATTTATTTTCTTTAGCAGAGAAAAGATTCTTTGCTTTAGAAAGACAACTCGAAAAATATCCTGATCGCCAAGAGATGTATAGGTCAATATTTAAAGATTATTTAGATCAAGGACATATGTCATTAGTTCCAAACGATAAAATCAGTTGTACACCTTCATACTATATTCCTCACCATTGCGTATATAAACCCGAAAGTACCTCCACCCCTTGTAGAATTGTATTTGATGCAAGTATGCAAACCACTACTAATCTATCATTAAATGATATTCTTTATACAGGTCCCAAGTTACAAAATAATATATTTACTATCCTATTAAACTTTCGTTTTCACCCCATAGCAATAAATGCCGATATCAAACAATTTTATAGGCAAATTCGTATTATCGAACCTCATAGAAAATTCCAGAGAATATTATGGAGATTCGATAAAACCGATCCTGTTTCAATTTACGAACTAAATACGGTCGCATTTGGTGTTCGTTCTAGTCCGTATTTATGTCTAAGAGCCTTACGATTATTAGCAGAGTCCCAGTATCCCCCCTATCCGGATGCAGTTGAATGCATAGAGCGAGATATGTACATGGATGACATTATCTCAAGTCAGTCGGACCCCGACACTGCCCATAAAACATATCTACAATTGTTTAATTTATTACAATCAGGCGGATTTCAACTTCTAAAATGGGCTTCAAATTCTCAAGATTTTTTGTCCAAAATACCTGATCATTTAAAATCCCCTAAAATTATTGAATTTGATCAAACTAACATTAAAATACTCGGCCTTCAGTGGAATCCTCATCCTGACATATTCATGTTCAAATTAGATTTAAAAATCATCAATTGCACAAAAAGAAATTTGTTATCATGCGTTGCCAGAATTTTCGATCCTTTAGGTTTCTTAGCACCCCTAACCTTGTTTATAAAATTATTAATAAAAAAATTGTGGACCCTTGGTTATGACTGGGACCAATTAGCCCCTGCAGAAGTCTCTAAATCTTGGGCAAAGTTTCAAAACGAATTGCCTTGTTTAAATGAATTAAAAATACCCCGCCACATATTTATATTTGAAAATGTTTCCTTTAGCCTAATTGGATTTACAGATGCCAGTATGAATGCATATGCATGTTCAGTATATGTTCGTACAGTTGACGAATTTGGTAATGTAAATGTAAACCTACTTTGTTCACAAGCAAAAGTTTGTCCTGCTGCCAAAATTTTACTGCCTCGTTTAGAGTTGTGCGCTGCTGCCCTTCTAGCGCAGCTTTTAGCCCATGTTAAGGATACTTATAAAACTCGTAAACCTATCAATGAAATATTAGCATTTTGCGATTCTATGATAACCCTTCATTGGATTCATTCTACTTCGCGTAGGTGGAAACCTTTTATCTCGAATCGAGTATCCAAAATACGGAATTTATTAGCACCATCTAACTGGTTTTTTATACCTACTCAAGAAAATATTTCTGATTGTGCTAGCCGAGGCCTAACACCTAGTTGTTTCCTAAACCATCCAAGTTGGATATCCGGCCCAGCTTGGTTAAAGTTACCCTTTTCCGATTGGCCTATCAAACCAATCCATGATGATCACAATGTCGATGAGAGCAGTACTGAAATTTTAACTTTAAGTATTACCACACCAGAGAGTTCAAGTTTATATAACCTAATTGAATATTTTTCATCATGGACAAGACTATTGCGTTCTACAATATTTGTCCTACAATTTCTTAAGGTTTTGCCCCACAGAAATCCTACAAAAACCGATTTCGATAAAGCAGAATTAGTTTTAATTCGTATAGTTCAACAGCGTCATTTTTGCAGTGAATATAAAAACATACTCGAAAATAAATCTATCCCATTATGCTTACGTAAGCTGAACCCCTTTATTCACGAAGGTATAATTAGAGTAGGAGGCCGACTAACAAATAGTAACCTTTGTTTCGATAAAAAATATCCTATCTTGTTGCCTAAGTCTGATCCTTTTTTAAATTTACTGGTAGATTATTATCATAAATTATTTGCACATCCCGGAGCATATTTACTGCACTCCTTGCTAAGGCAGAACTATTGGATCCTCTCTGCTAGAAGTTTAATTCGTCAGCGCGTTTGGAAATGCAACTACTGTTTTCGTCTGAATCCTAAACCCACCTTTCCAATTATGTCAAATTTACCCACCGAAAGAATCAGTCAAGTGAAAGCTTTTTTGAATACTGGTGTTGATTATACCGGAGCTTTCCCAATTTCATTAAGTCGTCGTAGAGGCGTTAAAACACAAAAGGCATATATCTGCCTATTTATCTGCCTTACAACCAAGGCTGTACATTTAGAGCTTGCCTCTGATCTATCTACAGATGCATTTTTGTCTGCTTTTAAAAGATTTGTCTCCAGACGTGGTACTTGCGCAACATTATTTTCCAATAACGGTACTAATTTTATTGGTGCCAAAAGAAAACTTGACGAAATTTATGACCTAGTTAATTCCCGTCAATATAGGGACGCTTTTCAACGTGAACTTTTTCGCCATAGAATCAACTGGAAATTTAATCCCCCTTCGTCTCCTCATTTTGGAGGCATTTGGGAAGCCAATATAAAAAGTGTAAAATCACATTTAACCCGTGTCACCAATGGACAAATTCTAACCTATGAAGAATTCACGACGGTGCTTGCGCAAATCGAAGCACTTTTGAATTCTCGACCTTTGTGCAACCTCAGTAGCGATCCAAACGATCCATCGGCTCTTACTCCCGCCCATTTTTTATATGGTGCTCCTCTTACTTCGTTTCCTTCCGAGGATAACTCTCTTGAACCACTTAGTCGCTTAGACAGATACAAACTTCTGGATGCCATTGTGCAACATTACTGGAAAAGATGGCATGTCGAATATTTACATACTTTGCAAGCACGATTAAAGTGGATCACTAATTCAAACCCTGTTAAAATTGGTCTTATCGTGGTTGTCATTCAGGAAAATGTTCCACCTCTAAAATGGCCTTTAGCTGTTATTGAAAAGTTACATCCGGGCAAAGATGGTATAATACGTGTTGCAACAATCAAAACCAAGTTTGGCACGTATATTAGACCAGTTATTAAATTATGTCCCTTGCCTACTCAGTAATTTCCCCCTAGTTATAGTTATTTAGATTAGTTCTCATTTTGTTTAAATAAATTTATTCTTTCGTGTTTAATTATTGAATCTTTGATTCAATTCGCCCCCCGCCCAGGATGTTAAGGCCTGTATTTAAAATATAATAGAAAATTGTATATATAGTTGCCTATACCTCCACTTCGCCGCGTAAAGGCGTTCATGCGCGATGGAAAAACCAAACGAATCAATACTTAGTCAGTGAAGGAAGTTAAGCCCAGTATTTTTGATAGTAGTAACCATTCTCATATATATTATAAAAAATATATTAAAAATCACTTGTGTAGTGCATACATAAATCTCGTGTACGGAACCTTTTTCCCATTCAATACCCTTTCCCACAAGGTTTCGTAAGCCTGTCTGCACTACGGTGAGTGGTGAGTGATTTACCTTTTTTTCTTCTCTCTTAATTTGGTTTAGAGATATACCTATTTCCAATTATTATTTTTGTTACAATAGTTACAGTTCATTCACATTCGAAATTCAACAAACGGTCTTTCGCACGTCAGACGACCCCTCCGAAGCGAAAAAACCGAAAATTTCCTCGAATCTGTAATTTTTATTTTTTCTCGTCAATTTTTATCGGAACACCCCGTACATCGAGCTTTTTTGAGTCGCACTGTATATACGCAAAGCGCCTCGAAAAATTTGAAGAGCGCCACATTGCTGACGTCACTGTAACCCCGTCTGGGTGCGGATTTATGCAAATTTCGATACAAAAACGACCTCAAAACCCAGCGCTCGCATAACAGAGAGTATCTAGAGACTTCAAATTTACCGTTTTAGGCCTTCGGGGGGCCCCGATCGGCCCATTTAGCGAAATTTCCTATGTTTTAATCTGAACTGACACCACTCGTCGTTTGACGTTTCTGAAGGTGGCGCTCCCGGCGGAGTGCAGTCTGCCAAATTTCTTATATTTTCACTATAAAATCGAATTTTAAACCCAGATCTGAGACACGCGGGATAATGTAGAAGGTTGCGTTTCGATATGGTTTTATGGGAATAAAGGGGTACTTACTTTGGAGAATGTAATCGTTTTGAAGTTTTTGTGATGACTGGCATTTCCCTTGCTCTTCGCTCCCGTCTTGGTTGTTATTTTTGCACATTTCCATCTAAAAACGAACTCAAAACCCAGCGCTCGCATAACAGAAAGTATCTAGAGACTTCAAACTTACCTTTTCTGGCCTTTGAGGGCCTCCGATCGGCCCATTTAGCGAAATTTCTTACGTTTTATTGGGAGCTGTCAATGCACCACACCGTCCGGCTAGCCGTTTGAGGTTTAGGACGGCCGAGCGAACACGAATGCCGCCGAACGTGTAGGTGCCGCAAATTATCTATAATTTCACTATAAAATCGAATTTTAAACCCAGATCTGAGGCACGCGGGATATTGTAGAAGGTTCAAAGTTTACGTTTCGATATGGTTTTATGGAAATAAAGGGGTACTTACTTTGGAGAATGTAATCGTTTTGAAGTTTTTGTAATGACTGGCGTTTGCCTTGCTCTTCCTTCCCGTCTCGGTCGTTATTTTTGCACATTTCCATCTAAAAACGAACTCAAAACCCAGCGCCTGCATAACAGAAAGTATCTAGAGACTTCAAATTTACCGTTTTCGGCCTTCGGGGGGCTCCGATCGGCCCATTTAGCGAAATTTCCCATGTTTTAATCTGAACTGTTACCCAGTCGCCGTTTGACGTTTCTGAAGGTCGTGCTCTCGGCGGAGTGCAGTCGACCAAATTTTCTATATTTTCACTATAAAATCGAATTTTAAACTCATACCTGAGGCACGCGGGATATTGTAGAAGGTTCAAAGTTTACGTTTCGATATGACTATATGGAAATAAAGAGGTACTTACTTTGGAGAATGTAATCGTTTTGAAATTTTTGTGATGTCGGCCATTTGCCTTGCTGTCGTTTCCCGTCTGGGTTGTTATTTTTGCACATTTCCATCTAAAAACGAACTCAAAACCCAGCGCTCGCATAACAGAAAGTATCTGGAGACTTTAAATTTACCTTTTCTGGCCTTTGCGGGCCTCCGATCGGCCCATTCAGCGAAATTTCTTACGTTTTCTTGGGAGATGTCACCGCACCGCACCGTCGGGCTCGAAGTTTGACGTTTCTGAAGGCCGATCGCCGGACAAACGTGCGTGGATGCATATTCTCACTATTTTCGCTATAAAATCGAATTTTACACCCAGATCTGAGGCACGCGACACATTATAGAAGGTTCAAAGTTTACGTTTCGATATGGCTTTGTGGAAAGGAATGCGGGAAAATACGAAAATATCGAATCCGAAATAGTTTGACGTCTAAATATATTTCGTACTGAACAACTGACGTTTTTCTGATTCCCAACCGATAAGCTCCGCCTGCGCTATATCCATCTCGGTCGCCGAGAAACTCCGGCGAGGACCCTACGAAAAACGGAAAATTTACCTAGAAAAACGCGAAAAACGGCCCGCCGGGCGCCTCGTCGCGACGGAGAAAGGACGAATGAAGCCTCCCGGCCCGCTGCCGCGTCGCCGGAAGACTCGCGTAAAATACCTCGCGCGAAGCAAAATCGGCCTCCGATCGGACATTTGTCTCGTTCCCTCGCGAAAATCGAAATGTAGCGTCCGCAGACCTCCGGAAAAACGCAAAATTCGCCCGGAAAAAAGTAAAAAGGACTCATCAAAATACGCCTAAGCGACAACCGAAGGACCGAAGCCGACATCGCGCACCCATACTCGCCGCTGCGCGGCTCGCGAAAGAAGCCTTTGGGAATGCAAAATGCCCCTTTTTCGCCCGCCCGGTGGGAGCGAGAGGAAATCACGCACTCAGTATAGTTTTTCTGTAGACCATTGCGAAGAGTTTCAAAAAAAGAAATTTTTAAATCCATGAATTTTGAGGATTATTTGAGAATGGTTCGGTTTTTTAAACACCCTGTATTGTTCTCATTAAAATAGTTTCTACATAGACCATTGTTAAAAGTTTCATCAAAGAAATATTATACTTGCATGACAGTTTCAATTATCGCAGGTGCAGATCAGCAGTATGATCTGTTCTTTAATTTAATACATTTTAAAATTTTTGGTTACAATATTATACACTCTTGTATTTTTATCACTATCAATTGTCATAGGTGCAGATCAGCATTATGATCTGTTCTTTTATTTAACATTTCTCAAAATTGTTAAATACATTAGTTATGCTTTTTTGTTTTTTATCAATTATTGTAGGTGCAGATCAGCAGTATGATCTGTTTTTTCATTTAACACTTCTTAAAATTTTTGTTTATAATGTTATGAACGCTTCTATTTTTATGACTATTAATTATCGTAGGTGCAGATCAGCAGTATGATCTGTTCTATTATTTAACACTTCTCAAATTTGTTACCTATATTAGTTACGCTTGTCTGTCTTTTATCAATTATCGTAGATGCAGATCAGCAGTAGAGAATGGTTCGGTTTTTTTAAACACCCAGTATTTTCTCATTAGTATGGTTTTCCTTCACAATATGTAAAATGTTTTATCAAAAAAAATTTATTCCACGAATTTTGAGGAGTTTTAGAGAATGGTTCGGTTTTTTTAAACACCCTGCATTTTTTCATTAGGGTAGTTCTTTTGCAGCCTATTCTGAAATGTTTTATGAAAAAAAATTTTTAATTTCAAGAATTTCGAGAATTTCAAGAGAATGGTTCGGTATTTTTAAACACCTAGTATTTTTTCAATATTACAGTTTTCTTTACAGCCAATTGTGAAAGGTGTCTAAAAAAAGAAATATTAATTCTACGGATTTTGAGGATATTTAGAGAATGGTTTGGTTTTTCTAATCACCCAGTATTTTTTAATTAGTACAGTTTTTCTACAGCCTATTGCGAAAAATGTCATAAAAATTTCAATTCCATGAATCTTGAAGAATTTTAGAGAACGGTTTGGTTTTTTTAAACACTGGATATTTTAATTATTATAGTTTTTTTTACAGCTGTCGCCGACTTGACCTTTCTTTGGAATGGTTCGGTTCTTTTAAAGGTCCTGTATTGTTCTCATTAAAAGAGTTTCCAAATAGACCATTGTTAAAAGTTTCATCAAAGGAATATTATACTTCCATGAAGGTTTCTAAAGAACGGTTCGGTTTTTTTAAACACGCAGCAGTTTTTTAATTAATATAGTTTTCTTAAAGGCCATTGTGAAAAGTTTCATAAAAAAAAATTAAATTCCATAATTTTTGTGGATCTAGAGAATGGTTTTTTATTTTACACCCTGTATTTTTTCATAAGTATGTATTTGTATACATATAATAATACCTAAATATGTATTTTTTATAGTTTTTTTACAAAGTATTGTAAAAAGTTTGGTCAAAAACCAAAAAAGAATTTAAAATTCCAAGTTTTAAGAATTTTTAGGATTCGATTTTTTAAACAGTATTTTTTCATAAGTAAAATGTAAAATATGTAAAATGTTTCAACAAAAAAAATTGTTTAGTTCCATGAATTTTGAGGATTTATAGAGAATGGTTCGGTTTTTTAAACACCCTGTATTTTTTAATTAGTATAGTTTTTCTGCAGACTATTGCAAAAAGTTTAATAAAAAAATTAATTCCATGAATTTTGAGGAATATTAGAAATATATATTAGAATAGTTCGGTTTTTTTAAACATTCTGTATTTTGTCATTAGCATAGTTTTTGTACAAAATATTGTAAATAGTTTCATCAAAACAAACTTTTGTAATTCCATGTATTTTGGGAGTTTCAATATTGGTTCAGTTTTCTTAAACACCCTGTATTGTTCTCATTAAAATAGTCTCTATATAGACCACTGTTAAAAGTTTCATCAAAGAAATATTATACTTCCATGAAGGTTTCTAGAGAACGGTTCGGTTTTTTTAAACACGCAGCAGTTTTTTAATTAGTATAGTTTTTTTTACAGACCATTGTGAAAAGTTTCATAAAAAAATATTCCATGAATTGTGAGGATTCTTAAAGAATGGTTTGGTTTTGTTAAACACCCTCTATTTTTTCAATAGTATAATTTTTTTACAAACGTGAAAAGTTTCATAAAAAAAAATAAATTCCATAAATTTTGTGGATCTAGAGAATGGTTCTTTATTTTACACCCTGTATTTTATCAGAAGTATGTATTTGTATACAGATAATAATACCTAAGTATGTATTTTTTCTAGTTTTTTTACAAATTATTGTAAAAACTTTCATCAAAAACCAAAAAAGAACGCCAAACGTGTAGGTGCCATAAATTTTCAGGATTTTTAGAGAATGGTTCGGTTTTCTAAAACACCCAGCATTTTTTCATTAGGGTAGTTTTTTTGAAGTCTATTGTGAAAAGTTTTATCAAAAAAATTTTTTAATTCCATGAATTTCGAGGATATCAAGAGAATGGTTCGGTATTTTTAAACACCCAGTATTTTTTCATTATTACAGTTTTTTTTACAGCCTATTGTGAAAGGTGTCTAAAAAAAGAAATATTAATTCCACGAATTTTGAGGATATTTAGAGAATGGTTCGGTTTTTTTAAACACCCAGTATTTGTTCAATAGTATAGTCTTTTTGCAGACTATTGCGATAAGTTTCATAAAAAAAAATTTAATTCCATGAATTTTGAGGATTATTAGAAAACGGTTCGGTTTTGTAAAACACCCTGCATTTTTTTAATAAGGGTAGTTTTTTTGCAGCCTATTGTGAAAGGTGTCATAACAAAAATATTATTAATTCCATAAATTTTGAGGATTTTTAGGGAATGGTTCGGTTTTTTGTAAACACCCAGTAGTTTTTTAATTAGTAAAGTTTTCTTACAGACCATTGTGAAAAGTTTCATTAAAAAATATTCCATGAATTGTGAGGATTCTTAGAGAATGGTTTGGTTTTGTTAAACACCCTGTATTTTTTCATTATTACAGTTTTTTTTACAGCCTATTGTGAAAGGTGTCTACAAAAAGAAATATTAATTCCACGAATTTTGAGGATTTTTAGAGAATGGTTCGGTTCTCTTAAACACTGGATATTTTCATTAGTATATATTTTTTAATAACAGCCTATTGCAAAAAGTGTTTACAAAAAAAAAAATTTAATTCCACGAAATTTGAGGATTTCAAGAGAATGGTTCGGTTTTTTTAAACCCCCTGTATTTTTAATTAGTATAGTTTTTCTGCAGACTATCGCGAAGAGTTTCAGAAAAAAAAGGAATTTTTAAATTTTGTTAAACACCCTGTATTTTTTCATTATTACAGTTTTTTTTACAGCCTATTGTGAAAGGTGTCTACAAAAAGAAATATTAATTCCACGAATTTTGAGGATTTTTAGATAAGGGTTCGGTTTTTTTAAACACCCCGTATTTTGTTCGATAATTAGTGCGGTAAGAGACCCCCGACTAGAGTTTCGTAAAAAAAAAAATTTCAGTTCCCTTAATTTTGACATTTTTTTAGCGTTCGACATTTTTCCAACACTTTGTATATAAAACGGTCTTTCGCACGTCAGATGACCCCACCGAAGCGAAAAAACCGAAAATTTCCTCGAATCTGTAATTTTTACTTTTTTCTCGTCAATTTTTATCGGAACAACCCCGTACATCGAGCTTTTTTGAGTCGCACTGTATATACGCGAAGCGCCTCGAAAAATTTGAAGAGCGCCACATTGCTGACGTCACTGTTACCCCGTCTGGGTGCGGATTTATGCAAATTTCGATACAAAAACGACCTCAAAACCCAGCGCTCGCATAACAGAAAGTATCTAGAGACTTCAAATTTACCGTTTTCGGCTTTCGGGGGGCTCCGATCGGCGCATTTAGCGAAATTTCCTATGTTTTAATTTGAACTGCCACCACTCGTCGTTTGACGTTTCTGAAGGTGGCGCTCCCGGCGGAGTGCAGTCTACCAAATTTTTTATATTTTCACTATAAAATCGAATTTTAAACCCAGATCTGAGGCACGCGGGATATTGTAGAAGGTTCAAAGTTTACGTTTCGATATGGTTTTAAGGGAATAAAGGGGTACTTACTTTGGAGAATGTAATCGTTTTGAAGTTTTTGTAATGACTGGCGTTTGCCTGGCTCTTCTCTTTCGTCTCGGTCGTTATTTTTGCACATTTCCATCTAAAAACGAACTCAAAACCCAGCGCTCGCATAACAGAAAGTATCTAGAGACTTCAAATTTACCGTTTTCGGCCTTCGGGAGGCTCCGATCGGCCCATTTAGCGAAATTTTCTATGTTTTATTCTGAACTGTCACCACTCGCCGTTTGACGTTTCTCTGCAGTCGACCATATTTTCTATATTTTCACTATAAAATGGAATTTTAAACTCATACCTGAGGCACGCGAGATATTGTAGAAGGTTCAAAGTTTACGTTTCGATATGGCTTTATGGAAATACAGGGAGAATGACTTTGGAGAATGTAATCGTTTTGAAATTTTTGTGATGTCGGCCATTTGCCTTACTTTTCGTTCTCGTCTCGGTCGCTATTTTTGCACATTTCCATCTAAAACGAACTGAAAACCCAGCGCTCGCATAACAGAAAGTATCTAGAGACTTTAAATTTACCTTTTCTGGCCTTTGCGGGCCTCAAATCGGCCCATTCAGCAAAATTTCTTACGTTTTCTTGGGAGATGTCACCGCACCGCACCGTCGGGCTCGAAGTTTGACGTTTCTGAAGGCCGATCGCCGGACAAACGTGCGTGGACGCATATTTTCACTATTTTCGCTATAAAATCGAATTTTACACCCAGATCTGAGGCACGCGACACATTGTAGAAGGTTCAAAGTTTACGTTTCGATATGGCTTTGTGGAAAGGAATGCGGGAAAATACGAAAATATCGAATCCGAAATAGTTTGACGTCTAAATATATTTCGCACTGAACATCTGACGTTTCTCTGATTCCCAACCGATAAGCTCCGCCCGCGCTATATCCATCTCGGTCGCCGAGAAACGCCGGCGAGGACCCTACGAAAGACGGAAAATTTACCTAGAAAAACCCGAAAAACGGCCCGCCGGGCGCCTCGTCGCGACGGAGAAAGGACGAATGAAGCCTCCCGGCCCGCTGCCACGTCGCCGGAAGGTTCGCGTAAAATACCTCGCGCGAAGCAAAATCGGCCTCCGAGCGGTCTTAGGACTTCCGATAAGGGGCGTTTTTTTCGACTTTTGTCTCGTTCCCTCGCGAAAATCGAAATGTAGCGTCCGCAGACCTCCGGGAAAACGCAAAATTCGCCCGGAAAAAAGTAAAAAGGACTCATCAAAATACGCCTAAGCGACAACCGAAGGACCGAACTCGACTCTTCGCACCCGGGCTCGCCGCTGAGCGGCTCGCGAAAAAAGCCTTTGGGAATGCAAAATGCCACTTTTTCGCACCCGCGGTGGGAGCGAGAAAAAACAACGGATTTTAATATATAAGAACTAGAAAGGTGGCAAGTCGGCTATCGCCGACTTGACCTTTCTTGGGATGGTGGACACCGGATATTTTTATTATCATAGTTTTTCTGCAGACTATTGCGAAGAGTTTCAGAAAAAGAAATTTTTGAATCCATGAATTTTGAGGATTATTTGAGAATGGTTCGGTTTTTTTGAACACCCTGAATTGTTCTCATTAAAATAGTTTCCATATAGACCATTGTTAAACGTTGCATCAAAGGAATATTATACTTCCATGACACTTTCAATTATCGCAGGTGCAGATCAGCAGTATAATCTGTTCTTTCATTTAATACATTTTAAAATTTTTGGTTACAATATTATGCACTCTTGTATTTTTATCACTATCAATTGTCGTAGGTGCAGATCAGCAGTATGATCTGTTCTTTTATTTAACATTTCTCAAAATTGTTAAATACATTAGTTATGCTTTTCTGTTTTTTATCAATTATCGTAGGCGCAGATCAGCAGTATGATCTGTTCTTTCATTTAAAACTTCTTAAAATTTTTGTTTAAAATATTATGCACGCTTCTATATTTATGACTATTAATTATCGTATGTGCAGATCAGCAGTATGATCTGTTCTATTATTTAACACTTCTCAAATTTGTTACCTATATTAGTTACGCTTGTCTGTCTTTTATCAATTATCGTAGATGCAGATCAGCAGTAGAGAATCGTTCGGTTTTTTAAACACCCTGTATTTTTTCAGCAGGGTAGTTTTTTGCAGCCTTTTGTGAAAAGTTTTGTAAAAAAAATTCTTTAATTCCATGAATTTCGAGGATATCAAGAGAATGGTTCGGTATTTTTAAACACCCAGTATTTTTTCATTATTACAGTTTTTTTTACAGCCTATTGTGAAAGGTGTCTAAAAAAAGAAATATTAATTCCACGAATTTTGAGGATATTTAGAGAATGGTTCGGTTTTTCTAAACACCCAGTATTTTTTAATTAGTACAGTTTTTTTACAGCTTATTGCGAAAAATGTCATAAAAATTTCAATTCCATGAATTTTGAGGATTATTAGAAAACGGTTCGGTTTTGTAAAACACCCTGCATTTTTTTAATAAGGGTAGTTTTTTTGCAGCCTATTGTGAAAGGTGTCATAACAAAAATATTATTAATTCCATAAAATTTGAGGATTTTTAGGGAATGGTTCGGTTTTTTGTAAACACCCAGTAGTTTTTTAATTAGTAAAGTTTTCTTACAGACCATTGTGAAATGTTTCATTAAAAAATATTCCATGAATTGTGAGGATTCTTAGAGAATGTTTTGGTTTTGTTAAACACCCTGTAGTTTTTCATTATTACAGTTTTTTTACATTCTATTGTGAAAGGTGTCTACAAAAAAAATATATTAATTCCTTAAATTTTGATGATTTTTAGGGAATGGTTCGTTTTTATTAAACATCCTGTATTTTTTCAGTAGGGTAGTTTTTTGTAGCCTTTTGTGAAAAGTTTTGTAAAAAAAATTCTTTAATTCCATGAATTTCGAGGATATCAAGAGAATGGTTCGGTATTTTTAAACACCCAGTATTTTTTCATTATTACAGTTTTTTTTACAGCCTATTGTGAAAGGTGTCTAAAAAAAGAAATATTAATTCCACGAATTATGAGGATATTTAGAGAATGGTTCGGTTTTTTTAAACACTCAGTATTTTTTAATTAGTACAGTTTTTCTGCAGCCTATTGCGAAAAATGTCATAAAAATTTCAATTCCATGAATTTTGAGGATTATTAGAAAACGGTTCGGTTTTGTAAAACACCCTGCATTTTTTTAATAAGGGTAGTTTTTTTGCAGCCTATTGTGAAAGGTGTCATAACAAAAATATTATTAATTCCATAAAATTTGAGGATTTTTAGGGAATGGTTCGGTTTTTTGTAAACACCCAGTAGTTTTTTAATTAGTAAAGTTTTCTTACAGACCATTGTGAAATGTTTCATTAAAAAATATTCCATGAATTGTGAGGATTCTTAGAGAATGGTTTGGTTTTGTTAAACACCCTGTATTTTTTCATTATTACAGTTTTTTTTTACAGCCTATTGTGAAAGGTGTCTACAAAAAGAAATATTAATTCCACGAATTTTGAGGATTTTTAAAGAATGGTTCGGTTCTCTTAAACACTGGATATTTTCATTAGTATATATATTTTTTTAACAGCCTATTGCAAAAAGTGTTTACAAAAAAATTTTTTAATTCCACGAAATTTGAGGATTTTAAGAGAATGGTTCGGTTTTTTTAAACCCCCTGTATTTTTAATTAGTATAGTTTTTCTGCAGACTATCGCGAAGAGTTTCAGAAAAAAAAAGGAATTTTTAAATCCACGAATTTTGAGGATTTTTAGATAAGGGTTCGGTTTTTTTAAACACCCCGTATTTTGTTCGATAATTAGTGCGGTAGGAGACCCCCGACTGAAGTTTCGTAAAAAAAAAATTTCAGTTCCCTTAATTTTGACATTTTTTTAGCGTTCGCCATTTTTCCAACACTTTGTATATAAAACGGTCTTTCGCACGTCAGACGACCCCTCCGAAGCGAAAAAACCGAAAATTTCCTCGAATCTGTAATTTTTATTTTTTTCTCGTCAATTTTTATCGGAACACCCCGTACATCGAGCTTTTTTGAGTCGCACTGTATATGCCTCGAAAAATTTGAAGAGCGCCACATTGCTGACGTCACTGTTATCCCGTCTGGGTGCGGATTTATGCAAATTTCGATACAAAAACGACCTCAAAATCCAGCGCTCGCATAACAGAAAGTATCTAGAGACGTCAAATTTACCGTTTTCGGCCTTCGGGGGGCTCCGATCGGCCCATTTAGCGAAATTTCCTATGTTTTAATCTGAACTGTCACCACTCGTCGTTTGACGTTTCTGAAGGTGGCGCTCCCGGCGGAGTGCAGTCTACCAAATTTTTTATATTTTCACTATAAAATCGAATTTTAAACCCAGATCTGAGGCACGCGGGATATTGTAGAAGGTTCAAAGTTTACGTTTCGATATGGTTTTATGGGAATAAAGGGGTACTTACTTTGGAGAATGTAATCGTTTTGAAGTTTTTGTGATGACTGGCATTTCCCTTGCTCTTCGCTCCCGTCTTGGTTGTTATTTTTGCACATTTCCATCTAAAAACGAACTCAAAACCCGGCGCTCGCATAACAGAAAGTATCTAGAGACTTCAAACTTACCTTTTCTGGCTTTTGCGGGCCTCGGATCGGCCCGTTTAGCGAAATTTCTTACGTTTTATTGGGAGCTGTCAATGCACCACACCGTCCGGCTAGCCGCTTGAGGTTTAGGACGGCCGAGCGAACACGAATGCCGCCGAACGTGTAGGTGCCGCAAATTATCTATATTTTCACTATAAAATCGAATATTAAACCCAGATCTGAGGCACGCGGGATATTGTAGAAGGTTCAAAGTTTACGTTTCGATATGGCTTTATGGAAATAAATGGGTACTTACTTTGGAGAATGTAATCGTTTTGAAGTTTTTGTAATGACTGGCGTTTGCCTTGCTCTTCCCTCCCATCTCGGTCGTTATTTTTGCACATTTCCATCTAAAAATGAACTCAAAACTCAGCGCTCGCATAACAGAAAGTATCTAGAGACTTTAAATTTACCTTTTCTGGCCTTGGCGGGCCTCCCATCGGCCCATTTAGCGAAATTTCCTGTGTTTTATTCTGAACTGTCACCCAGTCGCCGTTTGACGTTTCTGAAGGGCGTGAGAATTTTCGCTATTTTCACTATAAAATCGAATTTCAAACTCATACCTGAGGCACGCGGGATATTGTAGAAGGTTCAAAGTTTACGTTTCGATATGGTTTTATGGAAATAAAGGTGTACTTACTTTGGAGAATGTAATCGTTTTGAAATTTTTGTGATGTCGGCCATTTGCCTTGCTGTCGTTTTCCGTCTGGGTTGTTATTTTTGCACATTTCCATCTAAAAACGAACTGAAAACCCAGCGCTCGCATAACAGAAAGTATCTAGAGACTTCAAACTTACCTTTTCTGGCCTTTGCGGGCCTCCGATCGGCCCATTCAGCGAAATTTCTTACGTTTTCTTGGGAGATGTCACCGCACCGCACCGTCGGGCTCGAAGTTTGACGTTTCTGAAGGCCGATCGCCGGACAAACGTGCGTGGACGCATATTTTCACTATTTTCGCTATAAAATCGAATTTTAAACCCAGATCTGAGGCACGCGACACATTGTAGAAGGTTCAAAGTATACGTTTCGATATGGCTTGGCGGAAAGGAATGCGGGAAAATACGAAAATATAGAATCGGAAATAGTTTGACGTCTAAATATATTTCGCACTGAACAACTGACGTGTCTCTGATTCCCAGCCGATAAGCTCCGCCCGCGCTATATCCATCTCGGTCGCCGAGATCGGCCGGCGAGGACCCTACGAAAAACGGAAAATTTACGTAGAAAAACGCGAAAAACGCCCGCCGGGCGCCCCGTCGCGACGGAGAAAGGACGAACGAAGCCTCCCGGCCCGCTGCCGCGTCGCCGGAAGGCTCGCGTAAAATACCTCGCGCGAAGCAAAATCGGCCTCGGAGCGGTCGCGGGACTTCCGATAAGGGGCGTTTTTTTCGACTTTTGTCTCGTTCCCTCGCGAAAATCGAAATGTAGCGTCCGCAGACCTCCGGAAAAACGCAAATTTCGCCCGGAAAAAAGTAAAAATAACCAACGAAAATACGCCTAAGCGACGACCCGAGGACCGAACTCGACTCCGCGCACCCATACTCGCCGCTGCGCGGCTCGCGAAAAAAGCCTTTGGGAATGCAAAATGCCCCTTTTTCGCGCCCCCGGTGGGAGCGAGAAAAAACAACGGATTTTAATATATAAGAACTAGAAAGTTGGCAAGTCGGCTATCGCCGACTTGACCTTTCTTGGGATGGTGGACACCGGATATTTTCATTAGTATAGTTTTTCTGCAGACCATTGCGAAGAGTTTCAAAAAAAGAAATTTTTAAATCCATGAATTTTGAGGATTATTTGAGAATGGTTCGGGTTTTTTAAACACCCTGTATTGTTCTCATTATTATAGGTTCCCACTCTTGTATTTTTATCACTATCAATTGCCGTAGGTGCAGATCAGCAGTTTGATCTGTTCTTTTATTTAATATTTCTCAAAATTGTTAAATACATTAGTTATGCTTTTCTGTTTTTTATCAATTACTGTAGGTGCAGATCAGCAGTATGATCTGTTTTTTCATTTAACACTTCTTAAAATTTTTGTTTATAATATTATGCACGCTTCTATTTTTATGACTATTAATTATCGTATGTGCAGATCAGCAGTATGATCTGTTCTATTATTTAACACTTCTCAAATTTGTTACCTATATTAGTTACGCTTGTCTGTCTTTTATCAATTATCGTAGATGCAGATCAGCAGTAGAGAATCGTTCGGTTTTTTAAACACCCTGTATTGTTCTCATTAAAATAGTTTCCATTGTTAAAAGTTTCTTCAAAGAAATATTATACTTCCATGACAGTTTCAATTATCGCAGGTGCAGATCAGCAGTATGATCTGTTCTTTAATTTAATACATTTTAAAATTTTTGGTGACAATATTATACACTTTTGTATTTTTATCACTATCAATTGCCGTAGGTGCAGATCAGCAGTTTGATCTGTTCTTTTATTTAATATTTCTCAAAATTGTTAAATACATTAGTTATGCTTTTCTGTTTTTTATCAATTACTGTAGGTGCAGATCAGCAGTATGATCTGTTTTTTCATTTAACACTTCTTAAAATTTTTGTTTATAATATTATGCACGCTTCTATTTTTATGACTATTAATTATCGTATGTGCAGATCAGCAGTATGATCTGTTCTATTATTTAACACTTCTCAAATTTGTTACCTATATTAGTTACGCTTGTCTGTCTTTTATCAATTATCGTAGATGCAGATCAGCAGTAGAGAATCGTTCGGTTTTTTAAACACCCTGTATTGTTCTCATTAAAATAGTTTCCATGTAGACCATTGTTAAAAGTTTCATCAAGGAAATATTATACTTCCATGGCAGTTTCAATTATCGCAGGTGCAGATCAGCAGTATGATTTGTTCTTTAATTTAATACATTTTAAAATTTTTGGTTAGAATATTGTACACTCTTGTATTGTTTCTGTTTTTTATCAATTATTGTAGGTGCAGATCAGCAGTATGATCTGTTTTTTCGTTTAACACTTCTTAAAATTTTTGTTCATAATATTATGCACGCTTCTATTTTTATCACTATTAATTATCGTAGGTGCAGATCAGCAGTATGATCTGTTCTATTATTTAACACTTCTCAAATTTGTTACCTATATTTGTTACGCTTGTCTGTCTTTTATCAATTATCGTAGATGCAGATCAGCAGTAGAGAATGGTTCGGTTTTTTTAAACACCCAGTATTTTTTCATTAGTATAGTTTTCCTTCACGATATGTAAAATGTTTCATCAAAAAAAATTTATTCCACGAATTTTGAGGAGTTTTAGAGAATGGTTCGGTTTTTTTAAACACCCTGCATTTTTTTATTAGGGTAGTTTTTTGCAGCCTATTCTGAAAAGTTTTATGAAAAAAAATTTTTAATTCCAAGAATTTCGAGGATTTCAAGAGAATGGTTCGGTATTTTTAAACACCCAGTATTTTTTCAATATTACAGTTTTTTTTTTACAGCCAATTGTACAATTGTGTTTGTACATGGCACCGGCAAGTGTGTGTATATGTGCTAATCCAAAATGCTTACAGCAAATAAAAACAAATTCATACAAGGTTCAGTGTACAATATGTGAAAACTGGTTTCACCGTGATTGTGCGAATTTATCTATAGATCAAATTCAAGAACTAAATAAAGCAAAAGATAAACGGTGGACATGTCCTACCTGTCATGAATCTACAAAAACTCCGGTCAAGAAATCCAGTAGTAACATAGTCGCTGCTAGTATGCAGTCACCCAAAGTAAGTCACCCTTCAATTGATTCGTTAACACAAGAGATTTGCTATCTTAAACAAATCATACATGAACTTAGAGAATCAAACTCGCTGTTAAAGCAAAACAAACTTTTATTGGAAGAAAAAATTAATGATATGTACATAAAATATCAGAGCAACACCACGAAGTCTCGGTCTCATGAAAATAGTAACCTACAACTACCTAAACCAAGTAAGGATACTGTCCGACAGGGGGCGCCTCTAACAGCACCTCTAGCACCAGGGACAATCAGCAAATTCAATTTCGCAGTAACCCCAACAAATTCCGGCATACAACCCGAAATACACACTGATACTGCTAATGCTCAAACTTCTTACGCACATGTGGTAAAAACAACAATTCAAACTAACAAAACTGAACCAAGAAAAAGAAGGAACATCTTTATTGGTACTGCAGTTGATAGTACTGGTGAAACGTTTACAGGGCGAGCCAACAAAGACAAGAAAGCATGGATATTCGTATCACGTGTTTCGGATAAAGTTGCAGAACAAGATGTGGTAAATTATATAAAGAAAAAAATTGACATTGAAAATGAAGAGGATCTAATTGTTCAACATATACAGACAAAAGTTGAGAGAGAGAGACCAAACAGTAAATGCTTCAAAATTGGTGTTAACTTTAATTATATAGATTTAGTATATGATAAAACCTTTTGGCCATCAAATGTTGCATTTGAACGCTTTAAATTTAGAAACGGTGATAGGGAAAGAATTACTATATCGAGAAATACTCCGACTTCAGAGTTTTTTTTAGAACAACAGGGGGCTCCCTTAAAACAAATAAGGGTTGCGCCCAGCCAATAAATAGTCCCATTGCACAGAAAGTTTCAAAAATAAGTAGAAAGGTGAGTGGTTTTGATATTTTACATTTAAACGTGCAAAGCATTCGCAATAAAACTAATGAAATCGAAGCTTTAATTGATGAGTCTGGTGTAAGTTACGACTTTTTACTCTTTAGTGAACACTGGTGTACCAAAGAATTAATTCATTTTGTTAACATCAATAATTACAATCTAGTCTCTGAATTCAGTAGAGTTAATCATGCCCACGGAGGAGTAGCTATATATGCATTAAAAAAATATAATACTAGTATACTACCACAAATTAACAGTATTTCGGCTGAGCTAGATTGCGAAATAGCTGCTCTGGAAACTGATTTCTGCAGAATAATGACAACGTATAGATCCCCTGATGGTAACTTAAATATATTTTTTGAAAAAATCTCTGAAGCCTTAGATAAACTTACAAAATGTAACAAATTAATTTTTGTATCGGGAGATTTCAATGTTCATTTTCAGGATACCACTGATATAAATGCCCGCTTGCTGACAGACATGTTCCAATCATTTGGTCTTTCGTTAACAACGCTAGCTAATACTAGGAAAAACGACTGCCTAGACAATATTTTTACAAATGTATTACCGCACAATTATAAAGTAAAAATAATTAACTCCCTATCTTCAGACCATTTAGGTATTCACTTAAATACTATCATTATGACAGAGCAAAGTAGTAGGAGAATAAATCATCGTCCTCTAACAGAAAGTGGACTTAAAAATTTGTCCAACTTTCTTTTTTAATCAAAATTGGAATTTTGTATATGAGTGTATCACTGACGTAGATAAAGCTTTTCAACGTTTCTTAGACGTTATTACCAGAGCTATTGATGTTGCATTACCTTTAAGATCCAAATTAATAAATTCAAAAAAATCAAAGGGAATTCAGTGGTTCACTTGTGAACTTCGAGAAATGAGACGCCACCTTCATTTTTTGTAAGAATATGCTAATCGACATCCATCTCCAAATAATATCTTAGCCTTCAAGACACATAAAGCTCTATACGCAAAAGAATTGCGGAAGAGTAAGATAAAAGCGTATGATAAATTTATTGCCTCCAGTAACAACAACAGTCAGGCAATGTGGAAAATTATTAACAGTATGAAACCTAAATCCTGTCAAGCTCACAATGAAATTACATCTAATGATTTTAATACATATTTTGTCAACGTAGCTTCCAATATAATTAAGGAACTTCCTGCAAGTGGTACTGTATACACTGATTATATTAACAATGTTACTACTCCTGACGTTTTTAATTTCTCAACGGTTACTGCCGATATGATACTCTCTTTAATAAACAACCTACGGAATACCAAAAGTAAAGATGTGTACGATATGAACACACTTATATTACAAACAATCAAACATGTCATAAGTTTACCATTGACCATTCTAATAAACACCTGCATATCATTAAATGTATTTCCTAGTTGCCTTAAAATTTCTAAGGTCGTTCCAATTTACAAAAAGGGCAATGCAAATGACCCCTCCAATTATAGGCCAATTTCAATAATTCCATCCATTGCAAAAATTTTTGAAAATGTTCTGAAAATCCAAATAATAGATTATTTTGAAACTCAACGTCTTTTTAACTCCAACCAATATGGATTCAGAAGTAATCGCTCCACTACACTGGCCATAGAAAACTTGATACGTGAAATAAACCTAGGTTTCGAACAAAAGAATTTTTTCTGTTCGCAGTTTCTAGATCTTACCAAGGCCTTTGACTGCGTATCACATCTAATTCTTATAAACAAACTGCGTTTTTATGGCTTCAAGACAGAGAGTATTTCTTTATTACATTCATATCTGAGTAACAGGCAGCAATATGTAGTTCAGGATAATATTTCATCAAATCGCCTAACTATTGATGCTGGTGTCCCTCAGGGATCAGTACTGGGACCACTTCTTTTCTTAATTTATGTTAATGATTTTCCCCTGTCAGTTGATAACTCGTTGCTAACTATACAGTTTGCTGATGATACTAGTCTCACTGGCCGTGACATGATACTTGCAGATTTACTTGAAAGGATTCAATACAATGAACTAATAATGAAAGACTGGTTTCTTTCAAATCAATTAAATCTAAATGTCTCTAAAACAGAAACCGTCATATTTACTTTAAGAGAAATAAAGGAAATTAAAAATCCAAATTCTGTCAAGTTTCTGGGAGTGTATTTGGACCCTAAATTGTCATGGGATCAGCATACCAATTCTGTCTGTAACAAGGTCTCCAAAAATTTATTCCTGTTGCGCAGTCTGGCTCAGAAGGTATCAATACCTATTTTAATTACAGTTTACCATAGCCTTATCCATTCGGTAATATCTTACGCTATTCTGATCTGGGGGCATGCAAGCACTGCTGCTAACGTATTCTCTTTACAGAGAAAAGCAATAAGAATAATATCAGGTCTCGGTTTCAGAGATGACTGTAAAAATAAATTTATTGAATTAAAAATATTAACTGTTCCGTGCATATATATTTTACAGTGTTTACTACATGTGAGAAGAGATGTAGATGCTTATACCACAAGTAGTGAGACCCATTCTTATCAAACAAGGGGTAGAAATATTTTACAAGCCACTTACCTTCGACTGACTAAAACGAGAAATGGCACTAACTATTGGGGTATTAAATATTACAATGCATTACCAGAGCACATCAAAGCTTTGAATATTAATTCGTTTAAATATAAAGTTAAGCAGTTTCTTTTGAGTAAAGCGTTTTATAGCAATGATGAATATCTTGGTAGTAATTTGTCAGCAATATAAACTTTATAAAGGCCTTTTATATCTGTGTTTTAATATCTATATCTGCGTTTTAATATCTATATCTGTGTTTTAATATATCTCTGTTTTAATATTAATTTGTAATTTATATTCTCTTTTTTAATTTTTTAGATACATTTTTATTTAATTGTTTTACTATTCTAATTGTTCTTATTACCTTATCTGTTTTGTTATACGTATATTTTAGTTATTGTATTTTAACATATTTACGACTATATTTCTGTTAAGCAATTTTTATTTTGCTATTTGACTTGTGTAAATACTTTGTATATGTAACACCAATAAATTACTACTACTACTACTACTACTAAAAGGTGTCTAAAAAAAGAAATATTAATTCTACGGATTTTGAGGATATTTAGAGAATGGTTCGGTTTTTCTAATCACCCAGTATTTTTTAATTAGTATAATTTTTCTGCAGACTATTGCGATAAGTTTTATTAAAAAAAGTTTAATTCCATGTATTTTGATGATTTTTAGTGAATTGTTAGGTTTTTTTAAACACTCTATATTTTTTCATCATTACAGTTTTTTACAGCAACATTTCTCAAAATTGTTAAATACATTAGTTATGCTTTTCTGTTTTTTATCAATTATTGTAGGTGCAGATCAGCAGTATGATCTGTTTTTTCATTTAACACTTCTTAAAATTTTTGTTTATAATGTTATGAACGCTTCTATTTTTATGACTATTAATTATCGTAGGTGCAGATCAGCAGTATGATCTGTTCTATTATTTAACACTTCTCAAATTTGTTACCTATATTAGTTACGCTTGTCTGTCTTTTATCAATTATCGTAGATGCAGATCAGCAGTAGAGAATGGTTCAGTGTTTTTAAACACCCAGTATTTTTTCATTAGTATAGTTTTCCTTCACAATATGTAAACTGTTTCATCAAAAAAAATTTATTCCACGAATTTTAGAGAGTTTTAGAGAATGGTTCGGTTTTTTTGAACACCCTGCATTTTTTCATTAGGGTAGTTCTATTGCAGCCTATTCTGAAATGTTTTATGAAAAAAAATTTTTAATTTCAAGAATTTCGAGGATTTCAAGAGAATGGTTCGGTATTTTTAAACACCTAGTATTTTTTCAATATTACACTTTTTTTACAGCCAATTGTGAAAGGTGTCTAAAAAAAGAAATATTAATTCTACGGATATTGAGGATATTTAGAGAATGGTTCGGTTTTTCTAATCACCCAGGATTTTTTAATTATTACAGTTTTTCTACAGCCTATTGCGAAAAATGTCATAAAAATTTCAATTCCATGAATTTTGAGGAATTTTAGAGAACGGTTCGGTTTTTTTAAACACTGGATATTTTAATTAGTATAGTTTTTTTTACAGCTGTCGCCGACTTGACCTTTCTTTGGAATGGTTCGGTTCTTTTAAAGGTCCTGTATTGTTCTCATTAAAAGAGTTTCCAAATAGACCATTGTTAAAAGTTTCATCAAAGGAATATTATACTTCCATGAAGGTTTCTAAAGAACGGTTCGGTTTTTTTAAACACGCAGCAGTTTTTTAATTAATATAGTTTTCTTACAGGCCATTGTGAAAAGTTTCATAAGAAAATATTCCATGAATTGTGAGGATTTTTAGAGAATGGTTTGGTTTTGTTAAACACCCTGTATTTTTTTATTAGGATAATTTTTTGACAATCGTGAAACGTTTCATAAAAAAAATTAAATTCCATAATTTTTGTGGATCTAGAGAATGGTTTTTTATTTTACACCCTGTATTTTTTCATAAGTATGTATTTGTATACATATAATAATACCTAAATATGTATTTTTTATAGTTTTTTTAAAAAGTATTGTAAAAAGTTTTGTCAAAAACCAAAAAAGAATTTAAAATTCCAAGTTTTAAGGATTTTTAGAATGATTCGATTTTTTAAACATCCAGTATTTTTTCATAAGTAAAATGTAAAATATGTAAAATGTTTCAACAAAAAAAAATTGTTTAGTTCCATGAATTTTGAGGATTTATAGATAATGGTTCGGTTTTTTAAACACCCTGTATTTTTCAATTAGTATAGTTTTTCTGCAGACTATTGCAAAAAGTTTAATACAAAAAATTAATTCCATGAATTTTGAGGATTATTAGAGAATAGTTCGGTTTTTTTAAACATTCTGTATTTTGTCATTAGCATAGTTTTTGTACAAAATATTGTAAATAGTTTCATCAAAACAAACTTTTGTAATTCCATGTATTTTGGGAGTTTCAATATTGGTTCAGTTTTCTTAAACACCTTGTATTGTTCTCATTAAAATAGTCTCTATATAGACCACTGTTAAAAGTTTCATCTAAGAAATATTATACTTCCATGAAGGTTTCTAGAGAACGGTTCGGTTTTTTTAAACACCCTGCATTTTTTCATTATTACAGTTTTTTTACAGTCTATTGTGAAAGGTGTCTAAAAAAAGAAATATTAATTCCACGGATTTTGAGGATATTTAGAGAATGGTTCGGTTTTTTTAAACACCCAGTATTTGTTTATTAGTATAGTCTATTTGCAGACTATTGCGATAAGTTTCATAAAAAAAAATTAATTCCATGAATTTTGAGGATTATTAGAAAATGGTTCGGTTTTGTAAAACACCCTGCATTTTTTAATAAGGGTAGGTTTTTTGCAGCCTATTGTGAAAGGTGTCATAACAAAAATATTAATTCCATAAATTTTGAGGATTTTTAGGGAATGGTTCTATTTTTTGTAAACACCCAGTAGTTTTTTAATTAGTAAAGTTTTCTTACAGACCATTGTGAAAAGTTTCATTAAAAAATATTCCATGAATTGTGAGGATTCTTAGAGAATGGTTTGGTTTTGTTAAACACCCTGTATTCTTTCATTAGGGTAGTTTTTTTATAGTGTATCGCGAAAAGTGTCGTAAAAACAAAATTTTCAATTCCACGAATTTCGATGATTTTAGAGAATAGTTCGGTTTTTTTAATTACCCAGTATTTTTTAATTAGTACAGTATTTTCTAATTAGTACAGGTTTTTTGCAACTTACTGCGAAAAGTGACATAAAAAAAATTTTCAATTCCCTGAATTTGGAGGAATTTTAGATAATGGTTCGGTTTTTTTAAACACCCAGTATTTTTTAATTAGTATGGTTTTTCTGCAGATTATTGCGATAAGTTTTATAAAAAAAAGTTTAATTCCATGTATTTTGAGGATTTTTAGTGAATAGTTAGGTTTTTTTAAACACTATATTTTTTCATCATTACAGTTTTTTTACAGCTTATTGTGAAAAGTGTCTTTAAAAAAAAATATTAATTCCATAAATTGCGAGGATTTCAAGAGAATGGTTCGGTTTTTTAAACACCCAGTATTTTTTCATTATTAAAATTTTTTTTCATCCTATTGTGAAAGGTATCTACAAAAAAAATATATTAATTCCTTAAATTTTGTTGATTTTTAGGGAATGGTTCGTTTTTTTTAAACATCCTGTATTTTTTCAGTAGGGTAGTTTTTTGCAACCTTTTGTGAAAAGTTTTATAAATAAAATTTTTTAATTCCATGAATTTCGAGGATATCAAGAAAATGGTTCGATATTTTTAAACACTCAGTATTTTTTCATTATTACAGTTTTTTTTACAGCCTATTGTGAAAGGTGTCTAAAAAAAGAAATATTAATTCCACGAATTTTGAGGATATTTAGAGAATGGTTCGGTTTTTTTAAACACCCAGTATTTGTTCAATAGTATAGTCTTTTTGCAGTCTATTGCGATAAGTTTCATAAAAAAAAATTAATTCCATGAATTTTGAGGATTATTAGAAAACGGATCGGTTTTGTAAAACACCCTGCATTTTTTTAATAAGGGTAGTTTTTTTGCAGCCTATTGTAAAAGGTGTCATAACAAAAATATTATTAATTCCATAAATTTTGAGGATTTTTAGGAAATGGTTCGGTTTTTTGTAAACACCCAGTAGTTTCTTAATTAGTAAAGTTTTCTTACAGACCATTGTGAAAAGTTTCATTAAAAAATATTCCATGAATTGTGAGGATTCTTAGAGAATGGTTTGGTTTTGTTAAACACCCTGTATTTTTTCATTATTACATTTTTTTTACAGCCTATTGTGAAAGGTGTCTACAAAAAGAAATATTAATTCCACGAATTTTGAGGATTATTAGAGAATGGTTCGGTTCTCTTAAACACTGGATATTTTCATTAGTATATATTTTTTTTTAACAGCCTATTGCAAAAAGTGTTTACAAAAAAAATTTTTAATTCCACGAAATTTGAGGATTTCAAGAGAATGGTTCGGTTTTTTTAAACCCCCTGTATTTTTAATTATTATAGTTTTTCTGCAGACTATCGCGAAGAGTTTCAGAAAAAAAAGGAATTTTTAAATCCACGAATTTTGAGGATTTTTAGATAAGGGTTCGGCTTTTTTAAACACCCCGTATTTTTTTCGATAATTAGTGCGGTAAGAGACCCCCGACTGAAGTTTCGTAAAAAAAAAAATTTCAGTTCCCTTAATTTTTACATTTTTTTAGCGTTCGACATTTTTCCAACACTTTGTATATAAAACGGTCTTTCGCACGTCAGACGACCCCTCCGAAGCGAAAAAACCGAAAATTTCCTCGAATCTGTAATTTTTATTTTTTTCTCGTCAATTTTTATCGGAACACCCCGTACATCGAGCTTTTTTGAATCGCACTGTATATATGCGAAGCGCCTCGAAAAATTTGAAGAGCGCCACATTGCTGACGTCACTGTTACCCCGTCTGGGTGCGGATTTTTGCAAATTTCGATACAAAAACGATCTCAAAACCCAGCGCTTGCATAACAGAAAGTATCTAGAGACTTCAAATTTACCGTTTTCGGCCTTCGGGGGGCTCCGATCGGCCCATTTAGCGAAATTTCTTACGTTTTATTGGGAGCTGTCAATGCACCACACCGTCCGGCTAGCCGTTTGAGGTTTAGGACGGCCGAGCGAACACGAATGCCGCCGAACGTGTAGGTGCCGCAAATTATCTATAATTTCACTATAAAATCGAATTTTAAACCCAGATCTGAGTCACGCGGGATATTGTAGAAGGTTCAAAGTTTACGTTTCGATATGGCTTTATGGAAATAAATGGGTACTTACTTTGGAGAATGTAATCGTTTTGAAGTTTTTGTCATGACTGGCGTTTGCCTTGCTCTTCCTTCCCGTCTCGGTCGTTATTTTTGCAAATTTCCCGCGCTATATTCATCTCGGTCGCCGAGAACGGCTTGTGAGGACCCTACGAAAAACGGAAAATTTACCTAGAAAAACGCGAAAAACGGTCCGCCGAGCGCCTCGTCGCGACGAAGAAAGGACCAAATAAACCGATTCGCCTGCGGCGGCGTCGCCGGAAGCCTTTGAGGAGATACTTTGCCGCTTTTTCGCACCCCCGGTGGGAGCGAGAAAAAACAACGGATTTTAATATATAAGAATAATATAGAATAAGAAAGAAAGAATCCATAACAATATTACCACAGAAAATATAGCTACGCCACAGAACTCTCGTGGGGACATATTAGGGAATAAGTCCTGAAGTTGTCAACAGATGGCGCAACGATACGTATTTGTTAAAATTTTAAAACTTAGAAATATGCGCTCTTCGAAAGAAGCAACCTAGCGCGTTCGTTTCCTTGACGACCGCTGCCTCTGTTGCCATATCTTGCCGTCTTTATAAAATGCGTTGCGTTTATGAATTTTAATAGTGGAGTAAAATCGCCTCGCTAACTCGGTTATTTGTGGTTCATTTTTTAAAGCTATAACTAAATGGAACGTTTACTATAATTTAAAATAGACTTCTATAACTTTTTTAAGTAGGGCCGATTTAAAATCAAATTATTGATGCTTGAATTTTATTTGACAATTATGTTTTTTATTACATCGCAGTTGTAAAGCGATTTTACTAATGTTCATAATTTTTTCACAACCTATATAAAAAAACATAGCGCTTCTAATGGTACACACCAATTTTTGATAACTTAAAAGCCTTTTCGAAAAAATTAGTTTCAAAGTCGTACCAGTAAATTTATGCATTAAAAATGTTAGTATGCGACTATATTAATTATTGATAATTGATCTATAGCTATACAGAGGCAAATGTAGGCAAAATTTTAAATATGTTTTTTTTAAGTTTACTATGCTTGTGCTACGGTTTTCAAGAAATTAAATTGAATTTTATGTATGTGCGACGTGTGAATAAGCTTATACTTGCGGTACAGAATATGTTTTCATAAATAAGCTCGTAAATAAGACGGTTCATTCATTCGGCGAGTTAGAAATATCTATATTTTGGATAAAGAAAAAAAGGATTTTTATTATATACAGGGTGTATCTTAAGTGATGACTTTAATTTCAAGGGTTGATTCCTTGTCATATTTTAAGCAAAAAAGTGCATGTGAACATCGATCCGCAAGTGCTTCGTTACCAAGATGTAGGGTGTCAAAGTTGGGAAAATAAATCGCATTTTCTTAAATATCTTTCGACTGATTCGAAAGATAGACGAGCGGCCGCCGCTCGGCTGAAACGAACCTCAACGTCTTTGTCTTTTAGCCATTCGTCTCCAATAAATGCCGTAAGCCGCGTCAGTGTCACATTATCATTGTAGCAAAGTATACCTACCTTTCGTATACAATCAATAATAATTATAAACATTCTAACTATCTATAATCTATATGATACTGAAAATATCAGAGGAATGTAATTTGTATTTTTTGTGAAAATATAATTTTATCTATCTATTCAGAACACATATTTAATTCAACGCATATAAATTTAAAGAAATCCCCCAAAGATTATTTATTTAAACTTTTTTCGTATCACAGTTTCTGAGATAAGGGCACAAGGAATTTTTTTTGGACATGTATATGTATATATGTATGTATTACGTATGTATGCATAAGCTTTTTTTTCGTCGTTTTAATATTTGCTTCGATTATAAAAATGTCACTTGTAATTATCGAAGTAATACAAACAAGGTATAATTCTGGATCTATACAGAAAGAAAAATCATGTCATATTATTAATCAATTAATAAAATTAGAAATATTTACGTTTTCTCAAATTGTTATTCATGTATTATTATTATTATTCTAACACAATTTAAAATTTTTAAATAAGTTCCTATTTATTTACATATGTGTCTACCTTATTTTTAATTACAATTACTGTAAATTATAAAAACGTCAATTGTCACTGATGTGTAAAAATACATATTATTATTGTTATTTAATACTTTTTATTATTTAGGTATAACATTCTAATAACTTCCGTAAAATTTACATTTGGCAACGCTTTCTGAATTGGGCGCTAAAATCGACTCGCCTGTGGCGCGACCTACGAGCTAATAGCTAAACTTACTCTTTCTACTGTACATGCGCAGTTTGAAACAGTGATACATTATTGCTCAATAGTGACAGTAATCATGCGAGAGCAGTAATGTCACGTTTACCCGTAATGCTGCTATTGACAATGAGCGTTTGATATCACTCGGCATGCAATAAGTGACACTCATGTGACCTCCTCAATAAACGTCAGCTTTTCGTTGTCACTGTCCTAGCAAAAAACTCTAATTCAATTAATGATTGTAAATAAAATATTGTTTTCAGTTTCATCGAACCACGTACGCGCAGGCACGTCTCTGCATATCAAGTGAACGGCCGGTGAGATTTCAGGTAAGTAATATCTCAATAAACAGACATGGGATCCAAACCAAACTTTAGGATATACAGAGTGTCTACTTTTATTTGTGTACAGATCCGTAAAAACTTTATTCTTCAAGATAATCAAAATTTTATTTTTTTATTTTAAATGACATCGAAAACTGCCTCCTCTGACCCTACCCCGGCATTTAAGATGGCGATACAAGACCTGCTATATATTTTTTTTATACCCCTGAAATTCGATAAAAACGTTTAGTGATTTTTTTATTTAAAATCTGATAAGTTGGTGTTAATCAGACCCCCTCAAAACTCCTGTGTGTGAAATTTGAACAAAAACTATACAGAGTGTTTTCTTCTACACGTTCTCCTAGTTTTATTTTTATAAAAATTTGTAAAAAACTTTATTATCTAAAATAATGCAACAACTATTTTTATGTTTTAAATAGCATCGAAAACCGCTTGTTCTGATCCTACCATGGGGACCCAAGTTAAAGAAAGTTATGCAGCACAATAGGAAGCGCATTGAAAAATGTATTCTTTTAGAGAGTGGTTTACTAGAAAAAGTCCAATAAATGAAAAAACTTATTTGTATTTATTTATTATGTTAGTTAATAATTGTTTCGTTTATTTTATTTCATTTTAGCTTCGACACAATGTCGACATAATTTCTTGGCTCACATGTGATTAGTCTAGCGCCTTTCAAATTAAGTATTTTGTTTTGAAGGGGTTTGTAATTAACCCCACCTTATCAGATTGTAAATCAAAAATGCCATTTAAAATCAGATTTTAAATAAAATATAGCTAAACGTTTTTATTGAATTTCGGGGGTACAAAAAAAACTATAACAGGTCTTGAATCGCCATCTTAAATGCCGTGGTAGGGAGAAAGCGGTTTCGATGTCATTTAAAATAAAATAAAATATTTTGATTATCTTGAAGAATAAAGTTTTTACGGGTTTGTACACAAATAATAGTAGACATCCTGTATGTACTGTGACCATATAGACAACTTTTTTAGAAGGAGAACCTTTTTGCAGTTTGCAAAAAAGTTAAAAAAAATTGCTGCCTCACCTAGGAATTTTGAAATTGGCTCTTTAATTTTAGTGAAATATTTATTTTTTAATTTTATTAAAAGTTGCATCTAATATGTGAAAAAATATATTTCAGAAAGATTAAAAACGCTAATTGGAAAGTCCTAGATGAGGCAGCGAATTTTTTAACTATTTTTCGTAAATTCTAAAAAAGTTGTCTATATGGCCACTGTACATAGCCTAATGTTTGGTTTGGGTTCCACGTCTGGTTATTGAGATATGACATTCCAGAAGTCTCACCGGACGCCACTGCTGGATATTTTTAAAGAAAAAAAATGATCCAACACTGATTCTTTTTAAAATAAAATTTATTTTTTAATTCATTGTTTAATTTAGAAGTGGAAAAGTCTCTCGACTTTTTCCTTTCGACACCATTTTCCAGGAAAAAAATTATAATCAATTTATAAACTGGTTTCAACAATTTAAAAATAGCAGAAATTATGCACTTAGTTATGATTATAATAATAATATAATAATAATATCTCTACCCCTCATTCTAATCACGAAGATTAGCCCAGAAGTCGAAGACTTGTGTGGGAGAGGGGAGGCATATTATTATTAAGCAGGCCGCATTTGCGCCCAGGAACGACTTACGCTGGTAGGCTCTAACCACCATTCAGTGCAGGAATGAGAGGAACCTGGAAAACCTCATTAATTAGGGGGGTAGCCAAATGTCAACCGGCATCAATCTCTCACATTGATCCAAGCCAACATTCTCCCAACCTACCATACCCGCAGAGAGGGTTCCAATCCTCTGAACGAATATAGCTTATATACGGTGTACCGGCTGCAGGGGTCGAACCCACAGCGATCACCTCGATTCAAGTACTGACGCCTTAAACCGCGCGACCGCTGACCGATCAAATGATGATAAATTATGACTTAGTAAGTTAGTAATGATGTTTACTGTGAGTAGTAATAATTTTTTGTAATAAAATTGGTACAAAAAAACTAAGTGCATAATTTCTGGTATATTTCAAATCATTGAAACAGGACTTCCATGTCATGCAATAAATCAGATGTAATTTTTTTGCTCGAAAATGGTGAGTCATAAGAAAATAAGAAGAGACCATTTATGTTCCAAATTGAACAAGAAATTCGAAAATAATTTTATTATAAAAAAAATCAGTGACGGATCAGTTTTTCTTTAAAAATATCCAGAGACGTCGTGCGTATGCGACTGGTAAAACTGAAACCAATATTTTAATTGCAAAACATGTATTGTCGTTAACTGTCACAGCCTGCAAAATTTCATTAAAATATTGCGAGCGGTATCAGCAATATTAATAAATTTGCATTTTTTTATTAAAACTTTTAACACCCTGTATATCGAAAAGCAAGTTTTTTCAGAATTTGGTATATTAAGGAAATATATCACAAATTACTTGTACTATAACCATAATGAACAATTGAACAAAAAAATATTAAAATAATACAGTTGGTATTTTGAGTAAATTATTACTGAAATTAATTAAAAAGGAACATAACATTGGCGCTCATTAAATATGTTCTTACTATCTATATATAACAGTGTCTACAGTGTTGTCAAATCGCAGTGCACTATGAAAAGGATGTGGATGTTACAAGTGCGATAGAAAGCGTAAGTTACATATACAGGGTGAATCTTAAATAAGTACAAATATTTTAACCAGCAGTATAGTTTTGTGTGTAGAACACATAATTAATAGTTTTTTTACAAAAAAATCAGAAATAAAAAAGTGAAATTTTAAATAAATTTCGTAATTTTTCAGCAGAAAACTTGTTGAGGACCGCTGGCCTAGACAGACCCTTCATACTTTTATGAGTCATAGTGCTGCAGACTGAACGTGTGGGTCACAGTGTTGCCAGTATTACACAAATGTCTTTGCTTCAAGGAAGAAAAAATCTCAAATTTTAGCGAATTTTGTCAACTGTAACATTTTATATTATTTTTTATTATCAAACTGTCATTGACTGTCATGACAGATTATCGGAAGCCCAAGTCAAACTTGTTAACCCCACATAATGCATGAAAATAGCAATAAAATTTGCTAAAAGTTGACATTTTTCCATTTTAAATAAAAACCGCGTGCATTTCGTGTAAAATCATGTCATGTTGGTTGCGGTTATATTTAATTAAGGAATTATACAAATAAGCAACTCTAAACAGGTGTCCTGTTTTCACAATGAAAAACACAATTATTGTCTCATAATAATTTTGAATACATTTAAACAAATTTTGTGCACATTTAAAATATTTTTAATTAAAAAAAAAATTAATAATAAAATCATGTCATGGTGGTTGCGGCTATATTTAATTAAGGAATTATACAAATAGGCAACTCTATACAGGTGTCCTGTTTTCACAATGAAAAACAATTATTGTTGGGTATATCTTTAATAGCAGTCAATCAGTTCTTACAATAATACCATACAAGTTAGCTAGTTTAATATAAGCCATGTTTCGGAAAAAACTGCTTCCATGTTGGAGCATGCGCCCTTACCACTGAAATGTAATTTTAAATTATGATGACTGGAATGCGCTAAAAGCTGCGCGAATGGATTATTTATGATCAGCGCCATATTTTGTTTTGTGCCTCTAGCAATGGCGGAGCAGTAGGGGCTTAGCTGATTCTGAAGTGAAATGAAATTGAATTCTGGATTTGAAGAATTATTTAATGCTTTATGCTGGTTAATTTTACAGTCCCTTATAAAATATGACATGTTCCAACAATAACACCCACAAAAATACAGAAAGAATAACACTAACGAGATACAAGATAAAAGAAACCACACTGTACGCCAATGACGTGTTTACAAACAAAATAATGGGAAATTAAGAACACAATTCATATCGTACGTGCAGATGGTTGTCTCTCTTGCACCCACATACATAACCAATGAAGTATGTCTTTGCTGAGTTTCATGTGCCTCCTTTTGTCTGCTCCTAAGTTTGGTACCTTTATTTGGATGCGCAATGGACTTTACGCATTCCATATCACACATTTCAGTGGCCCTTACTAAGCCTAATAGAACAACCCCTCCTTAAATTTTGCAACTAATTTTTAATTTGAAGTCTATTAGGTTTCTTAACAGTACAATTACTTGTTCTTTATCTATTATGTCACTATCTACAATAATTACATTTTCATCTTTTTTATTACTACTACTTACAAACTTATCCTTACAAATATTTTCGTCAATTTGTTCAATTGGTTTATTTACATTTTCAATTTCCATATTGATTTTAGTGCCAAACATATGATCTATGATTTGATCATTGATTTGAGTGACGTTTCCAGATTTTTTGCATTTCTGGCACTAATACCAAGTATGTTCTAGGTTCTAACATTACGTAACATATTAATGGTTGTACAAGTTTCAGTGTTAGTTGGTTAGTCACAGATGCTGCTATCCAGTTACTAAAGGCATCAACTATAATTAGCATAAACTTACTATGAAATAGTTCAAGTTAATCGATATGTAAAGATTCCCAAGCAATCTTAGGAAATTTTCATAGTATTAATTGAGCTTTTGGTGGGCTATTTTTGTGAGAAAGACAATCTTTACAAGTATTAATAATATTAGAAATTATTTTTGTACAAAACAAAGCTAAAAAAAACTTTTTCGGCCATCCATCATTTACAAATTTCATTACTTGCCTTAATAAAACATCTATTTTTTTGTTAAGTTTTAATTTGTTTTACATCAATATCTCATTAAAATAGTCTTTAATGGGTAATAAGTGACATATTTAATATCATCATTTTAATGGGGTAAAAATAGTCCTCAAAGGTTTATGATTCCAAAAATAATAGCTAAAGTATCTCCTATTTGTGAATATTGCTGTTGTGTTTTATTAAATCTCCGAGACGCATAGGCAATCGGCCTTTCTGAGTTATTTCTTAACATGTGAAATTACAGCCCCAAGGTAAATTTGGGTTATGATGTACTAATACTTGAAATGAACACAAAACAATATGAATGAAAGCTGCTTGATTTTTCTTACAAATTCCAAGAAATATATTTTTTTAACAAATTTTATAGGTTGCAAAATAATTAAACTATTTGGTATAAATTTATGATAATACCTCGGATAATACTTAACCAAAAGCTTTAAGTTGTGTTTGATTAATCGGTATTGGAATATTACTAATCGCTAATCTAATCCAAATCTATTAAATTTATGATCTAAATAAACTACCGATACTCTTCTCTTAGACAAATTTAGAAAGAATACACGATAAACCATAAGAAAGTCTGGTGTACTTAAACAGACCTTTGTGTTTGTCTTATTACAGTTAGTTTACATGAATCGCTATCTAATAAAATTTGTCGATAGACCTAAGATAGTTTGGTGAATTCCAACCCACCTTGTAAGTGACTAAATAGATCTTCTATTTTAGTTAGCAAATAAGAATCAATTTTTAATATAGTATTTACTGTTACCTTACAGTCACCCCAAATTCTTATAGTTTCATCACATTTAATAATTGGTACTACAGACGTACTCCATTCGTTATAGTCTAGGATTTGAATAATATTAACTCCCTCTATTCTCTCTAATTCCATATCTGCTTGAACCTTAATTCCGTAAGGAAACGGCTATGCTTTAAAAAATTTGGGTACAATTGTATCCTTAGCTGCCAGATGTACAGTATCTCTACAAAACACCTAATTTAGTCGAAAATTCATTTTTATATTGACTGACATTTTAAATAATACATCACTTTACTTAATCTTACCTCAGATTTTACCAACATCTGGTATATCGTCGTCAGTACTGTAACTGTTTTGAAGTGAATGAATACTTAAAACCATAATAAAAATTTCTTCCTAATAAGGGTAGTCCACCATCACTTTTCAGCACATTAACATTGATCATCCTGGTAAGTCACTAGATTATTGGAATTTTAATGTATCCTAGTGGATAACTACTTGAGCTAGTAAATCGAACGTCTTCTCAGTGCTCTGTAAAATTTATTTATATAAAATATTGCTTCCAATATTCTTATATTTACATGTAGTGGAATTATGAAATCACTTACCATAAATATTAGATGTCTTTGCACTTGTGTTTCTTTTATCGGTATCAACATAACCTCATCGCAATCTCACTGACTGTCAATCCTTAGGCATAGTTTTGCTTGCTCGACGTTTCCGCCTACTGCCCGTGATACCTACCTGTCGTAGGCATAGCGCGTAGGCACACACTGAAAACTTACCTTGGTGGTTTTTCTGACCAGCTTTTTTTATATGCAATATACACCTTTTTTAAACATCTTCATGAAATCTGTCTCGAGCTGCGCCTTTTGAAAAGCCCATAATAAATCGACCTCTTAATAATTCGTCCAGCATATTTCCCTTTCCCATTTGTACCGGCAACCCACAACACATTTCTTTAGAGAGAAAATATTTTACTTTGCTGGATCTGTATTCGAAATAGTTAATACTGACTCATTTTGGGTTATGTGGCGAAAATTAAATTTAATATGTGAAAATCATAGTTTTTCGTTATTCTTCATAAAATAACTTAAGGAAATTGTGTTTTGTGTCCCTTTCTAACAGTGTACAATGACATTTAACTTGTGAAATGTGGATTACTGATTAAATAGTTAATTTTGTAACAAACAGGTAAGCTTGTGTGCACGTTTATGTATAATTTTTGAACATTGGACATAGTAATATCACGTAATATCTTTCTAAATATTTTACGGTAGTATTGCATTTGCGGAAATTCATTTTTAATCGTTTAAGTATTTTAAGGTTAGTTCAGATGTTAAAATTTATGTTAATATTGCTGCGTATCATACTACATACCCAATTTTACTGTACTTATGCTTAAAACAAGTATTTTTAAAATAGAACTATTACGTTAAAGGAAACGTAATATTTATATTGGAGGAGATATGGCAACCTCGCAACAAATCATGTGTTTCATTACGTTGTTGAATGAGAAATCAGCCAGCGGTCCTCAAAATGTGGGTATTTTTTTTAAAAATTAATATCTCCGTAAATATTAGAAATTTTTAAAAATGGCTTTCACTAGACTGATCTAAATGACGAACTACATCAGCAGTTAAAATATTTGTACTTATTTAAGATTCACCCTGTATTGCAGGATGTCACAAAAACCACATCATATATTGTGCTGTATAATAAATATACAGCAACTGCTTCTGCCTGCTGCCCTCTGTGTAATATATTGCGGAAGAACAAAAAACGTTAAAATTTACACATATGATTTTTTGGCATCCTCCTATAACTTCTATAAAACAATGTATTGATCAGTATAAGCAAGTCTACGATGAAGGTTCTTGTGACATCCGGTTTTGGATGTCAAAGAGATAGGGAAATTCTTATGAAATGATGTCACAAAGTATGTTGATTAAAACTATATACAGGGTGTCTGGAAATTATGCGTCAAGACTTCAGGAGGTGATTCCTCACAAAAATTAGGGTCACAAGTCCTATAACAATTTTTCGAAAACTCAATATTAACGGAGATACAGGGTGTTAAAGTTAAAATTTTATTTTCGATATTTGTAAATAACTTCTTAACAAATCCAAATATTTACATAAAATTTGTAAATGGGGGTTTTTTATTTACACAACATTTTCCACGTGTGCAACAAGAATTATTGTAGTTACTATGAATTGCAAAAAATATTCTAAAAAAAGATAGCCGAAATACATGCAATAATATTTGAAACTGATGAGATCATAATGCTTGACATTCCTGACAGTTTTTTAACGTCAAAACTTGTGGGCAATATCGGTCTACCCTCTTATTCCTATAAATCTAATGATAATAATTTGTAGGTAACTAAAATAATGCTTTAGGTTAATGAAGTAAAAAGGTTGGGTGGGAAGGACTGTTAGGAGTTGGTTAAAAGGATAATGGGCTTGTTGATAACTAATGAACTAGCAGCTACTTAATTTTGGCTAGGGCGAAGAGAGAAGTTTTCTTTCAAAAATTTTACACCAACAAACCTCGTAAATGGTAATGTAATATTTTTAAAAACCTATTTATGAATTTATAGTGACGTTATTTTGTTTATAGAGACAACCAATAGACAAAAAATATGTAGAAGTAGCTATCTCGAACTGGTTGTAACGAGCACCGGATCGAATAAAGAAAAAAAAATTAAAATACCGAATATTATTGAGATAACTTTTCATTAAACTTTATTTATGAGAAATGTTTTTTAAGGCGTTTTCATTGGGTTTGCTTATGTATCGGTTTGGAATCGTTTGATTGTCGACCACAAGATGATTTCAAATGGTCACAAACCAATGCAAAAATAAACCTACTAAAATCGTGTTTAGACGAATTTGAGACATAAAAGTTACGTACTATATAGAGCCATTTTTGGCATAAAATTGTGTACTAGGTACGTACAAATTAGTGGAAATCTCACATCCCTGGTACGTCTCATGTACGTACCGTGGCCAATAAATGTACGTATTGTGTATGTAGTTACCGTGCAGTGTGCACGTAATATTGACGTTTTTAATATGTAAGTGTGCTGTTTGGGAGGGTGTTAAACTTAAAATTTTATTTTCGATATTTGTAAATAACTTCTTAAGAAATGCTTTGATAAAATCTTTGTGCTTTGTTGAAAAATGGTTTCATCAAACCTCGCCGATCTTCTTCAAGAAGTTTAACCGATTTGGACTTTACAACCCTTCTATCTGATATTTAGTCTGATTTATTTAATTTTAGTTTATTTACGTTGAACCAGTCCTTGGTCTTGTCAAAAGCTACTTCAATTTGACACATAACCTCTTTAGCTAGTAAGGTTGTATCATCTGCAAAAAGGACAGATCGAGAATAATCTAAGGACCCAGGAAGGTCGTTAATATATAATAAAAATAATAACGGTCCTAAGACGGAACCTTGAGGCACACCACAGGAGATAGGTTGCAAATGCGGAACCGCACTGTTTACACTGACATATTAAAACCTTTTTCTTAAATAAGATTCAAAACATTTCCACGTACGCCGTAATATTCCAATTTCTTCAAAAGTATTTCGGTATTGACACAGTTGAAAGCTTTAGTTAGAATATAGAAAATTGCATACGTAGGAAATTCATTATCCAATCCTTCAACTATAAAATCAACCACAGTGAGGAGAGCACTAGTAGTGGAAAAAAGTTTCCGAAAACCGAATTGGTCCGAAGAAATAACAGATTTACTATCTAAATTAAATATAAGTTGATCTTTGATTGTGATTTCAAAAATATTTGATAAAATTGGTACAATCACAACGGGTCTATAATTATCAAGAGCATCGACATTCCCTTTCTTGAACACAGGAACAATTCTAGAATTTTAAAGTCATCCGGCCATAATTACATTCATATTTCTCTAAAACCCAATGGTACGACCAAGGTTGTTTTCGAGTTTTATATAAAATATTCATGTAGAAATAGATACCAGCAGTTAAAGTTACCATTCTTTTGCAACCAAGTCACAACCCATTCTTCAAGGCTAATTCATTCGTCGTTTGATAAGATAATTAACAAGAAATCTACTTACGATATTATCAATTGTCCAACCTCTAGTGTTAAGTTTTATTAAGTGTAACCTTTAGTAATAAACAAAAGTATAGCAAAAGAATAGTTAATTTATTCAAGAAGGAAACCCCTATGTGTGAAATTTGAATTTGAATTTGAAAGTACAACTTTGTTTATGTTTATAAAAAAATAAATAAATATTAATATAAACTAAATCTCGTAAATCCCGTAAACGTTTTACAGGGGCTGTTTAAAAAAAGAAACAGACCACGTAATGAAAATGGGATGTCTGCACTAATTTTGGAATATTTTCAAAATAATCCGAGCAATGCATTAAATGATGCTGCCAGAAATTTGAATGAAAAATGGTCTACTATCTGGAAACGTTTAAAAATGCATAAAATTAAACCGTTTAGGTAAAGTTTCTGCACACTTTATAGCAAGGTCATACAGAGAATATATTAGAACATTCCCAGGCAACACAACACAATCTAATAGACGTTGTATTTCCGTATATTTCGTCTATTTATCATCCTGGTCTAAAATTATATGTAATATAGACGGCATATAATAGACACTTTTTGTACCACTAATAAAATAAACGTTTAATAGATGTCTAAATTCATCTTCTCTCATTTTTATTTACTGATAAACGTCTATTATTAATGAAATATCGACCTTATAAACACGTGATACTAAACAACAGCAACTGTTGTTTTTTAAAGATGATACCTTTATTTTATGACAATCCGCACATGTAGTGCGAATTACATAACGATCAAATGTTAGTAAGATCTAATAGAAAATTTAAGACCTTATAAACGCAAGATGCTAAACAACAGTAACTGTTTTATAAATAAGTCTAATTTATTATTAACCAAATTTATATAAGTTACTTTTACTTATCAAAAATTAGTATCGTATCTAATTTTCGTCTATTAAGTTCGTCTAATACTAGTAAAGAGATATATATAGCATTATCTATATAGGTATGATAGGCACACGCAATATATTTTGCTAAACAAAATATTTTTATAATCTTCATATATTGTATAATATTCGGATGATTTAGTTTTATGCTAATAAAGTTATATTAATTTTTTGACAGATAAATAATAAAATCTAGGGTTTAAATTCGTATCTATGTATCTATGTGTATATGCGGAAAAGTAAATCTGACTCTACATACCTATTAGTTGTATTTTTACATTCACGATCTGTTCGATGCCACTCTACGCCCTTCGTCATTCTTTGTAATATGTAGATATGAGATATTGTGAAGTTGCATTTCAATTCACAATCAGCTAAATCTGTATTACTCCACCATTGCTAGGAGGCACAAAACAAATATCGCGCTGACCACGAATAATCAATTCGCGCATCTTGATGAGCATTCCACTCATCATAATATAAAATTTCATTTCAGTGGGTTTTGGACGGTCTCCTTGTTTCTTTTCTTATTAAGTATTGGTAGCAATGCGAACTAATTTGATAGGTTAGCATTGATATAATTTTGAGTAATTTATAATGGGTTGATCAGCTGTTTCAGCTCTTTTTATTAATTTGAAAATTTTTATTTATTCTAACCTAACTTTACTTTCTTAACGACTTATTGGAAGTTTTTTCGAAATTTTGTAAGAATGTTAGAGTAATCTGTGTTAATTCTGACTAATTTGCTAGTTTTTTAATAATTGTTTTAATTACAACGGATGTAAGAAATTGTGACTTTGTGTCAATGTTTTTTTTGATTTTTTCTGTTTTTGACGGATGGTTTCATTGCATTTTTATTAATCTGTATCTTTTCCGTAAGTCCCTTTACCATATTCTACTACATTGTTTGATAATTATTGCATGATTTTGTAGTTTCCTGATGAAGAAGCAAAAAAGGCTTCGGAAGCTTGAATATAAATAAGGAGTTTTCTTTTTCTCTTACCGATGTGACTGCTATACCTAGATTAATTTTCCAAGTAGATACCGGGTGTTCCCTCTAAGACTTTCAGTGCTTATATCTCAGAAACCATCACAGCCAGCGCGATGAAATTTGGTATACAGACACTAGATGGCGAGTAGGATATGATAATAACATAAATTCTTATACAGTTCCATTTGTCAGGAAATCGATTTAATTTTCGATATTTTGGTAGTCAACTCCGCTAAAACTTATGTTTAAATTGCAATATACTTAATTATGAACACATTCTGAAAAATAAACATCCAAAAATTTTAAAATTTGACATGAAAAGCGCCTCCAAAAAGTACCCAAATTTCATTGTTTTGTCATGTAAAATGTGTATAGCCTTGAGCCAGACTTACACAGAAGAAACACCGGTAAACGTCAAAACTATGAATTGTCATTGAATTGTCAAATATTAATGCCATAAAATATTTGATTGCACATAAATAACGGTAGGTAAATAATGTATTGAATGCAATTTACGTATGCACGATGGGCACAATATTGAGATTTGTCCATAAAAATTTAGACTTGAGTTGAGGCTTTTTGCAGCATTGAGGTCGCTACGCCGGCGTAGTCTTCCGTTACAAGCTCCGTTCAGTGAATATTGTGTAAAATATCTGTGAATATTTTTAAATTGTTCAATTATAATGTAATAAAACTTCAGTAAATTGTTTTTTTATGTTACTACCTATATACCTATATGTATATTCCTTTTTTCCATCTGCTGTAATAATTATTGATTACTTATTTAGCAACAATTAAATTCGAACAAAACGACTCCTAAAATTGTTTTGATTATAATGTGAACGTGTTTGTCCTTAAACTGAAAGTCAGAGCTGAACCACAACTGAACTTGCCTCACAAAAGAAATATCACTAAAGCATAACCTAGAAATAATTGATGTTTGTTTATTGTGTTCATATATTTCAACATTTTATTTATGCTTCTCATGGATAAAGTATGTTTAAGAAAGAATCTACATCTGTAAAATAGTAAACAATGTACTACAATTTCTGTATTTTATATGATACAAAACTAAAATAAAGCAACTGGTTTTTTTTAGAATAATCTAAATATTTACTAGAACGAGAAGGTACCTATCACATAGCTATTTAAAGCTGGATAGTAATTTGTAATTATTGTTTTTATCTTTCAGGTATGTGTGTGTAGTACAACAAATTATATTGAAACAATTCATAACATAGGACACCGAAAAGAATAAACAAAAAATATCACAGACATTTTCTTAGAATTAATTATAAACATGGAATGAATGGTTATAAAGAAGCCCCTAACTCACTTATTCTCACTTAGGATTCTATAAGACATTAAATTCAGTTGTTGTCGTGGGATTTAAAATTTCTAAACAAATAAAATTAAGAAAAACTAATTTCATAATTCTATGTACACTATGAAAACATCTTGTTAGAATATCTTAAAAATGATGAAAGCTAACTGTTATAATATACACAACGTAACGTAATAAGGTATCGAACAATGAAATGCCAAGATTCGTTTCTAATCGTACATGCATGACCGTCTCTTAGATTGAACGGTGCTCTGTAAATTAGAATACAGAACAACTGTTTAACATAAAATCGATTAAATGTATGTAAGTACTTAGATACTTTTAATTTATTGTTAATAAATTAAAATTTGTATATTTCTTTTTTTATTATACCTGAATTATTAAACAGAAATGCTTAAGAAATAATGAATAGTTAAAGATGAAGGGTCAAGTTAATCAATTTAGCCACTAATAAAAAAATAAACCACTGTAGGTACGTATTACTTTTTAATTGAGATTATGCTGATTACAACTGAATAATAACTAAAATAAAATAGAAAAAATTATTCAGTTAGTCTTGTGTAACATTTTTGAAAATATGTTCCTTGTAGAAAACTTTTCAAAGTGAGTTTTTTATATTATCTATCATTACATGCTTAAAATTATACCTACCTTATAAGAACTGAATATTAACAGTTCTCATTGATATTTATGTTTTAGACATGTTAATTTTGTTATAGAATTATTAAACACGAGGAATATTTGCTGTAGTGTATAATAATACAAACAATAACAATTTAATAAACTTTAATTTCCGTCATACTTGCATTATTTACATTTTTATTTAATTCACTCGTCAACTTACACATTCCATGAGCTTTAATTTTATTAAATAATTAAACCAAGTACAGAAAGTTAGGTATGTGCTTATTTATGGCAAAACGTAAAGTCTAATGTGGTCTAGCAAAATTTTCCTCGTCTCTCATCTATCTGTCGCATAAATATAAACTAATCTTGGCATCTCTGGCTTCTTCAGTATCTTATCGAATCTTTTAATCAATGATTAACGTAATTGTGTATGTCAACCTGCTTCCATAACAGCACTTTGTTTTCTAGGTTCCTACCTAGAGGTGAGAGGAAATATTTTCGTAGACATTTTTAATTTCTGCACACAGCAAGGTGAAATGAATATGTTTATATTCATTCTGTTCTCCTACAAATACTGAAATATGTCTCCTCATCTCTGTTCTTGAAAGTAGCTTCTCCATCTGAAACTAATTAGGTAAAGATAATTCTAGTCTTTACGTAACTGGGCTATTTCTTATAAATTTAACCCCATAGTTCATTGAAATGGAGTAGCTAATATGAAACATAAGTACAAGAAACTACAACTTGTATATTCAATGTAAAAAGGTGAAAAATAATATGCAAGTTATAATTACTTACTAAGTACACTAATATTTTTCTTTCGCCTTTCCTCTCAGTTCCCATTAATCGTTATACTTAGTACTTACACATCTCGTACTATCAAGATTTTTACTGTATGAATGTAATTTGTAGCACACCTAGGTATATGGCTCGAAATTTTACTCACATTTGATGTGGAGTAGTTTTTATAACAGATATATTTTTTGTAATACTGGAACTGAAGCTTTCACTCAAGGCATCCATTAGATTTTTATTTATGATTGTTTCTAGGCTTTAAAACATTTTTACCACTTGTTGAAGGCTTTATTTAATTATTTTCATTATTTGGAACTCTAGGTTAAGTTTACATATCGTTCGGGTCTCGAGACTCTCGGCACAGCTTAAATAACAATCAGCTCACAGACTCTGCGACGGCACCTTTGAAGTATTAAACATCGAAAATTTGTCCTTGAAGCTTGTTGTCTCTCTCTCGCTCAGGATACACGTTAGGGCCGGATTAAAAAAAATGTCCTAATTTAGAAAGCGTATACCTACTTAAATTTCATAATATTTATTCGCTTACCTATTAGGATCACTACATGTCCTCCTCTTTTTTCACTCATGATAAATAACAATAAGCCACAATAAACACAGAGTAACACAAATAAAACATAGACACAAGACGGCCCTGGTCCTATTTCAAGGTTTTAAAGCAGTAAGTCAAGGGCATAATAATAATAATAATAACAATAACAATAACAATAACAATAACAATAACAATAACAATAACAATAACAATAACAATAACAATAACAATAACAATAACAATAACAATAACAATAACAATAACAATAACAATAACAATAACAATAACAATAACAATAACAATAACAATAACAATAACAATAACAATAACAATAACAATAACAATAACAATAACAATAACAATAACAATAACAATAACAATAACAATAACAATAACAATAACAATACCAATACCAATACCAATACCAATACCAATACCAATACCAATACCAATACCAATACCAATACCAATACCAATACCAATACCAATACCAATACCAATACCAATACCAATACCAATACCAATACCAATACCAATACCAATACCAATACCAATACCAATACCAATACCAATACCAATACCAATACCAATACCAATACCAATACCAATACCAATACCAATACCAATAACAATAACAATAACAATAACAATAACAATAACAATAACAATAACAATAACAATAACAATAACAATAACAATAACAATAACAATAACAATAGCAATAGCAATAGCAATAGCAATAGCAATAGCAATAGCAATAGCAATAGCAATAGCAATAGCAATAGCAATACCAATACCAATACCAATACCAATACCAATACCAATACCAATACCAATACCAATACCAATACCAATACCAATACCAATACCAATACCAATACCAATACCAATACCAATACCAATACCAATACCAATACCAATACCAATACCAATACCAATACCAATACCAATACCAATACCAATACCAATACCAATACCAATACCAATAACAATAACAATAACAATAACAATAACAATAACAATAACAATACCAATACCAATACCAATACCAATACCAATACCAATACCAATACCAATACCAATACCAATACCAATACCAATACCAATACCAATACCAATACCAATACCAATACCAATACCAATACCAATACCAATACCAATACCAATACCAATACCAATACCAATACCAATACCAATACCAATACCAATACCAATACCAATACCAATACCAATACCAATACCAATACCAATACCAATACCAATACCAATACCAATACCAATACCAATACCAATACCAATACCAATACCAATACCAATACCAATACCAATACCAATACCAATACCAATACCAATACCAATACCAATACCAATACCAATACCAATACCAATACCAATACCAATACCAATACCAATACCAATACCAATACCAATACCAATAACAATAACAATAACAATAACAATAACAATAACAATAACAATAACAATAACAATAACAATAACAATAACAATAACAATAACAATAACAATAACAATAACAATAACAATAACAATAACAATAACAATAACAATAACAATAACAATAACAATAACAATAACAATAACAATAACAATAACAATAACAATAACAATAACAATAACAATAACAATAACAATAACAATAACAATAACAATAACAATAACAATAACAATAACAATAACAATAACAATAACAATAACAATAACAATAACAATAACAATAACAATAACAATAACAATAACAATAACAATAACAATAACAATAACAATAACAATAACAATAACAATAACAATAACAATAACAATAACAATAACAATAACAATAACAATAACAATAACAATAACAATAACAATAACAATAACAATAACAATAACAATAACAATAACAATAACAATAACAATAACAATAACAATAACAATAACAATAACAATAACAATAACAATAACAATAACAATAACAATAACAATAACAATAACAATAACAATAACAATAACAATAACAATAACAATAACAATAACAATAACAATAACAATAACAATAACAATAACAACAAAAACAGTAACAGTAACAGTAACAATAACAATAACAATAACAATAACAATAACAATAACAACAAAAACAGTAACAGTAACAGTAACAGTAACAGTAACAGTAACAGTAACAGTAACAGTAACAGTAACAGTAACAGTAACAGTAACAGTAACAGTAACAGTAACAGTAACAGAAACAGTAACAGTAACAGTAACAGTAACAGTAACAGTAACAGTAACAGTAACAGTAACAGTAACAGTAACAGTAACAGTAACAGTAACAGTAACAGTAACAGTAACAGTAACAGTAACAGTAACAGTAACAGTAACAGTAACAGTAACAGTAACAGTAACAGTAACAGTAACAGTAACAGTAACAGTAACAGTAACAGTAACAGTAACAGTAACAGTAACAGTAACAGTAACAGTAACAGTAACAGTAACAGTAACAGTAACAGTAACAGTAACAGTAACAGTAACAGTAACAGTAACAGTAACAGTAACAGTAACAGTAACAGTAACAGTAACAGTAACAGTAACAGTAACAGTAACAGTAACAGTAACAGTAACAGTAACAGTAACAGTAACAGTAACAGTAACAGTAACAGTAACAGTAACAGTAACAGTAACAGTAACAATAACAATAACAATAACAATAATAATACATGAATATAAAACAAAACAAGCACTAGATAAAAACAGTTATGTAAAATAGAAGTATATAAAATACTACATGTCAGAGAAAAAATCTTGGAGAATATAGAAACACTTACGTATCAAGAACTTTTTAAGAATAGATTTAAAGACATGCAAGTTTTCACTTGACTTTATATCACTAGGGAGTACATTAAAAATTTTCAAGCCAATATGGTCAGGTGACTTGGAAGCAACTGATAATTTTACAAATGGTAAACGAAACTGATGTTTAGTTCTAGTATTTATAGAATGAATATCTCGATTAAGCATGAATTTATTTTTATTTTTATAAATATACAAGGTGTAACAGTAGTAAGTATTCAAAACTTGTGAGCTTGTAAAACAAGTCGAAAAATTGCAAAAACCTTAGTAAAACTTTTGTCAGTGGCGGCTCCTAAGGGAGATACACTCTTTTAAAGGGGTGACCTCGGAAACAGTTTTTAATGCGTAACATCAAAACGGTTCAATATTAAGTCACGAAATTTTGCTGAGATATTAACGTTGCCGTGCTTAATAAGTCTCATAAAATACATTTCAAAATTTTCTACAGAGACGTGAGAAAATGCAAGGCTCTGGGAGAAATTTTTTCATATCTTTTTTGTAGTTAATTTTTTATTATTTCTGACATAAAAAAGGTACTCTTGTTGAATTTCAATAAAATGTACCGGTTTTGAGTAAAATCGATTTCAATCATTCCTAACGTGCCCCACATTCAACATCCATTACATAGCCAAATAAATTAATTGCAGTGTGCCAAGGAAAAAACAACTAGTCTGACAGTTTTTAGTTTAAAATTTGTGTTATTTGAATCTACATAGTGCTGTATCATAGTGAAAATAGTTAAAAATTATTTAATAATGCAACAGTATACATATTCTGAGTATGTAGATATGCTTTTGACGTTAGGCGAGTGTCATGGGAGCGCAAGAGCAGCCGCACACCGATATGGTATAAAATTCAGAACAGAAATGTACCCAATTATAAAACCTATACACCGAAAGACGTTTGCGAGAACGAGGTACTTTGAAAAGAAACAGTTTTGAGAGAGGCAGACGTAGAATAGTGAGAAATGTCCTGAATGAAGAAAATATTTTAAATTTAGTTGAAGCTAACGCCACACTTAGTACAAGACGACTAACAGTACAAAATAACATGTCTAATATGACAGTATGGCGGATATTGAAAGAACAACAAATATATCCTTATCATTATAGACAGGCGCAGGACATTTTACCACAAGACAGGCCCATGCGCAGACAATTTTGTCAGCTGCTTTTGGACGGGCAATGTTTCTGTCGAATATTATTTTTAGCGACGAAGCTACTTTTACCAGAAGCGTGGTTTTTAATATGCACAACGAACATATGTGGGCCGAAGAAAATCCTAATACTCGGAAGGTAACCCATTATCAGCATTCATTTAAAATAAATGTTTGGGCTGCCACATTAGGAAACAATCTGTTTGGATATCACATCATGCCTGGAAATTTAACAGGAGCAATGTACCATCAATTTTTGTCCACCAGATTGTATGACTTTTTAGAAGATATTTCTTTTGCGAGAAGGGGTTCCTTATGGTACATGCATGATGGTGCCCCTCCTCATTTCAACCGTCAATATCGACAGTGGTTAAACAAGCACTTCCCAAATCGCTGGATTGGCCGAGAAAATGATGCTGCCTTAAACTGGCCTCCACGATCACCAGACCTCAATCCAATGGATTTCAACGGGTGGGGTCAAATGAAAGAAAAGGTGTATTTCCAAGCTGTTGACAGTGAAAAACAATTGCGTGAACGTATAGAAAATGCATTTAATGAACTCAATGAGGAGCACAAACTATACCGGAACTTATTTTCTTTGGAAAACAGATTACGTGCGTGCATTAGGGCAAATGGCGGTTATTTTGAAAGATGAATCTAGTCTGTCTTCTTGACTGAGGCACATTTTCTGCTGAAGAAATTAGAATATTTAGTTTGTCAAATTACCTACTGTAAATGTTACGAAAAAATTTTAACCGTTTACAATAGTTTAATAAATAGGTAATCTCATATGTTATTTATATTACCGTATTTTTATTTGCACTATTGTTTTTATTTGTTACTCTTAAGAGTATTAAAAATACATTTCTATTAACTGTCGGACTAGTTGTTTTCTCCATGACACACTTCAATTAATGTATTTGACTATGTAATGGATGTTGAATGCGGGGAACGTTAGGAATGATTGAAATCGATTTTACTAAAAAACGGTACATTCTATTGAAATTTAACAAGAGTACCTTTTTTATGTTAAATACTTCAAATTTCAATATTTTCGAGTCAGAAATAAGAAAAAATTAACTACAAAAAAGATATGAATAAATTTGTCCCAGAGCCTTGCATTTTCTCACGCCCCTGTAGAAAATTTTGAAATGTATTTTATGAGACTTATTAAGCACGTCAATGTTAATATCTCAGCAAAATTTTGTGACTTAATGTTGAACCGTTTTGATGTTACGCATTAAAAACTGTTTCCGAGGTCACCCCTTTAAGAGTGTATCTCCCATAGAAGCCGCCACTGACAAAAGTTTGACTAAGGTTTTCGCAATTTTTCGACTTGTTTTACAAGCACACAAGTTTTGAATACTTACTACTGTTACACCTTGTATACACATAACTCTAAAATATACAATGATGTTACAGTTAAAATATTGAACTCAACAAAAAGACTCCTGCAAGTATGAGTGCTTGAGAGACCAGCTAAAGTTCTTAAAATCTTCTTTTGGGCCTTAAATACTGTTTGAGACATAGTGGAATCTCCCCACAAACAAATGCCATAACGAATACGAGAATCCACCCGAGCATAATACAGGCTTAATGCTTGTTCCCTGGTTAAGACATAATTAATATTTTTCAATAAAAAATTCATCGAATTCAAAAATGAAACGCGGTTCTCACAATGTGGTCTCCAAGTCAAGTGCTCATCTAACATAATACCCAAAAATTTTACTGGTTCTGAGGTACTTTTAACTATAGAATTATTAACTTCTACACATATAGGTCCACACATTTTTTGTCGATTATGAAAGCGCATAATTTTTGTTTTGCTACTATTTAAATATAAATAGTTTTGTTTAAACCAATCACATAAGGATTGCATAATTCCGTCGCATTTATTTTGTAAATCAATATCAAATTTGTGTGATATAACCAGAGAGAGATCGTCTGCATATAATGAAAAGCAAGCATTATCCAGTATAGTCTCAACACCATTAATATCTAATGTGAACAAAACAGGACCTAACACTGATCCCTGTGACATTCCTGATACAACTGCACTTAACTTAGATGTAACAGATGTTACATAATTATCATCTCGATAGTAAATAGAAGTGAATTGTTTTCTGTATCTGAGGAACGAGGAAATCCACTGTAATGATTTACCTCTCAGACCATATTCATAAAGTCTCGACAGTAATATATCGTGATTGATGCAGTCGAATGCCCTACTTAGATCACAAAAGATCCCAACGGGGCACCCGTCTGCTTCAACAAACTTTATTATATCATTATAAAGAGAAAATATGGCTGACATTGTAGATTTATTACCACAAAAACCGAATTGTTTATCAGTTAATACATTAAATTTTTGCAAAAAGGCAGTCAAACGTTGAAGAAAAGCATATTCAAACACTTTTGAAAAAGAAAATGAATAGTGACTGGTCTATAATTTGCTAATGAACAAGAATCACCTTTTTTGTATAGTGGAATAACCTTTCCTACTTTTAGACGGTTTGGAAAACTAGCCGTCTCAAAAGAAAGATTTACAAGATAAGTAAGTGGTTGAATCAGCAGAGAATTAACGCGTTTTACCAAAAACGGAGGTATCTCATCCGCTCCAAACGATTTTTTATTTATTAATTTATATTTTAACAAATTTAGTAACTCTGCTTCAGAGTAAGCAAATAGAAAAAAGGTGTTATCAATTTTTGTATTTATTTTTTCGTTGGTAAATTGATTACCGATAGATATCGATCCAGTCTTATTTATGATGTCCTCTGGGGCATTTACAAAAAAATTATTTAAAAGCTGACGCTAACAAATTAGGATTTGAGATATTAATGTTATCCAATTTAATTGTCAAATTATCTGATGCCTTTTTTTCTTTGTTAGATATTTCCGAGACCACCTCCCATGCCGTTCTCAATGGATTGTCAGAATTAAATATTTTCTCCTGATAGAAACGTTTTTTAGTGTTACGTAATAAACTAGCATGTCTTTTTTTGCTTCTTTGTAGAACTCATTAATTTCAGGAAGATATTGTTTTAAATTATATAAATATTTAAGCTCTTGACTTGAGTTTTTTACTTTTATATTAACCCAAGATTTTTTCGAACACACACCGTTATAAACTTTATGTTTTGGAAAACATATGTCAAAATAATAATAAAAAATATCACAAAAACATTGAAAAGCATCATCCACATTATTTTGGCAATATAAATTAACCCATTTTTCACAGGAAATGTAATTCATAAAACGTGAAATATTATTTTCATTAAAATTTCTCCTCTCAGTAAAAAAGCCTTTAGATATGTTTTTGTTATAAATACCTAAGGCAAGATATACACTTCTGTGGTCTTCATGTGGCATGTGACGTGTTCATAAATATTATTATATATTATTTCCGGGAATAGTCGTATTATAATTATAATACAAAGAAAGAATGTTTCACATATTTTCAGAGCATTCATGATCAATAAAGCTCAGCGTACGCCATAGATAAAGACAAATTTATCAACAAATATTTGTCTTTTTCTATGGCGTACGCGAACAGCTAATATAACCTCTAAATTCCATTTTCTTTTAACAAACCTAGCATTATTCCAAATACGTACGCAGATTCAATGTACCTCGTAGTGTTACGTATTTATAATAAAATTCCTACAAAAATAGTCATACTTGCTTTGACAGTTTCTGTCACTTTACGTTTTGACGCCTATCCATGCGGTTGTTGCGTGTGTGTAAATTGGACTCAAGACTATATACATTTTGCATGACAAAACAATGACATTTGGGGACTTTTCATAGGCGTTTTTATATGATAAAACTAAATTTTTCTGGGGCTTTTTTTATCAGAATATGTTCATAATTAAGAATATTTCAATTTAAATACAAATTTTACCGAGGTTGTAATGAACTTATTTTATTTTGCTCACACTGTACTTTAATTCTTTGGCGCACGCGGTACTTGAAATTGCTTAGCGTACCGCGATTTTTACACACGAGACTACCTACCGTTCTGTGTAAAAGCCGGCGAAATTGCGTTCACTAGCAGTACTTAGCAGGCTCTCTCCGCGGCACTCAACCTTCCTCCGACAGTGCTTAGCAGGCTCTTTCCGCGGCACTCAACCTTCCTCTACCCCAGGGTGCTTAGCAGGTTCCTTCCGCGGCACTCTACCTTCCTCTCGGTGTCCTGAGCGTTTAGCAGGTAATCTCCGCGGTGCTCCAGGTCTTGCCCGTATTCCGTCGACTCCGAGCGTTTAGCAGGCCCTCTCCGCGGCGCTCGAGGTCTTGCCCGTATTCCGTCGACTCCGAGTATTTAGCAGGTGTTACTCCGCGGTACTCGACGTCGTCCCCGTGGTCTTCGACACTGGGTGTTGAGCAGGCTCTTTCTGCGACACTCAGCGTCTACACCGTATATTCCTTCCCGCCCCATTTGTTATTTTGTAATTTTGTATTATTATTTCAGGTTTTATTTTATTTATGTTGGGGAATTATTATTAGTATTATTTGTTTACAGGGTGACATTTTATTATATGAAATAAATATTTTATTTTGAATACCGAATAATATTCCTGAACCTTGGACATAACTTCTCCACCGAGTGAATCCGGACTGATTAAAGTGGCTGTACTAGTTCGGCATCTACGACCGAACACTGAAAGTACGTCACATAATTTTGACTACCAAAATATCGAACTTAAATCGATTATCTGCAAAAATAAACACTCTGTATAAAAACTAATCCATCATCGAACTCTATACGCCATCTAGTGCCAGTATACCAAATTTCATCGCACTGGCTGCAATAGTAGCTGAGATATTCGCACTGAAAGTCTTAGATGGAACACCCGGTATACAGGGTGTCCCTAAAGGGTCTTTACAATGCTCCACCAGATACAGTGCGGCTCAAAATAGGTCGATTTAGCTAAACTTACCTTAGTTCAAAGTTGCCCCGTTTAGGCGCAAAAATTATATAAATTTAAAACACCTTATGTGATTTTACTAAAATTTAGTAAGTTGATTATTAGTAATATCAATCCATTGGCGTAGAATTTCTTTTTTTAGTAATTACACCTTCGCTAATTCTACGCCAATGGAAGAAAAGATTTTTCAGTATAAAATTTTAATTAAGTAAATTATTTCCTACAAAATGGTACTCTTGATAAGACTCGGTTACTCTCGTAGTTTATTCGAAATTTGTAATTTTAATCATTGGCAGCAATTTTGATATAAAAATTAAATTAGCAAAAAAATTTTTACAATTGTTCCTGATCTTCTTGAAATAAAAATGAGACTTTTTAACAAACACGCTTATTCGTTTCCGCGTATTCCATATGGTATATGCGGTTTTCCAGGTACAGGTACCAGGTAAGTACAGTACTCATTTATGCAGACGAAAATCCGCACATAGTGAAAAGAAGGTAGGGATACGGTTTGGCGACCTCCCTCCACTTTCCTTTTATGCCTCGCCCCTCGCACCTCTCGACCAATCAGAGATGCGTTCAAATTGAAATTTGACAGTAGCGACCTAACCTAAGTGCAAACTGGCGGGATATTTAAAATTAGGCGGGAAATTCAAACCAAAAAAAAAGGATCTAACCTAACAGAAAAAAACATGCGCAGTAGGGACCTAACCTATTAGAAAAAACATGCGCAATAACGACCTAATCTAACAGAAAAAACATGCGCAGTAACGACCTAATCTAACAGAAAAAACATGCGCAGTAGGGACCTAATCTAACAGAAAAAACATGCACTTAACCTAAATTCAAATCTGTTTCTGCGCAAGTTCCAAATCTCGGTAAATTCAAATCTGCGCATGCTCTATTGTATTGGAGAATATAGCATTATTTGTGGATAATTTATTTAAATGAAAAAAAACTTTACTCTGTGTGTGATTTGAACCGGGGCCTCTCGCATGCAAAGCAGGCACGTTACCACGAGATCACTATGACTATTACAGAAATGTTACAGTAACTGCGTAATATCAGAGGCAAATTGAAAAGTGGCGGGGAAATTCAAACTAACCTAACAGAAAAAACATGCGCAGTAGCGACCTAAATTCAAACTGATGAGATATTTAAAATTAGGCGGGAAATTAAAACTAAAGAAAGAGGATCTAACCTAACAGAAAAAACATGCGCAGTAACGACCTAACCTATCAAAAAAAAACATGCGCAGTAGGTTACAGAAAAAAAACATGCGCAGTAACGATCTAACCTAACTGAAAAAGCATGCAGCATTTCGTAAGTGCCCTTCTGGCTTTTAGCAGTTTAGAGCATTTACCACTGTTTGAAATATTATGATATTAAATATAAATATTTAAGATTTTACAGGTAATATTAAATATGGTATGGAAAAAACTGGTAGCGCTGGGAATCGAACTCCGGACCTCTAGAGTGCGAAGCGTGTACGTTAGTGCTAGGCCATCACACCGTATAGGTGATGAGTAATATATGGGCTTGTGCTGGAACGGGAGTGGTGGTGTTGGTGAGATTAGACGGGGAACTAGTTGTGACAGGAGTGACGGTAAATTCAGGGGTAGTTCCAAACGCAGATAAGCGCTTATCAGTAGATGGCGTTGCAAGTGGAGCGCGCTACTCCGTTAGAGTGAATTATTAAAACTCATATAGTTTACAACCAGTAGTAAAATGGGAAATCCTACTACAGTGAAAATTTTACGCAGTATAGTACAAATAGTATTTCTAATTTCTACCAACAGCAAAAATACTACTGTAGTGGAAATTTTAATATTATAATTTCTATCATCATCAAAAATGCTAGTATAGTGAATATTTTAATGTAATAATATTTCTAATTTTTACCATCATCAAATACGCTACTATAGTGAAGATTTTAATGTAATAATATTTCTAATTTCTACCATCATCAAAAATGCTACTATAGTGAACATTTTAATGTAATAATATTTCTAATTTCTACCATCATCAAAAATTCTATTATAGTGGAATTTTAATGTAATAAAATTTATAATTTCTACCATCATCAAAAATATTACTATAGTGGAAATTTTAATGTAATAAAATTTCTAATTTCTACCATCATCAAAAATACTACTATAGTTGAAATTTTAATGTAATAAAATTTCTAATTTCTACCAATAGCAAACAGTGGAAATTTTAACTAGTTTTTTTTGGTAACCGCTATGAATTTGCGCCCTGTATAATATTTTACCGATAAAAACAAAACTATTTGGGGATACTCTCAATACATATTATTTTAATGTAAAATCTCATACTGTACTTAATTTTATATACGAACAAGATTTAGTAAAACCTGAATATTTACCTATGCATTAGCAATTTACGTACGCCCTGTATAATATTTTGCCGACAACAACATAACTATTTGGCGTACTCTCGATACCTTATTTTAATGAAAAAATTCAATTTCATACTGCACTTAGTTCACTTAGAATGTATATTCGTTTATTAAATCTTTGCTTGGCGCGAGCTGGGATTATATTACAGACGCTGCTGATTTTGCAAATAGCTGTAACGGATGAGGGTACAAAAACTTACATTTTTAACGCGAGTGTTTTATAGCTAAGATACGAGTTTTACTGTTGTAAAAGTTGAAATTTTGGTTGAACTACATAGGTAAATAATTTATATATATATATATATATATATATATATATATATATATATATATATATATATATATATATATATATATATATTAAGTTAATTAAGGGAAATTTGGAAAAATAAGATAAATATTTAATTAACTCTAATTTTGAGGAAACTAACACGTTTTTATCTATTTACGAGCTATGAAATTCATTTTGTAATATAGAATTTGTTAAAATACAGTAAAAAAAAATACTGCTTTGATAAATAGGGTAGGTAAAAACGGTCTAGGATTTTTTGTAATAGAGAATTCGTTGAAAATACTACTTTGATATACAGGGTAGGCAAAAACTGTCTAGGAAATTTTGTAATAGAGAATTCGTTGAAAATACTACTTTGATATACAGGGTAGACAAAAAATCAAATAAACAGGAAACAATTTTGGGTAAACAAGTAAGTTACTTTTTATTGTATAAACAAAGCTCAAATAATATGTTTAAATTAACAAGCCATAAAACTCATTTTGTAATAGAGAATTTGTTAAAACTATAATATTGTTTAAAATATGCTGCTTTGATATACAGGGTAGGCAAAAAAAAATCAATAAGCAGCAAACAACTTTGGGTAAATAAGTAAGTTACTTTTTATTGTATAAACAAAGCTCAAACATTTTAATACTATATGATTTTTAAGCAGGGAAGGTAATAAGCTTATAGAAAAATTTTGAGTAAATAATATATTTAAATTAACAAGCTATGAAACTCATTTTGTAATAGAGAATTTGTTAAAATATAGTTTAAAAAACTACTACTTTGATATACAGGGTAGGCAAAAACTGTCTAGAAATTTTTGTAATAGAGAATTCGTTGAAAATACTACTTTAATATACAGGGTATATACCTAAAAAAATTTAGGTAAATAATAGAGTTAAATTATAAAGTTTTTACTCAATTAGAACTTCTTCTGATTAGATTAGATAATCTCGAACTTGGTTTAAGTTTGCACCAGAGTGGACCAATTTCAATGCTTTTGGAGGGGGTTGTCGTATTTCCTGTAGATATAGAAAAAAGTATCTAAGGTCTTGATTTTTAAGAAAACTACATTTCGGTGTCTCGATTCGTTTAATTTTTTCTATGATGCTGATCCTTGTTTGTTAATATTTTTTATTCGATTTATGTAGATTTCGCACTTTACTCATTATATTTTAGATATAATGCAAAGTTTTTTAAAAATGGAACACCCTGTAATTTATTTACGGTCTAGGAATATTTTCAATTAAAAAAACATAATACAGCTGGAAAAATAATGCTTTGATATACAGGGAGGGCAAAAAACAATATTTCAAAAAGTTTTATTGATTACGATTTTACTATAACAAAGGGAATGTAAAACAAAAATCTTTTTTTTTTAGTAGCCTACTGGGGAAAATTAAGAACAGAGAGAGAGAGCGCGTGATACCGGTGTTGGGTAAGTTGCTTAAATTTCTGCATTACAGGTCGCGTCGTTTGTGTCATTATCAATACATGGCAAAATACGCCAGCTTGATAGACACCGTGTCGTGTAGTGAAAATCTTTAACGATAATCTCACAGAGATAATCATTGGATTGTTCCCTACCAACGAGAGAGAGGTTTTCAGTCACGCACACACACACGCGAAAAACTTTAATCCGAAACCGTGGACGCGTAAAGGCCTCCGGGCTATCGATACGTTGACTGTCTCGTTTAGGTTGCCATAAAGCTGTGTTAGGTTAGTCAGAGTTTCAAAAATAGGCTGCACATTGCGACCGAGAAAAAACAGCGAGGAGAGGCGACGACGAATGCTCTACAAAAATCAAACTAACCTTTTTGACTTGTTTACTTGTTACTAGTTAGTTAAATTTAAATATATCCTATTAATGAGACACCTTTAACTGAATACATTGGAAAAAATTATAAGAGTGAATTTCATTGACAATTTTCTTTTTTCGCGGTCAATAATTTGCCGGCCCATACATTGGAAGAAGGCATTTGCTCTTATTCAGTCTTAATCATTATCAAAATTTTTAGTAAAACAGTGATGTCTCATTAATACAGGACTAACGACAGATGTTTTTACTTAGATATTAATTTTTTGTTAATGAATTAAATTTGATAATTTTATCCTATTACATTACAAACACTTTTTCTTTAATCAGACACATTTTAAACTGAAAAATTGTGAGTGACTCAATCACGTTGTGCCTTAATTTGCATGAGTCTTAATGACGAAATGTGCTACACCCCCTGAAATCGTCAAAATTACATTGTTTCTTATGGCAAACACGCACAAATAACCGAACGCAGGGGGCCTTTTCGCACGCGGGTACTGTTACAATTATATGACGATTAAATTTGATAATTTTATCCTATTACATTATAAAACACTTTTTCTTTAATCAGACACATTTTAAACTGAAAAATTGCGAGTGACTCCATCACGTTGTGCCTCAATTTGCATGTAGCTTAATGACGAAATGTGTTACACCCCCCTGAAATTGTCAAAAGTACATTGATTCTTATGGCAAACACGAACAAATAACCGAACGCAGGGGGCCTTTTCGTACGCAGTCTTGTGTCAGTTACAATTCAGATACAATTATATGACGAAATATTTCACACCGGTCGCATAGCGGAAATTAACATTACTTCCTATGTAAAACACACACATATTACTGAACGTGACTTACTTTTTTCCATCTCACTGACACTAGTTAGCGGAAAATTAACGACTAGGGGCAAATTACGACAGTGTATCAGTTTTTGTGTTGATCTTCAAGACGTGTAACGCTTTTTTTTTGAGAAATGGAAAAGTTTTTTATTATTCGACCTTGTGTTGGTGCCGAACCAGTTAGCTGGATTAAAGATGCCATCACGCAAATCATTGCTACGGAGACGGAAGGCCTGAACCCCAACGACCAGGTGGCGTTCTCCTTCTGCTCGAAGGAGTTCAAACGTGGCGATGCGTAGGTTCGCTTTAGGCCCGCCGGGGAGGTGACCTACGAAGACGTGTGGAGTGTCATCTCCAGCGTTTACCAGTCCAACTCTGCGGGCCTGAATACTGAAACGTTCTGTCTAGGCGTAACCTCAGTGAAAATGCCAACGGGTAGAGGGATATACAATACTTTGTAATGAACCTATTTTATTTTCCTCACACTGTACTTTAATTCTTTGGCGCACGCGGTACTTTAAATTGTCTAGCGCACCGACGATTTTTGCACACGACACTACCCACTGTTCTGTATAAAAGCCGGCGAGATTGCCTTCACCAGCAGTGCTTAGCAGGCTCTTTCCGCGGCACTCAACCCTCCTCTACCCCAGGGTGCTTAGCAGGTTCCTTCCGCGGCACTCTATCTTCCTCTGGGTGTCCTGAGCGTTTAGCAGGCCCTCTCCGCGGCGCTCGAGGTCTTGCCCCCGTATTCCGTCGACTCCGAGTATTTAGCAGGTGTTACTCCGCGGTACTCGACATCGTCCCCATGGTCTTCGACACTGGGTGTTTAGCAGGCTCTTTCCGCGACACTCAGGGTCTGCACCGTATATTCCTTACCGCCCTATTTGTTATTTTGTATTATTATTTCAGGTTTTAATTTATTTATGTTGGGGAATTATTATTAGTATTATTTGTTTACAGGGTGACATTTTATTTTATGAAATAAATATTTTATTTTGAATACCGAGTCTTATAATATTCCTGTACGTCACAACTTTTGATGAAGAATGCGGGGTTCGTAAAGGTATCGTGAAAATAAACAATAAGGACAACTTGTGTTTGCCTCGTGTTCTCATTGTTTCACGGGCAAATGTGGATAAGAACTCAAATTATAAAAAACTGAGACAGAACACTGGAAAAATCCAAACACAGAGAGCTAGAGAACTCTACCAAAATGCAGGAGTATCGATAGCTGAAGAAGTGGCCGGCATACCCAAACTCCGGCAATTCCAAAGGTATTTAAAGAATTACAATATCGTGGTATACCAGTATGGGACTAAAGGCCGCGACGTTATATTTAAGGGATCCGTAGACGGGCCAGCACTAAATTTACTTTATCACAAGGGCCACTATAATGTGATAACATCGTTGACGGCGGCCTTCTGTTGCAAGTACTACTGCGAGACCTGTATGATACCATATAATGTCAAGGGTAAACACAGGTGTGGAGGAATATGTCCTGCATGTCAACAAGCACACACATGCCCCAGGAATGTTTCTGTTACATGCGCCCACTGCCATCGTAGCTTCAGGGGGCAACAGTGTTACGATAACCACCTGACCAATATCTGTGCTCAAATTTACCGTTGCCCTGATTGCTTCAAGGTTGTAAAAAGGGATAGAACCCATATCTGTGGCGAAATATATTGCAAGATCTGCAAAACCCACGTCCCCTCAGACCATCTGTGTTATATGCAGCCAAATAACGGAAAACTGAGAACAGACGACGTACTCTTCGTGTTCTACGACCTGGAGACACGACAGGAGACAAAGCGGGAAGATGGCTCTTTCCTTCATGAACCTAATCTATGCGTCTTTAAGCATTGCTGCGACATTTGCCTGGATTGCAATAAACAAAAAATTTGCAAAAAATGTGGGGTTGGTCTCCATGTTGTCAAAAGCGATAACGTTGTTTCGTCATTTCTGCACCATGTTTTTACGCTCCGGAAGAAATTCAAGCAGGTGGTGGTTATAGCCCACAACGGGCAGGCCTTTGACCACCAGTTCTGCTTAAACCATATATTGGTTAATACCGACCTGAAGCCCGATCTAATTATGCGCGGAACAAAAATAATATCTAAGGTAGTTGAGAATGTAAAATTTTTGGACTCCCTTAATTATTTCCCAATGGCCCTTTCAAAGCTTCCGAGAGCCTTCGGCTTGGGAAACGGATTCAAGAAAGGGTATTTTCCTCATCTTTTCAACACCGCTACGAATGCAGAGTATGTGGGTCCCCTACCGGCCATTGAATACTACGACCCCGATAACATGAAGACTGAAGACAGAGCCCGATTTATCGAGTGGCACGAGGAACATAAGAACGACGTGTTTGACATGCAGCGGGATCTAGTGGAGTACTGTACATTAGATGTGGAGATCCTAACTGCTGCCTGTCTCAAATTTCGTCAGCAGCTCCTCGACACCGGTAATGTCTGCCCCTTCACTGAGGCCTGTACCATAGCTTCGGCCTGCAATAACGTGTTTAGACGGAACTTCCTTAAACCCAACACCATAGGCATTATACCTAAAGGCGGTTATCGGTGGAGGGACAATCAGTCTAAAATAGCTATTCAATGGTTAGTATGGGAAGAAAGGCAGAGGAGTATTAACATTCACCACGCAGCCAAGCAGCAAAAAGCACGAGTTGCAGGGGTCAAAGTCGATGGTTACGTCCCCGAAACCAAACAAGTGTTTGAGTTTCACGGGTGTTACTTCCACGGTTGCACTGTCTGTTATCAGTGCTATCGTAACGAACCCCTGCAGGATGACCCCTCGATGACGTTAAATACCCGAATGGAAACCACAACAGCCAAGACCGAAAGATTAAAACAATTGGGTTATGACGTCGTTGAGATGTGGGAGTGCGAATTAAGAAGGCATCTTCAACAAAATGAAGAACTGCGCTCGTTCACGGAGACCCACCCGCTGGTAACTCTCACACCGCTTCAACCTAGGGAGGCCTTTTACGGTAGACGCACTGGAAATACATTTGAATATTACAAGTGTTAGCCAGAGGAAAAAATCAAATATGTTGACGTTTGTTCCCTTTACCCCTGGATCTGCAAGTACGGAAAGTTTCCTATTGGACACCCCAAAGTGTACGCCGGTGATGACTGCAACGGTTTGGATTTGACCGACATCAACGGATACAGTTTTAAAATGTAAGATCCTACCGCATCAAGACCTCTACCACCCTGTGTTACCGGCCAAGATGAACGACAAGTTAATGTTCGTTCTCTGTCGCACGTGTGGTGAGCAAATGAACCAGAGCCAAAGTGAGTGCGATCACAATGATGAACAGAGAGCCTTGACGGGGACATGGGTAGTGGACGAGGTGAGAAAAGCCCTCGAAAAGAGATACCGGATGCTGGAAATCTACGAGATTTGGAGCTACGACGTGCTTCAGACCGATAAAATCAAAAACATAACAGGGTTATTCACCGAAATGATGAACAAGTTTATTAAAGTTAAACAGGAAGCAAGCGGGTGGCCCTGACACTGTACCACCAAGGAAGAGAGAGCGAGATATATCAAAGAATTCTTGCAGAAGGAGGATGTTCAATTGGAATTTTCCAAAATAATTGAAAACCCCGGTTTAAGATCTTTGACTAAGCTGATATTAAATTCATTCTGGGGGAAGCTAGACCAGAGAGAAAATCAGCCCAAAACCAAGATCGTGAGAGACCCTGCGGAATTCTTTGGTATGCTCGCTAACCAAAGCATCTACGTAAATTCGATACTCCCCATCAACGAAGATACTCTCATCGTCAATTGAAAGCACAAGGAGGACGGTTATGATCCTCTCACAACAGTTAACGTCGTGATAGTCGCCTACGTAACAACCCAGGCCCGGCTTAAATTGTACTGCTACCTGGAACAGCTGGGTAACAAGGTGCTGTACTACGATACGGACTCTGTTATCTATGTAGCCAGAGACAACGAGTATAACGTACCAACAGGCGAGTTTATTGGCGAAATGACAAATAAACTAGAAATCTACGGTACGGACAGTTACATCACAGAGTTTGTCTCAGGTGGGCCGAAAAACTACGCCTATAAAGTGTTCTCCACAAATGATAACGAGGAGAAGGTGGTATGCAAGGTGAAGGGAATTTCTCTCACATGCCGCATCGCAACTTGTAAATTTTGATACCATAAAGGATATGGTACTTGATACCTCTACGGCTCCTCTGTGTGTAACCTCCAAGAATATCTTGAGGACAAAAGAGCACGAAGTGGTAACAGTACAACAAGATAAACTGTATAAACCTTTCTCCACCAAAAGGCGATTCTTGGAGGACCACACCTTTGCACCCTACGGTTTTAAAAGGCCCAGACAAGAATAATTGACAGCTTGCGCGAACCTCCAGATGCACAGATTTCATCTGATTTATCAAATTTTTAACATTTTTACCCTTATTAATTTAACCTGCCCCATCCCATCCTGGCAAGGATATGTTCATACCTTCCCGTTGGTCCTTGCTGAGCAATAACATATTTCATTATAAAATAGGTTAACTTAACTTTTAGAACTTAAATCTAAAAGTGGTGTAATAAATATTTCAAATATGTTATTGTGTAAATGAACATATAACATGTAATAAACTAATGTACATTTTTTTGCTACTTAAATGCTGTCTCATTTAATACAATAGGATCATTCGTTTGCATATCGTATAAGGGCTATCCACATCTTCAAAATCGAAGGAGGCATGCGTGTGGATAATTTATTATAATGCTGAAAGGGATCTAAATCGGCATTCTTCACACACATTTCGGATAAGGGTTAGTGTTTTGTAAAATATTTTAAATATCCTTTTAATTCTATTTTGGATTTTCAGGTAGTTCACGATGAACAGCAGCTGTAGTGCTAGTGGGAGGCGTTTAGGCTGACTATGTATAGGAGACAGGTATGTGTACCACTCTTATTATCTTTCATAAGTTTACGTTCATACGTATCTATCGGTTTACTCTGTATATCCGTCATAAAAGTTGTCTCATCGTTATAATAGGAACATCAATTTGGTTCTGTGAAAGGTTCTAGTGCAAATTGGTTCGTCCTTTTACAAAATGCTAGCAGTAGTCTTAGCTTACCTTTATTCATATACAAACTGGTGAAAATCAATTCGTACAGTTCAACGAAATTCATATTACTGTGTAAGTTGCAACAATTTGATATATAAGCATGCTGCATTCGTCGAATATATTCATTGTTATACAAACCTATTAGTGTTTACTTCAATTCATCAATCAATTTTATACCGTTCCATATGTGTACTTCTCTTATTTTCTTTCATAAGTTTGTGGTGTGAAGATGACTACCTTCATCTTGAGAAATTCCTTACCTTTATTCATCAAATTCGATTTCCCTAACCTGTTTATATCAGGAATGATCCATTCTAGGACTACGTTATCTAATTTGACGTTTATTCTCTCTATATACTTGTCGAAACCTGTTACATAAAGATATTTCCTAAAAAATCCTACACTTATTTACACTTTACAACATTATTTCAACCCTATGTTATCTCATACTGTAGTAGTTTAATCAACTCCAGGAAAAGGTTGGGTTACGTCTTATCATTGGCGATCAAGCTGAATCGAGCAACATTTCGATGCCACAGTAGTTCCTTTTCTGTCATGTACCTCCGCATCTATGTTCATTTTTATGGTTATAAGGTATGTTACATTCTTTGCAATAATATATACAAGAGAAGGCGACCGTCAGTGAAGTTATAATGTTAAAGTGTCCTTCGTGATAGAGTAAATTTAGTTTCCTATCGCTTGAGACATTACCTTTAAAGATAACATCACGACCCTTTGACCCATACTTATAAACCACTATTTTATAATTTTTTCAAATACCGCTGAAACTGTTGAAGCTCGCCCTCTTCGGGGACGACGACGTTGGCTGATTCCAAAAGAACTTGAGCCCTATTTGTTTGAATTTTACCAATGTCACCGCAAACTTTTCTGTATTCTTCATCCTTGTCCACATAGACCATGGCGACGACAAGCGCACACGGTAATCACAAATTGTCTCTATTGTTTAATGAGACGAGTCCTAAGCGTTTTTTCCTACACTCCTCGAAGGTGTTGTACCTTTTCCACTAGGCATCCTCACAGCCGTCACCCCCAGACAGAATGTATCTATGTTTAGTCCCACAGCAAGCTAAATGGAGCATACAGGTCCATGTCATAGTATTTTCTTTTTCTCTATATCCTCAGAAAAATCCTTCCATTTATTTCAAATTTAAAGCGGTGTAGACTTGTTTATATTCACACCCAAATTGGTAATTGCTTTTATTCTCAAATAGACTCATGTTTGGTGAAGTTATCCAGTTCAGTGAGAATAGGTAATGTAACATGATGTTTAAACCATTGCTCCAAGTTGGTGTTACGATGTATAGGAGTATTTTTTTGTATTGAAATATTTAAACTCTTCTATAAGTTTGTCAGCTTTTTGAAGTCCACTGAACACAGCGTTGACCTTGACAGCTTCTTCTTGCTTCAAAATATTGATTATTCGTGTCTTGAATAGTTCAAAACAATCTTTCAGAAATTCACATGGGTCCTTATGTTTTAAATCGGCAGTTCGGATCCTACTGTTGAGGGCTGCTTCGGAGTCATCCCAATGAACTATGTTTTACTGTTTCTTTTGTTGATGTCACTCCGAAACCACGTTTGTTTAAGTGAAGGGTTCTAGTGCAAAATGGTTCCCCTCTTTTACAAAAATGTGTGTGTCTTAGACACGTTTATATGGTGTGGTGTGAGAATGACGTATTTCAGAATCTACCTCCATCTCGAGAAATACCTTACCTTTATTCATATACAAATTGGTGAAAATCAGTTCATCAAATTCGATTTCCCTATCCTGTTTATATCAGGATTGATCCATTCTAGGGCTACGTCATCTAATTTGACGTTTATTCTATCTATATTCATGTCGAAATATGTTACATAAAGATATTTCCTAAAAATCCTACACTTATTTACACATTCTTTCAACTCTATGTTATCTCATACTGTAGTAGTTTAATCAACTCCAGTAAAAGGTTGGGTTACGTCTTATCATTGGCGATCAAGCTGAATGGAGCAACATTTTGATGCCACAGTAGTTCCCTTTTTGTCCTCAGAAATATTTCGCCATACTCCAGAGTATAATTTAAATCTATGTAGTTTGACTTGGTCAGTTCATCGTATTCGATGCTTATATCAGAAACGACCCATTCTAGGAGTACGTGTATTTTAAACTATTTACAGAATAGCAGAGGAGCTAAGCAGTCAAGTCTATTAGAATCAGTGCCAAGCCGAGGCTCATCTGTTTGCGATCAAGCTGAATGGAGCAACATTTCGTTACAGTTTGATGTCACAGTATTTTCTTTTTTTTTGTCTGTATCCTCAGATATTTTATTTTTGTTTTGTCTGTATCTTCAAAAGTTGTGTTATGTATCTGTAACGTCTTACCAAGCTTCTCTTGAATGGTGTTCTTCAGCATTTTCTCGATATTGCTAATTCAGTTTGTTGTAAGTTCAACTTGTGTGTGTGAGCGGAATCTAAACCACAAGACACCTGTTTCAACCATCATGTAGGAATAATTGAATACAAAGCTACAATATGTCATTTGTACAACTATGGTTTCTTTTTCTGCCTGTATCCTCAGACATTTTATTAAGAATATAGTACACATACTGAGATTTTTTTCTCATTCGTCCCTCTTCTTCAGGTTCTACCATACTACCAGCCAGCTAAGAAGTAGCAGACCGAGCTCAAGAAGCAGGCAACTATCGTTACGCTCCAGAGTATAATTATAATTCGTGTATAGGTAAGAAAGCTTAGATATTATAAGTTCACATTGATAACGACAGTAATGGTAGATATAGAAAGGGGATTTGATCATTACATACATCATAAGTTCTGCTAACTGCTCATTATTAGTATTCAGTGCTCCTAGCACAACGTTGTTTTTATCGAATCTGTACCTGTTTTTACTGCCAGCTACCTGTTTTTTACTGCTAGCTACCTGTTTTTTACTGCCAGCTACCTGTATTTTACTGCTAGCTACCTGTTTTTTTTTACTGTCAACTACCTGTTTTTTACTGCCAGTTATCTGTTTTTACTGCCAGCTACCTGTATTTTACTGCCAGCTACCTGTTTTTTTTTACTGTCAACTACCTGTTTTTTACTGTCAGCTACCTGTATTTTACTGCCTGGTACCTGTTTTTTATTGCCAGCTACCTGTTTTTTTTTACTGTCAGCTACCTGTTTTTTACTGCCAGCTACCTGTATTTTACTGCCAGCTACCTGTTTTTTACTGCCAGCTACCTGTTTTTTACTACTTGCTATCTGTTTTTACTGCCAGCTACCTGTTTTTTACTGCCAGCTACTTGTTTTTACTGCCAGCTACATGTTTTTACTGTAAGCTACCTGTATTTTACTGCTAGCTAAATGTTTTTTACTGCCAGCTACCTGTTTCTACTGTAAGCTACCTGTTTTTTTACTGCTAGCTATCTGTTTTTACTGTCAGCTACCTGTTTTTTACTGCCAGCTACCTGTTTTTTCTGTAAGCTACCTGTATTTTACTGCCAGCTACCTGTTTTTCTTACTGCCAGCTTCCTGTTTTTACTGCCAGTTACATATTTTTACTGTAAGCTACCTGTATTTTACTGCCAGCTACCTGTTTTTTTACTACCAGACACCTGTTTTTACTGGTTGGGACCTGTTTTTACTGGTTTGAACCTGTACCTGTTTTGCTGGTTTTTTTACAAATTTATATTTTATTTTTAATTCATACATTTCCCCATTTTTTCTAGAAGGAAGTACTGGACCTTGCGGTAGATTCAGAAATATGTCGCACTTTTGGATGGGGTTTGGGCCACTACCGATTTTATGGTTGCATCTAAATCTGGATTGCAAGGATCGCGTTGGACACAAAAATAAAGACATAGTAGAAAACGTAATGGGAAAACTACAAACTATAAGAACTAAGTACAGTATGAGATTGAATTTTACAATAAAATAATGTGTATTGAGAGTACCTACGCCAAATAGTTTTGTTGTTAATGCATTCGGACACTGTAGAAGCCAGTCACTATACTGGTATGACAATATGAGATTGAATTTTTTCATTAAAATAAGGTATATTGAGAGTACGCCAAATAGTTTTGTTGTTAATGCATAGGTAAATATTCGGACGCTGTAGAAGCCAGTCCACTATGATGGAATGACAAATCTTGTTTGTATATAAAACTAAGTGGCACTATACTGCGCCGTCCTACATTAAAATTTTCACTATAGTAGCATTTTTGATGATGGTAGAAATTAGAAATATTATTACATTAAAATGTTCACTATAGTAGCATTTTTGATGATGGTAGAAATTAGAAATATTATTACATTAAAATCTTCACTATAGTAGCGTATTTGATGATGGTAAAAATTAGAAATATTATTACATTAAAATATTCACTATACTAGCATTTTTGATGATGATAGAAATTATAATATTAAAATTTCCACTACAGTAGTATTTTTGCTGTTGGTAGAAATTAGAAATACTATTTGTACTATACTGCGTAAAATTTTCACTGTAGTAGGATTTCCCATTTTACTACTGGTTGTAAACTATATGAATTTTAATAATTCACTCTAACGGAGTAGCGCGCTCCACTTGCAACGCCATCTACTGATAAGCGCTTATCTGCGTTTGGAACTTCCCCTGAATTTACCATCACTCCTATCACAACTAGTTCCCCGTCTAATCTCACCACCACCACCACTCCCGTTCCAGCACAAGCCCATATATTACTCATCACCTATACGGTGTGATGGTCTAGCATTAACGTACACGCTTCGCACTCTAGAGGTCCGGAGTTCGATTCCCAGCGCTACCAGTTTTTTTTCCATGCCATATTTAATATCACCTGTAAAATCTTAAACATTTATATTTAATATCATAATATTTCAAACAGTAGTAAATGCTCTAAACTGCTAAAAGCCAGAAGGGCACTTACGAAATGCTGCGTGCTTTTTCAGTTAGGTTCGATCGTTACTGCGCATGTTTTTTCTGTTAGGTTAGATCCTCTTTCCTTAGTTTGAATTTCCCGCTTAATTTTAAATATCTCATCAGTTTGAATTTAGGTCGCCACTGCGCATGTTTTTTCTGTTAGGTTAGTTTGAATTTTCCCGCCACTTTTCAATTTGCCTCTGATATTACGCAGTTACTGTAACATTTCTGTAATAGTCATAGTGATCTCGTGGTAACGTACCTTCTTTGCATGCGAGAGGCCCCGGGTTCAAATCACACTCAGAGTAAAGTTTTTTTTCATTTAAATAAATTATCCACAAATAATGCTGTATTCTCCAATACAATAGAGCATGCGCAGATAGGTTAGGTCCCTACTGCGCATGTTTTTTCTGTTAGATTAGGTCGTTACTGCGCATGTTTTTTCTAATAGGTTAGGTCCCTACTGCGCATGTTTTTTCTGTTAGATTAGGTCGTTACTGCGCATGTTTTTTCTAATAGGTTAGGTCTCTACTGCGCATGTTTTTTTCTGTTAGGTTAGATCCTTTTTTCTTGGTTTGAATTTCCCGCCTAATTTTAAATATCCCGCCAGTTTGAACTTAGGTTAGGTCGCTACTGCCAAATTTCAATTTGAACGCATCTCTGATTGGTCGAGAGGCGCGAGGGGCGGGGCATAAAAATAAAGTGGAGGGGGGTCGTCAAACCGTATCCCTACCTACTGTGAAAGTTAAGACATTTTACAACACGAATTTAAAATTAATGTGTGGTCAGGAATAATTGGAAATCTTATTGTTGCTCCTGTCATTTTACCACAGAGATTAACGGGACAAATTTATTTGGGACATATACAAAATACGTTGCTAGACTTGTTAGAGGATATACCTCTACAACTTCGGAGAGATCTGTGGTTTATGCATGATGGGGCTCCACCACATTTTTCATTACCTGTTCGTAACCACTTAAATCAACAGTACCTAAACAAATGAATAGGTAGAGGTAATAACGCACCTGTAAATTGGCCACCACGTTCTCTAGACTTAAATCCATTAAATTATTTTTTATGGGGACATTTTAAGTCCGTGGTTTATATGACATCGGTAGAAAACGAAGAACAACTATGGCAACGTCTTCAAGATGCAACAAATACTCTTAGAGGCGGCGAAGAAATTATGCAAAGAGTACATTTCAATTTTCGTCGTCGTGTAAATCTTTGTATGTGTGTAAATGGTGGGCACTTAGAACAGCTACTGTGACATCTTTATTTATTTGCATTCATGTTTTCCTAATTTTTATGTTAGAATTGCTGCAAATGATTAAAATTACAAATTTCGAATAAACCACGAGAGTAATCAAGTCTTATCAAGAGTACCTTTTTTCTAGGAAATAATTTACTTAATCTAAATTTTATACTGAAAAATCTTTTCTTCCATTGGCGTAGAATTATCGAAGGTGTAATTACTAAAAAAAAAACAAATTCCAAGCCATTAGATTGATATTTCTGATAATTTTGATATGGGATTTATTGTCCTATAGAGTAGGGTCAACTTACCAAATCTTAGCAAAATCGCATAAGGCGTTTTAAATTTTAAACGGGGCAACTTTGAACTAAGGTAAGTTTATCTAAATCGACTTATTTTGAGCCTCAATGTATCTGGTGGAGCGTTGTAAAGATCTTTTAGGGACACCCTGTATACACATGTATACAGGGAGATTCAGGTTTAATCTTGATAACTTCAGGAATCGATAGAACAGGTTAAAATAATGTTTATTTGTGATATAAACTTATTTCCTAAAACGCATCGTTTCCGTTGAAGTAGGAATTTTTTTCTCGTTTTTTCCTCATAGCTTTTGAACCACTTATCCGATTTAAGTGAAATTCGGAACACAAACACTCCTTATGATCTTACATAAGCCTCTTAAGGCTTATAGTAGTTGAACTACCTACCCCTCTTAGAAGTGTATTTTCTATATTACCCCCCTCTTACTTTATTTCAAAATTACAACAAAAATAATTAATTTCAATAAAACATCTACACACCACTTTGACCTGATTAATTTCGAAATCGTTTCCTGTTTTTTTTTCGACGTTTGGTTTTGTTTCTGATATTAAAAAAAATTGGAGACAGTGTAGCGCACCAGCCGCGTAAATTTCTTTTAGCGTTATAGCAACCCATGAAAACAAAACTCAGTGATTTATGTAAACTGACGTTTGTGAAAATTATTGTCAAAAGTATTATTTAAAGAGCGTTTTTAGTGCTAAGAAAAAATGCCAAGAACGTTTACAAATGCTGAATATGCCGATAAACATTATGTTTATGGTTTCTGTGACGGAAATTCCAACGCGTCAGTTCGAGAGTACCAAACACGCTTTCCTAACAAAAGAATTCCAAATGCACAAGTTTTTGTAGATGTACATCGTTGATTTTCGGAATATGGTTTGCGCCGCTGCAATGATCATAATTGTAATATACCGCCAAGAAATAATCAGCGAATTTTGAATCTTTTTGATATCGATAGAACTTAAAGCACACGCCGAGCAGATCGGCAACTCTATCTTAATCAAAAGTACTGAGAGCACTCAAATAAGATCATCGAAGGGCTTTCCATCTCCAACCAGTTCAAGGCTTGTTGCCAGGAGATGTTGAAAAACGTTTAAATTTTTGTAGATGGATTTTAGTTTCAACAGAAATTAATCCACAATTTCTGCATAAGGTTTTATGGACCGACGAATCTAATTTCACAAAAGCTGGAATTGTGAATTACCACTACATTCACGTTTGGAGTGAAGTCAATCCTCGATGTGTCAAACAATCTCCATTTTGCAACAGTTTAGTGTAAATGTGTGGATAGGTGTTTTAAGTAATAACCTCTGTGGGCCGCATATTTTGCTTCCTCGTTTAAATGGGGAGTTATTTCATGAGTTTCTGCAAAACTCTCTCCCCGACGTGCTTGACGATGTCCCGTTAAATTTACGCCAGGGGAACTGGATGCATTTGGATGGTGTCCCTGCACATTACGGAAGGCAAGTACGGCAGTGGTTGGATGAGAATTATCCTCGTCGATGGATTGAACGGTAACCCAACAACCACCCAAATATGTGGATTCCTTGCGAAGGACCAATGACTTGGCCTCCGCGCTCGCCAGATCTGAATACTCTGGATTATTTCTTTGGGGCCATCTAAAAGCAATTGTGTATGATACGCCAGTACATACCCGCGAGGAATTGCTCCAAAGGATAAGACATGCTTATAATGACATAAAAAACAATCCTGTTCAAATAGCAGCTGCGGTTAATGAACTAGTTTGTAGATGCCAAAAATGTATTGAGGCTCGAGGAATGCACTTTGAACAATTATTGTAATTTTTTAGTAGTTGATAAGTTTGTTGTAAATCTTGTAATAAGTAATTGTTACTAAATTTATGTTTGACGTTATTGGCATTTTTTCTTAACACTATGAACACTCTTTAAATAATACTTTTGACAATGATTTTCACAAACGTCAGTTTTTTTTGTGAGAGTCGTCCGACAGAGTCCCCGGAAGCACCGCGGCCTATAGACTTATTGTGCATCTTTCGACGAGTACAAACATCCATGGTACTACAGTGGGATTCGAACCCACACCGACATAGCCGATCCAGATTGGTTCCACGAGCAGTCGTCTCCCAGTCACCTAGGCTATAGCTGCGCCCAAAAACGTCAGTTTACACAACTCACTGAGTTTTGTTTTCATGGGTTGCTATAACGTTAAAAGAAATTTACGCGGCTGGTGCGCTACACTGTCACCAATTTCTTTGAATATCTCAGAAACAAGACCAAACGTCAAAAAAAAAACAGGAGACGAAAAAGTTTCGAAATTAATCAGGTCGCTAAACGTTTATTTAAAATTTCAGGGGTATAAGAAATTATAGCAGGCCTTTGGTCGCCATAGTAGGATCAGAACAAGCGGTTTTCGAAGCCATTTAAATTTTTTATAAAATGTTGGATTATCTTGAAGAATCGTTTTACGAATTTGTACACACATAAAACTTTGATAACCTGTAAAACAAAACACTCTGTATAGTTTTTATTTCAATTTCACACATAGGGGTTTTGTGGGACCCGGACACCTTATCAGATTTTAAATAAAATGCAGCTAAACGTTTTTATTGAATACGAGCGTTATAAAATTAATCATAGCAGGCCTTGGATCGCCATGTTAAACGTCGTGGTAGAATTAGAAATAGCGGTTTTCGATGACATTTAAATAAAAAAAAATATTTGTTGCGTTATTTTGAAAAATAAAGTTTATGAATTTTTACAAAAATAAAACTTTAAGAACGTGTATAAGAAAACACTCTGTATAGTTTTTGTTCAAATTTCACACGTAGGGGTTTTGAGGGGTCCTTATTAATACCACCTTATCAGATTTTAAATAAAAAATCGCTAAACGTTTTTATTGAATTTCAGGGGTATAAAAAAACAAAGCAGGTCTTGGATCGCCATCTTAAATGTCGTGGTGGGGTCAGAGGAAGTGGTTTTCGATGTCATTTGAAATAAAAAAAATTTTTTTGATTATCTTCAAGAATAAAGTTTTTACGGATTTGTACACAAATAATCCTGCCTAATAATTACTTCAAAATTCCCTATTAACGCTAATATGGTATTTCCTCTTCCCTCTAATGAGTCTAAATATAATTTTAATTTTAAAAAGTGTAATTTTAATTTGTTGTACCGTGAAATAACTAATGTTGACTGGGCACCACTTTCTAACTTGAGAAATATAAATTCAATTATCGATGAGTTTTACAGCATATTAAATACATTGCTTGTGCAGCATGTACCTGAAAAGCGGAATGCTTGTGGCCATTTTCCGGTTTGGTTTAACGGCAACATCATTAAGAAACTGAGATTGAAAAACAGACTTTAATTACAATTACAAACTGTCTTCTAGTGTGGATGATTATAACCCTAATAGCACACGACGTCCAGTGGACATCCATTTAATGTCCATTTAACGTACAGATGTCCATGGACCATAAATGAACATTCGATGGATATCCATTCCTGGACATATTTTGATAGAACATACATTGGTCATCCGATGGATGTCCTTTATGGGACATATTTTGACGGTACATATATTGAACATCCGATGGATATCCTTTATGGGACATATTTTGATAGTACATATGTGTTCTGTTATAATTTAAATTTGCCGCTAAAATTCGTGCAGCGCATGTGTATTACTGCCAGATGTAACGCTAACCTCTAAACTTTAGAGTTTAAAGTTTAAACAAACTGTTCTGTTCTCTTTGCTGACGCTGATGTGATAAGTAAACCCTATAGAAGAATAAATTAAGAAACCGAGGCGTTATAAATCACACTTTGTAAGTATATTGTGTGTATTTTCTATTTTTAGTCTATTTATAAATAATTGAATTATATTTTTAGATATAATAAAGTTTTCATTTTCACTCTAGTTGTTGAGTTTTCTCGTCTCTAGCTATTCTAGGTTAAGTTGAATAATAATTGTTACTTGTTACGTGATATATAGTTGTTTTATTTGTATCTCTTAATCTTTTATGTATTTGTTATTCATGTAATAATTAGAAAAGCAATAAATACATGTTATCAAAAAGTATTTCTATAATTCTAATGCAGACCTCCATTAAGTGTCCAAAACAGGACATCCATGTGTAGCACAAATTTGGTACAGACGCGGACATCTGTGGGCCCGAAAGTGGTACAGTAGTGGACGTCTCTGGGTTGCACGAACTTGTGACATTAGTGCGTCCGTGGGACTTCCAATGGACGTCCATCGAACAAAAAACGGACGTCTACTGGATGTTCGGACTTCCGACTTTGGACATCCTTTGGATGTTCATAGGACGTCCTTGTGCTAATAGGGAATAAATTCAAGGAATTAAGATCTGAACTCAAATCCTTGGTTAATTTGTCATATAAAGACTATTTGGTATCAATTGAAGAAGACTTATCATTAAATTCAAAACGTTTCTGGTCCTATATTAACTCCAAAGCAAATACTACGTCTATTCCCTCATACATGAGTTACAATGACATTAAATGAACCCTCGGATATCGTGGACGCATTCGCTGACTATTTTTCGAAAGCTTTTTCTAATAGTTCTACTCCTTCGTCCAACAATGATACCATTGTAAATCATGACTTACTGTATATTCCTGAAATATCGGAAGATGATATAATATATGCTATTAAGAAAATTAAAGACAATTTTACAATGGGACCAGACTTAATACCAGCTTTCTTAGTAAAAGATTGTGCAATAGTTTTTGCTAAACCTTTAAAAATTACATTTAATGCCATACTTAAATCTAGTGTCTTTCCAGAGTCTTGGAAACTTTCTAGGATTTGTCCTGTTTATAAAAAAAGTCCCAAAAATAATGTAACTAATTACAGACCTATTGCAATTAGAAGCAATTTTTCAAAAAGTTATCCACAATCACCTTTACTCTCATGTCGAGAAATATATCTCCCAACATCAACACGGATTTGTAAAAGGACGTTCTACAACAACAAACCTAGTCTACAAAGTACAATATATTTCCGAGGTGTTAGATAGGGGCAGTCAGGTAGACGTAATATACACCGATTTTTCTAAGGTGTTTGATCGTCTTAACCATGATCTATTGATTGATAAACTGCATTCTGCGGGCATATCGGGTGCTTTATTAACCTTGTTTCGCTCATACCTTACAAACCGTTTATAATATGTTTCAGTCAAATAAATTTTCTCAATTTTCAGGTGTTCCTCAGGGATCTATTTTGGAGCCCTTATTCTTCATTATATTTATTATTGACTTAACTCAATTATTAAATATAAATTTTTTTATTGTATGCAGATGACCTTAAATTACTTGTTGAGATAAAGTCACTATCTGACTGTTATAGATTACACTCTTCATCAAATGATTACTAACTACCAATTGTATGAAGATCGACTTGATATATTTTTTCACTCAATTAATTTAATTAAATCTTTATTTGTTTGGCTGTTTTTTTAAGACATTTTTGTGATTTTATTGCTTGTTTTTTTATTATTGTTTATGTTATATTTTTGCTAATTACTTTTTGTTTGTTATTTGATATTTTGTTTTTATTCGAGTTATTTCTGTCATTGTTTATTTTGTATTTTGAATTGTTTTTTTCCTTGTCCTGTAACTGGGATTCGTCCCGTTGGACACTGTATTTAAATAAATAGATAATAGTAGACACCCTGTATGTACTGTGGCCATATAGACAACTTTTTTAGAAGGAAAACCTATTTGCAGTTTGCAAAAATTAAACAAAATTGCTGCCTTACCTAGGAATTTCGAAATCGGCTCTTTAATTTTAGTGAAATATTTATTTTTTAATTTTATTAAAAACTATAGTCTGTTTGAAAAAAAGAGAGTAATAAAACCCCGAGATAAGAACCGGCCATGGGCGTGGTAATATTTCGTTTCAGGTAATTATCGGGTGTTGTAGAGGATGAATTCTATCTGGTAAATTTTGACAGAAATTTCACGACTCTGTTTATTTTATTTTTTATAACTTTATTTAGTAACTGAACAATGTGTAACAGTAGACTTTATGAAGGACAAGAATGATTATACAAAGAGCACATCCTACTGCAACAGCGCTAGGGATGCTACTGGACTGGCCCTTGAAAGGCCTCAACTACAACTTGGTACTAGTTCTTGACGCTGTTGCCGGTTGTACATAAATTAACTAAATATAAATATTTTTACATAAATAAGTAACAATTGAGGTGGGCCTCAACATACTCCCGCCTCTTGCAAACTTAAACAAAGAGTTGAAGTTTCAATAACAAATGGAATAAATCAATGTCAATAATCGTTTTGTACATCACTAATTGGTAACACACACAATTTACTCACTGGACGCTTGTACACCCCGGAAACTGTTTTGACCGTTACCACTCTCACAATTCCGTCGTTTCCTGGATGCAGCTCCAACACACGACCAAGAGTCCATGTCATCACTGGTGCTTTATCTTCCTTAATTAACACTAAGGAATCAACAGTTAATAATTGAGGAAAGTTTTTCTTCCACTTAGACCTAATCTGTAGTTCGGAAACATACTCCTTTGACCAGCGCCTCCATACATCTTGCGTGTATTTTTGGCAGCGTTTAAAACGAGACAACTGGGATTCTCGAACTTCCGACAAATCTTGTTGGGGGATAGAGGTTAAAGGTTGACCAATGAGGAAATGGCCGGGAGTTAGTGGTTGTAAATCGGTAGGATCACTAGAAAGTTGATACATAGGTCTAGAATTTAAACAAGTTTCAACCTGTATTAAAACGGTATTAAATTCTTCATATGTGAGATTTAATTGACCAATAACTCTTTTAAGATGGAACTTTACAGACTTTACGCCCGCCTCCCACAATCCGCCAAAGTGAGGAGATTTGGGGGGCACGAAATGCCAATTGATTTCTTGCTGACCTAGTTTAGTAAGAACTTCACCTTCTACTGATTCTAGAAATTTTCTAAGTTCGGCATTAGCACCAACAAAGTTGGTTCCATTATCTGAGTATATGTGCAAGCATTTGCCGCGTCTTGATATGAATCGGTATAGACAAGCCATGAATGCATCAGAACTTAGTTCACTGACCAGCTCAAGATGAGCAGCCTTTGTAGCAAAACAAATTATTACGCATACATAAGCCTTGGTAATTTTAAAGTTTCTAGTTTTACGATCCCTTAAGTTAAACGGTCCGCAGTAGTCAACACCACAATTCATAAAGGGTTGACACGGGTTTACTCTTTTGCTTGGCAAATCGGCCATCAAATATTCAATATCATTGTTGGGTCTTGCACGAAAACAAATTATGCAATTACGTAAAATTTTTCTTACTAGTTTGCGACCACATATTATCCAAAACCGTTCACGTAATGAAAATAATACCGACTGTGGTCCGGCGTGCAAGAGTCTTTTGTGTTCATGTTCAACAAGTAATTTAGTGAATAAATGTTTCTCTGGAAGAATTATAGGGAATTTTTTCGAATCAGGAAATTGTGAATGTCGTATTCTTCCACCTACACGAATTATACCTGTATTATCCAAAAATGGATTTAATTTTAATAAGTTACTCTTATTGTCAACAGTACCTTTGGTTTTTAAATCAGAAAGTTCACGATGAAAAACAATAGACTGGACTAATTTTACTAATGTACTTATAGCAAGTTCTAATTCTACCGGTGTTAGAATTCCGAACCGTCGTGGTGTCTTAGCAAGTGAATTGTTTTTGAACCTTAAAATGTATGCAACTACATGTTGTAACTTTAAGAAGCTTGAAAATTTATCGAATATATTTAATTTGTCAATGACGGCAACAGTTGAAATTACCGCCTGTTTTTTAAGTTCAGTGTCACAATATTTCGGTTCCATTGTGGAATTTAAATTGATAGGCCAAGAACTTTGATCTTGTTGTAGCCAAGTGGGTCCGTACCACCACAAAAAATTATTATTCAAATCATGAGGATTTAAACCCCTCGAGATGGTGTCAGCAGGGTTTTCACGTGTTTTAATATAGTGCCAATTCTCTGGGCGAGTTAATGACTGAACTTCTGCAATACGATTTGCAACAAATATTTTATAGTTGGTAGGTATGGCTTTGATCCATGCCAGGACAATTGTTGAGTCGCTCCATAAGTAAATATCATTTATTTCAATATGAGTAAGAGATGATTGAACCGTATTTAGGAGCTGAGCTAATAATAATGCCGCGCAAAGCTCTAGTCTTGGCATAGTTATGCATTTTAGTGGTGCAACTCTTGATTTTGCACAAAGCAAATTTACAGAATAGTTTCCAAATTTATCAACTGTACGTACATAAATACAACATCCATAAGCAGATTGTGAAGTATCTGCGAAGCCATGCAACTGCACTTGAAGTTGATTATCACATAAAACGAATCTTGGAATATTTATTTCATTTAATGATTTTAAGTTATTAGCGTAAGAATTCCAATCATTGATGATGTCATCAGGGAGCAGCTCGTCCCAATCGATTCTTTGTTGCCAAATTTTTTGCATTAGTACCTTAGCTAGTATTACTACAGATCCTACTAATCCTAGCGGGTCAAATATTTGACCTATTGACGAAAGTAACACGCGTTTAGTATAAACTTTGACTGCATTGTCGCAATTTGCATTATAAGTTAAAACATCTGTATTTGACTTCCATAATAGACCTAACGAATGCGTTTCATAATTTTTCCCTATGTTTACAATTGAATTAGGATCTGAATTTAAAATAAATTTAAGGACATCTGGATTGTTTGAAACCCATTTATTTAACGTGAAGCCACATGATTTTAGAATTTGATATAAATCTTGATATAATTTTACAAGAGTTTCAACGTTATCGCTACCCGTTAGTATGTCGTCGACATAAAAATCATTTAGTATTCTATGACTCGCTTCAGGGTATTTTTTATTATGTTGAAAAGCAATTTCATTTAAACAGCGAACAGCCAAAAATGGTGCACTCGCTGTTCCGTAGGTCACGGTATTTAATTCATATGTTTCTACAGATTCAGATGGATTGGTTCGCCACAATATACACTGTAATTTTCGATCATCAGGATGCACCCACACTTGACGGTACATTTTACTTATATCACCAGTAATAACCCATTTGTGTGTCCGAAATCGCATAATAATCGAAAATAAATTCTGCTGAATTTTGCCACCTACCATCATAATATCATTTAATGATACACCACTTGCAGTTTTGCAGGATGCATCGAAGACCACTCTGAGTTGAGTTGTTAAACTACTGTCTCTCTTTACAAAATGATGTGGAATAAAACACCGCCTTACAGTATTGTAATCTGTTACCTTGGACATGTGCCCTAACCTGATATATTCTGTCATAAACTTTATATATTGTTCATTTAAATTTACATCTTTTCTTAGTTTAGTTTCAATCGAGTATAAACGTTTAAGTGCAATATTTTTTGACTCACCTAAAACAGTAGGTGATTGATTTAGAGGCAATCGTACTATAAATTTACCGTCGGTACCACGTTGAGTAGTATCTTTAAAATAAGTTTCTACCGCTTGTTCTTCGGGAGAGATAGGCAAGTCTATTACCTTCTCTTCTAATTCCCAAAATTTAGTTAATTTATTGTCGAGATCACGTGTAGAAATAAAATTGCATTTTACAGTATTTTTCTTAATTTTATTTTGCAGTAATTCTCCTGATACTACCCACCCCAATACAGTATTTTGTAATATGGGACCAGGTTTCCCAAGAAGAATTTGCCCTACTCTAATTAGCTGCCAAAATAGGTTTGCTCCTATTAACAGATCAATTTTACTGGACTCATTGAATGATGGATCGGCTAGATTAATTTCCTCGGGTATATTTAATGTATTAATATCAAAAGAAGTGGAAGGTAAATTATCAGTTATGTTAGGAACGATTAAACAAGTAATATTTGTTTGAAAGTTATTAATATTAGATTTAATTTTAATATTAGCGCAATATGTTATTTGACTTGATGATTTATTTATGCCCGACACTGCAATGTTAACACGAGATTTATTTATTTGCAACATATCAGCCATTTGTTGTGTACAAAAATGCGATTCAGATGCACTATCTAATACAGCTCTACAAGAATGATAATTGCCAAATTTATCTTGAACATTTAGTATGACAGTACACAGTAATGTTTGTGCGCCACTGTTATTAAAATGAGTTTTAGTAATTGATTGAACTTTATTATTTGTTAATTCTACAGTATTCATATTTACGGAAACTGTATTTCCATTACTAACAGACTTATCTACAATAGTCGTTTCTTTATGTTCCGTGATGTTTTGTTCACTTTGTTCTTTATTATTGTTAAAAACATTCGAATTATCATTTGATTTACTTGTATTGGAATTATTATTAAAATGAAGTAAGGTATGATGTCTCTTAGAGCATATCCTGCATGAAGACTGACTAGGACAAGTTTTATTTTTATGTCCGCTTTGTAAGCAATTTGAACAAAGACGTTTTTCCTTTATTTCTGCATAACGCTTTTCTGGAGATAATTTTGACAACATTGTACATTTATTTATATTATGATTGTCATTACAAAAATTGCAACGATTATTATTATCATTTACAACAAACGATTTCGTTTTTACGCACTGTTCAGTATTATTCGACAGGGTTTCTAAAAGACTAGATTTTTTCTTTAAGAATTTTAATAAATCATTTAATGTAGGTAATTCGTCATTATCAATGTCATTATGTTTATTTTCCCACTCTCTACGCGTGACCGAATCTAACTTATTTGTCACCATATGTATAATTAGGAGATCCCATTGTTCAGTAGGTTGTTTAAGTACCTTCAAAGCACGTAAGTGATTATTTAATTTATCAAGCAACGCCCGTATATTTATATGTGACTCCCTACCAACTGATGGCAAGTTAAAAAGTCCCTTAACATGATTATTAATAAGTAATTTTTTATTTTCGTATCTTTCATTTATTAGCTGCCACGCAGTATTGTAATTATCTGCGGAAACCCGCAATGATTGAATAATATTTGAGGCTTCCCCTTTTAAACAAGAACGCAAATAATGGTACTTCTGTATTTCTGGTATAGAGTTGTTATTGTGAATCATAGACTCGAAACTGTCTTTAAAAGATAACCAATTATTATACGAGCCGTCAAAGCTAGGCAGATTTATGACTGGTAATTTAAAATTTGACTCATATGTGCCGGTCCGTGAACCAGCCGCGCTTGCATTTCCTACAATAGGTGTTACACATGACTTTAATAAACGATTAGCTTTAGTTTCGTATTCAAAGTATTCTTGCTCAAAATTCTGCCGTTCAATAATTTGTCGTTCGTTATTATCTAATAACTCTATGTCGGTTTGTATATCAGAAAAACTCTGCCAATAAGAATCTAACTTGTTAAGGCGTAGTTCTAACTGTAATAAATCAGGTTGGTCTTTATCTAAATTATCAACAAAATGTTTAAATCTAGTTAAATTACCTTTAATTACAGCACGTTTACGAATTAATTTATCAATTTCTGAATTTGCCATTATGTATCAACTTTTTAAATTTATGAATGAGGAATGGAGATAAGCAATTTGGGATAAACAAATAATGTTTATAATAACTGGAATAAGCTGACCTTGGCTGCCGCGCAGACTGATTCTGGAATGCTCTCGACTAATCGGGAACCCGGCTTCAGGCTTCTACACGTGCACCGTCGGCGCTTCGCTTGATGTTGCAGGTGTCGACTTTGTTCGACTGCCACTAGCTATTCGCTCCAATTTACCTCAATGTTCCAATGTTTTACAGTATTGTCGTAAATCCACAAGGAACTGGTTAATTCTGCTCAAGGACCATATGTAGAGGATGAATTCTATCTGGTAAATTTTGACAGAAATTTCACGACTCTGTTTATTTTATTTTTTATAACTTTATTTAGTAACTGAACAATGTGTAACAGTAGACTTTATGAAGGACAAGAATGATTATACAAAGAGCACATCCTACTGCAACAGCGCTAGGGATGCTACTGGACTGGCCCTTGAAAGGCCTCAACTACAACTTGGTACTAGTTCTTGACGCTGTTGCCGGTTGTACATAAATTAACTAAATATAAATATTTTTACATAAATAAGTAACAATTGAGGTGGGCCTCAACAGGTGTACATTAGTATATTTTACTGGATACATCATAAGGTATTATGACAGATCAATCCAGTCTTAGAGCTGAATATACGAAGACGTGCTAGTGCAGTAGAGTAAAATTCGACTTGTGTTTAGTGACTATTGTGCCAGTGGATAAAATATTGTTTGGGTAAAATGTTGAGCTTATCAGATTACGTACCTGCTAAATGCGTGAAAAGATGTGCGTTGTCTCAGAATGAGAAGATTATTATATTAAATGTATTTAATGCATTGAAACACCAAAATCCAGTGTCAACAGTGTTGACGACATCGTGGAAGTGTTCCAAAATGACAGGGATTGGAAAATCGACTATTTACAGACTTTTAAAGGAAACAAAAAATGAACAAGATACTGTAAACCCCCCAAAATTATCTACAGGGAGGTCAAAAGTCGTTATAGATGATTTCTTCAAAAATTTCATTCGCAGAAAAGTACACTCATTTTATTTTAAAAAAGAAATACCAACGCTAAACAAAATTTTAAGTGAACTTTCAGATGACAACGACAGAGGGCCGTTTTAAGAGAGTTGAATTTTTGCTGGGAAAAGCAGAACAGGAAGTCAGCCCTTATCGATAAAGATGAAATTATTTGTTGGCGAAGATCCTACTTAAGATCAATTAGAAAATTCCGTGACGAAGGGAGGAATATTTATTATTTAGACGAAACTTGGGTCAAAGAGGGATATACTGTAACAAAAGTATGGCAAGATAAAAATGTAAAAAGTTTTCGACAAGCATTTTTGGATGGACTTTCAACAGGGTTCAAGGTACCTTCAGGTAAAGGGCGAAAATTAATAGTGGCACATATAGGTAATGCCAGGTTTTGTAGATGGCGGTTTAGTTTTATTTGAATCTAAAAATACAGGTGACTATGACGAAGACATGAACGCAGATGTTTTCGAAGAGTATTTTACACAGATGTTGGATCTTATTCCTCCGAGGTCTGTAATTGTTATGGATAATGCCAGTTACCATTCACGGCAGCCCGAGCGGACGCCTACGACTGCTTGGAGGAAAGCCGATATAATTTAATGGTTATTCGAAAAAAACGTTACTTTTGAAACAAATGTAACGAAAAAGGAACTTTTGACACTTGTTAATAAAGATCAGAAAAAATATGTTATCGATGAAATGGCAACAAATCGCCAAATAACGGTACTACGGTTACCACCTTATCAATGTGAACTTAACCCAATCGAATTAGTCTGGGCGCAGATAAAAGGAGATGTAGCGGAAATAATACAACGTTTAAATTAAGTGACGTGAAAATTTTGTTAAAAAATTTCTTGAAACGAGTAACTGCAGATAACTGGCAAAGATGTATACATCATGTACAAAAAGAAGAGGAGAAAATGTGGGAACTCGATAATTTAATTGACGTTACTGTGGAACCTATCGTTATCAATCTAGGAGACGAAGATAATTCATCAGAATATTCTGAATATGAATTTTAATATACCTACTTTTTTATTTTCTTTATTGTACATTTATACAACACTACATTTACTCACCATAATTTGAATTTTCAAAATACATATATTTTTGTGTGGAATAAAAGTCTATTCATTAAATTTAAATAAATATTTTGATAATAATATTGAATAATTTTATTTTAACTACTAAAAACCCTCTTAACCCGGTTATGATGCTTAAAATAGCCTCTAGTTTTGAAATGCTGTTTTTATATTGTTTACTTATAAGAGAAATGGACCGAGAAATTGAAGCGGCATAGACAAAGTGCGGTTCGATCACACAAAGTTTTTTTGAAAGTACACCTCATCTATACCGATAATACATATTATAAAAATATTCAATATAAGCACCAGTACTACATTTATTTACGATTTTCATACATAATAAGCTTTTATTACTCTCTTTCATTTCTAAACAGACTATAACGAACTAATAAGCTTTTAATAAAATTTTAAATAACTCGACAAAGTTACATCAAATATGTGAAAAAATATATTTCAGATTAAATACGTCAATTGGAAATTCCTAGATGGCCACAGTACATATATCCAAATGTTTGGTTTGGGTTCCATGTCTGGTTATTGAGATATGACATACCATAAGTGTTGCAGTAAACCGAAAAATCTAGTAGATTTTATATAGAATTAAATTAAGCTAACGCTAGGAACAGGCGACATAGTATTTGTTTATTTTAAAAATTTACTCTGGCGAGGTCCAGACAATGAATGTATGTTTTAAACTTATCGTGGATAGTTCTCATAATAACTGTTAAACAAGTAGTCATAATACAGGATGTTGATTATCAAGAACATGAGGCTTAAAAGTGCGAATTTAACAGTCTCCACGGGAACTTAAGTTGTCGGGTATATTTTTAAAAGGTTAGCAGAACGCCCATTTTCCAAAATGGCCGTTGTAATAAACAATTGATTTGGTATAAATTATGGGAAAAATTAAGCGTTAATTGGTGGGACTGTTTCGGCCATTTTTGGTACAGGAGGATTTTTGGCTACGGGGCGGAATGAAAATCATAGGAGCTGCAGAGTTCCAGAGGAAGGTTAAGAAGTTAAGAGAGTTGCGGGATCGCAGCCGGATGAAGAAGTTCAGAGGATTCCTTGACGGCGGTCGTGGAAGTCACTCGAAGTGGTTAAGTCAGTTTCGGGAGTAAAAGTTAAGCTAGTTTCGACGTTGGAGTCACTTAGACTGTGTGGATATTTTAAAGAAGCGATCTAATTATTATTATAGTGTGATAACAGTGGTGATTACCGTGTCTAGCCATTGTGTTGTTTTTTGGGATTAAGTGAACCGTATAGCATACTTGTTTTTTTTTTCACTAGGTGGTACTTTGTGAGACCTCTCTCTGAAAAAGTTTTTTATATTTTGTTAAATTGGCGTGTTTCTAGCCTTGGAAACAGAAAAATAGCAGAATTTCTAGACGAGTCTTTTAAAGTTTTATAAGCAAAAGTAGCAGCTGAGTTTAGAGAAAATTGTGCAGCATTTTTCTGTTCTAGATAATAATTTTAAACCGAGTTGAGCTCGGGATACTGGCATTGTAAGCCACCGTTGTATTTGAGTGTATTTTTTTTTGTGTAGCCTCGAAGTATTGTTCGCTTTTATGAGCCTATTTACTTTTTGATTGCATTCCTCAATATATTAGTTAGTAATAATTTTGTCGAATTTTTCAATCAACCACAACACTCTCCTCAATTTTCCATAAAGAACACGCACGAAGGATTTCAATCCTTCAATGTTAGCCGTGGCAGAACCCAAAAGCTTCAGGTGAGTTTATTATTACATTTTTGGTGTCAGGTGGACTGTTATTACAATTTGGTGTCAGGTGCCACCGACACAAGAGTCACACATTACAAATTGGTGTCAGGTGTGATCACAAACATATTTTGGTGTCAGGTGTGTTTTAGAGAGGTATTTTAAGCTAATATAAATCAAATCTCCTTCAGTTCCTATCAATGAAGTCATATGTATGTTCTCTGATACCAAACATCTAGGTATGCTAATGAACAATTCCACAGACAAAGCTCTATTCAATAATTATCTAAAGAAAATAAACTAATTTACTAACCTGATAATGAAACACTCTATAAATATCTAACTTCACTTTTTGGCAGTGGGAACACGACAAAATCAACCACAATAGATGAGGTTGGGGCTTTTGTCCACTGAGTAGTTAGTTTCACACAATATTATTAATACCTAAAAATATATAAAAACACTACCTATTACATATATCATATTGGATTTTCTAAAGAAGTTGAGGAAAAGTAGGTTGCAAGCGGGAAAACGAGAAATTTTAGCAAAAAGAGAGAGAAAAAGAAAATATAGAAATTTTTGGTGGTAGGACGAAAATCAGAGAAAAAAATAGTAACAGTGGTATTAGATAGAAATAAAATTGACTAATAGAAAAGTAGGTAGGAAGTAGGAGTCGGTTTATACAGAGAAAAAGAGTTTTTTGAAAAATAGTGAGGTACAAAAGTTCTCTTTTGTGTTTCATAGTGAGGTCCAAAAGTTCAATTTGTCTAGGAGAGACAAGAAAGTTTGAAAACGCGGTAGTAGAAGCAGAAAATTATTGAGACAGAGACTAGTTTTTTTATATATGTGTATAAATACACAGTGGATAAAATAAAGTATAGAGATATAGGCAAAGTTGGAAAGGTTTTAGGTAGAAGATAGGTTTAACTGGATTATTCACGAATAGATAAATTGGTTTATGAGGCGTCAAGCGGACTGTGACAATAATATTGCGGAGAAACTTTGTGCTATGAATGCGTAAAGAATTCAATTGGTACGTATTCTGTAGCATTTTAGGAGATTTATTTTGAAGTTGGGTGATTTTTAACAATATTTAGAAGAGACAGTGCTATAATATTACAAGGAGACAATTTGTGGTTTTATAAGAAAAATTGAGAATTCAGTTTAAATAGGTATTTCGCAGGAAAAGTTAGAGAAAATTTGTAGAATTAGATTGGACGAAAAAAAAACAAACGGCGAATTTATTACTTTGGCGAGGTTAGAAAAATATATTTTTTTAACGTTTCAGAATATAGTTTTTTTGAAGCTAATTAATAATAGAGTTGCGTATCTAGAAAAACACCAAAAAATATAGAAAGTATATGAGAAAATTGTTAGAAAGTAGTAATCAGGAATAAAGTTACGTAGAAAAAGTGAATTTTATAATAGAAATATTATTTTAGCTTGTTTGTTTCTTTTAATATAGGAAAAGGGAAATATTAATTTTGGATAAGATTTCGTTAATCTATGTTCCCAATTCTTAGAGAGAATTGTTTATTTTGATTTTTAGAAAGATCGCCCGAACTGATAGCACGCTGGTTTAATTTCTTAAATTTTGTACAAAGTACAGAGTGAGCCAGAAAAAAGTAGCAAAGAATTCATTATTTCAACCAGTGATACATAGAGTTGTTTAGTAAGGAACAGATTAAAGGTGTAGTTGATTTGGGTACGCAGAATTTTGTTTTGTAGTAGTAGCTATTCATTTGTGAAAAATGAAATTATTGTGAAGTCATAGATGTAAAAAATTGATATAGTTATTCAGTTAAGTGAAATTTTGGAACAATTAATGTTGCTCCTTATAGTCTTGTTTTTGTAAAATAACCACACCGTTATTTTATTGTGGTATAGTAGGATTTTATTTTTTATTTATTTTGTATATACGAGGTACGTACATAAGTGGGATTATAGATAAAACATTTTGATTGAGAGATTATAGTTTGTCTAGTGGATCAAAAAGTAGTTTGACATATTGGGAAATATTTTTTTTAAATTTAAATTTTTTTTCTGTGTGTTATTTTGGCAATTGCATTGTGTATACAAAGTGTATTAGAAATAATTTCTAAAATTTAAATTTCTTGGAATTCTTTTTATTTTTTGATTTTGAAATAGATTTATTTTACTTTCGATTTGTTTTGATATTGCAAACAGATAACTTTGGAAATTTATATCTTGTCTATTTTATAGAAGCTATTGGGAATAAATATAGTTTTTATTGGATTTTTTTTTTTGAATTGAGAACTGTATACGAGGTCAGTTAAGAAGTATAAGGATTTTAATTGCAATTTTGGGGGGAAATAAGAACAGGACTTTGGAAAATTTTATTTGTATGAACTATTTCAAATAAATTTTGATTTTGGAATTGAGTTAAGCATACAAGGTTTAGTCAAGAAGTAAAGATTTTTTTGGGGGTTTTGATTTTTTGTTTCTGGGAAGGATTATTAGGAATCCAAACAAGGTTGGAGAGTTAAAATTTCGCTTTTTCATTTAGTTTAGTATATACGAGAGACAGTCAAAAAGTTCTGACGTTCCTACGTCGCGATTCCGGTACGACGCGGTGTCACTGTGACGCCTGAGCTGCGGTGGCGGTAACCTCGGGCGCCAGTTTCTGTTTGCAGTACAGAAACACCACTACTCGGGCGGCTACAGTGAAGACACGGTATGTCCAGAGGGTCGTGAGGTATGAGTTAGACTTTTACCAGGAATAAAAATCAGAATGAAGTAATACACATATATTACAATACACCTAGTTTACAAAACTAATACGGTAGGTAGCGGAATAAGCAACTACGAAGTCAGCTGAACGGTGTGGGCCAGGACAGGTACTGAATTTTCTAAGTTTCAAAATATCGCTCTTGACTCGGAATCGGACGCGCTGGATCAAGCGCGCAGTCTACGTCACATCTCCACAGCGGTAGAGTCTTCGATGCACGGTTCGATGCGCGTTTGGTTCTCGCGCTTTCCCTCGCGTTGGTTGAAGTTCGAGCGTCGGCTGGCCTTCAATGTATCATACGGGGCGGTGAAAAATCACTTCATTACAAAGTTCAATATTTTTTTGTTTTGTTACCTTGATTTTGAATTGGGAGATTAAAAAGCAGAATTTGGGATAAATACGACGAGGCTACGCAATATTGTCACGGAAAGCGTTTGAGACTATAGTAGGGAACTCTAAGGCTTTCCTCGAATGTCACGGAAAATGTGTGACTATCCTGCACCACCTATAAACATATAAAAATAATACCTCTCTTGTATTCTTGAGGTACTCGCTTGGCTTCTGCAAGAGGTAAAGAAACTCAACCTTTTAATAAAAATACATATTTATTAAAACCATACCAAAAATAAAGTGGACCTTTGCGCTGGGGAGTATCTCTTCTAGAGATCACAGCCAGCCAACGACTGACCGCCGACCTTTGGCCATGGACTGGCTGACATTAGCCCAGTTTCAATAGTATTTATATACATTCGGAAAATGCTGAGTACATCAGAATTATACTACCTATTGAAACAATGGGAACAGCCAGCAAGTCTATCGCTTGATTCTTACAGAGAACAAGAAGGATAGGGAAGGATGGAGATATAGTGTGATTTGATAATAACCTTTGCAACTGGACACTTTTAATTGTTTTGAATTTCATTTGTGTAACATTGGCACACTATCGATTGTAAATATATTTATAAATTTGGTTCAATAAAATAATTTAATATATAAAGGTTTTCAAAAAGTAATTTATTAAAATATGTGTCCAGCTGTAAACCATCTCTCTAAGATCCTCTTTGTTGACAATATACAGGGTGATAAAAATTTTCACATTTTTTAATTTGATTTTATTGTTAAAAGCGATAACGGTGGGAAACCTAGTGATTGACAGCGGATAAAAGGTCTAGAAATTCTGTCTACGGTCAGAAATTTTACGATAAATTTGAGAATTTTTTGTTATTAAAAGAGAGGCTTTTCGCACGGATTGAATTTAAGATACAGACGAAGATAGAGATTCTATTGGTAGTAGCGAGGAAGAAGAGGAAATTGAAGAAAGGCTGGAAGTACAAGAAGATATTAGAAAAATGAAACCATCGTCTGGATTAAGAAGATCAATACGGACACGACGTTCGCCAGATAGATTAACATATGAGTAAAGTATAAGTGTAAGGAAATCAATATTGTGAATCGGAGGTTAAGTAAAGGTATAAGTAAAGCTACCTTGTTGTTATGTTTTAGTTGTTTTGAGAAAAAGAAACTCATGAAAATAGTTTTAGATATACGATTTACAATGCTCAGCTGCCTTATAGTACACCTGACACGGACATGACCTAGACACTGAGTCCCATTAGGACTGAGATTTCTAAATTCCTTTTCGGATTTCGCCCCATGTTGGCATAGGTAGTCTGCCAGCGTGTGGAACTTTTGTGGAATCGTCGTAGGGGACTTTTCAGTCTTTTCATAGCTGGACCAAGGCCCTGATTTTGTGAAAGCTAGGAGCTGAAGCCATTGCGGCCTCACGCTACATGGTGGTTAGTTGTTACAAAATTCATTTTCTAGGTAAGTATTGAATGATCATTATGTATGAAGATGAGAGAGTTTATACGTTCTCTCCGCCGTAGAGTCACTTACTGTCAAATTTTACTTTTTTTTGCTTAGAAGGGAACTTATATGTATTTCGGGTCTCCTTTAACCGGGATGGTTATAGCGAGTCCATACAAGGGTGGTTTTAGAGACACCTTTTTACGTGGGTTAAAGAATGAAAAGGGGGGAATATGAAGGAGTTTAGTTGTAAGAGAAATTGTAACACGATTTAGGGATTTATGTTATTAAGATAAGCTTTTATATGTATATTGGATAATGTCCGTGAGGAATTTAATTATTTTTTTTGACTATTTTATTTTGTTTATTATGTAACACACGAGTATTATTTGGGATACTGCCTGTTTGTTTATTGCACAGGATCTGTACCTAAAGCGAAAATGGGAAGAGGGTTGCTAAGTCTGATTATCATGCTGTCCTGGTGAACAACCCAATGGACCATTACTACGGGCCTTGTGGCCTATGACTGTTCCGACAAGGACGTCAACATTACCTCCGTTTCTCTAAGAGGGGTTGCTGCCTGCCCAGAGCCCGAACCCACCTATCTGACTAAACCTATCCAAATTGAAGTGGTACAACGAACCGAGTTAGGATTGCACCACGTGTGGTCCTGTTTAGTAGAAGTCACCCACCTCATCTCCCATTGTGGCATGCATAGCCATAGTTCTGTAGTAGCAGGAGTACTCTCCAGTTACATTTATCAAGTAGGCGCCAGCGAGTGCCGTATGATTCACCGATACCGGGCATTTAAATTCGGTCAACACACAGCTGCGGTGACATTACAAGGGTATGTAGACAATACGGGGCGATGTGAAGGTACGAGCTATTCAGAAAATGGAGCTTCCTGGCATAATGTTATAATTACTGCCACCGTTCGAATCGTGCTTGTGGACTATTACACGATGGTAAAGTTAGGCGAAAACGAGATAAGTTTAAAGGGCGGTGTGACGTGTCCATTCTTGGAAAACTATTGCTTTGATTCTACAGTAGGGGAAACTACTTGGGACTATAAAACGGAAGGAGTGTGCGAAGATAAATTTCGAATGTTGTACGACGGACCGGCCGAGAATGTTAAAAACGTGCTAACAAAGGAACAGTATGTTGTAGTAAACAAGGACCCAAAAGTCTTCGCAGTTAAAACGAGTTCAGTTTTGCGGTCGAGAATTTTGGCAGACGGAGCATCCTAAGCTACTAGTGTTGGGAGAGCGCGAGGAGCGTTTTCAGCTCCCTGGTGACTTATTACCCGGTGATACAGACTTGATGTTGTACGTGAACAGTAAAATCCTATATGTGGAACAGGCATATAAGCGGGACTTAGAATCATTAGCTATAGACACTATTCACTGAAGATGCCTAGTGCAGCGCGAAATTTTTAAAAATAGACTTTTATTAGCTCCTGTAGTGCTGGACGCAGTTAGCCAAATTATCCAAGATAAGGAAGGGTATATTGGACATGTAATGGGAGAAGTTTTATACATACTAAGGTGTGTGCCTAAGCATGTAATCATTCGTAGGACGAATCGATGTTATCAGGAGTTACCAGTATTATATAATAATCAGTCAAAATTCCTATCGCCAATAACAATCCTCCAAGATTGTGGGGAAGAAATTGAATGTAACAGTTTAACGCCGCCATTATTACGACGAAGGGGAATGGATTGGACTAGTTCCATATCCCATGATTAGACAATCGCCCAGGGAATTGGATATGGTGCAATACCCGAAAGTACAGTTTCAGCCTATACAGCTTATAGGGGTGCGGAGACTCACTCAAGAAGAGATTGGAAAGGTCTAAAGACTGTTAACATTTGGTACCGAACGAAAAGTAGTTGAGAATATTATTGCTCGCAAAGTGGCAGGAATGGATGCAGGAGGACAAGGTTTCTCCAGATTGAATATGTTTAACCTGGAAGATATGAAGGAGTTGGCTCATTCCACTATAAGACAGTTATGGAGATGGTTTACGGACCTAGGTATCTTTATCAATGGAATGATAGGATTTTATATTAGTTTTCGAGTGTGCAAGTATGTGTTCGGAGTAGTACTGAATGCATTACAACTATATCAGACGGTAAGAGGAGGAATACAGATGCTGGCATGTATGTGGAATACTCTGACTATGTGGGTAATACATCGGCAGTTCAGGAAGGACGCCAAAGTGCCTGAGGATGAACCTAAGGAGGTTAATGACGTTGAAGGGCAGTCAATCTGCTGCCAGAACCAAAGGCTCCAGAACCAAGGATGGGAGGACTATCAAGACTGTACCCTCTGCTCCCTTGTCTAGCGAATAGGCAATCAGATTTGTGAGTGCACCTTAACCAGTGTGGTACGTTAACAGCATCTTCGAAGTGATGTGCTTAGTTTATAGGTAACAGTAGGATTGTCCACTTGAATAATATTGTAATTAGGTTGAGTTTTATCTTACATCGATAGCTGATAGCTTGGTATATTGTTTTTCTTTGGGAATTGAATTTATAGCATAGATGATGAGCTGTCAGGTATGATGAGTTACTAAAAAGGTCACTGCCCAGTGTATAGGCAGTAACTTTTTCAAAGGGGGAAATATTGTAGTAAACCGAAAAATCTAGTAGATTTTATACAGAATTAAATTAAGCTAAGACTAGGTACAGGCGACATAATATTTGTTTATTTTAAAAATTTACTTTGGTGAGGTCCAGATAATGCATCTTTGTTTTAAACTTATCATAGATAGAAGTTCTCATAATAACTTTTAAAAACGTAGTCATAATACAGGATGTTGATTATCAAGAACATGAGGCTTAAAAGTGCGAATTTAGCAGTCTCCACGGGAACTTATTGGGTATATTTTTAAAAGGTTAGCAGAACGCCGATTTTCCAAAATGGCTGTTGCAATAAACAATTGATTAGGTATAAATTATGGGAAAAATTAAGCGTTAATTGGTGGGACTGTTTCGGCCATTTTTGGTACAGGAGGATTTTTGACTACGGGGCGGGATTAAAATCATAGGAGCTGCAGAGTTCCAGAGGGAAGTTAAGAAGTTAAGAGAGTTGCGGGATCGTAGCCGGACAAAGAAGTTAAGAGAGTTGCGGGATCGCAGCCGGACGAAGAAGTTAAGAGGGATCCGTGACGGCGGTCGTGGAAGTCACTCGAAGCGGTAAGTCAGTTTCGGGAGTAAAAGTTAAGGTAGTATCGACGTTGGAGTCACTTAGACTCTGTGAATATTTTATAGAAGCGATCTAATAATTATTATAGTGTGATCACAGTGGTGATTACCGTGCCTAGCTATTGTGTTGTTTTTTGGAATTAACATTATTATCGTGGATTTTATTGGTAAGTGAACCGTATACCATACTTGTTTTTTTTTCACTAGGTGGTACTTTGCGAGAATGTTTACTGCGAGTAGTAATAATTTTTTTTAATTGGTACAAAAAAATAAGTACATAATTTCTGGTATTTTTCAAATCATTGAAACAAGACTTAAATTTAATTTTTTTACTCGAAAATGGTGAGTCGTAAGTTCCAAATTAAATAAGAAATTCGAAAATAATTTTATTATAAGAAAAATAAGTGACGAATCATTTTTTCTTTAAAAATATCCAGAGACGTCCCTGCCGGCATCCTCCTATAACTTTTTTAAAACAATGTAGGGGCCAGTATAAGCAAGTCTACGATGAAAGTTCTTGTGACATTCGATTTCGGATGACAACGCCAGATGATGTCAAAGAGAAGAGAAGGGAAATTCTTATGAAATGATGTCACAAAGTATGTTGGATAAAACTATATATATATATATATATATGGTTGTAAAATTTCTCCGGGTTCTTTTCCGCGATGAATCTGCATGGTCTTCAAAAGAACCATTTGTTTGACAACGTTTCGGTAAAATCTCATTTACCATCTTCAGGTCCTCTTACATCTGAAGATGGTAAATGAGATTTTACCGAAACGTTGTCAAACAAATGGTTCTTTTGAAGACCATGCATGCAGATTCATCGCGGAAAGGAACCCGGAGAAATTTTACAACCACATATATATATATACATACATATCAAACACTTTTGATAAAGTAGGTAGAATAAGTGTTTGAAAAATCTGCCAGTAAACAAATAAGATCTTATTTGAATTATTTTGAAATTTTACCTAAACATCAATCTGTATTTTGACCTAATTATAGCTGCTCTACATCACTTTTGCAAGTGATAGATGATATTGTAAGGGCCACTGATAATAGTAAATTAACTGCCTTGATTTTATTGGATTATTGGATTATAGCAAAGCTTTTGACAAAATTAATCACCGCCTACTTCTTTCAATATTACGTTACATTGGCTTTAACAATGATTCACTTTCTTAACTTGAAAATTATTTTACTAATAGAACACAGGGTCTTGTATACAATAATAGTTCTCCTAATTATCAGGAGTTAACTGTGGAGTTCCACAGGGGTCCATTTTAGGTCCTTTGTTTTTTACGATTTATACTTCTTAATTTGAAAAGGTCATCATATTGCAAATCGCATTTTTATGCTGTTGATACCAAGTTGTACTATTCTTTTGCAGAACCTGATATACAATTAGCTAATCCGGGAATTACTGACGATTTAAATTCCCTTTTAAATATTTCTAACAAATTCTGTATCTCTATTAATCCATCTAAATTCAAAATTATGTTATTTGGCTCTCGTTCTACTAGAATTAGAAAATTTTATTGATGTTAAACTATCAGGTAATCAATTACAACCTACAGAAGTTACTAAAAAACTGGGTCTAACCATAGACACTTCTTTACTTTTCACTGAACAAGTAAATATGATTATTAAGTGATCTTTAAATAATTTCTAATTAATATTTGCAAATAGAGAGATGTTCAGTAAAGAAAATAGAATTGCCTTGTGCCTTGGTATTGTCGCATTTAACATATTGTGATACGGTTTACGAGTATTATTCATTTTTGAGAAAATGTGATAACACGTTTACAAAAAATTCCAAATGCTTGTGTGAGATTAATATGTAATGTTAGAAGGCGTGAGCATATTTCACTAAAAATTGAGGAAATTGGTTGATTAAAAATTGAACAGAGACATCCTGCACAGTTGCTGTCTATTCTATAAAATTATAAGTTTTAAAACGCCACCATATCTATATGAAAAAATTAGATACAGAACATATATTCACAATATAAATATAAGATTTAAAAATGTGTTATCTGTACCTATTCATGTAACATCTTTATTTCAAAGTTGTTTTAGTTATCAAGTTACTAAATATTATAATAAAATACCCCATTTCATAAAAACATATAAATTATCAATTTTTAAATCTAAGATAAAAAAGCAATTGCAGTCCGATAAATATTTTTTAATATAAACATCATTTTCATGCTGCCACTGTCTTACCATTTTTTTAATTAGTTTTTCTACCAGTAGAAAATCTATTATACGTAATAATTGTTTTCGTTGTTATGTTAAATTATTGTAATAATTGTACTAGTTAGATATAAATAGTATTAGTTCAAAATATTATTTTGGTTGAGTGGAAGAGCAGGTTTGACTTGAACTCTGCCATTTTGCAATTTGTTAACTATTATTTGTATTTGGCTATATTAACTATGTGATAAACTATTCTAATTGCAAATATAATTTATTATTATTAATAATATTATTATTATTATTATCATTATCATTATCATTATTATGGACAAGGGCACTCCTACGCATGCTCTTATGTGTGATTTATCTAAAGCGTTTGATTGCGTTAATATTGAACTACTATTGCTCAAATTGTATCAATACGGTATTAGGGGAAATACTTATAGTCTATTTAAATCGTATTTGATGAATAGAGTTCAGTATGTTACCCTGAGTGGTGCTACTTCTGAGTTAATACCGGTTATTTGTGAAGTTCCACAGGGATCTGTTCTGGGGCCGTTATTGTTTTTGCTCTACATAAATGACTTACCTATATACTGAATATAAACTTTTGGCTGACGACACCACGTTACTTACTAGGGGTAGTGGCTCTTTAATGGTTGATGGTGTCGATAGGGCAAATTTTGGTTCGGGAGTAATAAACTTAAACTAAATGAGGCTAAAACTAAATGCATACTTTTTAGCTCTGATAGAAGGGCCGTTAAGTCTGGTCCAGTTCGACTATTAGACGTGACATTTGACACTTCACTGGATTGGAATGAGTATATTGGTATTGTCTGTTCAAAACTCTCGTCTTTAAATTTTGTTATGAGCAACTAAGACCTTGTCTAGACAATGCTACCATGAGAGTTGTCTATTTTGCGCTAATACACAGTGTGGTATCATATGCCATAATTCTTTGGGGTAACGCGCCCAAATCATATAAAGTGTTCTACTTGCAGAAGGCAGCTGTGAGGATCATAGACAAAGCCCATTATGATACGTCATGTAAACCTCTATTTCATAAGAAACAAATTTTGCCGATGCCTTGTGTGTATCTACTTGAAACAATTTTATATATTCACAAAAATGTTAATAGTTTAAAATCTCATTCCGATAGACTATGACACGAGGCACAAAGCCAATCTCATACCCACTTTCTCTCGGTTGCACATTACTCAGGTTAATAAAATTGCCCCAATATTTGATTTATATTAGCTTAAAATACCTTTCTAATATATACAGTAAAAAATACATAAAAGACTTAAATGTTAAATCAGTGACATATGTAACATTTCATAAGCTTGCAAATAATTTTCTTTTAAATCATTGTTTTTATTCTGTCAACGAATATAAGAATTTTATACCTTGATCATGTAGAATTTACAAATTATTAATTATTGTTGGCCATCTTTTTTTTAAAGTTCATATATTGTGCTATTTACTTTAATTGTGACAGAAATGTACTAGTGTATGTATTGTCAATAAATCTATCTATCTATCTATCTATCTATCTATCTATCTATCTATTATTAGTATTATTATTAATATTAATATTATTATTATTACTGTTATTGTTACTGTTGCTGTTGATGTTGCTGTTGCTGTTACTGTTACCGTTACCGTTACCGGTGGACAAAAGCCACAACCTGCGTTGAATTACACCCACAATATCTACCCATATATTCCTTATTATTAGCTTTTGTAACATTTTTTTACTGTTTTAGAAAGGTATTTTAAGCTAATATAAATTAAATCTCCTACAATTCCTATCAATGAAGTCATATGTATGTTCTCTGATACCAAACATCTAGGTATGCTAATGAACAATTCCACAGACAAAGCTCTATTCAATAATTATAAAGAAAATAATCTAATTTACTCACTCTATAAATATCTAACTTCACTTTTTGGCATTGAGAACACGACAAATTCAACCACAATAAAAATTTTTTACAAAAGCTAAGGAATATATGGGTAGATATTGTGGGTGTAATTCAACGCAGGTTGGGGCTTTTGTCCACTGAGTAGTTAGTTTCACACAATATTATTAATACCTAAAAATATATAAAAACTTTTACATAAAAGGTGAACATTTTTCAAGTAGGTATTGTCATATTTAATTCATTGACAGAAATGTCACTTTTTGTCATTGTCGATATTTAACTTCAAATTTTAATTTTTATAATAATTTTTATAGTTAAATATTTGATTGAACTTAAAGGAGACCACCTGAAGAAGCAATCCTAAAAATTCAGAAATAGGTCAGATCTCATCTATTGTGGTTGAATTTGTCGTGTTCCCACTGCCAAAAAGTAAAGTTAGATATTTATAGAGTGAGTAAATTAGATTATTTTCTTTAGATAATTATTAAATAGAGCTTTGTCTGTGGAATTGTTCATTAGCATACCTAGATGTTTGGTATCAGAGAACATACATATGACTTCATTGATAGGAATTGTAAGAGATTTGATTTATATTAGCTTAAAATACCTTTCTAAAACAGTAAAAAAATGTTACAAAATCTAATAATAAGGAATATATGGGTAGATATTGTGGGTGTAATTCAACGCAGGTTGGGGCTTTTGTCCACTGAGTAGTTAGTTTCACACAATATTATTAATACCTAAAAATATATACACATAAAAGGTGAACATTTTTCAAGTAGGTATTGTCATATTTAATTCATTGACAGGATGTCACTTTTTGTCATTGTCGATATTTAACTTCAAATAATTTTAATTTTTATAATAATTTTTATAGTTAGATATTTGATTCAACTTAAAGGAGACCACCTGAAGAAGCAATCCTAAAAATGCAGAAATAGGTCAGATCATCATCCATTCATCCATTCATCCATTCACCAATTCATCCATTCATTCATCCATCCATTCATCCATTCATCCATTCATCCATCCATGCATTCTTTCATTCATTCTTTCATTCATTCTTTCATTCATTTTTTCATTCATTCTTTCATTCATTCTTTCATTCATTATTTCATTCATTCTTTCATTCATTATTTCATTCATTCTTTCATTCATTCATTATTTCATTCATTCTTTCATTCATTCTTTCATCCATTCTTTCATTCATTATAAGAGTTGACTTTTACTCGTATAGTTGTCTTTTATTGAGCTCTTCAAAAATTTGTTCAAAGTGCGGTTATTTAACCGTTTAAGATAGTTTGTGATCTATTCACTGTTTTAGTGTTTTGTTATGTGTACACATTTGTATTATTTTGAGTGAAGTCATCAATTTAGGAACTTCAAGTGTGGATTACAATCAGTTGATATCGCAAGGAATTTGCTGTATTTATTGTTTTTGTCCAAATCCAGACGGGCGATTGTAAACTGGATAGTTTTGAGTCACAGTTATTAAATTAAATTCTGGCAATGTCTAAGAGCAATGCAAGTTCATCGTCGAATAATAGATGTAAGAGATGCAGGAATCAGGTTCAGAATGGCTTAGTGTGTTGTGTGTGGAACCATTTCACACAAAAGCTGTTTAAGCGCTTTGAAAAATGAGTGACTACTGTAAACTGCTGTGCGGAAAATTGTGATAACCAAGAAATTAATATTCCATCTATTACTCAAACTACAGCATCTGTGATATATAGCACAATAGTCACATCGCGTTGAGGAGATTAAAGTCAAATATCTAGAGGAATTAATCCTACAGAAAGATCTAACAATCGCAAATCAAACCACTGCTAGAACAGGTGTCTTACCTCAAGCATTAGTTGAAAATTAGTGGAGAATGCGTTCAACAACTACTCCAGTGGAATTGCCAACGCAGAGTTACGCTAGTAGGGCTGCAGTTAACCATACTGATTCTAAAAATAAAGCGATAACACACCACACCACACCAGCGGTTGTTTCTTATGCCATTCATGTGGCAGAGGCCTCCAAAATCTGTCAGTATGTAATACATTTGAATGATCCAGTTATCCCTTCGCACAGCACAGATCGGAATAAGGGACTTGTCAAAAAGAAGATCGAGAAATATTTTAATCGGGAAATTAAATGATTTATCATCAAACGTCACTGAAGTCAGTTATAACTATTAGACATTTCCATACCACCAACTGGGATCCATCTACTAGTGAAGTGGGGTTATTGGAACATTTGAGTCAATTTGTTTCGGAAGTCCAGGTTGAAAAATTAGTGTCAAGGCAGCCATTAAAGTATGCTTCTTTTAAAGTTTCCGTTCGTAGTGTGGAGGCTCATAAAATCACTAGGCCTGAAATCTGGTCTAATGGAGTGGTGCTTAATCAGTTTTTTCGATGGCCTCATGGTAACCCATCCAATAAATCTGAGGCACATCAAAAAACAGGATCTGCGCACTAAGAATTTGTCTGTTGAATGCTCTGTATTTGGTATTAATGTCCAAAGTCTAACAAATATGATTGACGAGCTTCTTATTTTTTGCATGATAATCCATATGACATTGTTTGCTCTTCTGAACATTGGTTGTCCACTGAAAATCTTGCAATGATTAATATAGATGGTTATACATTGATTTCGTCATATTGTCGTAAAGATTATATTCATGGAGGAGTTGCAATATATGCAAATACCAAAATTAAACTCAAGTCAATAGATATTATAAATTATTGTTTACCAATACATGCTGAGTTTTGCGCAGCTGAAATTGTTAATACAAATTTAGTTATTGTGTCCTTATATAGATCTTCTAGTTCAAGTGATCTTATAATATTCAAGAAACGTTTTGAAGCACATATTGACTTTCTATTAAGCAAGTATAAATATATAATTATAGTAGGGGATATAAATTTGGATCTTGATGCCAATTCGGTGTATGCAAGGGATATTCGTAATATATTTTCCATGTTTGGTATTGTTCATCATATTAGTGAGCCAACTAGAATTACTGCAAAAACCAGTTTTTGTCTTGATAATATTATGACTAATTTAGATTCAAATTTGTTAAAGTGATTTCCATTTATCTGATCATGTCGGAGTATACATACATATTCAACTTGAATCAGCAGTGGACCGTAAAGGTTCCAGTAAAAATCGAAAAGTATTTAAGCATAGGATTTGCAATTTTGCCCATAAAATAAATGAGATGCATTGGGAATATAATGATTTATGCAGTCTGAATCTTGCTATGTTTATTTTGGGGGTTTTGCAGTCTACTGCTGACTTATGTTTTCCAATAAAATCTGTTCCTAGTAAAATAAATGGTGTAAAGTGGTTTAATGATCGGCTGCGTGAGATGAGAGCACGGTTACATGATAGTAAGAATGTTTTTAGAACAACTAACAGTGACGAAGACTGGAAAGTGTATTGTGAAAACAGAAGCAAATACAAGCATGCATTAAAAGATGAAAAAAGGAAAGCTTATACATATGAAATCCGTAGTACTGAAAATAGGAGTAAAGTAATTTGGAAAATAATTAGTAGTGAATGTAATTTGAAAAAGAGTTCTAATGTTGAATATCCGATATCATCTGAGGAATTTAACTTTTATTTTACTTTTGTTTTCAGTAAGATTTTAAATGAAATTGATGTTCAAAATGTGAGCCCATCTTACTTTCTTTTCAAAGCTCCTAAGCCTGCGTTCTCTTTTTTATGCAGGCGATTGTTGAACCTGACGTAAGCTTGCTATTAATCAGTTGAGAAATTCAAATAGTCTTGATTCCTTTTTATTAAATAGTTTTACGATTAAGGCCACTGTTGATTCTCTGATTGGTCCACTGACATTATTATACAATAAATGTGTTGAAGAAGGTAATTGGCCCGATTCGCTCAAGATAACAAAAATTTTGCCTTTGCATAAGAAAGGGGTCAATTTTAGACCAATAGCAACTGTTATACCAATTATGTACCAATTATTGGTAAAATTTTCGAAGTCATCATTAAAGAACGTTTAGTTAAATACTTTGAGGATAAGGATATATTCTCAGAGGCCCAATTTGGTTTCAGAAAAAATAAATCCACAGTTAATGAAATTAGAATATTATGGAGTAAGAGATAATATGCTTAAACTATTTCCCACTTACTTAATAAATAGACAGCAATGTGTTGCACTCAATGATCACGAGTCAGAACTGTTACCTATTGAAAATGGTGTCTCTCAGGGATCTGTTCTGGGACTTGTTTTATTTTTCATTTACATTAATGATTTGCCGTTTTCACTCACGACAGTTTATGTATAATGTTAACTGATGATACCACCCTTTTAACTAAGTATGAAGAAGCAAAATATGTTCGTTACATCAGATAAATGGGCACCAATAACAAATTGCAACCCATCATCATCGTCATCGTCGTCGTCTTGTCGTCATTCTCATCAGCATTACGGACGGAATTCGTTAGATTGCGTTCAAAAATTATAGCATCAAATGTGGCGAAATATGTAGCGTTAAAAAAATTAAAGGCTTAAAAAGTATATTGTAAAAAACCATCTTAAATTTGAAGACTACTGGACTTGTTTAAGAGAAGTTAAACAGGTCTATAGAACGCAGAAATTAATTAGATCTTATTTACATGAAATTTATTCAATAAAACAAATTATACTTGCGTTAAATCCATTTGACGACAAAAGTATTTTAACAGAAAATAGCACGGACACTTTGCGATATGGTATTATTCAACACTAATGTTTTTGATTAAATTTTTACACTTGTACTGGAATGTTATTGTTTATATAGTAATTTGTATTTATTTTTAATATTTTGAAGTACCCATATCCCTCTCTCTGCATGTTGCAAGTTTAGAGTTGTTTCTGTACTTTAATAAAATAATTTTCATGGAAATCAACTTGTGCTGTATTTCAATAAAACAAATTGCTACATTTATCGTTTTTTATTTTATAAAAATTATGTTATAGTAACATTTTCATAATGATAATACACATTCGTTAAAACACACATGCTCGGTAATTTTTTATGATAAAAACATCGAGACCTTTTCCAGTTCGCACACTACAATCGATTAATATTGTCTAACAAATTCGACCTTCTCCTTTCCTTTCACATATACTGTTACTCCCGATGTAAAATTGGCGAATAGATCAGGGCTGTCTAGCCGATAACTCGGGATATAGAATGCCCGTCCGGACCCTGATCGTGAGATGCCGAGGCTACTATATCACCTATGCGCATCAACAGCGTTAAAAGCAGACAAACACAAAATAATACAGCATAAAATATAGTAGGAAACAGAATTTAATAGCCACTAAAGTTTAACAAGTTCTGCAGCACCGGCTATACAAATTTACTGAATGACGTCACAGTTTCGCTGACAATATTGGTTGTGGGTAGGACGACCGCGAAAAATAACCTACGCCTAACAGTTAAATCACAAGTAGGTTACAAAAGCTTAGGCACAACAAATATGATAAAATAACTATAATATGAAATGAAATTAAGCTCTAGGCAATCAGGAGGCTTAAATATGAGCTAAATATTGAAATACCTGTAGAGGAAGTATACGTATACCTTATTAGAGTACTTAAACTATAAAATGAGACTGAAACTTTACCGGTAAGTATCTGTAAACAGTATAAAATTTAAAATTTCACCGTTCGGACCCTGATCGTGAGATGCCGAGGCTACTATATCACCTATACGCATCAACACCGTTAAAAGCAGACAAACACAAAATAATACAGCATAAAATATAGTAGGAAACAAAATTTAATAGCCACTAACGTTTTAACAAGTTCTACAGCACCGGTTGTACAAATTTACTGAATGACGTCACAGTTTCGCTGACAATATTGGTTGTGGGTCGGACCACCGCGAAAAATAACCTACGCCTAACAGTTAAATCACAAGTAAGGTTACAAAAGCTTAGGCACAACAAATATGATAAAATAACTATAATATGAAATGAAATTAAGCTATAGGCAATCAGGAGGCTTAAATATGAGCTAAATATTGAAATACCTGAAGACGAAGTATACGTGTACCTGATTAGAGTACTTAAACTATAAAATGAGACTGAAACTTGACCGGTAAGTAACTGTAAACAGTATAAAATTTAAAATTTCACTTGATTTATTTATTACACCCCAAATTAACTATACCTAAAACTATATCCGTTTACAGAACGTCACACGCCTCAATAAACAGACAGAAATGTTAAATATACGGTCCCAAGTTATTGTTTAAACCTAAGTAACCTGATTTTATATATATTGTAATGTGAAATTTTATGTGTGTAATGTGTATTTCCCGGATAGCTCAGAATTAATTCACTTACCTTAATTTTCTAAAGCGCCAGTCTGAAGCATAACACTTTTACCTTTAATTTTAACACAGTTGCTGAATTATATTTGTTTTTTATTTATTTTTAAAAATTTTTATTGCTTTAGACACTATTCTTTGTATATATAGGTCTACTTACTGCTTCGCGTTACTACGTTCGGCTTATTGGAAAATGTTTGTCCACTTGGTGAGTTATACCTGAAGATGTTAAATGAGATTTTACCGAAATGTTGTCAAACAAATGGTTCTTTTGAAGACCATGTAGATTCATCGCGGAAAGGAACCCGGAGAAATTTTACAACCATATATATATATATATTATTATAATTATATATGTTATTATAGATACTAAAAACCTTTTATACATCAAATAAAGTTTATTTTTATAATACAGTGTTTAATTTACATTGTATTTTACATTGGAATGACAAATTCTTATATACCAGCATACGCCCATAATAGTTTGTCCGGCATAATTTTTCGACTAATATTTAAATAAAAGCAATAACTCTTTTATTAAATAAAAATCTTGTCAATAGGAACAGTATATATTGTTCTTGTTACCAAGATTTTTTTTTAAATAAAACAGTTTTGAGAGCGTTATTGCTTTTATTAAAATAATAGTTCTAAAATTACCAACTTACATTACATTTGATAAAGATTTTTAATTTTTTCCTGAAAACTGCTAAAGGTGTTGTTTTAGATTCGATTTTATATTTGATGAAAATTTCACATACAGACATATTTTTAGATACATATCAAAATTTTAAGGGTCTATAATGATTATCTGGGTTGTTGTACCATGACCTAGTTAACGGTCGCTGCTAGCAACATAATTAAAATCCATGTTCCTTGGACCTTGGCTGGGATTTTTTAAGCTACTCTTGTTGTTCTTGGACTACGTTATGTGAAAGCAGAGACATTATAAGTGTGTTGTATCTCCATAATTTGTATCCATGGTAAATTTTGTAACATTTCAAATACGAAATACTACCAAACTGCCAAAATAGAAATTTGCAAATATCTCCTAAAGTAGTAATTGTGACCCTCAAAATCCTAGCTTGGAAGACAATTTCAATATGAACATGATAGAGCAAAAGAATACAGTTTCATTTAAAATTTGAAGTCGTTAAAATAGCAAAAATGCTGCAATATCTTTAAATTTACTATGTACCATAATTTACTGTCGTCCTTTATATATACCAAAAATCAACTTGACTTGACTTGAAGAAGAAGTTGTGGATACCTCCCCGCGCCCTAGCATATGTCAATTGTTTTCATAATATTGCAAAATCTATAACTCCTCTTATACAAAACGACCCTAAAATTTTCCGTAGAATCTAAAAACGCAATAGCATTACAATTAACGAAGTTGGTGTCGATTTCCGGTAAACTGGAAGTCCTGGAGAGTTCTAGATATTTTATTACATTTGCCCCAGGGACTTTGTCATATTGCTACATTTTCAAATATGTATGTGTATGTAGTTGTGGCAAGAATTCAGACAACTTACGTCACGGTTGTCATTACAGAATTGTTTTATTGTCAACATAATTTTCGATAGCTGGTCACATTAAAAACAATAATATTTTGTAATTTAGTGTAATATATAGTGCAAATATTTCTGTGGTAAATAGTTTTACTGCTCTCAGTTATCGTTTCTTAAATATTTTGATGAAAATATAATGAATTATTCATTAAAAAAAAACACTGAGCAACAAAATAATTTTTCAATCAATATGTATTAGCTAGAAACTTTCATTCAACGATCATTTAAGTAAAAAATTTAATTAATGATCAGTGTACCGTACATTATATAATAATCAGAGTTGTAATAACTGTATTTAATCTTAACGTCTTGTGCAACCAAAATATCTGCATCTAGAAAAACTACATCTGGAAATATCTTGATTTTGATGTCTATGTCTGCCAGCCGATGTTTATCGACCACTTTAGCGTCCAACTGCACTAGTCACATCCTTAGAACCATTCATATAGGCATTTTTCTGAAAATTATTTCATAGAGAAAACATTTTTTTCTTTCATTGTACTGTTTACACTTTCGCCACCACTTTCTCTTTTTTTTAAGTGTAAATACACTTCTTCTTTTTTAAGCAATTTATTTACACCGACTATTTCGCTGATGTATGTTGGTGGAATTCTGCACCGGATCAAATGTATAAAAATAAAACACAGTAAGAGTGAAGCCAAGTCACAATTTGTAGGGCATGTAGTTACTTATATAATAACTTGACACTCAAGATCTCAATATTCTTAGAGTATTCCATGCATTGGAGAATAATTGAATATGAGAATAGCGAAAGTGATGTAATTAAGAAACTCAGAATATTTATTTAATGAGCAAGTCAAAATACAGATGCCATCAGCTCTTTTCTTTTGGATATGTTTAGTATATAGTTAACACTGCCTACGCATTTTTCCACCCAGTGCAGGAGAAAGAAAACTACCTAAAATTTTTACTGTCATTATTAAATTTGCAACTTAAAAATCAGTATAATAGGTCAGTTCCAACAACAGTTAGATATTGGTTTCAAACTGCTTCAAATATTCGACCAGTTAAGTTGCGAATGTATTTTCAGTGTGTGTAATTCAAGGAGCAGTCGGACAAATTTTTCTGACAGTATCAAACTAGTTGGAACTGCTGTAGGAACAAAACTAATATATACGAAGCAATATTAATAATTCACTATTGCATAGTTCAAGTGACTAAAAATATCCTTGACAGTCGGTGCATATCATATTTTTTGCAGATTAAAATTTTTAGTATTAGTTTAAAAGGGACTTATAACATATGCTTAATTACTTTTCGATATTCTCGAACACTTCAATTGAACACAATTTATATTTTCTGACATTGTTTGTGGTTTGACATTTGCATCCCTGACATTTATATTTCCAAATAATAACACTGGAGCGGGAGCCGCCACTCTGTAACACATTACATAATTCTATATTGAAATTCAGGTGATTCGATAGACAAGTATTACAAAGGGGCGCGATTTGGTAGACGATGCTCTAACCGAACCATTATATCAGAATCCCAAAGGTTACGAGGTTTCGAGCATTCTAGGAATTTACGATATATATGATGCATCCTAGGAATTTGGAATACATTAAAGTTAAAATAATCCTTTTGATAAGTCCTAAAAACTACACTATAAACCAACATACCTGGCAATTAAAAGCTTTATAATTTTTAGCGGTATTTGTAAACAAATTGTTACACCTCTATGTCCGACATTTTTAATTTTACAGCGCCATCTAGTGGTTTGTGAATTTCATGAATTCTTGCTGTTGGATCATGATATGATAAATCGCGTGGCGCGCTTTTTCTAGTCTGTTCCTTTGCCCGTTTGCAGTGACTCACCCTGCGTGGCAGCACTCTACAGCACATTCAACTGTTTCTATCAGCAATTTGACGTTTCTTAAAAATTGTGACAGATTTCTAATATCTGTTGAGTATACATTTCTATTAACGTGTTATTTTTAAATTTATAAATTGATACAATAATGAAGTATTGTGTTTTTCATGGTGAAAGTGAAGTAGTAGTCCATTATTGTGTATGTATTTTATAACAATCTACAGTATTAGGACAGACGTACGCTGTGTGGAGTACAGAAATGGTATTAATGTTGCATATTTTAAAGTTTTAAAATAGTAGATATAAAATACATAGTCTCAATATCAAATATCAAATTCTGACATTTATGGCCTGATGTGTATGTTCCAAATACTAACATAGGTGTCGACACACTACAGCACATTGCAGAATTCTAGATTGAAATTCAGCAGTGGAACTCTGCGCTACGATATTCATCGCTTCGAAGCGAGAGTTTGGTACTCTGCGTTCAGTTGTCTATACTCGCGTCAAGAATTCAGACGTCTTACGTCACGGCCGACGTACACATTTGTTTTTATTGACAACGTAATTTTCGATATTTGGTCGCATTAAAAACAATCAGTTTTTGCAATTTAGTGTAATATATAATGCACACTTTTAGTGTAGTATATAGTTTTATTACTATCAGTTGCAGTTTCTTAAATATTTTGATGAAAATCGTCTGAATTCTTGTCGCGAGTATACTTTCTTCCCCTTGCCCCGCAAGTAAATAGTGGTAGCTTTCTACAAATACAATCTAAATTGACGCAATTTCTCTTTCTTTCCACTTCACGTATGGGGATAATATTTTCTATTTACATTTAGAGGAAACATATAAAATAAGCATGTAATTAAAGAAGTACCCTCTTATTTTTGATAATAAAAACATTTACTTTAACTTCTGCAATATGTAATATACATTTATTATACAATTTATTGATTATATATGCTAATCATAAACTTCGCAAATCATCACTTGTTAAATTGCGTCACTTTCCACGACTGCTGAAATTTAACAGACAATGTGCGAATTATACAATTTAAGAACAATAGATCAATATTCCTTTTCAAATACAAAACATTCACAATTAAAAGTTGACAGTTGATATACACCCACAAATATATTTTATTTGGTTACAAATGTAAAGTTACTACTTTGAAGCTTCTATTTGTTTAGGTTGAATAGTATAGCTCTGACAATTCCCGAACAGTAATCGATGTTTATACAGAGTACCGTTTGAAGTAGAAATAGAGATCGCCGATAGAAAGCGATAATAGCTTTCTCTCTATTGTATACAAGCATACGCAGAGTACCAGTGCAGGTGATTCGACAGACAAGTAGTACTAAGGCGACGCGATGGATTTAGCAAACGATTGTTGAACAAACCCTATCACAAACCTAGAAAAATAATATAGACGGCGCCGTTCCATGATATAGGTCACGTGACAGATGCCGAGTTTTCTTGAGACTTAGGCCCGTATTCATAGTTCACCCTCAAGGGTGAGTATGAGCCTGAGGATCCTTTACGTATTTCATAAACGGGAACACGTGAGGTAAGGCGGCAAAACACGCCCTCAAGTTAAGTGTAGTTGATACATCCCTTGAGGGTCTGATTTTTAGCACAAAACATATGTTGTATGGGTTAGATTCAGATTGTGTATGCATCTGTTTGTTTTGACTATTGTTTGAAAAGCTGTTTTTATTTCTAATTTTTACAATGGAAGAGTTTGATAACTTTTTTGAAGATGGAAATGAAGCTCAAGTTAATCGTGTACCTAAAAAATATATAAGAGATATGCAAAAAGCCGCTTGATATGTTTGACGAACTAGAATTCCAGAGGTAGTATAGGTCTCGAAAAAACTGTGTTGCCGACGTTTTGTTGCCTTTGGTGCATATTTATTTAGTATTTATCTAATGTTATAAACAACACACATTTCTGTTCATACACTGCTGTACTGTCCCAAGCACAATTTATGTTCACGTCTAAATTTGGAGCTGCTCCATCCACAAAGTCCATGGACAGGATCGTCCTTTATTTTTATAGAAGGACCACCTTCTGTCATAAGTTGTTGCTGTCTTACGGTGATATTTAACTTTCGCTTTCTACGGAAAAATAATTTCTAATAGTTAGGATCCCACTATAAAACGACCTTCACCGAGCTGGTTAATGGATGAAAAGTATTTTATATCCAATTAAATATGTCAATAAATATATTGCAAATGAGTTGTCTAAAAAATTTCAGTCCAGAATATGATTAATTAACAATTAATTTTTTTATTTTTTTTAAACATTCCACTGGTTTGGTTAATAGATAAATTCCATATCAATCGAAAGTATGAAGCCCATAGAATATGCAAACGTTAGGTTGACTATTTTATTCCCGTCACAACTCTTGGGTAGGCAGGTATAAACAGGTAAATCGATACTAGTAACTTGCACCGGTGTGGTTAATAAATTAAAGTTAAATTAAAATGAAGATTATTTCATTACCAACACGGTGGTATAGGGTTGTCTGTGAAAAATCAGTCCTGAATTCCGGTTGTCGAGTTTTAAAAAGTGAAATATTCCCCAGCGAACCATTCCATGCGATAGAAGAGTACACAGCATTGCAGCTGTGTGACGATCCATGTATCCGTTTCTCCAAAAAATCGAATAATGTCCGGGGGTGGCGGTATTATTATTAATACCCCTAACGCTCTTCAATGACAATAAAACAACATTTTCGACCCTACTAATGGTATGTCGAGATCGAAAACCCGTAAATAATAAAATTTTCAAATAATTCATTTGCCGCCCCGAATTACGTTTAATTTTTTTAAGGAAACGATACATGTAATCAAAAAATGTTATTAGACTTTTCGATAGGTAAGATGGAAAAGAAGCCACAAAAATTTTTTTGTGATTTTAGACAAATTTCGTGTTTTTAAGGACCGCCCCTGGAGGGGCGGCACGAACGTCATAATATCATTTCAAGTCACTACCAGAAAATAATAGTCTATACCGAAAATGAAGACAATCGGTTTTTCCAAAAAATCAAAGTAAGTCCGAGGGCGATGGTATTTTGCCGCCCAACTCGTAAACCGTTGTTTGTACAAAAAATTCTATAGAAGCATTTTTTCATATTTTCATAAAAAACATTCGAATATGTATTCGAAATGAAACAGAACAGGTCGATTTCTCGAACTCGTGACTTCGAGACTCCACTCTTCAGTTATGAAAACAGTTAGGAGGGCAACGTATACGGTTCGACGTAGAGGGTTTTATTCGAGAAACCTCGGATCCCGTCCCACAGCCACCGTTTACCTAGCCTCATGTTCGTCGTTAGAGGTAAAAAAAAATTTCAGCACATCTCATGGCCACAAATCGAATCCGATCGACCTCAAATTTTATGTATGTATACTTCGCGATAAGGCGGGGGCGCATCCGGTAATATACCGAAAAAAATTTAGAAAACGGAATGCCGCCCCCGGAACCGTCCCCCAACCGATCGAATCGAAATTTTAAAGACACGTACCCTTTGAGACGCGGAATCGAAAAAATTTGTTCGTCTTCGCGTTAGGGGTTCCTAGGGGCAGATTAATAATAATACCGCCAACCCCGGACTTTATTCGATTTTATGGAGAAACGGATAAACGGATCGTCTTCGTTTTCGGTATGGACGAACTACACACAGCTGCAATGCTGTGTACTCTTCTATCACATGGAATGGTTCGTTGGGACCTCTCTGTCGCACGTATTCACTCGCAGCAATATTTCACTTTTTAAAACTCGACAACCGGAATTCAGGACTGATTTTTTGCAAACAACCCTATACCACCGTGTTCGTAATGAAATAATCTTTATTTTAATTTAACTTTAATTTATTAACCACACCGGTGCAAGTTACTAATATCGATTTACCTGTTTATACCTGCCTACCCAAGAGTTGTGACGGGAAAAAAATAGTCAACCTAACGGTGGCATATTCTAGGGACTTCATACTTTCGATTGGTATGGAATTGGTCTATTAACCAAACCAGTGAAAAATTTTAATTGTTAATTAATCGTATTCTAGACTGAAATTTTTTAGACAACCCATTTGCAATATATTTATTGACATATTTAATTGGATATAAAATACTTTTAATCCATTAACTAGCTCGGTGAAGGTCGTTTTATAGTGGGATCTTAGACTATAATATACTTATAAAATATATTGTATTCAACAAACATACCTCTGTTTTATATTTTCCCAGCACTTTCTCAACTCTTTACTGGAACGCTTTGACAATCCTTAACTGTTAAAAATTGAAGCAATTTTTTCCCATACTTCATTTTTTAATTTTGAAGTGCAGCCAACAGTTTTTTTATTTTCTAAAATATCTTTATCAATAGTAACTAATTGCACTAAAAATAATATCTCTTCTTTGCTGAACACAACTTTATCCATTTTTTTAAATAAAAATATTGCTCTGATAATGCACTCAACACGACATAAATTTCAATAATGCAGCTTGCAACAAAATTTAAAATTTTATATCCACAATAAGTAATAAAGAAATATAGTATATTATTTAACGAGCGGTAATGCAGGTCATAATTCATGCAGATGAAGTTTGCAGCACGAGCCGCAGGCGAGTGCTGTAATTCATCAAGTGAGTTATGACCATTACCGCAAGTTGAATACTATACTTTATCTACGACTATAACAATAAATACTAAGATACAAGTATGGAGAAAGAAAATTGATTTGAAAACGTCAAAATTATTTTGTTAAAATATCAAATGACATTAGTCCCCTCAATGATAATAATTGACAGTTCCGCCTTCTGAGAGGCGTTGGCAATTTAATAATTTTAAAATCTTTTAGTTATTCATTCCTTTCCAATTGTTAAAAATTCTTTCCATTTTACACCAATGGAACGTATTTATCGGCTTAAAAATTTCCAAGAATTTACTGCGTACACTATTTATATACCGAATTATCATTGTAGAAGCCCAGCGTGAGTTATAATAACTCACGCTATTTGTTTATTGATACTATTAATTGCTCAAAAGCAGTTGAATAATTAATATATAAATTAATAGGAGTAGATAAAAATAATTAAACATCGCGCTATACCTATGCGCATGGTCGATACCACAACCAATCAGATCGTCTGGATATGTAAACATTGCCAACACAAACTCTGCATCTCACCGTCTCACCTAAGGGATGGTTGAGTGCTGTTTATGACACAAGTGGGACAGTGGGAGTGTGACTGTTAAGGGACCCAGGCAAGTCGCCGTCAGCACTCAACTTGAGGGTCCGACTATAAATACGAGCACTAAGGTCCAGAAAATGGATACTTTTCTTGCTCTATGTTGGTGCTACTGCAAATATCATGGCTATATTGCAAAATAAAGATAGTATTTTTTTTACAGAGATGCAAAATGTAATACACTAATTCACTATATAACCACCAAGTTGACGCCAATACCAAATACGAAGGGAGATCGTTGTTTGTAAACAATTTATAATAATCTACAAAAACATAATCAGCTTCACGTTACAGTGTCACCAACGTAAACCGCTGTAAAAAGCAAGTTTTAGTGATTCTGGATCTTCTAAGGTGGCCATGAATTAGCGCTCGTCGGCAACACAGTATACTGTGGTCGACAATATGCCACTGCACCACAGTCTATATTCAGTCCGTCGTCTTCATGTCGGCTCCTTTGATGTCGAGGTCCCAGATTTCGTTTCTTTTTTAGACGACTGCACAGTGATTGATCAAGAAATAGATCTTCTTCCACTTCGTCGTGTACAAATGATTTTCATTGGTGTTCATTGCGCATTTAACCGCGACTTAGCCACAACCTCTGGAACCTTCACTCGACGAACTGTATAAACTGTGCTGGCACTGGGAGCATTCAGCAGAGCTCATCGATTACTAATCGCTTACCAATTTTCGGCTGAATGCGCATAGCTGAAGCGATGAGTTATCGGGCGATTGGTAATCGGTCGCCATTTTTTGCATCGCTCTTCGGGACCGATTAGTAATCATGATTAGTGATTTGTTTACCATGACATAACCTAACAGTCCCTGCAAAATGGATTAGCAAGATTAACTCTTATATTTTCAACAATATTCATATCTAATTCATCATTAAAAAACATTCAATGGGATTTCGATTTTAAATCTACTGCAATTATAACTAATCTAAACTAAAATAAATCAGCTGACAACTGAAAAATGAAAACATCAAAAAAAGGTCATTCAGAAGAAAACGTCCGATTAGTAATCATCACGTGATTATCATGTCTAATCGTTCACTCATTGCTATTCTCTGCTGAATGCGCCCACTGTCTATATTTTTTCGAGGTTTGTAAAACGGCTTTGACAGAAACTAAATTTCAGCGAATTTTGTCTATGACAGAAACCCTAGATAAAATATACTTAAGAGACAGAAACAGAGCGAGTGCCACATATATCTGTATTCTTTTTATCTATGGTTATGGTTAGCTTAAGAAAACCAATGAGCAACGAGTAAGCACTAAGCAGTGATTAAATTTTCTACAATTTTATTATTGTAAAGTGTTTTACTAAATTTTTATGTGAATGTTTGTCAAGGAATTTGTGTGAAACATATAATTAAACCTTAACATTTAACGTTTATAGAAGAAGTATAAAAAAAAGTTCCAAAATTGTACCTGTTATGTGTCAAATATGTCATCTTCAAAACAATATCATATTAGAGAAAATACAGGTTTGAAAGTGCATGTTTTAAAATATTTTTCTTACATGTAATTGGATTTATTGTAGATTATCAATTTCATTCCATAAGCAGTGCTGAAGAAAATGAATCCGGTTCGGAGGATGAAAACGTGCCTGTTATGTATCATTATGAAACATATGACACTGTAGAGAAAACAGTAAAACGAAGAGGTCATCTTCCCAAAGATTCTGTTAAGATATTAAAGAACTGGTTATACGAGCATCGGTTTAATGCATATCCGACTGAGATAGAGAAACACATTTTATCGCAGGAAACGAATTTGACTGTCCTACAAATTAGTAATTGGTTTATAAATGCAAGACGTCGGTATCTGCCAGAAATGATGCGTAGAGAAGGATATGATTCTATGCATTATACAATAACAAGACGTAGAAGGGCTTCTTCTAGAAGAAGTAATGGGGAAGTTTATCAAAAAACTCCTAAACTAATGAGAATGGAAAGAATGGATGGTGGAAGTGAGGATAGTCATTCTGATTTTGAGGCAGATACGAATGAATATATTGAAGGACATTTAGAAAGCGACATGAATAGCAGAGAGAAATTTAATCCATGGAATACAGATATACATTATGGCCTTACTGTTAATCCAGGTGAAAGGAGGTAAATATTAATTGTTTTTTTTTTACTTTCTTACGAGGGGAAGGTCACTTTGACAAATTGGTACACCTATTTATAAATATATTATCATCGCCAATATATTTTGTATTTATGCTGATTAAAATGTATTTAAAAGTATTTAATGAAAAGGTTCGAGTATTTAAATATATTTTTCTACGTTCATCTATTCTACAATTTCACATCGCGTGCAATAAACGCACTTACTTTTTGTACTTGTGGCATAAATAACGTATTATTTGTATTTGCTAATGTCTATCTCTAGGGCGCCAAAGTTTTTGAGAAAATTTAAATATTCGTTTACAAAATGGAACAGCTTTGAACGATAAAATTAAATTTGTTATATGAAAATATATTGATAAAATGCTTTTTTAATGCTATTAGTTACCGTTTTGTACAAATGTTTTAAACTGGATACCTCAATTAAAAAAAATATTAATATTTTTTTGTATATTATCTGATTGTTCCAATTCTGTAATTATTATTCTTACTGGGATTTAATTGGCCCAGTAACAATTTTAAACGGAGAAATGTATCTGAATTTCTTACAAACTATTTTACCTGTTGAGCTAGAAAATGTACCCCTACTGATAAGAAGGTACTGTAGTTCATGCGCGATGGTACTCCTTTTCATTTTACAGTAAATGTTAGGCATCAAAAGAATTATTTGCAACTAAATGGTAAAAGTTATCAAAGTTTTTGAAGACAGAATTTACTTAAAAAAGTGTTAGCTTTTATCAAAAATGTGACAATCAGATACCCAATACATAAAAAAATATATTTTGAACTATCGGATCCAGTATAAGGCATTTGTGCAAGTCGGTAATTAACATTAATTGCACCAAAAAAAAGTCTTTTACGAATATATTTTAACATATAACAAATTTTATTTTAATCAGTCAACGTTTTTCTGTTTTATAATTGATTATTCAAATTTTCTCAAAAACTTTGGCGCTTCCTAACACCCTAACAATGAATTTTTGCATATAGGTAAATTAGCATAAATCATATCTGAAAGTTCTAGAGTGGTTCACTGGTACGCAAAACTTAAGGTCACCCTGTATTTGAGCTTGGTTTGCTTGCAAGCACTAGAAATTCAGTGTAACCGTCCACCAAACGCTAATAGAAAGCGGCTTAGGCCTGATAATGTTAGACGCAGCCATTATCTGATGTACATTTTTTTTAAATGTTTTGTTTTTAATCAAGAGAAAGTTGAGTCATATAGTCGTAAGGCAAATTTTATTAATGACAAGTAGTTATTTTTGTTTATTACGTTAAAGTATTAATGTATTGTAATTTTTTAAAATAAAACGTGGAAAATGATACAAGTGACACCTTATTATGTCCCTTTTTTGGTCCCTATTTGGACCTTTTTTCTTTTTAATTAACTGGATGCACTGTTGTTAACCCAACTTTATGAAATAGGCTTTAATTTTAAACTCCAGTAAACCTAAAATTATTATACTTATCTGTGTAAACATGTGTCAAATACCTAATAATAATAAAAAAAACATTAATTTGTCTTTCACTAGTTACACAAAAGCTAGTCGAAATCCATGCGTCTCCTGGGATTGGTCGAAATGTTTGAAATAGAGCAACTAGAGAGCCAAATCAGGACTATTTGGCACTCAATTCCAAGTAGACAAACATAATCAAACTCAAATATATTTGTATTTAAACACATTTTGAAGATATTTATTTCTATTTAAAAGTATTTTATTGTTTTTAAATATATTTGTTTCTATTTAAACATATTTATTTGTATTTAAATGTATTTATTTGTATTTAAAATGTGTTATAAAGTAAATACTTGTATTTAAAAGTATTATTCATTGTATTTACGTATTTATTTGTATTTTCTAAATACTCGCTTTCTTATAAATCCATTCATTAATGCATATAAGCTACCAAATTTATTTGGCTTTTTATTGTGTCAAAATTAATTTAATGTGTATATGAATTTTAGATAGGGTAATTATTTACAACAGTGTAAAACTCTCCAATCTTAACAAAAAAATGTCTACTTTATTTTCGAGGGTGCTGATCATGAATCTGAAGTCAGATTTTGGCGAACGCATATAGTTTTTGAAAACATTTTTTTCGAAATTGTAGCCTCTATGTATACACTATATTAGGTTGAAATTGCAATGTATCACCTCTGCCTTCTTCATTTCATGAGGTCACATTGTTGTCAAAATATATAGGGGTTATATTGCAACTTCAACTTAATGTAATGTATACATAGAGGTTGCAATTTTGAAATTTTTTTTTTCGAAAACTATATGCAAACGCCGAAATTTGACTTCAGACTCGTGATCAGCACCCTTGAAAATAGTGGGGTAGGAATTTGTTTGTTAAGATTGGAGAGTTTTACGCTGTTGTAAATAATTACCTTAGATAGATTAGCTGTTTAACAAAATGTAATACTTTTATATTTTTAAGTCGTGATGTTTAAGTATATTCTGACATTCAGGTTTCTATCGGAACAAAAGCTTCCATGCAATACTAATATTAGGTATATAGGAATAAGAGGTTCGTCTAATTTTGATATTACCTATAACTTTTGACGTTTGTAGGCCGTTAGAAATATCAGGTTTTGCAATCGATACCACCAGATCTCAGGACCTTTGCCAGAAAAAAGAGGTAATTTTTTACTTATACTGTTTTAATAGAGTGGTAAAAGTAATGAATGTAATAAATAATAATGATCAATGCTTAAATTGTTAGATCTGAGGAGTTGATTGCAATGTCCTCTGGATTCGGGCCGCCTATAAACGTTTAAATTTGTCACCAACTACCAAGATCTCTAATCTGAGGACGTTGTCTACAAACTTTGGTCCAATGTATTATAGTATTTTTGAGACGGGATGGCACCACTGGTATTATAATTTGAGTTTTACCGTTTAACTCAATGTTAGTTTTCAGTCGTTTGAATAATTTCTGGGTGGATATATGTTGCTGTTACAATATTAATGATAGTTTAGAACATATAACAAAGAATCTCAAACAGACAGTTTATTCTGTAACCTATAATTAAATAGTTAGGTATGCCAAGTGTTTTCGATGCTGTTACAAAATATGAATGAAGACTGCAGTTCAGATGCGTTTACAAATCATAACTTTATGACTTACTAGCATGAGTAAATTGTTCTTACTAGGGGAGCACTATGTAGGTACGAGAAGCAACATATTTTATACATCTAAAAAAAATTACAAATTAATTGAGTGCATATGCAACACAGCATTACCTATGTCACAGATAAATTAGGTACGCAAACAGAACAGCACATGAAATAGAGTGGCAGTTTAGTTTCTTCAACTGTAGACAGAGGTTTCCGGTAGTCACAATTGGCTGAAGTTTAAATTTGGCGAGTCATATCAACCAGCAGTGTACATAGGTATCCTAGCAATACTTAACATTGTTGTCACAACTAACTCAGCGTCAGCGAACACAACACGCTCATACACCCTTGTCCAGTGGTAGGTTAGTTCAGTCCCAGTCTACCTATATTCACATTTTGTTACATGATATGCATAAATAGGTACATTTTTTCTATAGCAGCATATCAAAGAATAAATGTATGTACGAACATTTTGGAGACTCAAAACAAAAAACACTAAGATTTAAAATGTTCAGGTCACGAAATAATGAAACTATGCAGTAAATTGGTATTGAATTGTGGTAAATATTTTTCTCAAATACATACGAGTAGTTAAACAATTTTACTGTATTTTCTTTTTTTGATAAAATGAAAGTAAATATGTCCAGATACAATTAATTTTATAGGTACCAAGCAGAAAAGTGTTGGAATAGATTTGTTTAAAATTTAGCCATTTTTTTAATCACGTGAATACATCAATGTTTTTGTTTTGGTTTCGGATTTTTTTAAACTGATTTTTATTTATACAGAGTGACACAAAAATATGTCATGTGAAATCTATGTTTTCTTATGGAAAATTTTGAATTATCATAAATTTTTTATAATATATTTCCTACATCATAATTATCCTATAATCAAACTAAACTGTTTTTGAATTAATATTTTTTTTTAAATAGGTGCATATTATTTAAAATTAATTATTTACTGTACAGGGTGATTCAACTAGAACTCTCTAGGCTGATTATGATGAAATATATATATATATATATATATATATATATATATATATATATATATATATTGATACCTGTTAAGTTGTCACTTCCATTATGTAGATATGGCGTCCTAACTTCCGGGTGTTATAGTTAATATATTTGTAAAAAAATTACATATATCTGTTTGGGGAGCCTCAACATTCCGAATATCAAAAGAGGGGAAGCAATTTTTTATTTTAAAATATTGACATATATACTATATAGATGATACAAACAGACTTCCAAATATATATATATATATATATATATATATTCAAGAGACTGACGTGATGTTGCTACTTCACGCAACGTTGCCAAATCTCTGGAAGTCATAACGTAGTATTCTTATTTAGAGATTATATAAACTTGCATACATAGGTGGACTGACTGTACAAAGCACAATAAGTTTTATCTGCATCTACAACTTTGTCGGCTATTAATAAACTTAATTTGTTTCGTTTGGCGGCACTGTATGTAATTTCAGTTAGTTACTGTACATTTAAGTTGAGTTTATACAATTTTTAATACAGGTTGAATTATGGTAATAGTCCATCTATTAGAAGTTTTCATGGTAGTTTTTATTTTTTTTTTAATTTGACATCCTATATAGTCGAATATGAGCTTTTCAATGAAAATATTTTCAAGGAGCTATCACTTCCAGTTAAACCGGAAGTCACCACCAACTTCATTATTTTAAATGGAATGATACAATTTTTATTTAATTTTTGGATTTCTCATGTTATTTCCATTATATGTTCCATTAAAACAATTTTTTTAATGGAACATCTTATATTTCTTTGCATTTTCTGGTGCAGAATTTTATTCTTTGCCGATCCACTTTTTTATACATATCCACTTTACTTTTTGAGTTATTGATGATTTTTGTTCTAATTAACCGAAAGCGTTAATGTTGTTGCCCAGGTAGCTGTCATAATGGCACTATTTCTATATATTGCCAGTCCGAATGTACTTATAAAATAAGCATAAGTATATGTAACTTTCCATTTAAAATAAGGAAGTTGGTGGCGACTTCCTGTATAACTGGAAGTTTTTCTTAGTTTGATTGGGTTTTTGCCACACTTCTGAAAAAAATAAAGATTAATTAAATAAGCCCTTGCGCCAAACGGATCAGTCAAAACAGAAAGTTTTTCGAAACATCAAAAATACGGAAGTGCGCGATAGTGATGTGATTTTTGTTATTTTTTACCTATCTGCTTTTTTTTCAGTGTGAGATTTTTTGGTTAGGCAAACTTAGTTAAAAAATAACCCTTGACTGATCCGTTTGGCGCAAGGGCTTATTTAATTAATCTTTATTTTTTTCAGAAGTGTGGCAAAAACCCAATCAAACTAAAGAAAAACTAAAATTATGCCACAAATAAATAACTTCAGACAGTATCATAACTGGAAGTGACAGCTTCTTGAAAATATTTTCATTACAAAGCTCGCATTCGATTATACAGAGTAAAATTTTCAAAACAAAATAATCACTACATCCGTCCATCACCGTGAATCAGCATAGAAAAAATATATATTCGATTAGGAAAAGTGTATTCTCCAAAGACATTAAAAAAAAAGAAATGTAAAAAAATTTGTGGAGGTAACTATTTCAACCCAAATACGAACGAGTGTTTCTTATATAAGACTGAAGTATTCGCGTGTAAGTTTAAACGAGTCTTGTCTTCTAGAATAAAATTATTCTTATATTCTTAATAATGTTTCATTTTGTTTATTTCTTATAAAAAAACTCATTGCTAGTGCGACATCTTTTATGTTTTAAATAAAAAGAAACAACAAACAACTGTAAATAGATTTCACTGTTTTTCATATTCAAAATTTTAATTAATTGTATCCAGTAAATATGTAAATAACGCGTAGAGAACACAAATACCATTGATAACTGCGCGGATCACCCACAAATTATTGCAAACTTTACTTGTCATATTTATGCAAAATTGTCTAGTCTATAAAAACCAGAAAATAAATTGTCTAATTTAAAATATTTAAAATGGATCCTGCAATATTTACGGCGAAATATAAAAACAGTAAAAATTATAAAATGAATTAGCAATTGTATTATAAAAAAATTGGTATAAAATGAGTTTTTTTTTTCCGAAATAAAGCTTTAACAACAATAAAATATTCTTAAGCTAAAACTTAACTCATAAGCTATCGCCTAAAGGTGCGCAAAAATGAAATACATATTTTGCAATCATTTCAAAAGCTGGAATAAAAAATTAAATTTATTAGGCCCATCCAAGTTTTTATTATTGTCTTTTAAACATAATAAAATTTGCTTTCAGTAATAACATCCGGGTTGCAAGCTAATTAGAAAACGTCTCAGGGTATCGAAATGGGCATTTAAACTTTAAAGGGCTTTAACAGATGGTTTTAATAGTTTACCTTGACAGTGGAAGTAGTAGTTATAGAAGAAGAGTACTGCTTATTTTATATAAAATCGTCTAGACTATAAAAGCCGGAAAATATTTTAAATTTATATTTTACTATACAGGGTGAATCTTAAATAAGTACAAATATTTTAACCAGCAGTATAGTTTTGTGTGTAGAACACATAATTAATAGTTTTTTTACAAAAAAATCAGAAATAAAAAAGTGAAATTTTAAATAAATTTCGTAATTTTTCAGTAGAAAACTTGTTGAGGACCGCTGGCCTAGACCGACCCTTCATACTTTTATGAGTCATAGTGCTGCAGACTGAACGTGTGGTTCACAGTGTTGCCAGTATTACACAAATGTCTTTGCTTCAAGGAAGAAAAAATCTCAACTTTTAGCGAATTTTGTCAAGTGTAACATTTTATATTATTTTTTATTATCAAACTGTCATTGACTGTCATGACAGATTATCGGACGCCCAAGTCAAACTTGTTAACCCCACATAATGCATGAAAATAGCAATAAAATTTGCTAAAAGTTGACATTTTTTCCATTTTAAATAAAAAACGCGTGCATAGTTTTTCGTTATTCTTCATAAAATAACTTAAGGAAATTGTGTTTTGTGTCCCTTTCTAACAGTGTACAATGACATTTAACTTGTGAAATGTGGATTACTGATTAAATAGTTAATTTTTTAACAAACAGGTAAGCTTGTGTGCACGTTTATGTATAATTTTTGAACATTGGACATAGTAATATCACGTAATATCTTCCTAAATATTTTACGGTAGTATTGAACTTGCGGAAATTCATTTTTAATCGTTGAAGTATAGTAAGGTTAGTTCAGATGTTAAAATTTATGTTAATATTGCTGCGTATCATACTACATACCCAATTTTACTGTACTTATGCTTAAAACAAGTATTTTTAAAATAGAACTATTACGTTAAAGGAAACGTAATATTTATATTGGAGGAGATATGGCAACCTCGCAACAAATCATATGTTTCATTACGTTGTTGGATGAAAAATCAGCCAGCGGTCCTCAAAATGTGGGTATTTTTTTAAAAAATTAATCTCCGTAAATATTAGAAATTTTTAAAAATGGCTTTCACTAGACTGATTTAAATGACGAACTACACCAGCAGTTAAAATATTTGTACTTATTTAAGATTCACCCTGTATATTGTATAGCAGACACTGTAAAGTAATACTGGACGGTGCTAACACTTTACAAAGTTTTTTATTAGAAAATAAGTATTTTAAATATAAAAAAACAATAGTGGGTTAGGTTAGGTTTCAAGTGAATAATAACTTGTCTATACCGTGATAATAACCAACCCCCCACTGGAACCATCCCCATGGTCTATTGTAGCTTGCGACAGTAGAACTACAAACTATAATTTATTTATACGATAAACTTAGAAAAAACAAAAGGTTGTCTAAATTCCACTGCATTGCAAATTTTTTAATTAAAAAATCGATATATAATTAACACAAATAAATTTTGATTTTAATATTTTTTGAATTTTTAAAAAAGAATGTGATTTTCATAATTTGTTTTTGAATTTATCAAACTTGATAAACAGGTAATCACTTAATTCCACGTAATTTTCAAATATTTTTAAATAAAAGTTAATGACTAAACAAAGTTTATATTCATAAATTCAGATAACAGTATACCTACACTGTGCCTACATAATTTTCTAAAGTTCTAAAATACACTGCTCAAAATAGAATAATACTTGCTTGCATCTCAATATTTTTAAATTGTACCTGTATACAAGGTGTATCATTTTTAAATACAGAAAATTTCAGAATCGATAGTACATCGAGAGAGAATAGTTTTTTGCCCTATAACATTTTCTCTTAAAACGCTTAGTGTTTAGAATTCAGGGGTTGAATATTAATTTTTTTAAATGTTTTCGTAGCTTAACTTTTTTTGCTTATGTATATAGCTATATACATATTTTTAAATAATATTTAGCCTCCTGTATAACAAAAACTAAGCGTTTTAAGAGAAAATGTTATGATTAGATTTTACTACTGTCACACTTCGTCTTCTTCTTCTATATTGTGCAAACATTGTTTTTCTCGTTCCTGATAGGTAACAGTTTTTCTCTAAATATTTATCAAATCCATTTATTAGGACTTTGGTTTCTTTCTTAGACCATCCTAAAAAGTAAATAGAAAATGCATGTTCTTGCTCATGAAAATGCTCTCTTTTCTTAACCCTTTTTTGCAGCTGAAATTACTTTCGTTGTTTCGTGATTTGTAATTTAAATCAAAAGTAATTGCTATCAAGTGTACAAAGCTAGCCAATACTTTTAATAATAAATCATATGGGTGACAACAGAAAGTGGGAACACGCTGTAACTTTTTTATGACTGCTGATAAAAATTTGAAATTGGGTGGGTTTATACTAGATGGTGCCATAAATTCTTTGAGGTTATTTCGGATTTCATGACATTTCCGGTTTGACCGGAAATGACCGTAAATTTATATTTTACAGGAACACCCTGTATTTTTTGACATTTTTGGAATTAGCGGATCATTTTGCATATGACAGGACCAATTTTCTGACACATTTTCTGGATTAAATAATTTTTTTTTAATTTTTAAAAATAAACGGCCGCAACTGTCAGAAATTATTTTCTTAAAACGTAGGCAAATTAGTGCAGGTAACTAATTTACCGTTAGTAATAGAAGGTTCACTAAGTACTTATTAAGTACTTATTAACATATTTTATTTTGTGTGGAAGATTATTTCGTATTGTGTAAATCTAATATTATGGAAACACAATATTATTTGCTTTTCCATGTGAGATATAACTTCATAAGAATAAGTAAGTGATCATATTTAAATTAAGAGAAATGTTATACAGTAGGTATAATTCAGGCATTATCATTATTTTCGTCTTCTTCAACATATTCCATACAGACGTCATTATCAATTTCCGCAAACGATTTCCCATTATGTTCTAAAGGTATCGTTCCTTACCTACAAAAAAATAAATTACACATTCCTGATGTCTTGAGATAAATTAATTGGTGCATGTTGGTAGTGTATACATATGCTTACACAAACAAATATGACGAAAATTACAGGACTCCACTTTATTTTCATTATAAATAATAATGTAATAAATCAAAAAAAGACATCTAGAATGTAATATTTATTTTTTGTATTTCTCATAGTTATCAAATTGCCCTATACAAACATCGAAATTAGGCCACTCTGTACATATATCAGTTAAATATATATAAATATGGGCAAGTTCATAATACCCCAAAAAATAAGTAGGTACCTACTTAATATTTAATATACATGAGTAAATTGAAAATCTGGTCTTACTCGATTATTCTACCGCTGCCTTGCAATGAACAGAAATAATGCTCGTACATCGTAGGTCCATTAATAATAGAATCGGTAATAGTAACTTAACTTTCTATGTCTAAGATTACAGACTACAAATTTCAATTTTTTGTTTGATAAATAGTAAATTTTCTACTAACTGCAGTAAACTGATTGTTTTTGTAACTTTACCTTTTTAATAAGAAAGTGTAATATTTTTTAAATTATTGATTTAAACAGTGTGTTTCGCTAAGTGAACACCCTATATATGCTATGTCGAATTTGAATAGTTTCATATCAATGTTATTTAAAGCACACCTTTTTTCCATAAATTTAATAACAAAAAAGTTTTTCATATGTAGGCAAGTTTGTTAGACACATTAGGTACAGATATATTAAAGTAACAACTTTGTAACATTTTAAAAAATTTATTTACGTAAATGTTCTTATTTTTAATTTGACTGTTGTTATTATCGTTTCAGTTTAATTCGACAGCTTTGTTTTTTTTTATTTGTTGTAAAATATAAATTAAATATCAATTTTTATTCCAACAAATTCAAAAATCGTCTATTAACTTTTCCACAGATATGGCTATCTGATAAATTCTATAAGAGCTAAAACATATCATTGCAAATATATTACAAGTATCAGAGTATTAAGCGCTGTTGCCAAAAAATGGAAGTCTGAACGTACAGCACTACACACGGAAGTGGCTTAGTATTATTAACATCTAAATATATACAACCTACAGCCGACTGCAGCGCCATCGATATATAGCCGAACTAAAAAGTTTCACTAAAGATAAATTTATAACAAAATCACTTCCAACCGAAATTTGGTCATAAACTTGGCAGAGGCATCTGTGACATTTGTACCAAATGGCAAGGTAATATATGAAGTGATAACGTGCGTCGTGTATCTACTTTGGAAGTGACAAAGTACATAATATATATATATATATATATATATATATATATATATATATATATATATATATATATATATATATATATATATATATACGGCCATATATGACCGTCAAATAGTTTGCCGTGTAAATCGTCTCGTCTGGTGCCAACAAACTCGCGCGCAAAAAATTGTTGGTCGTCAAATTGGGTTCCAGATGTCTAATTTGTATAGTTTTAGTTCACAAGAATTTTTTAAAAATAGGTGGCGCTGAACATAATGTATATTCACTATGTGTATATTTTCTTCCTACGTTTTATGTTACCACCTTTCTGATGATCAAAAAATTGGCAACCGCAGAATTATACCAAATAAGAAAGACCTGTGTATTTTAAACGGCTTCAAAACTGTTAGTCCAACTAGTGTTTTACGCTCGTTTAATAAATTAAGTCATAAGACGGCCATACATGACAATAGGGCGGCCGTATATGGCTGTCAAATAACTATTTAAAGTAAAATTTACACTTTATATTTTTGTGTAAAAGAATATTCGTATTATAAATGATATCTTCGCATAGTTTAGAATTAGATGAATGTACGTATTGAATAGTGATGAAGAAACCGGTCATTAATCTGCATTGTGAAAAAGTAATATAAAATTCTCCAGTAATAATTTTAATTAAACTGGATTTTCCCGCTGCCCCTGAAAATTCAAAATTTGTAATTGTAATATAATTTTAAAATACCTTACACGCTTCCACTAAAAATTTTGCTTATGCTTTGCATACATCTTTTCTGCCATATACAGGATGAGTCAGGTTTTAAGAGTCAATATATTTTCTTGGTAGGTTTATAAGAGAAATACAGTGTGTTGAAGTTGGAAAGGAATTTTATACAGGGCATTCCAAAAAATTATAGCAATATTCCTAGAGCTGTCTGAACATTGAAAATAAATGAAGTTTGCTTAATAAAGTTTTGTCATAAAGCTACCCATTTTTGAGATACAGGGCGTGTAATAATTCTTGAAACCCAAATTTTGACTGCACAACATTTTTTGCAGATGATTCTGACTTTTTAATTTAAGCTTTTACCATTCAAGATATGATTTTGTAGGCCAGTCCAAGGCATTCTAAGCCAACTATATAATTCAAAAAAAATAAATTATTTTTACAAAATGGCTGCTTCTGAAAATTTGTATTTTTCCCAGATATATTTTGAAAATTAAACATTATTTGTTAATTTTTACAGTACTACAGTAACAAAAGCTATCTTTCCATATACCAACTTAAAGTTTCTTTCACGGTCTATTTGATTGCATAATAATTCTTCATACGGCGTGTTAAAAAATATATATCCTGGAACATTCTGTTTGATTCTCGAGACCACTGAAAACTTCTAGAACCTTAAAAAACCTATATAAGCGGATCGCTTTCGCTGATACAGTTCAATTTATCTTGAGAAGCTGAACGCAAGTGACAGAAACGTCAAAGTAAAGCCTTGACAGTTCTGAAATTTGTTTGAAGGATATCTCTTGTACAATCAAGAGTGACAATAAAGTTTGTTTGTCTACGTGACGTGTTTCCACGCAAAGTACATAGAGGTTACATTGGTGTCAGAAGTGCGACGTAACACAAAGAAGATGTTTGGAGTAGACAAGTGAATGCCATTGACGAGATCAAGGGCGACGGAAATGGAGGAAACATTGAAACAGTTAATGGGAATGATGAAAGATATGAAGGAAGACTTATAGAAGGAAATGAAAAATAGTCAAGAGGAGGTGAAGAATGGTTTAGAAGAAATGAAAAATAACTAGGAAGAGTTAAGAAACGAATTGAAAAGCAATTAAAGTTAAACTCAATGAATTTGAAGTAAACTATTGCAGAGGAAATTGAGCAATTAAGAAATGAGGTACAAGATAAAGTCCAGGTCGTAGAAGAAAATATGAGAACAGTATTCTTTCGTTGTCAAGGATTAAGGCACCAACATTTGATGGAAAGGTGTCACGGATTAAGGCACCAACATTTGATGGAAAGGTGTCACGGAGTACTTACCTTAAACAATTTGAAGCAGCTGCCTTGCCAAATAACTGGTCGGAAGAAGAAAAAGCTAAATAGTTTTCTCTACGAGGTGAAGTTATTGAGATATTAAGAGCACTAGCTGAGGATACACAAAAGGACTGCCAAACGCTGAAGGGGGCTTTAGAAATGAGGTATGACGAGGTTCATCTACAACCCGTTTACCAAGCACAATTAAAAGGTCGAAGATAATGCTTCGAAGAAAATCGATGCCCTAAGAATACACCTAGTCAGCAACAGGAAAACGTCAACTAGTCAGCTTCGGAGGCCAAATCTGGCTAGGTGCTACCAAGCCCCACCAACTACTAAGATCAAGGAACCCGTATGCAAAATAATAGAACGAGTATGGTAGTACCAGGATATATGTGGATTGGATTGTGAAATAGTCCTTGATACCGGTTCTAGTCACAGCATCATAAAATCCAATATTTTCGCTTACTACAGAATACAGCAACTAGACCGAAACTACATTTTGGATACAGCAAATGGGGAAGTCACTGTTATGATGGTATCCATCTAGCTTAAATAACCTTGGGGGCAACCACTTTCCAACAGAACGTCCTAGTAGCAGATATAACTGACAATGCTTTCCTTGGACTTAATGTCATGACTGAACATAATTTTGTGCTGGATCTTCCTCGAAGATTATTAAAAACTAAAGATGAAGAAATCATCCCGAAATCAGAAACCTGCCTATTAGAACTGTCGAGGCGTCAACAGACATAGAACTTCCAGCAGATTCAGAAGTGGTAATTGAAGCTATTTGTACCAGTCCTTTGGCAGTTGAAAAAACTGTAATTGTAGAACCACAACCAGATAACAGTTTTTATAAGAAAGGCATATTAACAGAAAGGAAAAACAATTTGGTATTGGTTAGAATGCTGAATCTGAAGAACTGCCCACAACAGATCAAAAAAGGCGAACAGTTGAATCGGTGTTCAGCAATATAAAACCATCAACAGTATCTCGAAATATTGGAAAACTATCAGAAGTTCTTCAGAGCCTTGTTAACCGATTCAAGTGTCCATTACAATCCGATAGTCAAAAATTCGGAAGATTTATTGAGGCTCTACCAGGATTTATTCTGATTAACATAAAATGATGTCTACTACTACTTAGTTTGTTAATTATGTTCCTGTTTACATTAGAATTTTTAATTTTTGTGATGCCTTTATTTTGATGTTTTCTGGAACATTCTCGGCAACATTTTATTTGATTCTCAAGACCGCCAAAAACTTCTTGAACCCTAAAAAACCTATATAAGCGGATCGGTTTCGCTGTCACTGTTCAGTTTATCTTGAGAAGCTGAACACGAATGACAGAAACGTCAAAGTAAAGCGTTGACAGTTGTGAAATTTGTTTCAAGGATATTTCTTGTACAATCAAGAGTGACAATAAAGTTTGTTTGTCTACGTGACGTGTTTCCACGCAATGTCAAGTAGAGGTTACATTATTATTATCATTATCATTGTCATTGTCATTATCATTTTTATTGTTATTAATTAAAGAAATTAATTTAAAAATATACCACTTACCTGTGAGTGCTTTACCGCGACAACTATACAGGGTGAGATGCAACGGTTTGCTTACTCCTCGCTCGAACTAAGCAGCGAAGAGTGACTCGCCATGCTGCAGATATTTAATTGCAGACCTTTTCGAATCGGACCATACGTATTTTGTTTAAGAATAATACTGCAGGTAACAACCACTTCGAGGACTAGTGCCCCTACCGGTATTGAATTACACAGGCAGTATCTGTGTGAATAGCTAATAATCCTCGTCGGCTATCCCACCAAATATAGACCGGTTTCGGACGTGTTAGCCTTCATCAGTATGCCATAGGTACCGATAACTGAGCTGGTGAGCTGGCTATGCTGTATTTGTACCTACTTATATATATTAACGATCTTTAGGCGAGATGAAATGGTCCGCCTACTTCCCGCTCGTCATAAACGGCAGAGAGCGAGGAATAAGCGGATGCTAAAAATTAGTTTAATATTTCAAAAAAACTTATTTTTAAAACGGTTTATTGTAAAGAAGTGTTTAGTAGAGTATTTAAATTGATTACTATCTTCAATTGATTGTAATTAGAGATAAATTAAAAACTCTTGGAGATACAAATTTTACCTTTATATTTTTTGACAGCCAGTCGGTTTCTAACCTAATAACTTTACTTAATACTAAATTTCATTCAGAAACTTCCTTCCATCTTGCATTTTCACTTAAAAACCTTTGGTTTTATTGGTTATAATTATTATCAATTAAGATTAGTAATAAATCTAAATAGTGTAATAAATTCTATTTCGTTACATCAAACGGATTTAAAAATATTTTTGAAGGCGAATAAGTATCTCCTCAAGGGTGCAACTTTGTCTAGAGGTAAGTCTTCATTACTGCCATATCATCTGGCAACAGTGCTAGCCGTCATATTGTCTGGTATACACAGAAGACGGCCGTGTCATAGGTATGAATTTTAAAATAAATATATATTTGGTCATCGTATTGGATGAATTTATAAGGTCGTCACATTGATAGCAATTTGTAAAATTTAAAAAAAGTGTGTTTCGTACATCAAATCACCATAGAGATTTTGGGAATGGTTATTTAATATATTTGAAATATCTAAGATATATTCGCGGTATTTCCAGTGGCTGCCAAATTACTGATTTTTGTAAGGCCGTTGTATTGATAGCGGTGTGTATACCGGGTGTTCCCTCTAATACTTTCAGTGCGAATATCTCAGAAACAATCATAGCCAGTGCGACGAAATGTGGTATACAGACACTAGATGGCGCGTAGAATCTGATGATAACATCAATTTTTATACAGAGTGTTCCATTTTCCAAGAAATCGATTCAATTTTGATTTTTTGGTTGTTAGCTCTGCTAAAACTTATGTTTAAATTGAAATATACTTAATTATGAACACATTCTGATAAATAAACATCCAAAAATTTCAAAGCTTAACATAAAAAAACGCCTCCAAAAAGTACCCAAATTTCATTGTTTTGTCATGTAAAATGTGTATAGCCTTCAGCCAGACTTACACAGAAGAAACTAACATCGGTGAACGTCAAAACTATGAATTGTCATTGAATTGTCAAATATTAATGGCATAAAGTATTTTATTTTACATAAATAACGCTAAATAATGGATTTAATGCAATTTACGTATGCACAATGGTGTTATTGAGACTTGTCGATAAAAATTTAGACTTGAGTTGAGGCTTTTAGAGCATTGGGGTCGCCGTGTCGGCGCAGTCTATCGCTACAGCTAGAGTTGCAGTGTGAATATTGTGTAAAATATCTGTGGATATTTTTAAATTGTTCCATTATAATGTAATAAAATTTCAGTAAATTGTTTTTTTTATGTTACTACAGTGTACAATAATAATTAGGTACACGTATTTTTTATGACAAAATAATTTACAAAATTGTGTAAGTACCTAAAGAATATCCGTGTTTTCCAACTGCTATAATAATTATTGATTACTTATTTAGCAACAAATAACTTCAAACAAAACCATTTCTAAAACTTTTAATTATAATGTGAACGTGTTTGTCGTTGAAAGTCAGATCTGAACCTACCCTAGCCCTACAAAAGGAAATATTACGAAAGCATAACCTAGAAATGATTGATTCTTGTATCCACATATTTCAGCCACAGCTTAATCAGCACTTTATGTACTTATGTTTAAGAAGAACTCTACATCTGTAAAATAGTAAACAATGAACTACAATTTCTGTATTTCATGATACAGAACTAAAATAAAGCAACTAGTTTTTGCTAGGAAGAATCACCTGCAAATGTACTATACCCAGTAGGTAGGTACCTATCAAATAGTCATTTAAAGCTAGATAATAATTTGTAATTATTGTTTTTATCTTTCAGTGATGTGTGTGCAGTGCCACAAATGCACATGGAATGATGGATAATATTATAAAGAAGTCTGTAACTCACATTCTTTGAACAGTATTCTATAAGACATTAAATTCAGTTGTCTGTCGTGGATTTTAAAATTTCTAAACGAATAAAATTAAGAAAAATAAACTAATTTCATAATTCTATGCACAGTATGAAAACATCTCGTTAGAATATCTTTAAAATGTTGAAAGCTAACTGTTGGTACAATATACACAACATAACGTTTATTACGTTAGGTATTGAACGATGAAACAGCAAGATTTGTTTCTAATCGTACATGCATGACCATCCCTCAGATTGAACGTTGCTCTGTAAAAGAAATTAGAATACAGAACAAGTGTTTAATATAAAATCAGATGTAATAATGTAGATACTTAATGTAATTTTATTTTATTGTTAATAAATTAAAGTCTGTATTTGTTGTTTTTTATTCTACCCAAATTATTAAACAGACATGTTTCAGAAATAATATAAAATTAATTAATATTTAACGATGAAGGATCAAATTATTCAATTTAGTTACTAATTAAAAAATAAGCCACAATGTAGATACGTATTACTTTTTAATTAAAATTATGCTAGTTACAACTGAATTATAGCTAGGTATATTAAAATATAAAAAATCACTCGTTTAGTCTTTTTTGAAAATTTTGTTCTTTTGTAAAATACTCTCCAATGTGAGTTAGGGGACTTCTTTATATTATCCATCATTCCATGTATAAAATTAATTCTAACAAAACATCTGTGTGATATTTTTCGTTCATTCTGTTTGGTGTTCTATTTTACGAATCGTTTTGTTTCAATGTAATTTGTGGCACTACATACATACCTGAAAGATAAAAACAATAATTACAAATTACTGTCTAGCTTTAAATGACTATGCGATTCTTGATTAATTAACAATAAAATAAATTTACATTATTACATCTGATTTTATATTAAACACTTATTCTGTATTCTAATTCTTTTACAGAGCAACGTTCAATCTGAGGGATGGTCATGCATGTACGATTAGAAACAAATCTTGCCATTTCATTGTTCGATACCTACCTTATTACGTTATGTTGTGTATATTATAACAACAGTTAGCTTTCAACATTTTTAAGATATTCTAACGAGATGTTTTCATACTGTACATAGAATTATGAAATTAGTTTATTTTTCTTAAATTTAATTGTTTAGAAATTTTAAAACCCACGACAGACAACTGAATTTAATGTCTTCTATACTCGCGTCAAGAATTCAGACGACTTACGTCATACGAACAAATAAATAAATCATTATATTTTCATCAAAATATTTAAGAAACTGCAACTGATAGTAATAAAATTATATACTACACTAAAAGTTTGCATTATATATTGCACTAAATTGCGAAAAATGATTGTTTTTAATGCGACCAATTATCGAAAATTACGTTGACAATAAAAACAAATGTGTAACGTCAGCCGTGACGTAAGACGTCTGAATTCTTGACGCGAGTATAGAATACTCTTCAAAGTGAGTTAGAGACTTCTTTATATTATCCATCATCACTGTTTAGAATTATTTCCAAGAAAATATCTGTGTAATATTTTTCGCTTATTCTTTCTGGTGTCTGTTTTAATGTAATTTGTGGCATTGCACACACATAACTGAAAGATAAAAAGAATAATTACAAATTATTATCTAGCTTTAAATGACTATTTGATAGGTATAGTACATTTGTAGGTGATTCTTCCTAGCAAAAACAAGTTGCTTTATTTTAGTTCTGTTTCATGAAATACAGAAATTGTAGTTCATTGTTTACTATTTTACAGATGTAGAGTTCTTCTTAAACATATTTCTAGGTTATGCTTTCGTAATATTTCCTTTTGTGGGGCTAGGGTAGGTTCAGATCTGACTTTCAACGACAAACACGTTCACATTATAATTAAAAGTTTTAGAAATAGTTTTGTTGCTAAATAAGTAATCAATAATTATTACAGCAGTTGGAAAACAGGGATATTCTTTAGGTACTTACACAATTTTGTAAATTATTTTGTCATAAAAAATACGTGTACCTAATTATTATTGTACACTGTAGTAACATAAAAAAACAATTTACTGAAGTTTTATTACATTATATGGAACAATTTAAAAATATCCACAGATATTTTACACAATATTCACGCTGTAAGACTAGCTGTAGCGGTAGACAGCGCCGGCAGGGCGACCCCAATGCTCCAAAAGCCTCAACTAAAGTCTAAATTTTTATCGACAAGTCTCAATAACACCATTGTGCATACGTAAATTGCATTAAATCCATTATTTAGCGTTATTTATGTAAAATAAAATACTGTATGCCATTAATATTTGACAATTCAATGACAATTCATAGTTTTAACGTTCACCGATGTTAGTTTCTTCTATGTAAGTCTGGCTCAAGGCTATACACATTTTTACATGAGGAAACAATGAAATTTGGGTACTTTTTGGAGGCGTTTTTTTATGTTAAATTTTGAAATTTACTAATGTTTATTTATCAGAATGTGTTCATAATTAAGTATATTTCAATTTAAACATAAGTTTTAGCAGGGCTGACAAGCAAAAAAACAAAATTAAATTGGTTTCTTGGAAAATGTATAAGAATTGATGTTATCATCAGATTCTACGTGCCATCTAGTGTCTGTCTGTATACCAAATTTCGTCGCACTGGCTATGATGGTTTCTGAGATATATACATAACATATATATATATATATATATATATATATATATATATATATATATATATATATATATATATATATATATATATGTGTATACATATATACATATATATATATATATGTTATGTACTTTGTCACTTCCAAAGTAGATACACGACGCACGTTACCACTTCATATATTACCTTGCCACTTCCGTCGATGGAAGTGACAAGGAAAACTAGTGAGATTTGGTACAAATGCCACAGATGCCTTTGCCAAGCTTATGGCCAAATTTCGGTTGGAAGTGATTTTGTCATAAATTTATCTTTAGTGAAACTTTTTAGTTCGGCTATATATCGGTGGCGCTGCAGTCGGCTGTAGGTTGTATACATTTAGATATTAATAATACTAAGCCACTTCCGTGTGTAGTGCCGTACGTTCAGACTTCCATTTTTTGGCAACAGCGCTTAATACTCTAATATATTTGCAATGATATGTTTTAGCTCTTATATAATTTATCAGACAGCCATATCTGTGGAAAAGTTAATAAACAATTTTTGAATTTTTGGAATAAAAATTGATATTTAATTTTTATTTTACAACAAATAAGAAAAACAAAGCTGTCGAATTAAACTGAAACAATAATAACAACAGTCAAATTAAAAATAAGAACATTTACGTAAATAAATTTTTAAAAATGTTACAAAGTTGTTACTTTAATATATCTGTACCTAATGTGTCTAACAAACTTCCCTACATATGAAAAACTTTTTTGTTATTAAATTTAAAAAAAGGTTTGCTTTAAATAACATTGATATGAAACTATTCAAATTCGACATAGCATATATAGAGTGTTCACTTAGCGAAACACACTGTTTATTTTTCCAAATGTTAAATTTTATATAATTTTATAAAAATATGCACTATACAATTTTTATGTTCGGTTTTAATACTAAAATGTAATATGTTTGAAGTTGTTGCTTTAACGTTGTTTAATGTTAATTTGATTTTTTTATTTTTACGAGTATCTACATTTAGTAATTCACGGCAATATATTTCAAAGAGATGAAAACTCTTCTTAGCATTTTTTAAACAATATAAATGTCAATTTATATTTTTGTTCACCCTAAAATAATGTATATTTAAAACAAACGTTTAATTCATAACTAATCCATAATTCCAGATCCGAATTGTAGAATAAGAGTATAAATCAATTTTATTAAGTAATGAGGAAACGTTTGATAATATTAAACAGTTCGATAATATTAGAAAAATAAATTTATAACAATATTTTTAAGATAAAGTAAGTAAAATATACTTACAAAAATAAATTACGAATATTAATGTAACCATGAAGATATTGATTTTCATAATATTTAAATGAAGCCAAGAGAAGGTAAAAGTTGACCATGTGTTTAACATGAAATATACAAGTGACCCTTTTTAGGTAGAAAATAGAACGCAGTAAGTGCAAACACTTACCGAGGCATTTAAATTGTACCATTAAATAGATAGTACTTATAGGAAGATATAATTTGTAGAAAAGTTTGAAAAATGTGTGCACATTTTTTCAATATAGGTTTATTTTATATAAAATATAGATATTAAAGAACTTTGGCTTAAAGCAATTATTGTTTACTTACTTGTTCATTATATAAAAAAATGAATGTATTTACAACCCATAAATATGCAAATATTAGCTGTTGTTTACAGATTAAGAATTTTTGAAAGTTTTAGGTATTTAAATACAGATATTTCTGAGGGTCAAATAAAAAATAAATGATGAAAATATTAACCCGTTTGTGTTTAATATAGGGAACTATCTAACAGTTACCGCAAAATCAATAATTTAAAAAATATTACACTTTCTTATTAAAAAGGTCAAAGTTACGAAAACAATCAGTTTACTGCAGTTAGTAGAAAATTTACTATTTATCAAACAAAAAATTGAAATTTGTAGTCTGTAATCTGAGACATAGAAAGTTAAGTTACTATTACCGATTCTATTATTAATGGACCTACGATGTACGAGCATTATTTCTGTTCATTGCAACGCAGCGGTAGAAATAATCGAGTAAGACCAAATTTTCAATTTACTCATGTATATTAAATATTAAGTAGGTACCTGCTTATTTTATCAAGTTTGATAAATTCAAAAACATATTATGAAAATCACATTCTTTTTTAAAAATTCAAAAAATATTAAAATCAAAATTTATTTGTGTTAATTATATATCGATTTTTTAATTAAAAGATTTGCAATGCAGTGGAATTTAGACAACCTTTTGTTTTTTCTAAGTTTATCGTATAAATAAATTATAGTTTGTAGTTCTACTGTCGCAAGCTACAATAGACCATGGGGATGGTTCCAGTGGGGGGTTGGTTATTATCACGGTATAGACAAGTTATTATGGTCCATTCACTTGAAACCTAACCTAACCCACTATCGTATTTTTATATTTAAAATACTTATTTTCTAATAAAAAACTTTGTAAAATGTTAGCACCGTCCAGTATTACTTTACAGTGTGTGCTATACAATCTATAGTAAAATATGAATTTAAAATATTTTCCGACTTTTATAGTCTGGACGATTTTATATAAAACAAGCAGTACTCTTCTTCAACTACTACTACTTCCACTGTCAAGGTAAACTATTAAAACCATCTGTTAAACCCCTTTAAAGTTTAAATGCCCATTTCGGTACCCTGAGACGTTTTCTAATTAGCTTGCAACCCTGGAGGTTACTGATAGCAAATTTTATTATGTTTAAAAGCCAATAATAAAAACTTGGTTGGGCCTAATACATTTAATTTTTTATTCCAGCTTTTAAAATGATTGCAAAATATGTATTTCATTTTTGCGCACCTTTAGGCGATAGCGATCTTGTGAAGAAACTGATTTATTTTTAATTTTTCTTTGTGACCGAGCTTATCAGTTAAGTTTTAGCTTAAGAATATTTTATTGATGTTAAAGCTTTATTTCGGACAAAAAAACTCATTTTATACCAATTTTTTTATAATACAATTGCTAATTCATTTTATAATTTTTACTGTTTTTATATTTCGCGGTAAATATTGCAGGATCCATTTTTAATATTTTAAATTAGACAATTTATTTTCTGGCTTTTATAGAATAGACAATTTTTCATAAATATGACAAGTAAAGTTTGCAATAATTTGTGGGTGATCCGCGCAGTTATCAATGGTATTTGTGTTCTCTACGCGTTATTTACATATTTACTGGATACAATTAATTAAAATTTTGAATATGAAAAACAGTGAAATCTATTTACAGTTGTTTGTTGTTTCTTTTTATTTGAAACATAAAAGATGTCGCACTAGCAATGAGTCTTTGGAGAATACACTTTTCCTAATCGAATATATATTTTTTCTATGCAATTTATATAGGCTGATTCACGGTGATGGACGGATGTAGTGATTATTTTGTTTTGAAAATTTTACTTTGTATAATCGAATGCGAGCTGTGTAATGAAAATATTTGCAAAAATCTGTCACTTCCAGTTATGATACTGTCTGAAGTTATTTATTTGTGGCATAATTTTAGTTTTTCTTTAGTTTGATTGGGTTTTTGCCACACTTCTGAAAAAAATAAAGATTAATTAAATCAGCCCTTGCGCCAAACGGATCAGTCAAGGGTTATTTTTTAACTAACTTTGCCTAACCAAAAAAATCTCTCACTGAAAAAAGGCAGATAAGTAAAAAAATAACAAAAATCACATCACTATCGCGCACTTTCGTATTTTTGACGTTTCGAAAAACTTTCTCTTTTGACTGACTTTTAACTTCCAGTTATACAGGAAATCCCCACCAACTTCCTTATTTTAAATGGAAAGTTACGTATACTTATGCTTATTTTATAAGTACATTCAGACTGGCAATATATAGAAATAGTGCCATTATGACAGCTACCTGGGCAACAACATTAACGCTTTCGGTTAATTAGAACAAAAATCATCAATAACTCAAAAAGTAAAGTGGATATGTATAAAAAAGTGGATCGGCAAAGAATAAAATTCTGCACCAGAAAATGCAAAGAAATATAAGATGTTCCATTAAAAAAATTGTTTTAATGGAACATATAATGGAAGTAACATGAGAAATCCAAAAATGAAATAAAAATTGTATCATTCCATTTAAAATAATGAAGTTGGTGGTGACTTCCGGTTTAACTGGAAGTGATAGCTCCTTGAAAATATTTTCATTGAAAAGCTCATATTCGACTATATAGGATGTCAAATTAAAAAAAAAATAAAGACTACCATGAAAACTTCTAATAGATGGATTACCGTGATTCAACCTGTATTAAAAATTGTATAAACGCAACTTAAATGTACAGTAACTAACTAAAATTACATACAGTGCCGCCAAACGAAACAAATTAAGTTTATTGACAGCCGACAAAGTTGTAGATGCAGATAAAACTTATTGTGCTTTGTACAGTCAGTCCACCTATGTATGCAAGTTTATATAATCTCTGAATAAGAATACTACGGTATGACTTCCAGAGATTTAGCAACGTTGCGTGAAGTAGCAACGCCACGTCAGCCTCTTGAATATATATATATATATTTGGAAGTCTCTTCGTATCATCTGTATAGGATATATGTGAATATTTTGAAATAAAAAATTGCTTCCCCTCTTTTGATATTCGGAATGTTGAGGCTCCCCTAAACAGATATATGTAATTTTTTTACAAATATATTAACTATAACACCCGGAAGTTAGGACGCCATATCTACATAATGGAAGTGACAACTTAACAGGTATCAATATATATATTGAAATAGAAATTAGTATTAAATTGTTATTATTATTGGTGTAAAATATATAGAAATTATTATTATTGGAATTATCTTAAATAAACATATCGAAAAAAGCATTATATTATATTAAAATGACAAAATTTTACAAAATTTATTAAATTTAATTTAAAATTTTATCTATCTAATTTGGACATGATAATACAAAAACACACAGTACATAAAGAAAATGAATTCAAAACCAAGATATTGACATATTAAAAGAAAGCTTAAAGAACCAAGATTTAGCATATATGAATATCGCAAGACGAAAACATCAGTCAAATAAAATATTAGTTAAATAAAATGAAAATTCCAATTTTGAACATAATGACAAATAGAAATGTCAAATTAAAGAATACTTCATGATAAAATTAATTAAAAATTATTATATATTTGTAAAATATAGTTATAAGACAATTAGTGTAGTGAATAGTGATTCAACAAGAATAATTAAAAGTAAAAGTGTTACTTGTGTACTTGTGTATTGACCCTAAGAAAACCTACTATGAATCTAGAGGGAAAATTACCTAAAACTAAGAGTTTATTGATTAGTTACGAAGAAAACTGTGAAGCGAGAAGAGGTGCAAGTTTTTAAAATTTATAAATTCATGCTTACCAGTTTCACAGTATCATGATAAAAGTAAAGTAATTCAAGTCAACATTTATCAATACAACATTTAAGGAATTTAGTGGAAATCATCTCCATAACCAGACCAGACCAGACTTGGGGCTTTGCAAAAGGTCGAAGAAATCCATCTCCAGAGGGAAATAACCTCCAAATTTATACACCAAGACATCAACAGGTATAAATTCCCAGACTTCAACAGGATATCCAGTCCGGAGGATCAACAGCATCCAGAGACGACATCATCCAGAAAGGATCAATTCCAGGCAGCAATAAGAAATATCGTCTACAAAAGGAGTAAGAAATTTAACGTATACATATACAAAACGATATCTAGCTAGATTGAATACAAATTAATCAATACATAACTTCTAAAACGATAAATACTAAATACAACATTTAATAACTTACCTTATATAAAATTTCAATTACTTTAAAAGCTTAAACTTTATAAATTCCAGTAATTAGCTGTTGTTTGACATAAAGAGCTCCTAAAGACGGCCACTTTTAGAACCAACTAAAACTAAGAAATAAATAAAGCATATATGCACTTTCAATTACACTCGTGTGTATTTCTAGTTGCCTAAGAGTGGTAAATAGCTTCATAAAAATTTATAAGACACAAGGAAAATACACGGGGGTAATAGATAAGTAAATTAAAACTTGTTAAATTGTAAGAAAATATTCTTTAATATTCATTGTGTTGAATGAGTTCTCGTGCAATTGAGAAATTATCATTTTGGTGTTTTTAATAAAAGTTAATGTCCAAAATATTAGAAATCTTGTTAAAAGTGAGATTATTGGTCTATTTGGATAAATATTCTATCATATCGCCATCACAGTTTGGGTTCAGAAAGGGGTATTCTACAGTCAGAGCGTTATTATCTGTGATCGAGGAAGTAGTCGATGGCCTTGATATGGGTGAGAGTTCATATGCAGTGTTGTGTGACCTTGTTAAAAGAGAGATTATTGGTCTATTTGGATAAATATTCTATCATATCGCCATCACAGTTTGGGTTCAGAAAGGGGTATTCTGCAGTCAGAGCGTTGTTATCTGTGATCGAGGAAGTAGTCTATGGCCTTGATATGGGTGAGAGTTCATATGCAGTGTTGTGTGACCTGACAAAGGCCTTCGACTGCGTTAACACAGATATTCTTTTGCTGAAACTTGATTACTATGGTTTTCGTTCAAATGAATTACAACTTTTTAGATCTTATTTAACCAATAGGAAGCAGTATGTTATGGTCAATGACTTTGAGTCCGAAATTATGCCGATAGCAGGTGGTGTCCCGCAAGAATCAATTTTAGGCCCAGTGCTTTTTTTATTGTACATTAATGATCTGCCCTCTTGTTTACCTTCTAGTTCTTGCTTCTTCTTAGCGGATGACACCACCATAGTGACTAGAGGTAGTGAAGAGCTGAGCTTAGCGAGCCTCGCATCGGCCAAATCTTGGTTTTCTACAAATAAATTAAAATTGAATGTAACAAAAACGCAAAATATGTTATTTTCATCTGATAAGTGATGTGTAAAATCTGAACCAGTTGAAATGTTGGGCATTACTCTCGATACCGCCCTAGCCTGAACCCCGCATTTGGAAAGGCTTTCCTCGAGGCTTGCGGCGCAACTTTTTGTAACGAGACAACTCAGGCCTTTTGTGGATGATAGCGTTATGCGAGTTGTTTATTTTTCTTTAGTGAATAGTCACTAGTGGGGTAACTCTAGGAATGCGCACAGGGCATTTATTCTACAGAAGGCTGCGGTGAGACTCATAGCTAATGTATCTTATAATACTTGTTGTAAAGACCTGTTTAAGCAGCTGAAAATTCTACCTCTGCCATGTTTATTTATCCTGGAGGCTCTAATTCTAGTTCATAAAAATTTGCCCAACTTAGTTACACATTCTAACATTCATAATTACGATACAAGAAATGCAGAAAATATTGTAGAGCCATTTTCTAAAATCAAAATTACCTCCTCAATTTTTTCAAAATGTACGTGAGTCGATGATAAGAAGAGCAAGAGCATGCTTAGAAAGTAATGGTGGTCATTTCAAACAGTGGAGTGCAGTGACAGTGGAGTGCAGTGATAGTGAGACTGCAGTGATGAGTTCAGTGATAATGATATTAGTCTTGTGAGAAATCAGTTGAAGTGTAGTAAAAATGATTATAGATTCTGGATAATGTTTTCAGTTTCATGTTTGTACATAGACGTACTTTATTGATGAGGTATAGGAATGGCAATGAGGGGAGGAGGTGCCCGTAAACATTTTTTAAAAACAGTCATTCTTTGACATGTCTAAAAATTCTAGTTAAGCCTTGTCTTCATGGACGCGAAAATTCACGCGTTTTTTATTTTAAAATGGAAAAGTGTCAACTTTTAGCAAATTTCGCAAAACAATAATATTGCTATTTTCATCATTATGCGGGGTTAGCAAGTTTGACTTGGGCTTCATTGTTTACTATTTTACAGATGTAGAGTTCTTATTAAACATATTTTATACATCAGAAACATAAGTAAAGTGCTGAAATATGTGTACACAATAATCAATCATTTCTAGGTTATGCTTTCGTAACATTTCTTTTGTGGGGCTGGGGTAATTGTTCGAAATCTGACTTTCAACGACAAACACGTTCACATTATAATTAAAAAAGTTTTAGGAATCGTTTTGTTCGAATTTATTTGTTGCTAAATAAGTAATCAATAATTATTACAGCAGTTGGAAAATATGGATATTCTTTAGGTACTTACACACTTTTGTAAATTATTTTGTGATAAAAAATACGGGTACCTAATTATTATGTACACTGTAGTAACATGAAAAAAAAAAAAACAATTTACTGCAGTTTTATTACATTATAATGGAACAATTTAAAAATATGCACAGATATTTTACACAATATTCAGGCTGAACAGCTGTAACCATAGCTGTTACGGAAGACTGCGCCGGCGCAGCGACCCCAATGCTCCCAAAGCGTCAACTCAAGTCTAAATTTTTATCTACAAGTCTCAATAACACCATTGTGCATACGTAAATTGCATTCAATACATGATTTAGCGTTATTTATATTCCATAAAATACTTTATGCCATTAATATTTGATAATTCAATGACAATTCATAGTTTTGACGTTTAGCGTTGTAGATGTTATTTCTTCTGTGCAAGTCTGGTTCAAGGCTATACACGTTTTACATGACAAAGCAATGAAGTTTGGGTATTTTTTGGAGGCGTTTTTTTATGTTAAATTTTAAAATTTTTGAATGTTTATTTATCAAAATGTGTTCATAATTAAGTACATTTCAATTTAAATATAAGTTTTAGCAGGGCTGACAAATCAAAAATAAATCAATTTACTGAAAAATGGAACACCCTGTTTAAGAATTGATGTTATCATCAGATTCTACGCGCCATCTAGTGTCTGTATACCAAATTTCGTCGCACTGGCTATGATGGTTTCTGAGATATGCGCACTGAAAGTCTTAGAGGGAACACCCAGTATATACAATGTGTCCCACTTTTCATGGAGCCACCCTGGTATCTCGCTCACCTGATAATCGAATACTTTGAAACTTTGGTGATGAATATATACCTATAAAGTGAGTCTTTAAAGTGACAGCCCGTTTTACAGATACAAATTATTTTAAGTTGAAAAGAATTGTTTTTCGACCATAACTCAAACACCTTTGAACCTACAACGATGTAATCTTGCACAAGGGAGTTTCTAAAGGTGCTGATTAAGAATACCTCACTAGTTTTCTTCTAAAAAAATCGCTAATACTTTTTTTTTTTTTTTTTGAAAAATGGACCCCCTTTCTTCATCTTAGAATTGGACGCTTCTGACTATAATCAAATATGGCTACGTTAAATGACTCAAATGACTCACTTTATAGGTATATATTCACAACCAAAGTTTCAAAGTATTCGGATATCAGGTGAGCAAGATACCAGGGTGGCTCCATGAAAAGTGGGATACATTGTGTAAATATATATATTATAATAATAATAATAATAATAATTTAGCGATTTTTTTATTTAAAATCTGATAAGGTGGTGTTAATCAGGACCCCTCAAAACCCCTATGTGTGAAATTTGAACAAAATCTATACAAAGTGTTTTCTTCTACACACTCTCAAAGTTTTATTTTTGTAAAAAATTTGTATAAACTTTATTTTCCAAAATAATGGAACAACTATTTTTATGTTTTAAATAACAGCGAAAACCGCTTATTCTGATCCCACTATGACAACCCAAGGTCTGCTATAATTTCTTATACCCCCGAAATTTAATATAAACGTTTAGCGAATTTTTGATTTACAATCTGATAAGATGGGATTGATCATAACCCCTCTCAAAACAAAATACTGAATTTGAAAGGCGCTAGACGAATCAAGAATGATAATTGAAATAAGTCAAAAAGTATGAATCAAAATTACAATAAGAAATAAAGTATATCAAAATCGACGATTTACACATAAGAATTACTAAAGCGTATCAGTTTATGAGTGCAGCTCAGTTAAAGAAAGTTGTACAGCACAATAGGAAGCGTATTGAAAAATGTATTCTTTTAGAAGGTGCTTTGGTAGAAAAAGGTGCAATAAATGAAAAAACTTATTTGTATTTATTTATTATGTTAGTTAATAAATGTTTCATTTATTTTATTTCATTTTAGCTTTATCACAGTGTCGTTTATGTAAATGTTTTCATAGCAGACCACATTAATTCAATTTTCATTCATACTGTTTTGACAATTCCTTGGCTCATACTTGATTCGTCTAGCGCCTTTCAAATTCAGTATTTTGGTTTGTGATTAAACCTACCTTATATTGTAAATAAAAAATTCGCTAAACGTTTATATTAAATTTCGGGGTATAAGAAGCATAGCAGATAGCAAGCCTTGGGTCGCCATAGTAGGATCAGAACAAGCGGTTTTCGATGCCATTTAAATATTTTTTTAAATGTTGGATTATCTTGAAGAATTATTTTACGAATTTGTACACACATAAAACTTCGAGAACGTGTAAAACAAAACACTCGGTATAGTTTTTATTCAAATTTCATACATAGAGGTTTTGGGGGACCCTGATAACAACACCTTATCAGATTTTAAATAAAATATAGCTAAACGTTTTTATTGAATACGAGGGGTATAAAATTAATCATAGTAGGCCTTGGATCACCATGTTAAATGCCGTGGCAGGATTAGAAGTAACGGTTTTTGATGACATTTATATCAAAAAAATATTTGTTGCGTTATATTGAAAAATAAAGGTTTTATGAATATTTACAAAAATAAAATTTTAAGAACGTGTAGAAGAAAACACTCTGTATAGTTTTTGTTCAAATTTCACACATAGGAATTTTGAAGGGTCTTGATTATCACCACCTAATCAGATTTTAAATAAAAAAATCGCTAAACGTTTTTATTAAATTTCGGGGGTATAAAAAAAATCAAGCAGGTCTTGGATCGCCATCTGAAATGCCGTGATAGGGTCAGAGGAAGCGGTTTTCGATGTTATTTAAAATAAAAAAGAAATTTTTTGATTATCTTGAAGAATAAAGTTTTTACGGATTTGTACACAAATAATAGTAGACACCCTGTATGTACTGTAGCCATATAGACTTTTTCAGAAAAAAGAACCTTTTTGCAGTTTGCAAAAAAGTTAAACAAAAATTGCTGCCTCACCTAAGAATTTCGAAATCAGCTCTTTAATTTTAGTGAAATAATTATTTTTATTATTAATTTTATTAAAAACTAGCGAACTAATAAGTTTTTAATAAAATTTTACATAACTCGACAAAGTTACGTCTAATATGTGAAAAAATATATTTCAGAATGATTAAAGACGCCAATTGGAAATTCCTAGATTTTTGAACTTTTTTCGCAAACTGTAAAAGGTTCTTCTTTTAGAAAAGTTGTCTATATGGCCACAGTAAATGTATCCTAATGTTTGGTTTGGGTTCCATGTCTGGTTATTGAGATATGACATATCAGAAGTCTCATCGGACTGCCGGATATTTTTAAAGAAAAAAATGATCCAACACTGATTTTTATTAAAATACAAATTATTTTTTAATTTATTGTTTAATTTAGAAGTGAAAAGGTGTCTCGACTTTTTTCTTACGACACCATTTTCCAGGAAGAAAATTATAATCAATTTATAATTCTGTTTCAATAATTTTAAAAATAGCAGAAATTATGCACTTATAGTCTGTTTAGAAATGAAAGAGAGTAATAAAAGCTTATTATGTATGCAAATCGTAAATAAATGTAGTACTGGTGCTTATATTCAATATTTTTATATTATATATTATCGGTATAGATGGGGTGTACTTTTAAAAAAAACTTTGTGTGATCGAACCGTACTAAATTGTAGCAGGTAGCTAAAATTTAATCCCCGACAATCCGTCTTTATCTATGTCGATTCAATTTCTCGGTCCATTTCTCTTATAAGTAAACAATATGAAAACAGCATTTTAAAACATGATACAACTTTAAGCATCATAACCAGGTTAAGAGGGTTTTTAGTAATTCAAATAAAATTACTCAATATTATTATCAAAATATTTATTTAAATTTAATGAACAGACTTTTATTCCACACAAAAATATATGTATTTTGAAAATTCAAATTATGGTGAGTAAATGTAGTGTTGTATAAATGTACAATAAAGAAAATAAAAAAGTAGGTATATTAAAATTCATCCTCTGAATATTCTGATGAATTATCTTCGTCTCCTAGATTGATAACAATAGGTTCCACAGTAACGTCAATTAAATTATCGAGTTCCCACATTTTCTCCTCTTCTTTTTGTACATGATGTATACATCTTTGCCAGTTATCTGCAGTTACTCGTTCCAAGGAATTTTTTAACAAAATTTTCACGTCACTTAATTTAAACGTCGTATTATTTCGCGCTACATCTCCTTTTACCTGCGCCCAGACTAATTTGATTGAGTTAAGTTCACAGTGAAAAGGTGGTAACCGTAGTACCGTTATTTGGCGATTTGTTGCCATTTCATCAATAACATATTTTTTCTGATCTTTATTAAGATTGACAAGTGTCAAATAAGATCCAACATCTGTGTAAAATACTCTTCGAAAACATCTGCGTTCATGTCTTCGTGATAGTCACCTGTATTTTTAGATTCAAATAAAAGTAAACCGCCATCTACAAAACCACTGGCACTACCTATATGTGTCACTATTTATCTTCGCCTTTTACCTGAAGGTGCCTTGAACCCTGCTGAAAGTCCATCTAAAAATGCTTGTCGAAAACTTTTTACATTTTTATCTTGCCATACTTTTGTTACAGTATATCCCTCGTTGAGCCAAGTTTCGTCTAGATAATAAATATTCCTCCCTTCGTCACGGAATTTTCTAATTGATCTTAAGTAAGATCTTCACCAACAAATAATTTCATCTTTATCGATAAGAACTGACTTTCTGTTCTGCTTTTCCCAGCAAAAATTCAACTCTCGTAAGACGGCCCATAATTTGCTTCTACTGATTTTTGGCAAATCGTTGTCCTCTGAAAGTTCACTTAAAATTTTGTTTAGCGTTGGTATTTCTTTTTTAAAATAAAATTACAATAATTACCTGTAACGAAATATTACCACGCCCATGGCTGGTTCGTATCTCGGGGTTTTATTACTCTCTTTCATTTCCAAACAGACTATAGTTATGATTATGACTTAGTTAGTAATGATGTTTACTCCTAGTAATAATTTTTTGTAATAAAATTGGTACAAAAGTACTAAGTGCATAATTTCTGCTATTTTTCAAATCATTGAAACAGAACTTCCATGCTATGCAATAAGTCAAATTTAATTTTTTTACTCGAAAATGTTGAGTCGTATGAAAACAAGGTGAGACCATTTATGTTCCAAATTGATAAGAAATTCGAAAATAATTTTATTATAAGAAAAATAATTTTTTCTTTAAAAATATATACTCCGTGCGTATGCGACTGGTGAAATTGAAAACAATATTTTTATTGCAAAACATGTATTGTCGTTAACTGTCACAGCCTGCAAAATTTCATTAAAATATTGCAAGCGGTTTTCAGCAACATTAATAAATTTGCATTTTTATTAAAACTTATCACCCTGTAGATCGAAAAGTAAGTATTTTCAGAATATAGTATATTAAGGAAACATATCACAAATTACTTATAACCTGTACAATTGAACAAAAAAATATTAAAAGTATACAGTTGGTATTTTGAGTAAATTATTACTGAAATAAATTAAAAAGAAGCATAACATTGGCGCTCATTAAATATGTTCTAACTATTTTAAGTATAACAGTGTCTACAGCGTTGTCAAATCGTAGTGCACTATGAAAAGGATGTGGATGTCACAAGCGCGATAGAAAGCGTAAGTTACGTATATTGCAGGATGTTACAAAAACCACATCATATATTGCGCGGTATAATAAACATACAGTAACAGCTTCTGTTGCTGTATATTTATTAATTCAAAAAACATTCAACATTCAACATTTTTTAAATTTAACATAAAAAAAACACCTCCAAAAAGTGCACAAATTTCAATGTTTTGTCACGTAAATTGTTTATAGCCTTGAGCCAGACTTACACAGAGGAAACTAACATCGATAAACGTCAAAACTATGAATCGCCAAATATTAATGGCATGTTTTATTACACATAAGTAACGCTAAAGAATGTATTGAATGCATTTTACGTATGCACAATGGTGTTATTGAGACTTGTCAATAAAAACTTAGACTTGAGTTCCGTTACAACTACGTTCGTCGTGAATATTGTGTAAAATATCTGTCGATATTTTTAAATTGTTCCATTATGATGTAATAAAATTTCAGTAAATTGTTTTTTTTTATGTTACTACAATGTACATAATAATTAGATTTTTTATCACAAAATAATTTACAAAAGTGTGTAAGTAAAGAATATTATTTTTTCCAACTGCTATAATAATTATCGATTACTTATTTAACAAGAAATAAATTCGAATAAAACGACTCTAAAAGTTTTTTTACTATAATGTGAAAGTGTTTGTTCTTGAAAGTCAGAACTGAACCTACCCATAACCTACCACATAAGGGAAATATTACTGAAGCATAACCTAGAAATTATTGATGATAAGTTTGTTGTGTTCACATATTTCAGCAATTTATTTATGTTTCTGATGGATAGGGTATGTTTAAGACATCTGTAAAATAGTGAACAATGTGCTACAATTTCTGTATTTCATATGATACAAAACTGAAAAGAAAGGAACTGGCCTTGGCAAAAAAGAATCACAAAATCATAATACAACTCCTGGGAAAATAGATCAAACAAAAAAAACCAACACAAATTATCAAAAAATCTGTATTGTTTTACGCACGTTTCGGGTCATTTTTTATACCCATCTTCAGAAACAATGTTAATCATACACAAAAACAATAAACACATCGTAGAAATTTAAACAAATCATTTTGAGAAATACATACCAGTTGAGTAACCATAGTGATTAAGAACCAAACACATGGTTAAGGACAGCAATATATTAAAAACATTTAACTCTTTATAGGAGTAAAATTTTTTAAACAAATTTTGTTGTAGAAATTTTTCATGGTTCTGAATAGAATGAAATTACTAAATTTAGAAAAATGTAACATGCTAGGCGACGAGCTTAAAAGAATGTCGATAAAAAATTCTTATTTTTTTAACATACAAAAAATATATCGAAACAAAAAGGAAATATTGTACAATATAAAAAATCAATTTAAGAAAATTATATAGGTAGTGTAAAAATGCAATAAACTAAGGATATTAATTATTAATTAAGTCAAAATAAAAAGACCGTCAATATCAGTATTATTATTAATAGAATAAATGTTTCTTTTAATTTGAATCATTTCGAGAATGGAACGTTTTTGTATATATATATTGTCACGGAATTTGCCCCACTCACACCCAAATCGACGGCTGTACTACCGCTAATTACTAAGATTGCCCCGATCGCCCCTACACGATTCTGTTAAACAAACAAAATGCCGTGGATCGAGACGGGACTAGAAAATTTGAGAAACGACGAGAAGCGTTCGAGTCGTTCGAGAGATGCTAGAAAATAGATCTAGAAATGCTAGAATATACCTAGAATATTCGTTGGGTCTATAAAAGAAAAATAAACGGCCGATTAAGTTAGTCTTGTATTACAGTCTGAATTGAAGTGTTTAGTTAGAGAGATCAAAGTGATTTAGATAGTGATTAATTAAATAAGTGTTTAGTTGAGTTCTAATTAGTGTTCAGTAGTGTACTGAGTATAGTTAATAAAGAAGTAGTTAATTAAGGGATTGTTTTTCTGGCAATAGTAAAAATTCGGATTGGGAAATCCGTGACAATATATATATATATATATATATATATATATATATATATATATATATATATATATATATATATATATATATATATATTGTCACGGATTGTTTAACAGAATCGTGTAGGGACGATCGGGGCAATGTTAGTAATTCGCGGTACCGCAGTCGTCGATTTGGGTGTGAGTGGGGCAATTTCCGTGACAATATAATCAAAATCCCGTTTTACCACATTATGGTGTGGGTTTTTGTAGATTGCATTCATTATTGAGGATTTCAACATTATCGAAATCAAAATTATGGTCATTTTCTATTGCATGTTTAGACAGAGCAGAGAATTGATATTTTTGGTTGAAATATTTGGGGTTATACAATCGATAATGCAAATATTGTTTAGTTTGTCCAATATAAGTTCCATTACAATTATTACAATTAATTTTATAAACAACGTTAGAGGAAATTTTTTTTGGAATGAAAGGTTTCAAATTTGTGAAAACTTTTTTTGTCGTAGGATAAGGTTTATGAGCAATATTTAAATCATATTTATGCAACACTCTTTTTATACTTTCTGACAAGCAAGTGAGAATGGAAGTGAGATATACTTATTGTTTTTATTAATATTAGTGTTTGGGATTATATTGTTATTATAAAAATTATGAACCCTATTTTTTATAATGGGGTTATTAAACATTTTTAGGAAAATTATTTGTTTTAAGCACATTTTTTATTTTTTTAATATTTTTAGGTCTATTAGAGAGAGGGGATAGTTTTCAAGCATAATCAGTTAAACTATTTACAACATTATTTTTATGATTGGTTGGAGAAACAGAATCAAATTTAAATATCTTTTGGACCAAACATCTTTAGTAAGCCAATCAGTAATTATATTACCCTCATTATAATATTCAACAGTTCAATTAAGAACATTAATTTTTTATTGATTTCCAATACCTATATAATTGTATTAAATTGATTTTTTATATTTACTTGTATATTATTTCCTTTTTGTTTCGATATAATTTTTATATGTTAAAAAATTAAGAATTTTTTATATACATTCTTTTGAGCTCGTCGCCTAGCATGTTACATTTTTCTAAATTTATTAATTTCATTCTATAAAGAACCATGAAAAATTTCTACAACAAAATTTGTTAGAAAAATTATATTCCTATAGTTAAATGTTTTTAATATATTTTTGTCCTTAACCATGTGTCTGGTTCTTAATCACTATGGTTTCTTAGAATTTTTATGAAAATGAGAAATTTATTTTCGAAATGTTTGTCTTTTTCTCACTTGGTATTAGTCCAAGATCCCACTGCAAAATACCTTCACCCAAATGTTAATAGATTAAATTGCATTTAGACATGTGTTTCATGCACATCCTAATACGAATTGGCTAGGTTGGCTAATCAAAGCCGGATCCTAAAGGCATTAATTATGTATTAAAAATATTAATTATGGAGGTGAACTACAAATTAGTTTTAATGAAATAAACAATGTACCATTTGGAAACTGACAAACTGATAAGTAAAAATGTATGGGGTTGTCACTTCTTAGGAGGTTCTCAACATAGGTTGTTTAAACATTAATGTTTATATTGTTGGCGTACAACTTCACCGGCTGTTTAATGAAACAAAATATATACCAATCGAAAGTTGCTAGTCTGCGTTTTAAGAATATATAGAGTTGTCTGTATATTTTCGGGTCTAAAGTGATACAACCCTCCGCGAAAAGTTTAAATTTTGGGCGCACAAATAAAACGAAATGCCGCTATGCGCTCAAGGACAAATTCAGTTCCAGACTGTCCGTTGTTTTTTATAATTTGTATGTAATGTGTTTCTTTGAATGAAAAAGTTATTTTATTCCCAATATACATATTTTAAGATTAATATATTAATTGTAACAGAATATTATAGCATACAATTTATAGTGTGAAGTAAAAATCATGATTTAAATGTTAAACATGTTTAAAAAATGACAATTCAAATCACAGCAAATAATGTTGTTGACAAAAAATAAACAAATGGTGAACCATTTTTAATTAAAAAAAAAAAAACAGGAAACAAACATTTTTAATCTAATACTGCAATGAAAGATAAAAATATTTAACTGGAAAATTGTACAAACATGGACAGTATACATTCTCTGCTCTTTCAACCTCACTCTTTCTTAATCTTAATCTCAAAAACCGTGCGCCAAGGAATAAATATTTTTTTATTTAAATCACCGATGTTTTGTTTTTTAAATAATAATCACGCTTTGTGTAACCCTAGTAACACAGTAGATGTCCCCTATCGTCAAGCAAAGAACCGAATTATCTAGCTTACGAAAAATTGCACCCAATTATCTAGTGTCTTAGGATGCTAGAAAAATGGGCGCATATGACAAGATAATTTTTATTTTGACGAACGGGTGAGTGATTTTGCATAAAATAGACACTCAAAATTCCTCAGTTTTCTCTGGCTTCTTTTGAATTTCTACATTTTACCCCTAAAATTCACTAATAGTTATTTAGAATAATAATAAATTCCTATTTTTTTTTACCAAAAAATAGGTTTGTTATGAGGGCAAATGTTTATCTGTAAATATATTTTTTTTAATTGATTTTTTTTTTATAGTGTTGGTGTATTGCAAAATTAAATACTTTATTAGAACATAGAAATAGGTAAAACAAAATACATACCAATCGAAAGCTTATTATTTGTGTTTTTAGAAAATATACAGTTGTTGGCATATTTTCGGATCTAAAGTGGAATAATCCTAAGCGATAGGTTTAAATTTTGGACAAAAACGAAACGTCCCGCTATGCGCCTGTGCGGTCAAACACATGCCTATCTAGTTTCCGAGACTGGAGTATTTTTTTAAGAAACTTAAGATGCCGATCAGAATATTCATAGACCTCTTTAAGAAAACATTACTTATAAGGGATTTTTCGTATCTCAGGGAACAGCTGAGATATCGGAATGGTGAAAATTGCTTCTAATAGAGTTTTTCATGTAGCGTACTTGTAATTTCTCTACAGGATGTCTCTTAAAATATCACCAACGTACATATTTTTACCTTTACCCTGTATATTTTTACTCCATTTAACTGCAATTTTTTTTCATTATTATATTTAATAGCTACTTTATATTTTGGAAATTGATAAAACTGATGTTGCGTGGTGCATAGTTGGCCATGCATTTTTATATAATTATACAAAATTGCTTCATGAACTACACCTTAGTTACCTTAGTTCTCTACAGGATGTCTCTTAAAATATCACCAACGTACATATTTTTACCTTTACCCTGTATATTTTTACTCCATTTAACTGCAATTTTTTTTCATTATTATATTTAATAGCTACTTTATATTTTGGAAATTGATAAAACTGATGTTGCGTGGTGCATAGTTGGCCATGCATTTTTATATAATTATACAAAATTGCTTCATGAACTACACCTTAGTTACTTACAGAAAAGTGTATGCATAACAAACAGTTGTTTAAATAATATGTTTGTATAATAAATAGTATTTAATGCTATAACTATATCTAGCACCATAATTAATAATATCTACTTTACAGTGCTTTCGAAAAGTAACGAATAAATTCATTATTTTTTAAATTGAGAAGTTTTCGAAAAAATCCCCTGGCACGTCGATTTTGGTTTTTAAAAAAGGCACTTTTTGACATATGATCCACATTTGTGATGTCATCGTTGTTCGAGATATGACGTCATCGACAATTTTTTTAAATGGTAACCCCCAATTTTGACCATGCCATTTGAAAGAGCGTGTCATTCTACATACGCATCATGAAAATTTATGGTGTTACATAACAAAAATTTCAAGAAAATAATGTTGAAGATTTTAAAATTTGGTACTGAAAACTATTTTAACTGAGGCCGAAGAAGCAGTTGTATAAAGAAAGGAGTGCTAATAATTCACTAGTACAAAATACACAAAATTATAATATTTTATAAAAGTAAACATCAACATTAAAAATTTATACCTTACGTGCACCAAGAAAATAATTAAAAAAAACATATTTTTATTTAAATGAGTTATTTATTTTTTTAATAAAAATTTCGATTTATTCAACTCTGGTAAAAACATTATATATTTTTGAATAGTATTTCATGAGTGCACTCATATACAATGTCTCCTGGCGGTAATCCAAAAACAGAACTATCTAGCATACAAAAAAAATATTTTGATGGTCTGGTTATTCTTTTACATGGAACAGATGCGCGAGTACCTGTATCTGTACTCTATGTCTATATTTGACCCCTAAAATACCCTAATGGTTATTTAGAGTAATAAAAAATTGCTGTTTTTTTTTTTCAGTGAAAAATATGATTGTTTTGAGGATGAATGTTAATTTGTAAATAATTGTTTTCAATTTTTTCTGATAGAAATGTGATCTGTAAAAGTGTAATTTTTAATTAACACATTAATAGGTACACATCGATTAAGCATTTTCAATCATATCATGAAATTTTATTTTCATTATACGGATCACATAATATATACTCTGGCAATATAAAACCAAATATAAAAACAAACATAAAACCGATCTGAGTCTGTCCTTGAGCGCATAGCGGCATTTCTTTTTATTTGTGTGCCCAAAATTTAAACTTTTCGCAGAGGGTTGTATCACGTTAGACCCGAAAATATACAGACAACCCTATATATTATTAAATCGCAGACTAGGAGCTTTCGATTGGTATATATTTTGTTTCATTAAACAGCCGGTTAAGTTGTACGCCAACAATATAAACATTAATGTTTAAAGAACCTATGTTGAGAACCTCCTAAGGAGTGACAACCCTATATATTTTTACTTATCAGTTTGTCATTTTCCAAATGGTACATTGTTTATTTCATTAAAACTAATTTGTAGTTCACCTCCATAATTAATATTTTTAATACATAATTAATTCCTTTAGGACCCGGCTTTGATTAGCCAACCTAGCCAATTTGTATTAGGATGTGCATGAAACACATGTTTAAATGCAATTTGATCTATTAACATTTGGGTGAAGGTATTTTGCAGTGGGATCTTGGACTATATGTATTTCTCAAAATTGTTTGTTTAAATTTCTACAATGTGTTTTTATTGTTTTTATTATAGTATGATTAACATTGTTTCTGAAGATGGGCATAAAAATTACCCGAAACGTGCGTAAAACAATATAGATTTTTTGAAAATTTGTGTTGTTTCTTTTTTGTTTGACCTATTTTCCCAGGAGTTGTATTTTGAAATTATTATTTACATGGTCAGGATAATACTACTAATTTTCTAAAAAGAATAATCTGTAAACTTACTAGATCCAGAAGGTGCCTATCACGTAGTTATTTAAAGCTAGACTGTAATTTGTAGTTGTTTTCATCTTTCAAGTATGTGTGTGTGACGCCGCAAATTACATTGAAACAAGATGATTCGTATCATAAGACACCAAAAAGAATGAGCGAAAAATATCACAGACATTTTGTTAAAATTCATTGTAAGCATGATGGATACTCACTTTGAAGAATAATTTTTTACATTATATTATAGTTATTCAGTTGTAATCAGCATAATTTCAATTAAAAAATAATACCTACCTACATTGTGGCTTAATTGTTTTATTAGTAACTAAATTGATAAACTTGACCATTCATCTTTAAGTATTCATTATTTCTGTTTAATAATTTGGGTAGAATAAAAAACCAAATATACAAATTTTAATTTAATAATTAACAGTAAATAAAATTATATTAAGTAGTTACATTATTGCATATGATTTTATATTAAACAGTTGTTCTATATTCTAATTTCTTTTACAGAACAATGTTCAATCTGAGGGATGGTCAAGCATGTACGATTGGAAATGAGTCTTGTCATTTCATGGTTCGATATCTTAATACATACGTTGTGTATATTGTAACAACACTTAGCTTTCATCTTTTTTAAGATAGGTACTCTCTAATGAGATGTTTTCATACTGTACATAGAATTATGAAATTAGTTTATTTTTCTTGTGCCCACGACAGACAACCATTTAATTTAATGTGTTATAGAATACTCTTCAAAGTGAGTTAAGGACTTCTTTATAATATTATCCATCATTCCATGTTTAGAATTAATTTTAAGGAAATGTCTTCTGTAATATTTTTTCCTTTTTCTTTTTGGTGTCCGATGTTATGAATCGTTTTTGTTTCAATGTAATTTGTGGCACCACACACACATATCTGAAAAATTAAAACAATAATTACAAATTACAGTCTAGCTTTGAATGACTATGTGATAGGTATCTTTTGGGTCTAGTAAGTTTACAGGTGATTCTTTTTAGCAAAGGCCAGTTGCTTTATTTCAGTTCTGTATTATATTAAATACAGAAATTGTAGTACATTGTTTACTATTTTACAGATGTAGAGTCCTTCTTAAACATACTTTATCCATCAGAAACATAAATAAATTGCTGCAATATGTGGACACAATAAACTTATCATCAATCATTTCTAGGTTATGCTTTAGTAATATTTCTTTTGTATGGTAGGTTAAGAGTAGGTTCAGTTCTGATTGATAGCGTTATCTATGTGCAATAAAATACTCCATGCCATTAATATTTGACAATTCAGAGTTTTGACGTTTACCGCTGTTAGTTTCTTCTGTGTAAGTTTGGCTCAAGGCTATACACATTTTACTGATAAAACAATGAAATTTAGGCACTTTTTTGAGGTGTTTTTTTATGTTAAATTTTAACATTTTGTAATGTTTATTTATCAGAATGTGTTCATAATTAAGTATATTCCAATTTAAACATAAGTTTTAGCTGTGTTACCTACCAAAAAATCAAAATTAACTAGATTTTCTGAAAAATTAAACACCCTGTATAAGAATTGATGTTATAATCAGATCTTACGCGCCATCTGGTGTCTGTATACCAAATTTCGTCGCACTGGCTACGATGGTTTCTGAGATATAAGCACTGAAAGTCTTAGAGAGAAACCCGGTATATGAGTACCATATGTGACTTCCTTATCAAATCAAAATCTTCACCTCTTTTGAAATACGTATTCATAACCTCGTCGCTCCATATATACAATTTTTTTTATCTGATTGGGGAGATCCAGAGGGTCGCCATTTTTATATACCGGAGGACAATTTTGTTTCACAGCTTATTTTGTAAGTAATATTGTAATAATTTTTTGATGTGCATATGTTAACCTTGAAGAAGACAATCAATGATTGTCGTAAGCTTAGTTTATAATTGAAAGAGATTATACAAGGTGTTTATAAATAAGTGATGTTATTTTGTGAAAAAAAGTTCATATAAACGTAGGTGGAAATATGTTTTGTTTCCGAGATAAGAGTGCTTAAATTTTAATTTTTTATTTATTTTTATTTATTATTTCAAAAAGTTTTAAAGATATTGACTCGAAATTTGAAACATGCTTTGGAGAGACAAATGTGCATTTTATGGAGTGATCCGAATATTTCTACTTGCACCAGTGACGTTCGTGCGAGAATGCTACAAGCTTTTTTTAATTAAAAAAAATGGTACGCTACTGACTTTTTCCCGTGTTGATATTTTTTTAGAAATCCACCATCAATTCTGAATGAAATTGATGTCTTCAATTTTTTTTCGTAGAATGCACTGTTTTTGAGGAAAAAAATAAAACATATTTTATTGTAGGTTTTGTTAATCATTTATTTAAAGGTCTCTTTTACTAAAGTGTTGTTGTGGTCAAAGTAAAAATGCATTAAATATTGAAAATAAAAAGTTAATATAAATGTGGGTAAAAAAAATTCTTCGATTTCGAGACGCAGGGTGATCAAATTTGAATCTTTTAATTTTTTTCTCTTGAATATTTCAAAAAATTGTATTATATAATACAGAAACATTAAACTAAAACAATAACAGAAAACAATAGTAATTAAAACATTTTTAATGGTCGCAAACTTATAACAGATGTTGAAAATCACCTCCCTCACAAATGATACAAGAGTCAACTCTTCACCTCATTGACTGTCGTATTCGCTGAAATAGTCCTACTGTATTTCTTATTGTCTTACAGCCGGCTGTAATTCGATTCCTCAGGTCTTCAACATTTTCGACAAGATTGGAGTAAACTAATGACTTGAGAAACCCCCAAATGCAAAAATCTAAGAGATTTAAATCTGGAGAGCGAGCTGGTCATTGTTGCGTACCTCCCCTACCAACGATTTGGATACACTGTATCTAAGTGACGACGTATATTAATGCTAAAATAGGCTGGGGCATCATCGTGCATGAACGTAAAGTAAACTAATGACTTGAGAAAACCCCAAATGCAAAAATCTAAGAGATTTAAATTCGGAGAACGAGCTGGTCATTGTTGCGTACCTCCCCTACCAACGATTTTTATAAACACTGTATCTAAGTGACGACGGATATTAATACTACAATGGGCAGGGGCACAATCGTGCATGAACCATAAATTTTGTCTGAGCAGAAGAGGAATTACTGCAAGAAGAGCAGGTAACTCTTCCTGTAGGAAGTGATGATAAGATTCGTCATTTAATCATAATGGAAGGAACTTGCCTCGTCAGTAAACAAAACGCTATTAAAAAAATTTGGATTTTGAGCGGTTACATGAAGAATCCATTGGCAAAAAACTAGACGCGGTAAAAAATCTCGAGTAGCATCTGTACACGTTGAATATGAAACAGATACAATGCTGCTCTTTTAGAATTTTAAATACAGTGAGGTTGCTTATATTCAATATTTTTCGAGTGCTAGTTTCAGGTGATTCCGAAACTATATCGAGAAATGCTTCTTCTAAGTTGCACAGTTCGTAATTCTCGAGGGCGCCCACAGTCAGTAGTTTGTTTCATAAATGTACCATTTTCGTGCAAACGTTGGTGAAAGCGAGTAAATATTGTGTGATGAGATATCTTACATTCTTGATACAACTCAGCATACAGTTGTCGAGTTTGCAGAGCATTTCCATTACTTCGACCATAATCAAAATGCATATCTGCCAAATCCAAATTTGTAAAATTTTCCATTTTTTTTTTTTTTTGAAGACAAAAAATTATTCACTTATTGACATTAATTTTGTAGCAAACAAATAATGAAAAAATGCTAATTTGAAATTTTGACGAGATGGTTGTATTTTATTTAGAAATATTGACAGCAACCTACTAGATAATGTATCAATAGAATATAAAAATACAGAACTTACAATAAAATATATTTAATTTTTTTCTCAAAAACAGTGCGTCCTAGGAAAAAAATTGGGGACCAATTTCATTCAGAATTGATGGCGGATTTCTAAAAAAATATCAACACGGGAAAAAGTCACATATCATTTTTTTTATTAAAAAATAATGTTGTGGCAATTTTGCACAAACGTCACTGGTGCAAGTAGAAATATTCGGATCACCCCAAAAAATGCACATTTATCCCCCCAAAGCGTGTTTCAAATTTTGTGTCAACATCGTTAAAACTGAAATAATTAATAAAAATAAATAAATTAAAATTTCAAACATTCTGTATCTCGGAAACAAAGCATATTTCGACCTACGTTTATATGAACTTTTTTTCACAAAATAACTTGGGCAACCACCCCCTAAAATATTTCGCACTTATTTACAAACACTGTATATTTCCAGTTTTAAATTTACATTATTGTTTATTTGGAAATTTGAAGGAAAACATTTTTTAGATCCAATGCTGTAGAAGTAACCCACACAGAGGAAATAGAATGTACAGAAAATGCTGCTACCGATGTTTTTCCTTCTAATTTAGTTATGGTCAAAACTGCTTCTGGAAAAAATGTATTGTTAAAAGTAGTACCACAAATTAATAATGTAAGTAGATATCTATATAAAGCTAAGATTTTTATGCTTTTTACGTTTTTATTTTAAATCGGCTTACTTTAAGTAAAGTAAAGCAAGTTAAAAGTAAACTAGTAATATGGTTTCCCTGTGTAAACGTTTACTAGCTTTATAAAACAGACAAGGCAAATACGTCACTTGTTTACTTGATTTGCATATCTACCGAATTTATGTAAACCTTCCTTAACATTCATATACTACATAGTATGATTAAACAATCGTGATTAACGTTTAATCTGGATCGAATATAAATTTTGTTAAGCGTCGTTCCCTTATTTAAACATGTCAGTCATAATGCCATTAATTTTAAGAGGAGATCAGGAATAATGAGTATAATACGAATACGCGATTAAAAAAAATCCAATTGCAATGAAAAGAATTGATTGATAAATTTTTGAAAAGTCGTGTATTTTAGTGCTCTATGTGTTTCGTTACAAACTGTAGTAGAAAGTGAAACAAAACTGTAAGTTTTTTGGCTACGAGTAGACTATAATATTTTCCAATAGACTATAATATATTCCTCAAATATAAAATTTTCATAATGTGATAAATGGAATAAAAACATTTAATGTAAGCAATCTAAATAAATTAATTATTTTAAATCTAAAAGTGAAGGTATACACTATCGTATCGAGTGTCGGTATAAAAAGTTATCACTCCAGTTTTTTTATATCTATAAATACAGCAAAGTGGCAAACACGGTTTATATTTAGTAAAATAAAGGCATGGAAGAAAATAATATATCAAATAAAACGATTTATGATTTGCTACAAAATGTGTTGAAAAAAACTGATATTATAGAACAACAGTTGTCTACAAATACTGCGGAATTCAAGAAGGAAATAAAAAACATAAACATTGAATTAAAAAAGGAACTTAACACCCTGAGAACAGAGAACGAAGAAATTAAGAAAGAAAATCAAACCTTAAAAAGTAGATTATTAGCAGCTGAACAAAAACTAAACAAATATAACTTACTGTTTTATGGAGTGCAGGAAGAAGAAAATGGAATAGACGATACTAAGACTGTGTTAAATATTATAAATGAACTTGGCGTTGAATGCAGTTTGCAGTTGTAAATTACCAATTAAAGTTAGAAATACTACAAAGTGCCAGGAAATTGAAAGGTACTAATATATTTATCTCCACCTACTACACGTCTGAAGAGTATGCGAAACGGAAATTATTATGCAAAAAAATTAAAAATTGCGAAAGAAAATAATTTAGACGCACGGATTAAAAACTACACCTTAACCATAAATGGTGTAGTTTACTCATATGAAGATTTAAAAGGCCAAGGAGACAGTGAATCTTAAAAACTTACTACAAATATTGAAGTTGACAAGGATAAAATTCTTAACATCCAAACAATTGGAGGCACGAGAATAAATTTTACCTGTTTTACACAGTCTAAAATATTGTTCAAATATTATATAAATGTTTGTCACTTTTTACCTTAGAATATCTCTGTTCTGTGCTTGTCACATGTCATATTCAAATCTAAATCTCAAGATCTCAAGGTGCCTTGCAATTTGTTTTGTTTGTAAACACAAATCTTAAAAATGGGGACTGAAACAGAATATTTATGTTATGTTGCTGCGTCTAGTTTGATAGTTTTAATAGCAGCAGTTTTGAAACTTCAAAAGAAAAGAAAAAAGCAAGTGAAACATTGTTGCTGGAGTAAATCTTGGCAAGAGAGAAGAGTGCAGGGAAAAGGAGTACTGCATATGTTGAATAAAGAACTAAAAATAGAGGATGAAAAGTCGTATAAAAATTTTTTACGGATGAATGAGGAACAATTTGAACACATTCTTAAATTAATTTCTCGTTAATTTCAAAAGAAGATACCGTTATGTTGGAAAGTATTACTGCCCGAAGCAAGTAAGATACTGTAACTCTATTTACATAATTAGATACTCTAAAGTCTAAATTACTTATAGGCTTGAAATAACTTTAAGATTTCTAGCAACAGGAGAAACATATAGATCTCTATGTATAGCTGTAGAATACATGAATCCACAATTTCACTTTTTGTACCAGAAGTTTGTAAGGCACTCATCAAAATGCTTTACAAGGATTATTTAAAGGTAAGAATAATGCTAAATTTATTTAGAATATACTTGTGCTCAAACATATACTTGAAACAGTGGCGTAGCCACGGGGGGTTTTGGGGGTCAGAACCCCCCCCCCATGGGTTGGGTGGTTGGGTCATATAGGTAATGTCTCACTACACCTGCAATCACTCTATTCTCCAAGATTTAGCAACGCGGTCAGAGAACTAGACGTACCTGTTTATTATTCACATGTTTATGATGAGATTGTTTTTTATTTACTTTTTATTGTTTCAATTTATTAAAAATTATTGATTTTTTTTATTGAAAAAATCTAGTTTGAAATACTTTGTTTACTGAACCCCCCCCCCTTGGCAAATTTCTGGCTACGCCACTGACTTGAAATAATGCTTTTTAACAGATGCCACAATCTGCAGGAGATTGGAAAAAGATAGCTTCTGATTTTAATGATATATTACTTACCTATGTTTTATTTATATAAATGTTGGATTTATTTAACAAATACAAGTTTATATGTATCTACATAACCAAACAACAAACACAAAGTGCATAACCATAACCTAAGATTTTACTGCGCCGATATCGGCGCATATTTATTAATTGTTTTGGGAAAATATAGAATCGTTTCTAAATATTCACAGATTTTGTACAAAAATTGTTACCAAATCTTATGGCTCTGTATTACACGTTACTATATTTTAAAAATATTTCTTCCTACAAATATCTACAAAAATTTTGTACAAAAAATATCATCATGTAAAACAAGGGTAATATATGAAAATGTAACATTGTCATGAATTTTAGTTAAATGTAGTTTTTATATTTTAAAACATTTTGTATATTGCTTCTAAAAGGTTTTCTGCTTCCTATTGACAAATCATGAATCCATATTTGAGGGATTTTAGATAACCATTTTTAGAAGGCTTTATTCTAGAAACTGTCCTGGAGTTGCGTGATGTTCTATCTGTAAATGATGCAAATGTTAATCTTAAAATCTGTCAACAAAACATAAGAAGCATTCAAAAAAATTTAGATAATTTCAGTATTTTCTTACATCAACTGGATATAAAATTTGACTGCATTATACTAACTGAAACATGGAATATTGAGAATGTAAAAATATATCAGTTACAAGACTATGACATAATTTATAATAATGGTGATTTAAATAAGGCAGATAGAGTGGTGGTTTACATAAAAAAAGATATTAAATATTCTTTTAACGTTATAAACATGACTGATATAAAAATATTTGAAATAATGTTAAATTTTGAAAATAGAAAAATTAAATTATTTTTCATTTATAGAAGTCCAGCATCCTGTCCATTTAAATTTAATAGTAATTTATCCAGATTGTTAGAGAATACTGAAAATAATTACGATTATATGTTTGTGATAGGTGACATAAATATTGACATTTTGTGTGAAAATGATTATACTAGAGACTATTTAAATATCATGTCAGAAAATTCATATATCTCAGCAATAAACAGGGTAACAAGACCTAATTTACAAGGAGGTACTTGCTTGGACCATATTTTTGTTAAGTCGAACACTGAACTTGATTACGTAATACCGTTTGTCATAAAATCAAGTATTACAGACCACCACACGACAGCGTTACAAATTGTATTTCCCGAAAATATTAAAAAAACTGAATATGAAACTTTTTATAGGAAATCTTTAAATATAAACAACCTAAAAACGAATCTGGCTAATTTAGACTGGGAAAATCTGTATCGTTATGATAATGCTGAAGGGGCAACTAATTTTTTTATAAATATCCTACAAGGTCAAATAAACAAATGTACAACAAAAGTAAAGATAACGAGTAAAAATAAGAAAAGAAAAGATCGGATAACACAAGGCTTAAAATCTGTGAATAAAAAGAATGACTTAAATAGAAGGGTTGCACGTAATCAGGGAAATAATGCTCTAGAACAGGAATATAAAAATTATAGAAAGATGGTGACAAATTTAATTAAAATAACGAAGGTAAATTTTTTCAAAAAGCAGTTAGAGGAAAATTCAAATGACTCAAAAATATTGTGGGACGTTGTAAATCAGGTTACTGAAGAAAAATTACGCGATAATAAACATATTACTTGCATTAGAGACGAACACAATAGAATCTTAGAACATGATAAAGAAATTTCCAATGAATTTAATTGTTATTTTACAGAAATTGGTAAAAAATTATCTTCTACAATAACTATAGGTAATCCTTTACAAAAATCAATTAAAAAAAAAATTATAAAAAAACTATGTTTCTCTATCCCACTGACATTCAAGAAGTTAAAAAAGAACTAAATAGTTTAAAAAACAAAAAAGCCAGCGGTCTAGATGGCGTTACTGCAGAGTTACTAAAGGATGTACAAAATGAAATAGTGTGTCCCCTAACATTTATAATAAATAAGACAATTGAAACTGGTGAATGTCCATCATATTTTAAAATGGCTGTGGTCAAACCTGTTTTTAAGAAAGGTGATGACATTTGTATAAGTAACTACAGACCAATATCTCTGATATCCAATTTATCTAAAATAATTGAAAAAATTATAAAACACCGACTGGTTGATTATTTAGAGAAAAATTCATTATTATCAAAGTATACTCGCGTCAAGAATTCAGACGACTTACGTCATACGAACAAATGAATAATTCATTATATTTTTATCAAAATATTTAAGAACCTGCAACTGAGAGTAATGCAACTATATACTACGCTAAATGTTTGCATTATATATTGCACTAAATTGCAAAAAATTGTTGTTTTTAACGCAACCAAATATCGAAAATTACGTTGACAATAAAAACAATTGCCTAATGTCAACCATGACGTAAGACGTCTGAATTCTTGACGCGAGTATACCAATTTGGATTCAGAAATGGAAAATGTACACAAGACGCTATTAATTTATTAACTAATAAAATCTATAAAGGCATGGATACTAGAGCAAAATCTCTTTGCATTTTTTTGGATATACAGAAGGCATTTGATAAAGTCTCTCATTCCATTTTGTTAGAAAAATTATACGCAATGGGTGTGAGGGGTCTGAGTCACAAGTTATTTAGAACTTACCTATCAGGTAGGCTACAGGTTGTTCAAATAAATAATACTTATATGAGGGATATTACATGTGGTGTACCCCAAGGGACAGTGTTGAGTCCAGTACTATTTAACATTTATATAAATGATTTATTCAAGGTTCAGTCAGGTGAAACAATAATAGCCTTTGCAGACGACACTGCTATTTATTATGAGGGTAGCATTTGGCAAGACATAAAACATAAAGTAGAAAATAACATGAAGAAAGTGCTTTCTTGGTATTCAGAAAATTTACTTACCTTAAATGTAAATAAAACTTTTTTCCTTAGCTTTTCCTCCTATAGCAATACTCAACCAGATTTCCAGTACCTGAAAATAAAAATTAATAACCAAGATTTTATTATCAAATCAGCAGAAAAAATAACTTATCTTGGAATGTCATTGATAAACACCTTAGATGGGATTTACAAATACAAGCTTTAAAAAAGAAATTGAGATATGTACTATGTAAAGTGAAACAATTAAAGTATGTCCTGGATTTGAAACAGTTTAAAATAATATATCATGCATTAGTTGAAAGCCATCTAACTTATGGAATAATGGCGTGGGGGGCAGCCGATGAAGTTTATATGAATGAATTAAATATTTTACAGAAAAAAATTATAAAAGTCATATTAAATAGAAATTTAACTTACTCGTCCAATTTGATTTATAGGGAACTCAATGTCTTAGACCTTCGGCAGTTATTCTACTTAAAGGTAGCAATAAAAATGCACAGCATTAAAAGTGACTTACCGCCAAATGAGCATAGCTATAATACGAGATCGATGGGCAATTTTGTGGTGGTCCCAAGAATGTACATAACTAAAGGTCACCATAGTTATCACTATTTGGGTCCGAAAGTATACAATTCCGTACCTAAAATTATAAAGCAAACGCAAAGCTTAAATAAATTTAAGTTTTTACTTAAACGACATCTCATTTATGAAAGAAACGCCATTCTCCTGTTATTTAGGTCTTGGCTATAGGATGTAATATTGTTTGGGTTCAATACGTTTGTGGTATTTTTAAATTTGGACTAGTTTTTATATATTGATCTGATTTTAATGTATAATGTTTATAGGTATAGGTTTTATACAATATGCATTTAGATTTATATATTTTGTAGTGACTGTATGTGTTGTATTTTATATTTCTTTTTTCACTCACACACAAGTTTTACTTATGTGGGTATTTTCTTGTTTGTTTTCTACTGAAATTTTATCATTTGTAACTATGTATCTTTCTGTTTTTGATAATAAACAATATTATTATTATTAACTTAATGACTCAACTTAATAAAATTGATCTCAATCTATACAATAAATTTATAAATTATCATAGCCATATTGATGTGAAAGTAATGACTTACAACTCCTTTTATAGGTTGGCTAAACATTTTTTTATTAATCACTGTTTTTATAGTATAGATGAGTATTTTCAAGTCACATAAGTATTATTTATATGTTTGCTGTGTGTCATGAATTCTGTTGTTTGTGTTCTATTATACAAATTTATTTATTATTTTACTTCTTGACTGCCAGTTTTAAACTGGTGACTATATATATTTTTGTTTTATAATGAATTATTGTATTGACATAAATATTATTATTTATTTATATGTTTGTCTTGTCATGAATTCTGTTGTTTGTTTTATTATACAAATTTAATTTATTATTTTACTTTTTGATTGCCATATTTAAACTGGTGACTAGGTATGTCTTTCTTTTTTAATGAATTATTGTATTATGACATAAATGTACTGAAGTATGTATTGTCAATAAAGGCTATATATTATTATTATTATTATTATTATTATTATTATTATTATTAATATTTTTATTATTATTAATATTATTTTTATTATTATTATTATTATTATTATTATTATTATTATTATTATTTTTATTATTATTATTATTATTATTTTTATTGTTATTGTTATTATTATTATTATTATTATTATTATTATTATTATTTTTTCCAGTAACACCTTCCGAAGCTCCGATACATTCGGAGATGTTCTGAAGAGTCAAGCAATGACCACTTTCCACTCCGTGGAGTCAGTAATCATTGCGCCCGTAAATCGTGCGTTCTGAGTAGACGTAGCGAACCAAGGACGATTGCCTTCTGCATTCTGCCGGCTAAGATCTCTGCCGAATTTCGGCAAGCCGGTATGATCTTTAAGTCAGAAAGCAACGTATGTCTCATTCCACCCAGGACGCCTATAATGAGCACCACAATCTTAACAGAGTGGTCTGGATACAGCCTGCGGAGCTCGGAGAGAAGATCTCGATACTTCCTCCGTTTTTCCTCCTCTTTTAGGACGATGTTGTTCTCTGCGGGAGCCGAGAACTCAATCACAAACATCGTCCTAAGTTGGTGGTCGAGGAGGACTACATCAGGCTTATTGGCTTGAATTTACCTGAGGGTGGGGAATGAATAGTTCCAATAAATTCGGCACTTCTCATTCCCCACAACGGATTCTATATCCCCCGGAGCATAAGGCAGCACTGGCGTCTCGTCTATCTCATACGAGTGTCGTAAATGATAATACAACACCCGTATGGCTGAATCGTGTCTTTGGATATACGCTGTGGCCGCATATACCGGACAGGCCGACAGGAGATGCATAAGCGTCTCCGGCGCCTGGCGGCAGGCCCTGCATCTGGTATCAGGAACCTCGATACCCAAGACACGACTACGATAGACGAGAGTGTTAATTACACCATCTTGGCAAGCCATTATGAACCCCTCGGTCTCAGAGTTCAGCCCCGCTGACCTCAAAAAAGCGAAGGTCAGCTTTTCAGATAAGCCAAGCCCCTCTAGATGACGGTAGAAGAGACCATGCATTGGCTTATCCTTATGTAGCTGCAGAAGATGACGCGTCTCTGCAGCTTTAATTTCGGCTTTTAACTGAGCAGGGTCCCACTCGGTGACAGAGTCTGGATTTTCCCGCTCAGTATCGAACACGAGACCAAGTTCATTGGCTGCTCTTCTCGCTGCCTTATATACAAACGCTCCTATCCCTGCTGCTTCATGGTCTTGGACCATGCAGAGAAGGGGATCCGAGCTCCTGATGATTTTACAGGTTTCCTCCAAAACCACTCTGCCCTGGAGACACTCCAAACTCAAGAGTCCACGGCCTCCCCGATTTCTTGGGAAGTATAACCGCGAAACGGACGATCTTGGATGCAAACTCTGATAGAGATGCATCATTTTGCGGGTCCCTACATCGAGTTGCCTCAGCTCTTCTTGTGTCCATTTCACTACTCCAAAGGAGTAGAGAAAGATCGGAACGGCAAGCATATTAGTGGCACTCACCTTGTTCTTACCCGACAGCTCCGAAGACCAGATTTGCCGGAGGCGGTGCCGATACCTGCCGCGGAGAGCGTTTTTCACCATTGCCACCTCATGAGTGCCCCGCTGTGGGACACCCAAATAGGTGTACGACTCTCCGGCATCTAGGTGGTGGAAGATGCTTCCGTCTATTAGCTGGGCGTCCTCTCCGTATGCACCGCATCGTCCTCTCTTGAGATGAACCAGTGCACATTTGTCCAGCCCGAACTCCATCCCAACTGCCTGCGTGTACTCCTGTACTACTCTGAGGGACTGATTTAAATCCCTCTCACCGGAGGCATAGAGTTTAAGGTCATCCATGTACAACAAATGGGTGACCTTATGCCTCCGGTCTCCTGGGGTACCGCAGTTATAACCCCGGGTACGACGAAGTGCAACGGATAATGGCAGCAGTGAGATGCAAAACAAGAGGGGACTCAGGGAATCTCCCTGGAACACTCCCCTCCTGAACAAAACCGGCTCTGTCTGGACCCTAGCATTAGCCGATGTTATGGTAAAGCGGGTCCTCCAGAGCGGCATGAGCTGTTCAATACATCTCACTATGGGGTCGGCCACCGCAAGGCATGGGGCAAGTGGATTATTAGCTCATGTGATGTCATATCAAATGCCTTGCGGTAATCTATCCAGGCCATTGAGAGGTTTCGCTTATACTGCACGGAGTCCTGCGTAATACATCTGTCGATGAGCAGGTTCTCCTTACAGCCAGCTACACCCCTCTTGGACCCTCGCTGCTCGTACATCCGCTGATAAACCGGGTTCACTGCGTGGAGCACACGCGCGTACAAGATGCGAGTAAACACCTTGTAACACGCATTCAGGCAGGTTATTGGGCGGTAGTTCTTTGGCTGGGACAAATCTCCGCTCTTAGGGATAAGCACGGTTCTCCCCTCGACAAACCACGCCGGAATTTGCTGCTCTCCATTTAGCCAGGACGTGAATATTCTGGCCAAATTATTATTATTATTATTATTATTATTATTATTATTATTATTATTATTATTATTATTATTATTATTTTTTTTTTTTCCCCCAGTAACACCTTCCAAGCAATGACCACTCTCCACTCCGTGGAGTCAGTAATCATTGCGCCCGTAAATCATGCGTTCTGAGTAGACGTAGCGAACCAAGGACGATTGCCTTCTGCATTCTGCCGGCTAAGATCTCTGCCGAATTTCGGCAAGCCGGTATGATCTTTAAGTCGGAAAGCAACGTATGTCTCATTCCACCCAGGACGCCTATAATGAGCACCACAATCTTAACAGAGTGGTCTGGATACAGCCTGCGGAGCTCGGAGAGAAGATCTCGATACTTCCTCCGTTTCTCCTCCTCTTTTAGGACGATGTTGTTCTCTGCGGGAGCCGAGAACTCAATCACAAACATCGTCCTAAGTTGGTGGTCGAGGAGGACTACATCAGGCTTATTGGCTTGAATTTGCCTGAGGGTGGGGAATGAATAGTTCCAATAAATTCGACACTTCTCATTCCCCACAACGGATTCTATATCCCTCGGAGCATAAGGCAGCACTGGCGTCTCGTCTATCTCATACGAGTGCCGTAAATGATAATACAACACCCGTAAGGCTGAATCGTGTCTTTGGATATACGCTGTGGCCGCATATACCGGACAGGCCGACAGGAGATGCATAAGCGTCTCCGGCGCCTGGCGGCAGGCCCTGCATCTGGTATCAGGAACCTCGATACCCAAGACACGACTACGATAGACGAGAGTATTAATTACACCATCTTGGCAAGCCATTATGAACCCCTCGGTCTCAGAGTTCAGCCCCGCTGACCTCAAAAAAGCGAAGGTCAGCTTTTCAGATAAGCCAAGCCCCTCTAGATGACGGTACCATGCATTGGCTTATCCTTATGTAGCTGCAGAAGGTGACGCGTCTCTGCAGCTTTAATTTGGGCTTTTAACTGAGCAGGGTCCCATTATTATTATTATTATTATTATTATTATTATTATTATTATTATTATTATTATTATTATTATTATTATTATTATTATTATTATTATTATTATTATTATTATTATTATTATTATTATTATTATTATTATTATTATTATTATTATTATTATTATTATTATTATTATTATTATTATTATTATTATTATTATTATTATTATTATTATTATTATTATTATTATTATTATTATTATTATTATTATTATTATTATTATTATTATTATTATTATTATTATTATTATTATTATTATTATTATTATTATTATTATTATTATTATTATTATTATTATTATTATTATTATTATTATTATTATTATTATTATTATTATTATTATTATTATTATTATTATTATTATTATTATTATTATTATTATTATTATTATTATTATTATTATTATTATTATTATTATTATTATTATTATTATTATTATTATTATTATTATTATTATTATTATTATTATTATTATTATTATTATTATTATTATTATTATTATTATTATTATTATTATTATTATTATTATTATTATTATTATTATTATTATTATTATTATTATTATTATTATTATTATTATTATTATTATTATTATTATTATTATTATTATTATTATTATTATTATTATTATTATTATTATTATTATTATTATTATTATTATTATTATTATTATTATTATTATTATTATTATTATTATTATTATTATCATTATCATTATCATTATCATTATCATTATCATTATCATTATCATTATCATTATCATTATCATTATCATTATCATTATCATTATCATTATCATTATCATTATCATTATCATTATCATTATCATTATCATTATCATTATCATTATCATTATCATTATCATTATCATTATCATTATCATTATCATTATCATTATCATTATCATTATCATTATCATTATCATTATCATTATCATTATCATTATCATTATCATTATCATTATCATTATCATTATCATTATCATTATCATTATCATTATCATTATCATTATCATTATCATTATCATTATCATTATCATTATCATTATCATTATCATTATCATTATCATTATCATTATCATTATCATTATCATTATCATTATCATTATCATTATCATTATCATTATCATTATCATTATCATTATCATTATCATTATCATTATCATTATCATTATCATTATCATTATCATTATCATTATCATTATCATTATCATTATCATTATCATTATCATTATCATTATCATTATCATTATCATTATCATTATCATTATCATTATCATTATCATTATCATTATCATTATCATTATCATTATCATTATCATTATCATTATCATTATCATTATCATTATCATTATCATTATCATTATCATTATCATTATCATTATCATTATCATTATCATTATCATTATCATTATCATTATCATTATCATTATCATTATCATTATCATTATCATTATCATTATCATTATCATTATCATTATCATTATCATTATCATTATCATTATCATTATCATTATCATTATCATTATCATTATCATTATCATTATCATTATCATTATCATTATCATTATCATTATCATTATCATTATCATTATCATTATCATTATCATTATCATTATCATTATCATTATCATTATCATTATCATTATCATTATCATTATCATTATCATTATCATTATCATTATCATTATCATTATCATTATCATTATCATTATCATTATCATTATCATTATCATTATCATTATCATTATCATTATCATTATCATTATCATTATCATTATCATTATCATTATCATTATCATTATCATTATCATTATCATTATCATTATCATTATCATTATCATTATCATTATCATTATCATTATCATTATCATTATCATTATCATTATCATTATCATTATCATTATCATTATCATTATCATTATCATTATCATTATCATTATCATTATCATTATCATTATCATTATCATTATCATTATCATTATCATTATCATTATCATTATCATTATCATTATCATTATCATTATCATTATCATTATCATTATCATTATCATTATTATTATTATTATTATTTTCAATTTTTCACTTTTTCACTTTTTAAAGGTATTACAAAGATGGACGGGCATTGCCAAGTCTCATCTTCATTCTATTGGTGTTCAGTATTATTCGAAAATGGATGCTGTGTAGAAAGAAATTTCCTTACAATGTGACAGGTACTTAGGAGTACCGATTTCTGAAGCGCCAGGTAAGTATTTTTGGGTATATTAAGCTGTTCCATAGCTAGGTGGAATGTTTTTGGGATTTCCCCTGTACTGCCAATGATTATAGGTATTATCACTACTTTCTCCATATCCCACATGTCTCTTATCTCATTTGCTAATGGTTGGTATTTTTCTATCTTCTCTCTCCTTTTTCTTTCTATATTTTCTCGGAGTGGTACTGTGATTTCTATCATGATTGTTGTTTTTGTTTCATTGTCGATGAAAGTGATATCTGGTCTATTGTGGTTTATGGTTCTGTCTGTGATAATAGTTCTGTTCCAATATATTTTATGTGTGTCTGTACTGTAAACGGAAGACGGTTCGTATTTATAATACGGCTGATGTTCGTGCGTGTTATCAATTTTCTTAATTAGGTGTTGGTATATAATTTTAGCTACATTGTTGTGACGCTCTGTATATTCTGTCGCAGCTAGTGCCGGGCATCCATTAATTATGTGCTCTATACTCTCTGCGAAGGAGTGGCACATTCTACATTTGTCATCTGTTATGGTTACATCCCTGACTATCGCTTTCAAATAGTTCCTTGTAGCTATAACCCGATCTTGAATAGCGAATACAAAGCCTTCCGTCTCAGCAAAGATGTTTCCACTGCGGAGCCATGCCAGCGATGCTTCTGTATCTATTTGGTCCTGAAAAAGGGTATTTGGGTATTTACCATGTAGGGGCTTGGTCTTCCATACCTCTATTTTTTGATGGTCCGTCTGTGGTGGTGTCGGAACATATTGATTGTCTGCCAGATTAAGGGGTGTTAAGTTCTTATCCTTGTTAATTATGGCTTGATGTATATTATTATTATTATTATTATTATTATTATTATTATTATTATTATTATTATTATTATTATTATTATTATTATTATTATTATTATTATTATTATTATTATTATTATTATTATTATTATTATTATTATTATTATTATTATTATTATTATTATTATTATTATTATTATTATTATTATTATTATTATTATTATTATTATTATTATTATTATTATTATTATTATTATTATTATTATTATTATTATTATTATTATTATTATTATTATTATTATTATTATTATTATTATTATTATTATTATTATTATTATTATTATTATTATTATTATTATTATTATTATTATTATTATTATTATTATTATTATTATTATTATTATTATTATTATTATTATTATTATTATTATTATTATTATTATTATTATTATTATTATTATTATTATTATTATTATTATTATTATTATTATTATTATTATTATTATTATTATTATTATTATTATTATTATTATTATTATTATTATTATTATTATTATTATTATTATTATTATTATTATTATTATTATTATTATTATTATTATTATTATTATTATTATTATTATTATTATTATTATTATTATTATTATTATTATTATTATTATTATTATTATTATTATTATTATTATTATTATTATTATTATTATTATTATTATTATTATTATTATTATTATTATTATTATTATTATTATTATTATTATTATTATTATTATTATTATTATTATTATTATTATTATTATTATTATTATTATTATTATTATTATTATTATTATTATTATTATTATTATTATTATTATTATTATTATTATTATTATTATTATTATTATTTTATTTTTATTTTTATTTTTATTTTTATTTTTATTTTTATTTTTATTTTTATTTTTATTTTTATTTTTATTTTTATTTTTATTTTTATTTTTATTTTTATTTTTATTTTTATTTTTATTTTTATTTTTATTTTTATTTTTATTTTTATTTTTATTTTTATTTTTATTTTTATTTTTATTTTTATTTTTATTTTTATTTTTATTTTTATTTTTATTTTTATTTTTATTTTTATTTTTATTTTTATTTTTATTTTTATTTTTATTTTTATTTTTATTTTTATTTTTATTTTTATTTTTATTTTTATTTTTATTTTTATTGTTATTGTTATTATTATTATTATTACTTTTATTGTTATTTTTATTGTTATTGTTATTATTATTATTACTATTACTATTACTATTATTGTATTTACGCCGAAAATATAAATATTTCCAAATCATTATGTAAACCCCTTTTTCAGACTGTCACTGACCGCTCACAGCCTTGGTCGTTTACAGCTAACAGTTCAACTCGATGTCGACCTGATGCTACGTTGCCAAATTGAAATATTCTCCTAGTACCGACTATTTTAGAATCTCATATTTTTTCTTGCTCAGTTCAGCTAATAATAATTTAAAATGTTAATATCCAATGAAATCAAATAATAATAATCAAATAATTCTATTCAAAATTGCAAGTAACGCGGTCCATTCAGGTTTTCCGGTAAAATATACGGTCCTCGTACGCTGCTGCCTATACGTTGACAACAAATCGCCTCTGAAAGCTAAACCGACGACTAGCGTGTGAATTTTTGTCCGACCAAATGTGGCTGTTATGACTGCAAAGAAATTAGCTTGGTCACAGTTGTGGCGAAAGTTGTTCTTGTTGTTTAGATTTAATTATTTAATTTTGAGTTATTATGTTAATACCTAGTGGTAGGCCACCAGTAGTACACGCGCGGTTTTCTGTGTTTATCATTAATTGTATTTAAATTTCTTAGAGATAGAAAAAAGGACTTATAAAAACAATTTGTATAAAAAGAGTTCATTAGTGGTTTTAATATAGCTGTGAAACGGCCTGAATATTCTAATCCTCTAGATAATAATTAAGTATTTTTGTCTGGTTTTTATATTTAGGTAAGTAATTTTGTTTGTTGCATAATGAGTGGTCTTATTGTATTTTTGTTTATTTATATTTAGGTGTCATCTGAAAATTAGTTTATTCCAAAGGACAATAAAACTACAATCTGTCCAAGGCTATTGTTTTTCTTCTCGCACCCATACCCTGAGATAACCACTGAAACATCGTTTTGCTACAGCTTTTGGAACCCAACGGGGCCAAATAGTCACGGACACTCACATCATTTATAAAAAGAAGAATAATGCCTCTAAATCATACTCCCATGAAGGATACAGGCACAGTGCCAAGAACTACTCGAAGCATGGTTAGGAAACAACACGAAAAGACACCAATCTACCGACAAATAATGCAGTATGCAGTTCACCATCGCTGGATGAAGTTGGAGCAGTAGGAGGGAACAAATATCTGCTGGAGCCAGAAATTCCAACACTTACAACAGTGGAACGTCGAGAAATGCAGACCGAACTCTCCAGATCAAACCCAATGGTAAACCCTAATGGCAAACGTCGAGGTAGGAGTAACAATATTTTTTATTCAATGCATGAGCCTGCAACAACAGCGACGCCAACAACATTTCCTCAGCAAATAAATAACAGCTTAGTAAATATTTCTTTACTTATAGAGAGTACGGTACAGCATACTCTTAATCGGTTATTACATACAGATGTAAATAACTTAGTTGATAGGTCATCTAAAAATAATGTACAGGTAGATTTGCCAAATCGAAACACAATTCATGTTAATGAAAAAATTCAACAACCTAATTTAAGATACCATGTAGATACTAGGTTAAATAATACTTTACCCTTAAGCAATTTGCAAGCAAAGGAGATCCCAAACTCTATACATTCTAGCACATCTTTAGCAGATGTAAACACACATTATGCAACAAACGACCACAAATTAATGCAAAATAATTGCAATTAACACTAAGGTTCAAAATGCACAAAACTTTTCAATATATGATATTCCTGCTAATAAAATTATGCCGAATTTCGACGACAGTGGTGCTTTACATCCTGTTGATTTTATAAATCGTCTAGAACAATTAGTAAAAAATTATAACATCTCGGATGGGGACCTAACGTTTTGGTGTTATAGTTTATTTACGGGAAAAGCTAAATCATGGGCCGATGGTCTACTATTCTCATTTAAAAAGTTTGAGAACCTGAAAGCCTCTTTTCTTGATCACTTTTGGAGTTTCAATACACAACAAAAACGGAAAAGGCACCTGGAAGAAAAAGGTAAATTTGTAAACAGAGACGATAAAAAGCTAGGTTATGTGAATTACTTTCTACAGCAAGTCGCGTTTTCGCGACATCTGCAACCCGGTTATTCTGAAACAGAACTGGTGGGTATCATATTACGTCACTATCCTTTTGCAATTTCATCGGCTTTGATAGGTACGTCAACGATTCATGAAGCATTAAATAAACTTAGGCTAGCGGAACAATCTATTCCTGAGACACAATTTTCACGCGAATTTCGTACACAGAGTGATAAAAACGATACGTCCAATATTAATAAAAACAATTACAGAAAAGTAAATCAAATTAATAATCCGGATTTAGCTATGATTGACGATGACCCTTTATCGGAAAACTAATATCTCCTCAGTGTACGAGTTCTTCTGGGGGGTTGGAAATAAAAAGAACTCGAAAACTTTGTAACATTTTAAATAATCCCAGAAGTGACCTTTTGCAGGAATGCGATTTGAATCACACGGTATTGGATTCTCGTTCCCCAGTTGTTATCATTACAATAAAAACTTATCAGTATCCGGCCTTAGTAGATTCGGGAAGCGAGGTATGCGCTTTTTCGAAATTAGTGGGAAATAACTTAGAAAAGGACAATTCAATACCAATGTTTCCAGTCAGCGGCGTACGGGTTTCGGGGGCATTTAAAAATAAACACAGAAAAATATCACATCAAACACTCGTACCGTTTGAACTATTAGGACACTCTTTCGAATTTGAATTTTTGTACATTCCGGATTTAATTTACCCCGTTATCTTAGGATGTGATTGGTTACGCTCGGTGGGTGCAAGTATTAATTTAAATAAAAATTGCGTTTTAATTAATGTTGGTGGAAATTTTAAAGAAATACCAGAAATAAAAGTTAATCACAGTTTTGCTGCTCCACAGGGAGTGTCGATGAGAACAATTTCGATCAACCGTGCACCCCACATTGTCAGTGTTAATTCACTCAAAAACATTAACGAACTAGACGAAATGGTCGAAAGTATTACTTTAAGGAAAAATGATAAAATAAAATTAAAAAGTTTATTAGAAAACCACGCAAGTGTTTTTTTCAGACAAACCAGGATTAATTTCAAATTATTCTCATGAAATTTATTTAAGTGATGACGCGCCATTTTTTCAAAAGCCTTATCCAATTCCCATTGCCCACAGGTCTGTGGTGCAAGCAGAAATAGACCGTATGGTTCAATGGGGAATTATAGAAAGAACAAACTCGGTTCCATATTGTAGTCCCCTAGTTACTACCATTAAAAAAGACGGAAGTATTAGGGTTTGTCTAGATGCTAGACGATTGAATAAGGTAATGTTGCCAGACAATGAAGCGCCGCGTTCGGTTGACGATATTTTAAAAACGTTACCATCTATTAAATTCATGTCATCTTTTGATATAACGTGTGGATATTGGCAAATCCCCATAAGAGAACAAGACCGAAAATTTACAGGGTTCTTACATGGTACTAAAACCTACCAATTTAAAGGACTACCTTTTGGCCTCAAAACAGCAATGGCTTCTTTTTGCAGAGCTGTAGATATAATTCTGGGACCAGAATTTCGGGAATTTGTAGTATGCTATGTAGACGACATTCTGATAATTTCGGAAACGTTTGATCAACATTTGGACCACATTGATCGTTTTTTATCGCGTATGGCTAAAGCCGGTTTTACATTACGGCTAAAAAAGCGCAAATTTCTTATTAAGGAAATGACATTTTTGGGATATCAGATTAATAGTGACGGAATCAAATCAGATCCCTCTCGAGTTCAAGCTATTGTGGATTTTCCAACTCCTAAAAATGTTAAACAGCTGCAAGCTTTCTTGGGTCTTTGCAATTATGATGGAACTTTTTGTGAAAATTTTGCGGAAAAAGCTGAACCTTTATTTTCCCTTTTAAGGAAAAAGTCGAAGTGGCTTTGGGATGCACCTCGCGAAGAAACATTTCAACAGCTTAAATCGTTAATAGCTAGTGAGGTATTATTACACCACCCTACAGAAGGAGTGCCTTACTGGGTACAAACGGACTCTAGCGATTTTGGGATAGGAGCCCAATTATATCAAATCGTCAATGATAAAAAACACATTATAGCATATGCAAGTCGGTTGCTGCTAGATCGGGAGAGATCCTATTCTATTTGTGAAAAAGAAGCGCTCTCGGTTGTGTTCGCTTTATCAAAATGGCGAATTTATTTATTGGGGTCGAAATTTTATATACTTACGGACCATAGGAGTTTAGTATATCTAAATAATTGTAGATTGTTGGCACCTCGAATAACTAGGTGGGTGTTGGCCCTTCAAGAATACGATTTTGAAATTAAATATATTGCGGGAAAAGAAAACATTATTTCAGATATACTTTCAAGACATCCACCGGCCCGTCCTTCAGTTCCGTCAGACCGTTGTTTTAAAATAGTATGCGCGTCAGTACAGCTTGAACCTAAATTTAGAACAGAGCTTTTGGATATATCCGACGAGCAGAAACGTGATCCAAAACTGTCAAGAATTTTTGAAAACGTACAAAAGAACCCAGAACAAAATAATAAGTTTGTTATTTATAACGGATTGTTGTTTATACGACGAGGCCATGATGAACATTGCATAGTTTGTATACCTCAATCAAAAGTACCAAAATTTGTTGAAGCTTTGCACACAGCTCTGGGTCATTTCGGAGTATATAAGACTTGGTCGGCATTAAAACGCGAGGTCTGGTGGCAAAATATGCACCGCGATATTAAGCGAATCATTAAAGCTTGTGACATATGTCAAAAGGCAAAATGTTCGGCCCGGTACAAACCCCCTTTACAATCTATCCTACCTACGGGTCCAGGAGAGCTTTTATCTTTAGACCTTTACGGAGCTTTGCCCAGGTCTCGAGGCGGAGTTACATATCTGCTTGTAGGGTTGGATGTATTTACTAAATTTATATGGTTGTACCCATTGAAAAAAGCAACTTCTGTTACAATAATCAATTGCCTTAAAAAAGATTTGTTTCCGAGATATGGTTTTCCACGGTGCATTCTGACGGATCACGGGTCACAATTTATTTCTAGGGTATGGGAAAATGCGTTACATTCTATGAATATTAAAATAGTGCATTCTTCAGTGCGCCATCCCGAGTCGAATCCAGTAGAAAGAAGTATGAGGGAACTGGGAAGACTGTTTCGAACATTTTGCCATGCAAAACACTCCAGGTGGGCCTATGAAGTGCAGAGAATATCGGAGATTCTGAATTATGTTGTTCATGAGTCTACGGGTTTTGCTCCCTACGAATTGCAAACGGGAAAATCGCCTCCTCCATTGTTGTCCAAATTAATAAAATATCCAGGTTCAATGTGTCAAGTAGACGGTCACGTCAAAATATTTCTAGCCAAAAATGCTTTATCTTCAAAAGCCAAACAGCGACGAGAAAATGAACCCGAAAAAAAAGGTATTGGGACTTCCAGGTAGGGGATCTCGTTCTGTTGAAGGCTAATAATCTTTCCTCAGCTATTGCTGCCGAAACAAAAAAGTTCATGTTGCTATTTGAGGGTCCGTATCGGATCAAACGAATCATAGGAAACACCACTTTCATATTAGAAAATCCTCAAAATAATACCGAGCGTGGCATGTTTCATATGTCACACTGTAAAAAATATCACATTTAAATTATAAGATGCTTTTTATAAATTTTTACTTTGAAATACCATTTTTCGGTCTTTCAAAGTCGGGGGCAGATGTGGCGAACGTTGTTCTTGTTGTTTAGATTTAATTATTTAATTTTGAGTTATTATGTTAATACCTAGTGGTAGGCCACCAGTAGTACACGCGCGGTTTTCTGTGTTTATCATTGTATTTAAATTTCTTAGAGATAGAAAAAAGGACTTATAAAAAACAATTAGTATAAAAAGAGTTCATTAGTGGTTTTAATATAGCTGTGAAACGGCCTGAATATTCTAATCCTCTAGATAATAATTAAGTATTTTTGTCTGGTTTTTATATTTAGGTAAGCAATTTTGTTTGTTGCATAATGAGTGGTCTTATTGTATTTTTGTTTATTTATATTTAGGTGTCATCTGAAAATTAGTTTATTCCAAAGGACAATAAAACTACAATCTGTCCAAGGCTATTGTTTTTCTTCTCGCACCCATACCCTGAGATAACCACTGAAACATCGTTTTGCTACACAGTTTAAAAAATATTTTACATTGAAATTACAAAACTCCAAGGTTTAGGTACATTACATAAAAAACATATACCCAATGGGTAAATTATTAAGAGAAGATGAAAAGTGTTTCGTGTTTAAATACTAAGTAGTATAAACCTTCGTGTTGTCGGCAAAAAAACTGTCCAAAACCGAAACGGCACGCCTCTGATCTGATTATTAGGTTAATAACCCAGTTACCTAGTTTGTATACTGTTATTTAACGACAAGGAGTAAAGCTAACTTTTTTATCTAGATACATGAATGAATTTTTCTTAAATATTAATAATTAATAAAAACAAATTTAGATAATAAATAAATATTTTCGAATGTTAGGTTATTACAATTTAATAATTTTGATATTACGTTTTCACTACATTTTACAATTGAATATGAATGTTTATTATTACTCGTAAGTACAATTAATTATTTAGTTTGTAGTTACGTACATCTAGCCTAGAAATTTATTGTTTTTTAAGTAGTATGGTACTAACCTGTTTAAAATGCCAGTTCGAGTAATGTTGCACTCATTCATAGCACTTTATTAATAAAATTAGGGTCAGCCAATTGCAAAATTCAAGGGGGCTGGGGAAATTAGTAGGTTCTAAAGCCTGAACTTTCTGAAAATGATACGGGTTCAGTGAGTTTTCACGTAATATTCTGCAGACCTTGCTTTGGGATATCTCCAATCGCCTTGAAATGGTTCTTATAGAAATAGTAGACGCGGTTTCACAGAACCCGTATCGCGAAGGCGTTGAAGCACTTGTACACTGTTAGGAAAACATTTCCGATATTCAATAGCTGCGGCATGTATTTCGCAAACATTCTCGCATTCTCCGTATAAAACTACCATTTCCACATATTAGAAATTTGTATAATTAGGCATTGTGAATTTACAACCAATACACGACACCGAAATAAACAAACTACTGTTTGTGCTTGTATTCTCTCCATCGCTCCTCCAAATGTGTGGTGTGATCTGGGGGGAAAGAAATGCGGGAAATGCAGAAAGTGCGGATAAATGGTGGTAAATCTAAATAACACGCTGAAGTGTTAAGACGATATTATGTATGTAAACATGATGTGGCAACGATGTTTCCTCCGGCATTCGATTGTCGTATGGCTGCGCTTTCAGAAAGTTTGTAGCGTACCAGGACCGTCGTGTTACCGAATTTTATAGGATGATTTGTTTTTTTAAAGGTCGAGTAAAAATTTTGTTTTTAGTTTTCTGTCTTTATCAGGTCTTCCAAATACGTGCTTAAAATGAATGACATTATGACTGACTCGTCCTGTGTACTTACTAGTTAGACAAGATATCGATCTTTGAGATTCGTCCACCAGATTACAACGCCCCTGATAAATCCTCGTTGCATTTTAATTAAATAGCAGATCCCGCACACAATATTTGGCTTTTGCATACTGAATGGCGCTTTTCTTGAAGTTGTTGCTATGTCGCTGTGTTGTCAAATATTTTTCATCCCTACAGTAAAATTAATCACTCTGCAGAAAGGAGTTTAATATACAATTTCATTAATTTTTTTAACATATTCTGCAAGCACACCCAATTTTTATCTATCTTCATGAAGGTATTTTTTAAATTAAATATACTATCTAAAAAGTTTTGTGTAGGTACTTCGCATTTATGTAAAAAGCAATTCGAATACAAAAAATACGTGTGAAAATGGGAGCGACATATACTTATATATAACCTAATTTCAGTGGCAAGATAGATGACATTGTGTACCAAAATATTGTATTGTATTTTGTTAATTATATTAGTAGCCAAAGAAACAGCATCGAGTCGAATTAATTAATTACCTGACCGGCTGAACATAAAGCGAGTGACGCGACGCTAAATAATAGCGGGTAAATTTTTATTAAATTATCTTTCCTATAGCCCGCGGCAGGTGACTTCCACTTGCAAAGCACAGTGTTACAGATTATATCCGTGGATATCAGGGATTAAAAAACAACTATTTTGTCTGTCTACTGTAGTAGTTTACTGTTTATTTTTAATTGAAAACTTCATGTGTTGTATAAATATATCTGAATATTATTTCAATGTTTTATCTCGTGCAATATTACTTTTGATATACAAGTGTCCCAAAATTAGCCTGCCAAACGTCAACAGCAGAATCTATGTTCAAAAATAGGAAGAAAAGTTATAATAAATGCATCGTAAAATGTCCCTATGGGAGTTATGATCTCCTTAAGGTCGTAATTTAGATCCAATTCCTAATAATATATCTGAAGAACAAAAGTAATATCAAAAATAAAATTCTTGATGTTTTGTTCATCCATTATTTAAATTCTTCTCAAATAAAATAATAATCTTTAAAAAGCGTTTTGCAAGACACATATTATTTTATTATTCTAACCCCCCCATTGTTAAGAGGCACTACATACTGCATCAGATACTATATGTATATGTTTTAAGCAATTCACTTTTGTTTTGTAAACAATTTCTCCTATAAATAGATTTTATCTGTTGGGCAATAAAGTTTATTATTATTATTATTTTAACAATATTTACACCTACATTTAAATGTAAGAAAATACGTATTTTCAAATATGTATTTTTTTTACTTCAATATTCTTGAATATTCGTAGGTGGCATGAGATAACATTCCTATTATTTGCTAAGTCCTTGAATATTCAGTTATTAAATGTCTAAACTTGTTTGTATTTGTAGAAAACACTATTTCAAGAATACGGCACCTAACAAGAGTTTTTTTTAAATATCTCTGGAATGGTTTAAAATGATTTCATAAAATTTGGAAGTGATCAGTATCGCATTACGAATCTGGCAGCAGCATTGGAATACCTTATTTTTTATTGCCAAATTTTAAAAATTTCTAAGTTTTCTACTTAGAGAAGGTACTTTTGTTACCCATATTTTTTTTATGGTATCCGATGCAAAAAAAAATTCCGGCAATACTAAATATTTAAATTATTTTAATGAATTGTACCAAAAACGCTATTTCCATGTACAAAAATATTGACCTATAAATGCGATTTTTTTTTAAATTTTATGAAACACTCCATAGTTTTATTTTGAATTCTTCCTTGGCAACACAGGCGCTTCGAGAATTTACAGCTATCAAAAACATAAGTTTTCTAAAGTTTATAGGATAGGACATTTGATTACAATATGCAATACAATTTTTAAGTAGGGATTATTTGAAAAAATAATGGAGCATTTTAACGTAAGTATAACAAGAATACCTTTTCCATGTAGAAAACTGATTTTTTTTTAAATTTGGTAAAATCCAAAAATACTTCAAAAGCTGAGATACAAGGTATTCAATACTGTCAGATTCGTAACATGATAGTGATGCAAATTTCCAAATTTTATCAAATTATTTTAAACCGTTCCAGATATTTGAAAAACTTTTCTGGACTCCCTTAGAGGATATTTTACAATCCATGTTTATTAACATAAATTCTGTTGTTGACGCTTGGTAAATTTTTGCATATTTTTTTTACCTCATACACTTTTGACCATTTAATCTTAAATTATAAAAGGTGTACATTCGTCGCAATATCTCAATTCGTTTTAGATTTGTTTTTGGATTAACACAATTCTTGACGCAAAACCTATTTCTTCCAGTTGCGTAAATAACCTATTTTGCGATTTGGAACAATTCGATTTGGATATAGATAATCTTTATCCTCTAAATTGGTTTAATGGAATCATCCTGTATTTCTTTTACCGTAAATACTTTATTGTAAACTATTCTATTTCTATAGTTCTATATAAATTATTCTGTTTTGACGTCGGCTATACCCTGTTGCTGTATAAATTTTCTATTTACATTACATACATTTAGAAAGTGCATAATAAACATTTTTATTACATATTATTATTTTTTAAGTAATACTTAATTTTCTGAATTGGACATGCAAATATCACTAATATTTTTATAGAAAAAAATTTAATTTTGTGTCCAATTGGAATTTTTTACTTTCATTGTCTACCTATGAAAAAATTTGACGCTTCGCCACTGTTGAGTTTAATAATCCTAATTGCAAATACTAACCCTTATTTTACCTGTTTGTCTGCGAGATATAGGTGATTATCGTTTTATATAACACTCTCGATTACACACCACGTTACGTTCCGTGTTCGTTGTTCCGTGAAGATTTACGAGTAGAAAATTTTAATAGAAAAATATTACTAGGCGGTTGAAATGTATTTTTAGTTTATTTCAATTGGTGGATTTCAATTGACTATTAAATACATTCTCATTTTATTTAACAAATTACAGGCCAATGGTAGAAATATATATTCACTTGAAACCTGAATTGAGAGAATGCAAAAAATACAATTTTGTCCTTCAGTTAACAAAAAAGTTCACAATAAAATATTTTTTTTTACGTTCATGCAATAAACAAAACTTTATTGAACTATATATAGTGAAAAAAGTGGTTCTTTATTGCACTAGTGCAATAAAATGTTTATTGCATTCATCTGTCATTCTACTACAGCGTTTTGTCATCATGGCAAACATAAACGTTCAAATCGACGTCATATTTTCCTACACTTAGTTTAATCTAAATAAAATATTTGATTTTTGCATGAACGTAGAAAAAATATTGTATGCAACTCGTACAAAAAGTGTTCATTGCACTCGACGCGTTGTCCTACTCGGCCTGACGGCTTCGTTGGACAATTTAACGTCGGTTGCAATAAACACTTACTTTTTGTACTTGTTACATAAATAACTATTAATCAAACGGACGTGCAAATTGTATGGAAGACATTAATGAAGTTTTACTGCACATTACTTCAAGCATTGCTTCAAGTAAGAGGTTCAAGCAAAGAATTCGGATTGGTTCTAAACGTTCGTTCAACTACTTTCTGCGTGATGTTTACTGAAAACAAATTCATAATTTTATATACAGTGTGACCCATTTCAAATGGAAACAAGTCTGTAAAAATGGTAATTATCGTCAGATTTATTTCGGGTTTTTTACAAAAGATGGAACAGTAAAAACTCTGTTCTGACACAAAATATAATTTGTTTTTTATTTTCAAGGCCTACTTCGAATTTTTTTCATGGTGAAATTTTACAAAAACTAGCGATTTTTTTTATTTCAAATCTAACTACCGCACTGGATTTAGCATCCCGAGATTTATAACAATTTTAATGCAGGAAGATGTTATTTACAAGTATCGAAAATAAAATTTAAACTTTAACACCCTGTAACTCCGTTAATAATCAAATTTGGAAAAAATGTTATAGAAAGAAGTAGCATTTATTTTCGGTCTAGAATTATCCCCTGAATTTTTTGCTCATCATTTCCGGACACCCTGTATATTGAACACTTATCCCGAGTCCATTTACTACCACAAAATAAACACCTGAAATAGTACATAACTACTTTAACTGAGGTAAATGTAAATAAAAGAAATTTACTAGTAACCCAAGTGAAATATAAAAATTATCTTATTATTATGTTGCCGCGTCAAATGTCATGATATATTAATCTCAAATTTAGCATGGAATCTTTCTAATTACGTTCGCAATGGTCTAAGGTAAGTAAATCCTTCTCCTCTAGGTAAAAAATTGCTGTGAAATCTTTCTACGATGAGATATCATTTTGAAATTTGGTGTGGAGCTCCCTTAACAACTTATAATTTCGGCAGTATCAATATAAATTCCTTCGCAAGGGTCTAAGTAAATCTTCCTCTAGGTAAAAAATTGCTCTGAAATCTCTCCACGATGAGATATCATTTTGAAATTTCGTATGTGGCCTCCTTAACAACTTAGAATTTCGGCAGTACCAATATAAATTCCTTCGCAAGAGTCTAACAGTGGTATTCATAGTCCGTCTCCGGTCGCCAGAGAGCGGTCTCCGTACCGAAATTATTCGAATTTCATAATGAAATTCACATAATTTCGAGAAGAAGATATAAGATACCACTGTTACAGTACACTGTTTTCATTGTCCGTCCGAAATTATTTGAATTTCATTATAAAATTTGCGTAATTTCGAGACGGAGACCGCTCTCCGGCGACCGGAGTGAGACTTTGAATACCACCGTAAGTAAATCCTTCTCTAGGTAAAAAATTGCTCTGAAATCTCTCCACGATGAGATATCAATTTGAAATTTGATGTGTGGCCTCCTTAACAACATAGATTTTCGACAGTACTAATATAAATCCCTTTACAACGGTCTAAGGTAAGTAATTATAATAGTACATAATTAAAGTAATTATGTACTATTTCAGGTGTTTGTTTTTTGGTAGTAAATGCACTCGGGATAAGTGTTCATTATATACCATACTATTGTTTTTTTAATATATGTTATGTTTGTTGATGTGTTGACACTTCGTATTATTCGTCCGTTTAAACCATAAAAACAGTAACTTATTTGTATAAATTTAGTATTTCGTAGACATTCGGACATTTCCGGTACGCACGCCAATGGCCAGTTACTTCGGGTGTTTCTGTAATTTTAACCTGTCAACTTTACCTGCCAAATGAATACCGGTGTGAATAAGATTAAATTATCGTAGATCATAAAAAAATAAAATTCATAAGAGATATTACATAAATGTATATTTATGTCCAAAATGTAAAATATAAAGACTATGTATGAATTATTGAAGAGAAGTGAGAGATATAAGAAGAAGAAGATATAAGAGAGTATAAACATGTCAATTAGATTAGATCCAGTTTTGAAAACACATACCTTTGTTTTGTTAATATTTGTACTTTACAAAATACGTATGTGGCATATATGTTGCTCTTGATATAAAGTTTTGCTTCTATAAGCAACTGGCAAGGTTGACGTATTCTTGAAACAATGGTTTCTACAAAAACACATAATTTTAAATATTTAATAACTGAATAATGTAGGTGTTAGCAAATAATAGGAATGTTTTCTCATGATACCTAGGTATTTTCAAAGACGCCGAAGTGAAACGAAGAAACAACTGCAAAACGTTGTCTAGGTTTAGGTACATAGATCTACCAAAATATCTACTTTTTTAAATATATCTGTAGGTATAAAAATTCTTATAACATAAATTTACTTGGTAATAAAAATTGTTCACTTTTGTTTATAATTAAATATGTGAAAATAATTGTTAAACTGTGAAGTTAGGATAGTTATAAATGTCTGTCTTACAAACGCTTTTTAAAAATTATTATTTTATTTGAGAAAGATTTAAATAATAACAGTGAATAAACACATCAATAATTTTACTTTTATATATATATATATATATATATATATATATATATATATATATATATATATATACAGGGTGAATCTTAAATAAGTACAAATATTTTAACTGCTGGTGTAGTTCGTCATATAGATCAGTCTAGTGAAAGCCATTTTTAAAAATTTCTAATATTTACGGAGATATTAATTTTTTAAAAAAATACCCACATTTTGAGGACCGCTCGCAGATTTCTCATCCATCAGCCTAATGAAACATATGATTTGTTGCGAGGTTGCCATATCTCCTCCAATATAAATATTACGTTTCCTTTAACGTAATAGTTCTATTTTAAAAATACTTGTTTTAAGCATAAGTACAGTAAAATTGGGTATGTAGTATGATACGCAGCAATATTAACATAAATTTTAACATCTGAACTAACCTTAAAATACTTAAACGATTAAAAATGAATTTCCGCAAGTTCATTACTACCGTAAAATATTTAGGAAGATATTACGTGATATTACTATGTCCAATGTTCAAAAATTATACATAAACGTGCACACAAGCTTACCTGTTTGTTAAAAAATTAACTATTTAATCAGTAATCTACATTTCACAAGTTAAATGTCATTGTACACTGTTAGAAAGGGACACAAAACACAATTTCCTTAAGTTATTTTATGAAAAATAATGAAAAACTATGATTTTCACACATTAAATTTAATTTTCGCCACATAACCCGAAATGAGTCAATATTAACTATTTCGAATACAGAACCATAAGTGACTTCGCACTTTCATCAGTGAAAAATTTTTTAAAAATAAAGGTACACACAATCACAATATTAAATAACAAAATAAGCAGCTTGACGTATGCGTTTAATATCAAGAAAAAATGTATAAAATGCATACATTTAGACGGCAGATCCAGCAAAGTAAAATATTTTTTCTCTAATGAAATGTGTTGTGGGTTGCCGGTACAAATGGGAAAGGGAAATATGCTGGACGAATTATTAAGAGGTCGATTTATTATGGGCTTTTCAAAAGGCGCAGCTCGAGACAGATTTCATGAAGATGTTTAAAAAAGGTGTATATCGCATATAAAAAAAGCTGGTCAGAAAAACCATCAAGGTAAGTTTTCAGTAATGTGCCTACGACAGGTAGGTATCACGGGCAGTAGGCGGAAACGTCGAGCAAGCAAAACTATGCCTAAGGATTGACAGTCAGTGAGATTGCGATGAGGTTATGTTGATATCGATAAAAGAAACACAAGTGCAAAGACATCTAATATTTATGGTAAGTGATTTCATAATTCCACTACATGTAAATATAAGAATATTGGATGTTTATATAAATATATTTTACAAAGCACTGAGAAGACGTTCGATTTACTAGCTCAACTAGTTATCCACTAGGATACATTAAAATTCCAATAATCTAGTGACTTACCAGGATGATCAATGTTAATGTTCTGAAAAGTGATGGTGGACTACCCTTATTAGGAAGAAATTTTTATTATGGTTTTAAGTATTCATTCACTTCAACACAGTTACAGTACTGACGACGATATACCAGATGTTGGTAAAATCTGAGGTAAGATTAAGTAAAGTGATGTATTATTTAAAATGTAGTCAGTCAATATAAAAATGAATTTTCGACTAAATTAGGTGTTTTGTAGAGATACTGTACATCTGGCAGCTAAGGATACAATTGTACCCAAATTTTTTAAAGCATAGCCGTTTCCTTACGGAATTAAGGTTCAAGCAGATATGGAATTAGAGAGATTAGAGGGAGTTAATATTATTCAAATCCTAGACTATAACGAATGGAGTACATCTGTAGTACCAATTATTAAATGTGATGAAACTATAAGAATTTGGGGTGACTGTAAGGTAACAGTAAATATTATATTAAAAATTGATTCTTATTTGCTAACTAAAATAGAAGATCTATTTAGTCAGTTACAAGGTGTGTTGGAATTCACCAAACTATCTTAGATCTTCTATCGACAAATTTTATTAGATAGTGATTCATGTAAACTAACTGTAATAAGACAAACACAAAGGTCTGTTTAAGTACACCAGACTTTCTTATGGTTTATCGTGTATTCTTTCTAAATTTGTCTAAGAAGAGTATTAGTATTTTTAGATATACTTATTACGGAAACCAGTAGAGATGAACATGGTTTTAATGTAGAAAAAAATGTATGCAGATTGTCTGATTAACTACTTTATTAAGTAAAACTGAATTTTTTAAAGAATTGGTAGTTTATTTAGATCATAAATTTAATAGATTTGGATTAGATTAGCGGTTAGTAATACTCCAATACCGATTAATCAAACACAACTTAAAGCTTTTGGTTAAGTATTATCCGAGGTATTATCATAAATTTATACCAAATAGTTTAATTATTTTGCAAACTATAAAATTTGTTAAAAAAATATATTTATTGGAATTTGTAAGAAAAATCAGACAGCTTTCATTTATATTGTTTTGTGTTCATTTCAAGTATTAGTACATCATAACCCTAATTTACCTCGGGGCTGTAATTTCACATGTTAAGGGATAACTCAGAAAGGCCGATTGCCTATATGTCTCGGAGATATAATAAAACACAACAGCAATATTCACAAATAGGAGATACTTTAGCTATTATTTTTGGAATCATAAACCTTTGAGGACTATTTTTAACCCATTAAAATGATGATATTAAATATGTGACTTATTACCCATTAAAGACTATTTTAATGAGATATTGATGTAAAACAAATTAAAAATTAACAAAAAAATAGATGTTTTATTATGGCAAGTAATGAAATTTGTAAATGATGGATGGCCGAAAAAGTTTTTTTAGCTTTGTTTTGTATAAAAATAATTTCTAATATTTTTAATACTTGTAAAGATTGTCTTTCTCACAAAAATAGCCCACCAAAAGCTCAATTAATACTATGAAAATTTCCTAAGATTGCTTGGGAACCTTTACATATCGATTAACTTGGACTATTTCATAGTAAGTTTATGCTAATTATAGTTGATGCCTGTAGTAACTGGATAGCAGCATTTGTGACTAACCAACTAACACTAAAACTTGTACAACCATTAATATTTTACGTAATGTTAGAACCTAGAACATACTTGGTATTAGTGCCAGAAATGCAAAAAATCTGGAAACGTCACTCAAATCAATGATCAAATCATAGATCATATGTTTGGCACTAAAATCAATATGGAAATTGAAAATGTAAATAAACCAATTGAACAAATTGACGAAATATTTGTAAGGATAAGTTTGTAAGTAGTAGTAATAAAAAAGATGAAAATGTAATTATTGTAGATAGTGACATAATAGATAAGGAACAAGTAATTGTACTGTTAAGAAACCTAATAGACTTCAAATTAAAAATTAGTTGCAAAATTTAAGCAGGGGTTGTTCTATTAGGCTTAGTAAGGGCGCATGCTGCAACATGGAAGCAGTTTTTTCCAGAACATGGCTTATATTAAACCAGCTATCTTGTATGGTATTATTGTAAGAACTGATTGACTACTATTAAAGATATACCCAACAATAATTGTGTTTTTCATTGTGAAAACAGGACACCTGTATAGAGTTTGTATAATTCCTTAATTAAATATAACCGCAACCAACATGACATGATTTTATTATTAATTTTTTTTTTAATTAAAAATATTTTAAATGTGCACAAAATTAGTTTAAATGTATTCAAAATTATTATGAGATACTTTTGCATTTTCTGAGACCGAATAAACGTGTTTTTTTTTTTAACTTGAAATGTATACTACGCTTAACGCACCTGTTTAGAGAGTTGCGGCACAATAGTGAGCGGACGAAGTTGTGGACAGTGACTAATCACTAGGTTGTAGACAAGCGCGACGGGCGAAGCGTGCGGGGAGCAACATTTCATAGGTGTACTAAATTTGAATGCGATGAGATATAAAAAATATACAAATATGACAAAAATAATTGCATTACATGACATCCATTATTTTTAGAGTAGAAACAGTGATATAACAGTTTTTACCAATTTCGAGGCGCTAGATAATAAAAATAATAACAATTATTTCAAAATTTAAAGTTCTTATCTTATATTTTCAATTGCCCAAGGTCGAAAATAATAGAGAGTGACTAATTCACAACACAGATATGAGTACGGAAGATCGGGTAGTATGATTACCTAAGCGTACCACTTGAGAAGAGCTAAAGCACACAAAATTATCAAAAATAAGTTGACGTCGGCTGAACCTAGCACATTAAAAATTTACTTTTTCTACGTTCATGCAAAAGCAAAACTTTATTGAACTATATTTAGTGGAAAAAGTGGTTATTTATTGCACTAGTGCAATAAAATGTTTATTGCATTCATCTGTCATTCTACTACAGCGTTTTGTCATCATGACAAACATAAACGTTCAAATCGACGTCACATTTTCCTAGACTTGGTGTCATCTAAATAACATTTTATGGTTTTTTCATGAACGTAGATAAAATTTGTTTTTCCACCATTAAATAAATAGTGCAAATATTTGCGAATTCCGCATTCAAAAGGACAAAAGGCTTTAGAATACATACACACTATTTACTATAGGTTACGCACTGTCACTATAACGGTCACACATTAACACTTATTATAATCATATATCGTACCGCTTTCCGTATGACATTCATACGTCCATGTTTCGTCAAAATTTAGTATATTATTCTTCGATCCAGATTTTTATTTTTTAATATTTATTCTAAATAGTTTCTTCGCCATATCACTATTTCGTCCTTTCTATCAGTATACTCTTTTCGATTTCATTTATATGGACTAAGTTTCATTTTGTAAGATATAGCAATCAATTTTTTTTTTTGGAAAACTCATTTTAAAAATACAATCTTCCTTCCGCGAGTTTCCATCACTTTCCGTTTCACAGTTATACTTCTTTACCACTTTTTTATTTGCACACATAAGCTATTCACGTACAATTTTGTTAAATATATAAATTTCAACATCACTTACACTCATATTTTCACCTCGCGCACTAAACTCTTCATTTGTCATCATCCGATATTCCTCATTTCGATCAAATCACTAACAAAATTAATTACATTCATAATTAAATTAACGAAAAGATATACCCTAAATTTTGCCCGCCCGAACGATATACCCCCCGCCCATGATAGCCTTGGAAATGAAACAGTTGGATCCGACAATTCGTCGCAGCCAATGAAATGCCAGCATCGCATACGTACTAACTGCAGCGCATGCGTACTAACTGAGCGCATGCGTAGCAGAAGCTGTGTAATCGGGTATGCTCTCAGAGATATGCGGCACACGATTTTGTAGGAAAAATATAAGGGCTGCATGTATAATTCTTTGTGTTGACTGCTATAAATTGTGAGCAGGTTTATATAACATTAGTCACTCTCTACAATTTTGAAAGTCTGGTATATAACGTATAAAACGTATTTAAATCTTTTTAATATTTTCTCAGGCAGTGTTTTTCTATTAAGTGTCTTGTGTATTTAATTAATATTTTTAGTGAAATACAGTGTAATTAAGTAGAATATGGCGCATTATTCAAACAGTGAAAAGGTTGACATGCTAAAAGCATATTTTTTAAGCAACGAAAATGCACTTGCTACAAAAAGATTATATACAAATTGGTATGGAAGAGAAAGAAATATACCAAATGAACGTACATTTGTCAATATTGTTCAAGGATTACGGGACCATGGATCTTTTAAACTTCAAACCTAGGCTCGGGGTCGTCCACAAACAAGAAGAGTGAGAAACGTTGAGCCACAAATTTTAAATGCAGTAGAGGAGAATCCGGGCACATCATCTAGAAGATTATCTCATGAATTTCATGTATCCCAGAGAACGGTACTAAGAACTTTGCACATGCAAGGACTTCATCCATATCATGTACAAAAGGTGCAAGCCTTACTACCAGACGATTTACCCAGGCGAAGAGAATTTTGTGAATGGATTCTGAGGAAGTGTGAGTTAGAGGAGGACTTTTTGAGATATATTTTATGGACAGATGAAGCGGGATTTACCATAACACTCAAATTTGGGCTGATGAAAATCCAAATGCCATCAGGGAAACTCATTATCAGCAACAATTTTCATTAAATATTTGGGCAGGAATTGTAGATAATACATTTATAGGACCCCATGTATTGCCAAGAAGACTAACAGGTCAAATGTACCTTGAACTTCTTGATAATAACTTGGAAGATTTGTTGGAAAATGTACCTCTTGCTGTGAGGCAACAAATGTGGATTCAACATGACGGTGCTCCCCCTCACAGTGCTCGAATTGTATCAGACTGGTTGAATAATAATTATAGGGATAAATGGATAGGAAGATATGGACCTATACCTTGGCCGCCAAGATCACCAGATTTGAACCCATGTGACTTCTACCTATGAGGACATATGAAACAACTAGTTTATTCAGAACATGTTAACACTTTGGAGCAACTGCGATATCGTATAGATAACGCAGGAGATATGATAAGAAATATTACAATTTTTCAAAATGTACGTGAGTCGATGATAAGAAGAGCAAGAGCATGCTTAGAAAGCAATGGTGGTCTTTTCGAACATCTGCTATAATACCGGTGATACTGACAGTGCAGTGACAGTGATGTGCATTCTTAGTGAAGTGCAGTGATAGTGACAGTGGAGTGTAATGACAGTGGAGTGCAGTGACAGTGGAGTGCAGTGACAGTGCAGTGCAGTGACAGTGGAGTGCAGTAACAGTGGAGTGCAGTGATGAGTTCAGTGATAATGATATTAGTCTTGTGAGAAATCAGTTGGAGTGTAGAAAAAATGATTATAGTTCACATTCTGGATCTGTGAGTAGAGAATCTGTTTTATGTTTTCAGTTTCATGTTTGTACATAGACGTACTTTATTGGTGAGGTATAGGTATGGCAATGAGGGGAGGAGGTGGCCATACACATTTTTTATAAACAGTCATTCTTTGACATGTCTAAAAATTCTAGTTAAGCCTTGTCTTCATGAACACGAAATTCGCGAAAATGCACGCGTTTTTTATTTAAAATGGAAAAGTGTCAACTTTTAGCAAATTTTATTATTGCTATTTTCATGCATTATGTGGGGTTAGCAAGTTTGACTTGGGCTTCCGACAATCTGTCATGACAGTCAATGACAGTTTGATAATAAAAATAATATAAAATGTTACAGTTGACGAAATTCGCTAAAAGTTGAGATTTTTTCCCACCATCAAATAATTCGAGCGAATATTCGCAAATTTTGCGTCCATAAGGACAAGATTTTAAAACTTCCTTGAAGCAAAGACATTTGTGTAACACTGGCAACACTGTGAACCACACGTTCAGTCTGCAGCACTATGACTTATAAAAGTATGAAAGGGTCTGTCTAGGCCAGCGGTCCTCAACAAGTTTTCTGCTGAAAAATTACGAAATTTATTTAAAATTTCACTTTTTTTATTACTGATTTGTTTGTAAAAAAAACTATTAATGATGTGTTCTACACACCAAACTATACTGTTGGTTAAAATATTTGTACTTATTTAAGATTCACCCTGTATACACAGGCTGTATCACATAAGAGGGCCACTCCCATGTATCTCGCTTAATATGCGAGATACGTCAAAAATATTTAATTGTTTTTTGTTGCATTTTTGGAGGCCTTTATGTTCGTAAAAACAAATTTGAGATCCATGGCCAACTTTATGAGTAATAACAAGAAAACCTATAAAATGCCCAAACTTTAAGGCTGTCTAACTTTTTTATTTTAAGAGATAGAGAAAACTTATTGGTAATAAATTTTTATTGCAAAATTGATACCTTCCACCTAATATAAACAGATTTTTGAAATATCGTATGTGGTTCGCTGCGCCCTCTAGGCGGATAAAAATTTTTTTTATTGAAGCTGGCAATGGCCACAAAACATTGCCTGTTTTTTCGTCTTTCATGCAATATACTACATGTTGCCCTTATCTTTTGTATTTATTACATTTTTTTCAATTTTAGTTAAAAAAAATGTACCTAAATATTTTCGTGTTGTCCAAGATAATGTAGAACCTGTTTTAAAGACGTCAACTGAAAAAAAAAAATAAACAGAATGTACTTTTATATGCAAAATACAGATTTTCTTATAATATTATTTTATTGCTTTTCACATTAGAAGCAATTGGATTTTTAAAATTATTTTGACACAGACAATGTAATAAAATAATATTATAAGAAAATCTGTATTTTGCATAAAAAAGTACATTCTGTTTATTATTTTTTTGCAATTGGCGTCTTTAAAACAGGTTCTACATTATCTTGAGCAACACGAAAATATTTAGGTTCATTTTTTTTTAACTAAAATTGTAAAAAATGTAATAAATATGAAAGATAACGGCAACATGTAGTACATTGCATGAAAGACGAAAAAACAGACAATTTTTTGTGGCCATAGCCTGCTTCAATAAAAAATATTTTTATCGGCCTAGAGGGCGCAGCGAACCACATACATTTCAAAAATATGTTTATATCAGGTGGAAGGTATCAATTTTGCAATAAAAATTTATTACCAATAAGTTTTCTCTATCTCTTAAAATAAAAAAGTTATACAGCCTTAAAATTTGGGCACTTAACAGGTTTTTTTATTACTCATAAAGTTGGCCATAGATCTTAAATTTGTTTTTACGAGCATAAAGGCCTCCAAAAATGCAACAAAAAACAATTAAAGATTTTTGACGTGTCTCGCATATTAAGCGAGATACATGGGAGTGGCCCTCTTATGTGATACAGCCTGTATTTATATGTTATGTATATGTTACATTTTTGGAGATTTCGATAGCTAAAAACAAAAATTTGATTAATTCATTGATTTCACTGCGGGAAATACGGCAATATAAGCGAGCGGTTCTTATTTTTTATTTCTATTAAAAACTTTTTTCATAAAGTTGTGTGAAAATCGAATTACTTACTACTTAAACTTGTAGTTTAAAAGGAACAAACAATCCATATTTTATTGCCATGCTACTTTTCCCATCAATGTTCAAGTAGTTAATTTATATTTACAATGTTATCAAGTATACTACATAATAAAGAAATTAATAAAATGTTAAAATAATATATTACAATATTGCATGGTTTTACTAAAACATTATTTTTTTGGTGGTGTTTTATTAAACTCCTTGCATTTGTAGTTTTCGAAAAATTTAATAAAAGTAATGGTATTTTGATACATATAGGCATTTTTGACATATTATTATTGTTGATTTTTATGGAAAATATAATTCCAGATAATTTATTAATTATAAAAATGCATAAAATAAAAAAATGAACAGAATGTTTTGTATATGTTTGTAAACAGTGATTTTTTATTTTTATTCGGTGTTGGGACATCTCTGTTGACTGGCATTTTTCACAAAAAAATAAGAGTGCTTTAATTTCGAAAAATTTGAGAACATTTTACTATTGAACACAGCTCGTAATTTCTCAAGACAAGCAACATTTTTTTTAAATCAAAAATGATGTTTTATTAAAAATCTACAATAAAATATACTCAGTTCCAAAAAAAGTGACGCACTTGATTTTTGACCTAACTTTGTTTTCTTTTTACTTTTAAACCAGTCGGCCGAGTCGGTTGATGTTTGCAGAATTGGATACTTCAGCTACGGATTTACAACAATTGTCAGCAAAGTCATTTCTAGAGGTTCAATGTGACCCTATAAAATTAAAGTACCCAAACTTTTATGCATCGTTTAATGTGACCATCTTCGACGATAATTTTCGACAAGCGATAGATCGTCTCCATCAACAAAGTAGTATATAATCCTGATATCCATTTATTAAATGACGTAATTGTTAATTTGTTAGAGATAGATATTTGTAAATTTTCTGACATAAAATTTCTTTGTCTGACTGAAACTGATACTAGTATTGATGCAATTCAATCAAAATATATGAAGAAATTTACTTTAAGCAGTTTTGGCGGTGTAGCCATTTGCTCTTAATCTAACTTGAATGTAAAAGGAATTGATTTGGATCAATACTGCATTGAAAAACATTTTGGGATATGCGGCAGATCTTGGAAAAATGATGTTGATGTAACACGTTACTAACATGTTATAGATCTCCTAGTTTTGACAATGTTGTTAAAGTTCTACAAGTCTTGTATAAACCCTCCATTAACATACTTTTATGTGGTGATTTTAATGTAGATGCATCTGAAAATTGTAAAACTGCTGACTGCTTATTTTAGAAATATTTTACACTCTTTTAATATGCATCCTATTGTTGGTTGGCCTACCAGAACAACTTCTAGTGCATCTACAATCATTGATAATATTTTTTGTAATAAGGATAATAACGACGTGGTATGTGTTATTTATAAGGAGATGTCAGATCACAGGTCAGTTTTACTTGAAATGTCCTCTCCTGACACAAATGACCATGACTCTAGTTATAGAGTCAAAAGATTTTTTTCTAATGATGCGGTAGACAAATTTGACAGAGATTTGCACTTTGAAACTTGGTCTGATGTATATAATATAACTAATATCGAAGAATCTTTCGACTGTTTTTATAACAATTTTTTATACTATTTTAATAATAATCATTTCCCGTTGAAGAAAGCTTACGTAAATAAATGTAAAACAAAATCATGGATCACCAATGAAGTTAAAGAATACAGTTCAAGGTTAAAACATATTCATCTCTTAAAGAACGTATGACCAGATTTATCTAATTTCTATGAATTGAGAAAAAAGAGCATATAAAGTCAGTACGAAATACCAAAAGACAGTTTTACCAACACAAAATTCAAGCATCTGATAATGTAAGTAAAACAGCAGCAATATTGTGTCGGAGTAAAGAATAAAAATATCAAAATATTACTATAATAAAAAACAATGAATTATGTGTGTTTGTGATCCAATACCTGCCACTGGGCCAGTGTGATGCGTGCGAGCGCCCCTCCAGCCTCGTCTCAGCTGATATGGAATTTGTCTATTAACCAAACCAGTGAAATATTAAAAAAAAATAGTTTTTAATTGTTAATTAATCATATTCTGGACTGAAATTTTTTAGACAACCCATTTGCAATGTATTTATTGATATATTTAATTGGATATAAAATACTTTTCATCCATTAACCAGCTCGGTGAAGGTCGTTTTATAGTGGGATCCTATACTATAGGGATACTTTTGAATTGCTCATTAACACCAATTCTAATACAGCGACAATACGAAAATTTCATTATCTAAGGGCCTCTCGTGGAAATCGCTGCGCAGGTAATAGGTTCAATCGAATTTACTTCTGATAATTACGCAGTGGCGTGGGAGGTAGTGCTAAAAAGACAATTCGCGATTATTAGTGAATAACCACGTAAAAGCGCTATTTAACTTAGAAGTTATACAAAAAGAACCGTCGCAAAAAATACGGCAATTGATTCATTCAATAAACATTTACGTTCGATAAATAAATTAAACCAGCCAACGGATCATTGGGATACTTTGACTAAATTAGACAATAGAACCGCCCGCCAATGGGAGGAATCAAAAACACAAATTAAAAATTCTAGTCTAGAGGATTTAAAGGAATTTTTAAAAGATAGAGTCGATATTTTAGAATCAATCGAGCAAAATCAGGCCGATAAAAAGCCATTCAAAAAAGAAGTGTTTACGCGAGGATTTTTTACTGCTAACAAAAAATGTGTAGTTTGCAAAAAGGAACATTATATTTATTATTGCGAGCAGGTTACCACAGTGCGGCCTGTCGCCTAAGTCCATGTCCAAAGTGCAAACACAAGGCCAAACACAATGTTTTACTTCATATACAAACTGCCACATATGCTGTCGATGCTTCGCCGGACGTCGCGGAGCAACAGGTTTCATTAAGTTCTTGCCAAGTCATTGAGTCATGTCTTGCTATCTACAGCGTGTGTCAAAATCTATGACAAAACCGGTGACTTGCATATCGTGCGGGCTCTACTTGACTGCGGTAGCCAATCATCATTTATCACCGAGGATATATGTAATCGATTGCAATTAAAAACGAATAAAATAAACATTGAAGTCGCAGGGTTAAATCATGCCGTTTTTACTAGTAATAAAAAATGTCAAATTGATTTATATTCGAATAAAAACGAATTTCAAACAAAATTAATTTCTTTGGTTATAAATACAATCACCGATGAAATACCGGGTGTTCAAATAAATAAATGCGATTTAAAAATTGCAAGTGATATCGAGTTAGCTGATCCATCGTTCGATAAGCTAATAAGATAAGATAATTGGTGCTGACGTATTTTGGACATTCATGGGCAATAAACAAATACGACTAGGCCCAAATAAGCCTATCTTGCAACAAACTAAGCTCGGTTGGATAATCAGCGGTCCAATTAATATCGCGCAGCCTTCAAAAACACTTTGCAATTTTAGAAAAAACACGGATGTGCAAACCCAACTGGCTAAATTCTGGGAGCTAGAAGAATGTCCATCGGAAATAATACGCTCAGCCGAAGAAAACGCGTGCGAATCATATTTCACAAAAACTACAACTCGCGCCGAGGACGGACGATTTATAGTTTCGTTGCCGTTCAAGGATTCAAAAATAAATTTAGGGGAGTCTAAATTTCGGGCAGAAAAATGTTTGCTACATTTAGAGAAGTGACTACAATCTAACGACATTCTAAGAGAGAGATACGCGACTTTTCTTGAGGAATACGAGTTTTTAGGACTTATATCCAAGGTACGCGAGTTAGATACGAATATTTCTTACTACATGCCACATCACGGTGTCATGCGCGACGAAAGTGAAACAACCAAGCTTCGAGTGGTTTTCAATTCGTCGAGTCCTACGAAAACAAGCCATTCGTTAAATAGCTTGCAAATGACAGGTCCAACGATTCAGGAGGATTTGTTCTCAATTATTTTAAATTTTCGAAAATACCCAGTTGTAATATCTGCCGACGTCGCAAAAATGTATCGGCAAATTTTAATCGAACCTAAACAGGTTTACAAAGAATTTTGTGGCGATCGGATTCCTCAAAAACAATCGAAATGTATGAATAAAATACCGTTACGTACGGGACGACGGATGTGACGGTCGTTCTTGGCTATTCGGTGTTTGTTCCAAGTAGCAGCGGAGTGTCAAGAAGAACTACCCGAGATTGCGACCATTATTCGAAAGCATATTTACGTTGACGATTGGCTATTTTCGTGTGAATCAAAGGAAAAGCCGGGGCTTATTGCTTTTCAAATTTCTGAAATATTAAAACGCGTAGGCTTTGAGCTCAGGAAGTGGCGTTCAAACAAAACGGAAGCTATCAAGCAGGTGGCAAGACAAGATACAAATGCTAGACATCTCGATTATGGAGAAAAACAGACAAAAACATTAGGTTTGCGCTGGTCCTGCAAATCAGACAATATATTTTACGAGGCAAATCAAAATGCGGCAAACAGTAACATTACAGTTCATTTTATCTTATGCTGCGCAAATATTTCATCCGTTAGGTATTTTCAGTCTAGTCATAATTGTCGCAAAAATACTTCCTCAAAAATTATGTTCGAAAAAATTAGCGTGGGACGACAATGTACCTTCTGATATTCAGGCGATTTAGTTAAAATTCAACCACGATTTAGAACACCTAAAGAGCTTAGAAATTGCGCTTATGATTACGTGCGAAAATCTTATTCAGATTAAATTACACGCGTTCTCGGACGCAAACGACCTAGTGTATGGCGCATGTATATACATAAGATCCACAAATGATAACGGTGAAATTTTCGTGAATTTGCTTTGTGCAAAAGCTAAAGTTGCTCCGATAAAGTCACTCACAATTCCGCGACTTGAATTATGCGGAGGTTTGGTTCTGGCGAGATTGTTTCACAAAGTGAAAGGTTTAGGACTAGAATTCTCTCGCACGATTTTTTGGACGGATTCTACGATTTTATTAGGGTGGTTACAAACTTCTCCAAATCTTCTAAAAACGTTTGTGAATTGCCGAACGAAGACTAATTCCAGCGATTGGCGACACGTTTCGTCCAAAGGTAATCCTGCGGACTTATTGTCACGGGGCGTTAGCGCGGCTGACATTCAACATTTAAATCTATGGTGGAAGGGGTTAGATTGGCTTCCAAACGTTGAGGAACATTGGCCACTACCTATCAGTGCGTCTGAAAAGAACGCTGCCAGAATTTAGGATTCAAATTAAATCATTTTGAATATCAGGAAATATCAATTTCCCGTTCGAAAACTTCTCAAAGCTGGCGAGACTAAAACGCGCAGTTGTGTACATATTTCGATTTTTCCATAACTGCAAAAATAAAACTTCGCGGAAAACTGGTAACCTTTCCATAGACGAATTAAATCATGCGTTAACATCTTTAATTATATGTGTTCAGATTCAATGTTTTAACGTCGAATATAATTAATGGCGACTCTATTAATGTAAAAAGCACGATTTTAGGTTTAAATCCGTTTTTAGACAAAAATAAATTAATTAGGATTGGGGTAGAAAACGAAATTCAGACTGCTCGTTCGAAAAGAAACACCCCATCTTACTTCCGCAAGAACATCAATTAATAAAGTTAATTTTTGAAAATGAGCATGTTAAGCATACCGGTTCACAGCAACTGCTGGCTAACATACGGCAAAAATTTTGGCCTGTCAGGTCGTAATATCGCCAAGAAAATTGAATGCGTTCGGTGTTTCAGATGTAAGCCACGAATTATTCAACCTATACGACTCCATCCAGGTTTTCCTTTTCAGTCAACTGGCCTTGATTATGCCGGCCCGTTTGCTATAAAAGATCAAAAAGGTCGTAGAGCAAAATTAAGCAAGGCTTGGTTATGCCTATTCATATGCTTAAGTACGAAGGCAGTACATTTGGAGTTGGTTACCGAGCTTTCGACGGAGTCGTTCCTCATGGCATTTAGAAAGTTTATTTCGCGTACAGGGAGACCCTCGGACATATTTTCTGACAACGGAAAAAACTTTGTTGGCGCCGAAAAGGAAATATCTTGTTTATTCAAATTTTTGACAGACAATCAACTTAAAATCTCAGAATCTTTTGCGAACGAAGGAATTAAGTGGCACAAGTGGAATCTATGTTAAATTTCCGACCACTGTTCCCTGTCACCAGATCCCAACGATTTTTTACCTCTAACCCCGGCACACTTCCTTGTGAGAAGAGCTTTGTCAGCATTGCCAAATTATGATTACACTAATATCAGTATGTCCCGACTTGATCGTTTTCAACGCATCCAAGCCATCAAATGCCATTTTTGGAGCCGTTGGAAAAATGAATACGTATCTGAACTGCAACTCAGACAGAAGTGGAAGGTCAACAGCAGTCAATTGCAAGTAGGTGACCTTGTACTCATCAAAGAAGCTAACATTCCACCACTTGATTGGAGATTAGGACATGTAGTCCAATTGTACCCCGGAAAGGACAATATAGCACGTGTTGCAACCGTGAAGTTCAGCGAACATTGACTAAGTATCCTCCACCTCTGCGAGAATAATTTGAAAGTCAGCACTTTCAACCCTGGGGTATGTTTGTGATCCAACACCCACCACTGGGCCAGTGTGACGCGTGCGAGCGCCCCTCCAGCCCAGGCGCAAGGTGGGGACGCGAGGGACGATGTGTGATGTGTATGAAGCAAGAACTTCAGAACTGAGAACTTACAAGTTTGCGTTAAAAATACTCGTTTTTATTTTGTTATTAAAAAAGATTACAGTCAATACAATCCTTTTAAAAAACGAGATTTATTTACCTATTCTAAGGGAGCTAACAGAGCATAAAAACCTCAACCATGTGATAACCTTTATGAAGTAGTAGTAGTATTTAACAGTTTTTTTGTTCTCTAAATAAAATTATTCCTCAAGTTAATATTCCTTTTAATAATCACTCTATTTTTGGAGCCTTTTGCTTCTCATGAATTGTTAACTTTACTCAATAATAAATTAAGAAATACAAATTGTTCGAGTCCTGATGGAGTCCCTATCTCTATACTAAAGAAAGTAATTGCCTCTATCATTCAGCAACTTACATACTTAGTTAATTTGTCATTCTTAAATGGCTGTTTTCCACTTACTTAAAATAGGGAAAATTGTTCCGGTCTATAAAAAAAATGAGTATTGTTTTTTAAATCGCTTATTGACAAACATAGTATAATTACACAACATCAGCATGGTTTTCGTGGTAGTAAATCGACACAAAGTGCAATTTCTTCATTTTACATTAAGTTACTACAACATCTGGAGGCGGGCGAATGCCCTATTGGGATTTTCTGTGATCTCAACAGGGCATTTGACTGCGTGCACCACGATAAACTTTTAACAAAACTTGATGCATATAGCATCCGCGGCGTGGCTTTTGACTGGGTTTCTTTCTTTTTAAAACACCGTAAACAGTATGTAAGTTTAACATATAAAACAAATATTAAGGTACACACCGTTGTATCAGATTTTAAATGTGTTGACATGGGGATTCCGCAAGAATCCGTTCTAGGGCCTATTGTATTTATTTGATATACCAATGATTTAGATACTATAATTAAGGATGCATTTTTTGTCATGTATGCTGACGATCAATCTTTATTGATTTTGATTGATTCAGATAAACAGTTAAGAGTTTAAATGCAATCGAGTTCTAGAATGCATAAATAGTTGGTATAGTTATAATAGTTTTTCATTTTAATACTGGGAAAAATCATGTTATTACATTTCTCAATAGGCAAAAACACTGGTTGTCACTGAATATTAGATGAAATGGATAGTGCACCATTGACATTCAAAGATAATATTAAGATTTTGGACGTCACAATGGATGAGTGGCTTAATTGGAATATACATTATGATCAATTAATTTCTAAGTTAAACTCAGTTTGTTACACTCTGAAAAATCTGAAAACTGCCCTATCAGATGTACAGGTTATGGTCTATCATGCACAAGTATCTTCCAGGTTAAGATATGAGGTGTGCTTTTGGGGGTGCTCCACTTGAGCAATAAATGTATTTAAAGCTCAAACACGGATTGTAATATGCATTACTGGTGTGTCTGGTAGATTTTCTTGTAGAAACTTATTTCGAAAATATGGCTTTTTGACTGTTGTGAATATTTTAATATATAAAATGTGTTTAGATTAAAAAAAATAGGATTAATTTCATTTTAACTAAAAACAAGCATGACATAGATACTAGACAAAGGAATAACTTTTATATTACATTCTATAAATATAAAGTGATACATGATTCTGTTTCGTATTTGGGACTACAAATATTTAATAGGCTGCCAAATGAAATAAACACATCCTTAAATTTATTTGAATATATTTAAAAATAAATTAAATGGTTTTTTATTAGACAATAGTTTTTACTCCTTGGAGGATTTTTATGGACGTGTTGTGTACTAGTTGTAAGTAAATGTGAATATTCCTATATAAATGTAATTTTTATCGATGGGAAAATAAATTATTATTATTATTATGATTGCTAATGCTCTATGACATGCATTTCCCATTAAGAACGGTTCGCATCACAAAGAAGTGTTGTCCATGGCTAACTGATAGTATAAAGTTACTCATGAATTTACGAGACAAAGCTAAGGCTAAATTTAAAAGAACCAAACTACCGACTGATTGGGATTATTATAAAGGCCTACGTAATTATACAAATCATTCTGTCACCAATGAAAAGAAAGCATATTTTGATCATATATATAATAATTACTCTAATAAGGATTTATGGGATAAATTAAAGTTGTTAAATGTAAAACTTCAAAGAAGTGCTTCTCTTCCATTTCATCTCAATAATGCAGATAATATTAATAATTATTTTATTGATAGTGTATGCAACACACAGCTTACTGACAATGATATAGTTAATTACTACTTAAGTAAAGTGAGGACTCGCCCTAGATTTTCTTTTAGTCTTGTCGATGAAGCTGACATACGTACTATTATCGGTCAAATTAGGTCTAATGCTGCTGGTGGCGATGGTTTTGGCATAAATTTTATTAAAATATGTTGTCCTTATATATTGCCGGTTATTGTTAATATTGTTAACTCTATATTTCTAGAATCGCAGTTTCCCTCTTTATGGAAAGAGGCGTTGGTCATACCTTTACCAAAAGTAAATAATCCTAGCGAATGGAAGAATCTTAGACCTATAAGTATATTGTCTTGCTTGTCGAAAATAGTCGAAAAAGTCATGGAGAAACAACTACGTAGCTTCATTGATATTAATAATATTTTGCCTCTTGAGCAATCGGGTTTTCGCCCAGGGTTTAGCTGCACCACAGCGCGGAGATTTGATGACGGTATTGGTGCTGCTTGACTTTAGCAAGGCTTTTGACACGGTTAATCATGCGGTGTTGTTGGCCTTGCTGAAGTCAATTGGACTGGACGATGGCAGTCTGCAACTGTTCGAAAGTTATTTAACTGGACGTACTCAGGTTGTTAAGCTAGGAAGTGTTGTTTCTCAGAGAAGACGATTGTACTGTGGGGTACCTCAAGGTTCCATTCTGGGACCCTTGCTGTTCAGTTTGTATACAGCTTCTTTTCCAATGATTTTAAAATATTCTAAAATTCACATGTATGCAGATGACCCTCAAATTTATTACTTTTTTCCTAAAAATGAGTACGAATTAGCAAAAAATCGGCTAAACGAGGATCTAAAGATTTTATGTACAATATCAGGGCAGCACAATTTGTTGCTGAATCCTACAAAATCTGCTATGCTAATTTTTGGTAACAGGAATATGAGAAACACACTTAGGGATACTTTTAATCTAGAAATAGGTGGACAACAAATAACAGCTTCAGATACGGCTAAAAATCTAGGTGTTATTTTGGACAGCACTCTCAGGTACCGTCAACAAGTTTCTAAATATATTCAGAGGGCATATGGAGCTTTAAGATGTTTGAGGATATTTAAATATTGCCACTAAAAAGATGCTGTGTGATGGTTTGGTTCTTTCGCAATTTAATTACTGTTCTCAATTATATGGATTCTCTTTGGATGTGGATCTTTCTAATCGCGTTCAAAGGGTACAGAATGTATGTTTGCGTTTCATTTTTGGCATTAGAAAGTTTTAGCATATTTCACACAAACTAGCTGATATTAAATGGTTGAATATGACAAATCGTAGAAAATTGAATTCGCTAACTCTATATCATAAAATTATCATTGGGCAAAAACCGCCATATTTATATAACAAAATTACATTCAGATGTGATGTACATCATATAAATATAAGAAATAAGGGTTCCATCTCTCCTCCTATTCACAATACTGCTCTTTTTGAGAGATGCTTCACATTTGATCGTTTGTACAATTCCATACCTACCGAACTGTATCCTTCATCTATGCTTAAGAAATGTTTAAGAGATATTCTATTTTCAGATCAGTAGTGATACTGATTTGGAAGTATAGTGTTGCTTATGCTTGAAACTATTATATTGTTATATTGTTTGTATTATGTTGTTTGCGTCGAATATGAAATATTGTTTTGTTTCTAACTTATCTATCAGATATATATGCTAATCTTCTCTAGGTTTTAACAAGGGTTAAGTGGTAGAGCACAATTTCGTGAACTTCCCCTTGTGGTTTTCTTCTAAATATATATATATATATATATATATATATATATATATATATATATATATATATATATATATATATATATATATATATATATATTTATTTTATTATACGGTGCAATTTGTTTTTTTCTTTTGGATAATGAAAATAAAGACATTTATTATTATTATTATTATTACAATGTGACAAAAATAAAATTAGATAAACAAAACTATATTTCAATACCATTTTGTTATTTAACATTTTTTATATTTATAAAAAATATTAATTATATTTTAATAAATACTTAAGTCTATTTAGCAATGGTTTAACTGTTTATTATTTATTAGGCAGACAATATTATATCAAAAGATTTAACAAATTCGTAATTATAATAAAACTATTAAACTACAATACGTAATCATTTCTCTTACTGTTTTATAAAATCCATCACGTGTGGCAGTACATAATATATATATATATATATATATATATATATATATATATATATATATGTATGTATGTCTATTTTTAATAGGCTACAAATATTTATTCTCCATCGAGTGAAAAATTTATTTGAAATAAAAAATAATAATTTTATATTTCGTCAAAATTTCAATAAACAGCGTCGATGTAAAATAATAATTGTAGTATATTAAGAAAAAAACGCATATTTTTATGCGCCCTATGTACACCTTGCCATATGTACAAGGTATACTGTATATATCTTGGACACCGAGTCTACAGAAAGCCGACACACACAGATAGATACCTACATGCTGAATCACACCACCATCCAGGGCAAAAACAAGGAGTCATCTACTCTCTAATACGTAGAGCCCGAGCTATATGTGAACCGGAACACTTGGATGAACAGTTAAACCAGCCCTCAGATGCAACGGCTATACATCCAGAAATATCGAACGAGCGATCGGGAGGAGGCACACACCAAAGGGGAGAGAAGAGTTTCTGGCAACAACATATTTTCCCTGTGTGAAGGGTTGCACCGACAAGATATGTCGCCTCTTGAAGAAGAGGAAAATCAACACAACAAGGAAGATAATGTCAGCTTTTCCCAAGACGCCTGGAAGTTGTGAAGATCTCCAAGGTCCCGGTGTATACAGTATACCTTGTACATGTGGCAAAGTGTACATAGGGCAAACGGGTAGACACATCAGCACGAGATTGAAGGAGCACAAGAATAACCACGTGGAGAAGTCAGCCGATGTGGAACATAGAGCTGGCACAGGACACAGGATAGCAATTGAAGAAACAAAAGTTCTGGTGAGGGAACGGCGATTCTGGCCCAGACTTTACAGGGAAGCCATCGAGATACACAAAAATCCCAGAAAATTTAACAGAGGCAGAGGGATAGAATTACCAGGAGTATGGAAACGAATCGTAGGAACGGACCGCCAGACCACGGAACAAGCCAACCGTGAAAACCACCCACCGCAGCAGAACGGTCCACTGAACACGACCTATATAAATATCGACTAGACATCATATTCTCCAGTTTCAGATCTTCTGAAGAAGAGAGCGACATGTCTCTCGAAACGTCAAGAGTCTTAAACTTACGACGTGGCCAACAGCCCGGAACCAGCCAAACTATAAACACCACTACTCAGGCAGTCATATTGAAGATACGGTATGTCCAGCGGGTCTAGGAAAAACAGACTTCACGGACGAAATAAAAAGTCACAATATACATCACTATCTATATATTAAACACCCAAACCTAATGTTACAATACTAACTTGAAACTGAAAACGGAATTGAATGAAAATCAAGTTAAACGGGCGATACAAGCGCTAAATGCGAGGCAGTTGCGGTTGCGGTTATTGGTGGTCCTGGAAAGAGAGTTACTGAGTTAGCCGGCCGGTAGTAAACAGGCGGTGGCAAGCTACGGACTAAATACCATGAGGGAGGAAGTAAACAAGCAATTAGCACAAGCAATTACTACTACTAATGAATACACTTGGCTACAATCACTCCTGAAAGAGAACAATTAATAGCAAGTCAAAAACAGATTATGATCGCTCAGGCAGGCTTTCAGGACGGCTAACTGTTGCTCTGAAAGAAAAATGACAAGGCAGTCTACGATCTACGTTTCAGAGCAACGAGTGATCAAGGCAACCTCCTTCCTTCAAACGTGCAGTTAGGTTCGGCTTGCAGGACGGCTAACTGTCGCTCTGAAAGAAAAATGACAAGGCAGTCTACGATCTACGTTTCAGAGCAACGAGTGATCAAGGCAACCTCCTTCCTTCAAACGTGCAGTTAGGTTCGACACGCGTTATCAAGGCAGCCGTGTGTATCACCGAGCAGTAAAACAGACAGAGAACAGGTAGGTAAGACAGATGGAATACGGCCTACGTTTCAGAGCAAAAAGATATCCTTTTCCTTCAAACGCGCAGCCAGGATCGACACAACGTGATCAAGGCAACCGTGTGCGTCACCACGCCGCAAGACAGACGGAGAACGGCCTACGTTTCAGACTAAAGGGTTGCCCCCTTCCTCCGAACGCGTAGTTAGGATCGACACACGTGATAAAGGCAACCGTGTGCGTCACCACGCCGTAGGACAGACGAAATACAGGTCAGGTAAGACAGACGGAGAACGGCTTACATTTCAGAGTAGAGTTGCCTCCTTCCTCTGAACGCGTAGTCAGGATCGACACACGTGATCAAGGCAACCGTGTGCGTCACTACGCCGCAAGACAGACGGAGAACAAGACAGGTAAGACAGACGGAGAACGGCCTACTTAGTACAGTACCTCGCAGATTCGGTCAATAGACGGCTAGAGACAACGCAGCTACTCGATGTGGGCCAGGACAGGTACTGAATTTTTGTATACGAAAATATTGGGCTTCATTCGGAATCGCCTGCTGGATCGAGCGCGCATCTCTACGTCATATCTTCCGTGGTGGTGGGCAGCATCTGACCGGTGATGGATGCGCGTTCGGTTCGCACGGTCGACCTCGCGCTGGCTGGAGTTCGAGCGTCGACAGGCTTTCAACGTGGACAATTTCAAATACTGGTAAACTTGTGTAACGGATTATTTTAATAATAAAGTAAATAAATACGGGACAGTTAAAAATCACTTCATTACAACTACTTTTGACACCTTTAACTTGTGGCTTATACCTAAGCTCGAGGCTACGCCGCCTATATTCGCATTATATTTTTTCATGACGTGGTTGTTCAATTTGAACAATCTTTTTTCCACGTTGTTGAGTATCTTTTCACAATATGAATGGGTTTGGCGCCTAAAGAATTGCAACACGTGAAAATGGGGTAAAAGCGCCCGTTTCGGTATTTTAGGCAAAGTTTCATCCTGTAACAGAGCAACCTGAAATTTTGTATTGTCGGAAGCTCATGAATCCATGAATGTTTCTACTAATACGTGTTTGTATCATTATCAACCTCTATCTTCTTCCACCAGTTTCAATTATTTTCGGTTTCACAACTGTATTCTCTGCCACTCTTTATTGCACTATACAGGGTGTCCCGAAATTAGCGCGCAATATTTCTGCCATGTATTATACATGTGAAAATATGTCAAAAAGTTCCTATAAACATGACGCGAAAAATGCTTCATAAGGGGGCTAGAACCGCCCAAAAGGGGAATCTTGAACATGGTTTTTCCAGAATATCTTTCGAACTATTCAAAATAAAATCACAAAATTTGGTGGGTAGCATACCTTTCGCATGCTACAAAATTTTATGTTCTTTCAACTTAAAATATTTGCTCAGAGGCGTTACATGCTGAGGGAGGCCAAGGTAAATATTGCACCACTTTTTTTATTTTTGGGTAAATTTCATAGTTTTCTACACAAAAAAATGTACTCTTGTTCGATCTCGATAGGATGCACCGTTTTCGAGCAAAATCGATTTAAAGACAACATTGATCTCGTCATAAAATAAAAATAAATTTTTAATTCCAATAGCAGGCCATGACAAAAAGTACAATACAGTAAGAAGTGAGAGTTTGTTTGACAGTTTGTCATTTCCTTTAAAAGATTTCGGAAGTTCTCTTTCTCTTGACAAAATAATGCCGAATTTTTCAAACCAAGAACTCGCAGATATTAATTTTGTGTATGGATACTGTAATGGAAGTGCGTTTGCCGCCGGAAGGGAATATCGAAGAAGATTTCCAGAACGAAGAGCGCCTGGGTGCAGAGTATTCGTAACAGTGCATAGGAACTTGGTTGAAAATGGATCCTTACGACGTCTTTGGGGACAAGGGCGACCTATGGGAAACCATGACTATGCAAGGTCTTCATCCATTACATTTTTAAAGGGTGAAAGATTTAAAGCCTCAAGATTTTCCAGCTCGGGTGCAGTTCTGCCGATGGATTTTGGGGCATAGAAATATATTATAAAGATATTGTGGTCTGATGAAGCAAATTTCAGCAGATGTAAAGTTTTTAACAGTCACAGTACCTATTTGTGGACCGACGAAAATCTACGGCGAGTACGGCGAACTAATTTTCAAAATAGATTTTCCATTAATCTATGGGCGAGAATCAGTTGATTAACCCAATTGAATTACCAAATAATTTGAATTCCCAACGATATTTGGACTCTACAAAATCGCCTACCTGAATTATTAGAGAATATTCCCTTAGAGACAAGTGGGGATGTATTTTCAACATGATGGAGCACCAGCTCATTTTGGGCAGGCGGTTCGTATTTGGCTGAATGAAAAGTATACTGAGAAGTGGATAGGGAGAGGTGGTCCGATAGCATGGCCAGCGCAATCACCGGATTTGAATCCGCTAGATTATTATCTCTGGGGTCATATGAGTAATCTGGTTTATGCAGAAGAACTCGTGAAGAATTAGTTCAAAGAATTATTTTAGCTGGCAATCAACTAACCAACAAATTTCCTAATTCCCATAAAAAAGTGTTCTGTAAAAATGTCTTATTATTCGTTGCGTATTCCAATTTTTATTTTATGATGAGATCAATGTTTTCTTTAAATCGATTTTGCTCGAAAACGGCGCATCCTGTCGAGATCGAACAAGAGTACCTCTTTTGTGCAGAAAACTATGAAATTTTATAATTTGATCTCAACAAGAGAAAATACCCAAAAATAAAAAAAGTGGGGCAATATTTACCTTGGGCCCCCCAGCATGTGACGCCTCTGATCAAATATTTTAATTTGTAAGAACAGAAAATTTTGTAGCATGCAAAATGTATGTTACCCACCTAATTTCGTGATTTTATTTTGAATAGTTCGAAAGATATTTTGGAAAACCCATATTCAAGATTCCCCTTTTGGGCGGTTCTAGCCCCCTTATAAAGCATTTTTCGGGTCATGTTTATAGGAACTTTTTTACTTATTTTCACATGTACAATACATGGCAGAAATATTGCTCGCTAATTTCGGAACACCCTGTATACACTGCTCACGGACACTTTCATTAATGAACTGCATATTTCAACCGCATCACAGTTAAATTAGCGGAAAGATATACTCGGACCTTTTCAGTGCCTACGCCCATGGCAGCTGTGTAAATGGAATAGAGATCAGAGTTAACGTAGTCGAATTAACGTCACAGCATCATTACCAATAGAAATCGACCGTTCTGATTTGCGCATGCGTATTTGCTGCAGCAAAAACAGTGCAATCGTGTATGCTCTGCGAGGTATCATACATTTTTATACGAAACATTTTTGTGGACGGCTCGTATTTCTCTTTGACTGCTAAAAATTATGAACGGGTTTTATAAAGTGAATGACTCTTCTCAATTTTGATATCCGACTATAGATGCTCTAACGGCTTTGCAAACTCCAAAGAATAATACAAAAAGAAATGAAGCTATATGATTTACTTTCATTTTATAAAATGTAAACAGGACATCTTTCATAACAAATTAAAACAGATTATTTTATCATACCTTTGCGCTAGCGCTGATTTCTATTCGGGACACCTTGCATCCTCACTGTGAGGCAACCATCGATTGTTAACTATTAACTGTGCTTCTTTCCATTAATTTCCCTCGTTAATTATAATTTTATTTACAATTCATAATTAATAATACTTGAATAACTTGAATGGTGTCAGGAAGAAGGGCTGATAGTTCAATTACAACCAACATTGTTCTGTTTGAAATCTTTTCTTTGCAGTAATGGTAATGATTACAAATGATGATTAATAAGTACTATAATTACAAGTTTAAGCAGTGAGGTAACCATACTTAACATATCTCTACCGCGTAAAGAAGCTGCCCCTTTAGCTTAACTAAAGCTCACTACCTATACATGTGTCATAGGTTTGACTGCCATAATTATAAGTGATGGTACACATCAAAATGAACAAAAAAACTTTATATGGAATACCATTTTCGAGAAAAAAATTGACAAACCTCTAATCTCGTGTAAAAATTCAGTTAATTAAAGGTTCTCACCATAATTTTCTGCATTAAATAACCATAAAAAGCAATGTTTATCCTTTCTTTCAATTTATTTATGTTTAGTTTAAAAAAAAGCAATTTTTTCGTTAATAAAATTCGACAAAGTTCATATCGGGGAATGTGGCAAAAGCGCGAGGTACTCGACGACTAGCAGTGGCGGGGACTACAGAGTACAGACTACAGATCAGTTGGTATCTAAAATGCGAAGTGTCGCAAATTCGTTTACCTACTACTATTTCCTTAATTTTTCTTTATTTGTTAAAATGGTTAGCATACGTGAGTTATCACGATATGTTATTAACTTATGGAAAAACTGCGAAAGCATGACGTATTTATTTAGATCGTTTCCCCCAACGGCGGCTGCTTGGCAGAAGTGCATTCATTGAAATATCTCAACATCTTAATACTGATAGCGTTGTTCCTCGTTCTACCAGTCATCACCCATATCGATGTCAATACGGAGGATCATATTTTGGGCATTGTCGAAAAGTATTCGAGAAATCGGAGTGTCGCACTGGACTGTTCACAGGACTCTACGATAACAATTATCATACCCATATCACCTACAGCTGGTTCAGGTCTTGTTAGCTCAAGATTTTGCCCCTCAGTTAAATTTTTGTAGATTAGCTAAAGTTAACCTCAATCTCCGTTTTACCTCAAGAATTTTGGGAACTGATAAGGCATGACTTACTAGAAATAGAATTTTAAATTTTTATAATATTCATAACTGAACAGAGGAAAATCCACATACTATACAAAGATCAAATTTCCATCATCCTTTTGCGATTAACGTTTGATGTGGGATCATAGGAGATCATCTAATAGGACCTTTTGTCAAAAAAGCCAGATTGACAGGAGAAGAATATTCGAATTTCTTGGAGAACGTTCTGCTAGAATTGCTCGAAGATATACCTCTGGACGTAAGAGCAAATATGTGGTTTTTGCACTACGGAGCCCTGATACACACAAATCGACGCATATTTTTAAAAATTGCTGGATAGGCAGGAACGATCCACATCTTTGGCCAGCCCGTACACTTGATCCAAAGATGTCGTGCATGTGTAGAAAATAACCACAGACCAACTAGACTGAACTATAGGGCCAAGCCAGTGAAGCCTTCCGTAAGCCTAAGCTCAGCCTAGCTGGCTTCATGCTCTCAGTCAATGTTAGACATTCGTTGTGGTAACATCGCGATTATTTTGTAAAATATACGAGTTTTCTTTGTGCAATTATGGGAAAGTGCATTGTAGACAATTGTAATAGCCGATCAAATCGGAATAATGATGAAATTTCATTTTTTAGGTAAGTAATAATTAAAAATAATGGAACACGTTTTATGGCATTAAACGGCTCTGCGCGGGCGTTGTGCTGACATTTCCAGTATCGGCTCTGTGTTTTTTAGTGCCCATATGTTTAACAATTATTCTTAGCGAGGTAACAAGTATTTAATGGTTTATTAAATAATATCATGTGGAACATTTTGGTGATGCGTATACTGGCATCTTGGAAACTATAAGAGATACGAAAATCGGCAGTTGGGGGAAAATTCTGTTGCTAACTTAATGACGCTTGCAACTAGATCTAGGTTTTAAGTTATTTTGAAAAAAAGTTAATATGGCGTTATTCGTCTGTAACTTTTTTATTTAATTTATATTTAATTATAATTTATATTTGCTATTGCTATTTAATTATAATTTATATTTGCTAAATAATAATAAGTTAAGAATCTAATGAAGAAATTTACAATATTAGAATTACGAACAGTTACGGTTGCGCGAAATCATCAACTTAATTTTTTGGTATGGGCGCTATATTGAATTTGAATTTTATTGCAACCAAAACGTCGCATTGAAAATTTAAATATACAGTGAAATTCTTCGAAAAAATTTGCTGCGAAAAAGTGTTTTCAGATTTAAAAAATCCTCTAAATAAAAAAGTTATAGACGAATAAAGCCATATTAACATTTTTCAAAATAACTCAATAACCTAGATCTAGTTGTAAGCGTCATAAAAAAAATTTTCCCCCAACTGCCCATTTTCGTATCGCTTGTAGTTTCCAAGATGCCAGTACACGCATCACCAAAATGTTCCAAATGGTATTATTTAATAAACCATTAAATACTTGTTACCTCGCTAACAATAATTGTTAAACATATGGACACTTAAAAACAGGGCCGATACTGGAAATGTCAGTACAACTTCTGCGCAGAGCCTTTTAATGCCATAAAACGTGCTCCATTATTTCTGATTATTACTTACCTAAAAAATGAAATTTCATCACTATTTGGATCTGATCGGCTATTACAATTGCCAACAATGCACTTCCCCATAATTACACAGTGATTAGAACTTATTATAGCAATTTCTGAAAAATATGTAGATGTAAGAATAAATCATAAAACAAAAATAATCAATACCTTAAAAGGCACAAAGCAACAAGCATTAAATAAAGTAACACTATTTAAAGGGCGATAAAAATTGTAATATAACTAGAATTTTATTTTAAACCCTGATTTAAAAATATTTCACAAAACTTCTCAAAATAATTAAATATTTTGTGTTAGTTTATTAAAAATATATTCCTTCCTATTTCACATTACTTTTAAATAAAAATTATTAACTTTATTAAAATTTCATCAAATATTATAATAATATACATTTTACTGAATCAGACTCTGTCAAAAGAGGCGGAGTCAAACTTCCGCAAACACTCCACTGCTCCCCTGTCGAGGCTTTATTGGTATCGTTGTATTGAATAGCATGGGTACAGTCTAGTTGGTCTGTGAAAATAACGGTGGACATATGTTGTAATTATGTGTAATGTTAGTTAGATACTTAAAAATTGTACTGTATTTTCATTTTCGGTAAGTACTTAAAATTAAAATTATTGTTTTTGTACATAAGTTATTATTTCTGCGACGTGAGTCTTTTTAGAAGTTTTTATTACTTATTTTTCAAATTCTTTTTGGTTTAAGTTATGTTACTGTTTAAACATTTAAAAGTCACCAACATTTAAATATCTAATATAAAAAGACTCGTTAATTCTACCATTCTTTGTTCAAAAATAAAATTGCCAGTTGTCTAAACTAAATTTATTAATTTGCTTATTAGTTGTTTATCTTTGAATTTTTTTTGTCATCATTAAAAAAAAAAGTTGACACGCGGTAGGCAATCCACAAGCCACTGGCACAGCGTGTGTTCGCACTGTTGCCACGTTGTGATAAAATTCCTTGATATAATAACTCGACTTATTTTAAGAACGGTTTCAGTTATGTGCTTGTATTTTTTTAACTTTTTTGTCTTTTATACTTTATCTAACACTGAAGTTATGGCAGTCAAGTCTCTAACATCCTATATAGAGTGTAAATGAATAAGTGTGAAAAAATTCAGGGGGCGATTTCCTGTGGAAAAATAAGATGGGTCTTTCATATAAAAAAGTCTTCCCTCAGATCTGTAAAAGAAATTAGAATACAGAACAACTGTTTAACATAAAATCAATTTAATGTATGTAAGTACTTAGATACTTTTAATTTATTGTATTTTTATTTTATTATTAATAAATTAATATTTTTAAGTATTTCGTTTTTTATTCTACCCAAATGTTTAAGAAATAATGCTTAATGATGAAGGGTTAAGTTAATCAATTTAGTCACTAATAAAAAAACACTATTTAGATACGTATTATTTTTTAATTGAAATTATGCTGATTACAACTGAATAATAACAATAATAAAATACAAAATATCACTCATTTAGTTTTGTGTAACATTTTTGAAAATTTTTTTGTTGTAGAATATTCTTCACAATGAGTTAGGGGAGTTTTATATTATCTATCATTCCATGCTTAGAATTATACCTACCTTATCTAAGAACTGAATATTAACAGTTTTCAGTAAAATTTATGTTTTAGGCTTGTTAATTTTGTTATTGAATTATTAAATACAAGTAGTATTTGCTGTAGTGTATAATAATACAAACAATAACCATTTAATAAACTTTAATTTCCGTCATACTTGCATTAAGGATTTATATTTTTTATTTAGTTCACTCTTCACGTTAACTTACACATTCCATGCAGTTTAATTTTATTAAATAATTAAACCAAGTACAGAAAGTTAGGTATGTTCTTATTTATGGCAAAACGTAAAGTCTAATGTGTTCTAGCAAAATTTTCCTCGTCTCTCATCTATCTGTCGCACGAATATAAATTAATCTTGGCATCTGGCTTCTTCAGTATCTTATCGAATCTTTTAATTATTAGCGTAACTGTGTATGTTAACTTGCCTTCATAACAGCACTTTGTTTTGTAGGTTCCTACCTAGAGATGAGACAAAACATTTTCGTGGGTATTTTTAATTTCTGTACATCACGAATTTAAAATGAATCTCTTTATATTCATTATGTTCTCCTACAAATACTGAAATATGTATTCTCATCTCTGTACTTGAATGTAAGGCCCCAATAGCTTCTCCATCTGAAACTAATTAGGTAAAGGTAATTCTTTGTGTAACTGGGTTATTTCTAATAAATTTAACCCCATAGTTCATTGAAATGAAGTGGATAATATGAAACATAAGTTCAAGAAAATACAACTCTTATATTCAATGTAAAAAGGCGAAAAGTAGTTATAATTACTTACTAAGTACTGATATTTTCCCTTCGTTTTTCCTCTCAGTTCCATTAGTCGTTGTACTTACACATCGTACTATCAATATTTTTACTGTAGAAATGTAACTTGTAGTACACCTAGGTATATGGCTCGACATTTTATTCGGATTTGATAGATGTGGAGTAGTTTTTGTAACAGATATATTTTTGTACTACTGGAACTAAAGCTTTCATTCAAGGAATCCATTGGATTTTTATTTATGATTGTTTCTAGGCTTTGAAACTTTTCACCACTTGTTGAAGAGACATTATTAATTATTTTCATTATTTCGAACTCTAGGTTAAGTTTTACATATCGTTCGGGCTCTGCTGCAACTTCGCAGCATAGCAGCGAGATATGTTTTGTGGCAGCGAGATTCGAGTAGTGTCAAGGGCATGTGACGTTTATAAATTTAGTTTTCTGCTCGTAGGGATTTTCCCCTATCGCTTTTATTATTTACGATTAGTCTTATACAATTAAAAAAAACACAATGTTTCACACATTTTCAGAGTATTCATGCCGAATAAAGTGCAGCGCACTCGAGCAGCTAATAACCTCAAAATTTCATTTTTTTTAATAAAACTAGCATTATTGCAAATACGTAACGCACATGCAATGTACCACGTGGCGTTACGTATTTATAATAAAATTCGAACAAAAATACTTGCTTTGACAGATTCTGTCACTTTACGTTTTGACGTCTATCCATGCGGTTGTTGTGTGTATGTAAATTGGACTCAAGGCCATACACATTTTCCATGTCAAAACAATGAAGTTTGGGAACTTTTCATAGGCGTTTTTTAAAGACAAAATGAAATTTTTTCGGGATTTTTTTTATCAGAATGTGCCCATAATTAAGGATATTTCAATTTAATTCCTTCGTTTCCGAGATACAGGGTGTAATTATTTGTTCTCGAATTTTCATTATAAGTTATAAAGGAATGCTTAGATTTTTTTATATTTGGGGGTAATGCCTATTAATTAAGAGGCATAAAACAGGCGATAAGAATGTTCAAAAACACAGTGGCAGAGTGGAGGCGGTGCTTAACTTATTTCTACGCCAATGACTATTTAAAAAAAAACTGTTATGTCCCTTCTTCTGTTTCGAAATTCCTGTGTGTTTCCGAGTTACTTTGACTAAGAATTGTTATTAGTTCCACAATTGTTAATTAAATACTGTTATAAATTCAAAAATTTTCTCCATAAAAATTAACATCAATGTTCATTCAATGTTATTTTTTTTTGTAATTTAGTTGCAGTGCATTAGTATTTACGCAGCACAAAATAAATAAGGGTTGTTAAAATTTGTGTACTAAACAGATTTCAATTTATAAAAGCCTTGTATTTGAATATGGCTTGATATAACAAATTATTAAATCAGAATATTTCTATTTCTTCGCTTCAACAGTTAACTTTATTCTGCCTAATCTTAACCGTCTCCGTTACATATTTGCTTATCTAACGTTTTTGTCAGGGTAGCTGAATCATCGCAACAATCGTATTATAATTATTTCAATATTAAATGTGTTAAATCATGTGAGAACATATTTTACAAGCAAATTATAATAATAAATAACTGTAGTTTTGTAACCACTAGGAAAAATGCGTAACACTCGGTCATTCTCAAGACAGGAGCCCTCGACGGATCTAATTTCATTTTTACTCTTCTCTCTCTCTTTGCTCGTTATTCAATTATTTTTTTCATAAACATTGACTTTGCCTTTTATTATTAGAATGCGATGCAATTATTTTTAATAGTAATACAATAACAATATACATTAACTTTCCAGTAAGTCAATTAATTCGTCAGTGCTGTCTACTTCACTATCAGTTTCAGAAATTTCTACAACACCTGTCCATTTTCTAAAACAGTCTGCTGATACAGTGGCAGTAAAATTCTTATATCCTCTTACACCTTTTATCGCTGCAATTACATATTTATCATGACCTAATATTAATTTATAATTACCTATTTTACGACTAAATTCTTTATTATACATAATCGCCCCTGACCAAAGTACTAGATCTCCCTTATTATATTGACAACTAACTTTACGTTTAGAATCAAAATGTTTTTTCATGATTTCAGACTGTTTGTTCATATTTTGCTTAGCCTTTTCTCTAACATTTACCGGTGTTTCATACTCATATTTCTCAAATCAGCATGGCGGTTTTCCTCATATCCCAACATTAATAAATGAGAGGTGTAACCAGTGCTACTTTCGATAGTATTATTCATTTGAAATATCCTTCTGTCAGTCACTTTCTTTTTCGATGCTAGTGTTTAAACCATTTAGGATCGTGCGATTGTATCGCTCTACCTGTCCATTGGCTCTAGGGCAAACAATATCATTTAAAATGTGTTTTACTTGATATTCTAACACAAATGACCTTTGCTGGTAAAGGCTTTTCCACGATCCGAAATAATTCTTTTTGGGGTACCAAACAGACTGAATAAATCACTTAAACTCACTCTATAACTTCGACCGAATTTGTTGTTTTAAGTTGGTCTAGCAAAAACAAATTTAGAAAATGAATCAACTATCATATCAGTATATATGAGTTACCCCGGTGACTTTTAGAAAATGGTCTCAAATGATCAAGGTAGTAAATGACCTTCATATCGTCCATATTGGCCCCTTTTGTACTGACAATCCAAACAAGATGTAACATATTTTCTGATAAATCTGGTCATTCCCATGAACCAATTTTTTTTACAATAGTTTCACACTTCTTAAGACCCACGTATCCCAATATCATCGTGATATTTTCTTAATAAATTAAATCGTGCTGACTTGGGAACAACAAGCTTAAGTTGATTATTTATCTTTTTTTTTTTTTTTTTTTTTTTTTTTTTTTTTTTTTTTTTTATTGAGTGTCTCGACAGCATAGGTCATTGACACAGGTACATTAATTATTTACAATTCACATGTTTACATAATTTTCATATATGAAGTACAATATGAGCTTAACTACAAATGTTAGATATTATATTTTATTATATAATCCTGTGGCTTTTAAGAAGTTCAGGATACTTGAAAATTGGTGAGGGTCGCTCAGGAGTTTTCGCTGGTTTTCTTCTAAGTTATGGGCTTGTCGTTGCAATGCATATAGTGGGCATTCAATTAGTAAGTGCTTAACGGAGAGGGGAACTTGACATTCGGAGCATAATGTGGGCTGTTCAGATTGCATTAGATGTTTATGTGTTAGAGATGTGTGTCCTATACGGAGTCGTCGTATAATACTTTTTTGATTCCTAGGCATATACGGGAGGTGTTGTGGATTTGTATATGGCCGAATTTCGCGGAGTTTTGTCTGTTGTCCTTCCCACTGACTCTGCCAGGCGTTTCTAACAGAGCGCCTAAAGTGGGCTTTGAGATCTTGGTGTAATTGTAGTCTTTCTTGGGTTAAGTTAGCCACAGAGGCATCCTTTGCTAATCGGTCAGCTCTTTCGTTACCTTTTATTCCTATATGTGATGGTATCCATATAATAGTGACTGATACTCCTAATGTACACAGATGGTTGTACACTTCATGTATAGCTTCGACCAATGGATTTTGAGTATATAAAGTGTTAATAGATTTGGTGGAAGATAGGGAGTCCGTGCATATTGCTACCCTGTTATCTCCTGCTCCTAGAGACTTGAATGCTTGCAGTATGGCATATAGTTCGCCTGAGTAGACACTAGAAGAAGGTGGCAGACGACTTAGTGAGACTGTGGAGTTTATTGAAGTTACTGAGCATCCGACACCGTTTTCATCTTTAGATGCATCAGTATACAGGATTTTATCAAGTTGGGAGGTGTTAATAATTGAGATAAATTCTTTTCTGATAAGTTCATTAGAAGTGTGGCCTTTGCGGTAATTGTTGTTAAGACAGAGATTGATATGGGGTAATATTTTCTTCCAAGGAGGGATGGTCGGATATGTGATTGATATTGTGTCCATTAGATCGGTGTCAGATAGAAGGGGTGTGGGGATTTGTTCACGAGTGGGATTTATTACTTTGTATGCTGGGTTGCGAGGATTGGCGGAAACCCTAGCAAGATATGTTAAGCATAATTGTTGCCGCCTCAAACTGAGTGGTTGTTCGTTTGCTTCGCAGTATAGACTTACGGCAGGGCTAGACCTAAAGGCGCCTAAGCACGTTCTGAGGGCTGTATTATGCACTGTATTGAGGCATTTTAGATTAGATTTTGAGGCAGACATGTATATAAAGCAGCCATAGTCTAGCTTTGATCGTATCAGGGATCTATACACTCTTAGGAGAACATTATCTTCCGCACCCCATTGATGATGTGATAAAGTTTTTATTATCGAAAGGCGACTCATGCAGGTAGCCTTCAATTCAGTAATGTGTTGTTTCCAATTTAATTTGCTATCGAATGTGAGCCCTAGAATTTTGTAATGTGGTACTACAGAGAGTGCTTTGCTGTTCAGAATTATTCTTGGAGAATCCAGATTTGATGGTCTTCTGCTGAATTTTATAATTTTAGACTTTGAGGCAGAGAGGCGTAGTCCTGATATGGATGACCATTGGCAGAGTTGGTCAACTGCATGTTGGATTAACGAGGCGGTAGATTGGATGTTTTTGCCGTGACAATATATAAGTAGGTCATCGGCATAGAGGGCGTATTTTACTGGATTACGGATGTTATGGCAGATATCGTTTATGGCAAGGATAAAAAGAGTTGAGCTTATCACTGAGCCTTGGGGAACGCCATTAACTTGGGTGAATGTATGGGATATGGTGTTGTTAGCTAATACTTTGAAAGTTCTGTCAGTTAAAAATTTTTTTAGGAATGAGAAGGTGTTGCCAGATAGTTGGCATTCTCTTAGTTTTCTTAATATAGTGGATTTTAAAACAGTATCAAAGGCTTTTTCAACATCGAAGATGGCGGCTACCACATCTTGCTTCTTCTTGAATGCACTGAATGTCGTTTTGAAATACTACTAGGTTGTTCATTGTGCATCGTTGTGGTCTGAAACCAGATTGTGTTAAGGTAATTAGATCGTATTTTTCTAAATACCAAAGGAGCCGTTTGTTTACCATTTTTTCAAGTAATTTGCAGGCAGTGCATGTCAGAGAGATTGGTCTGTAGGACTCAAGGTTACTTGCAATTTTGTTTGGTTTTTTAATTGGTAGTACTATAGATTGTCGCCATAGCTGTGGGAATTCTTCTATGGTCCATATTTTATTATAAAGTTCCAGCAGTTTGTTGAGACTGCAGCGTGTTAGTTTTTTTAAGAACATGAAGGGGATATTATCTGGCCCAGCAGCTGAATTTTTGCAGGTGGAAATTACAGATGTCATTTCTTGCATTGAGAAGGGAAGGTTTAGAGAGGCAATATCGTGGGTGTTTGGATCAAAGTTACTAATAGATGTTGTTGAGATAGGTTGGTTTTGGATTGCATAGTCGTTTCTGGATTTTTCATGGAGGTGATTCCCGATGGTGTTGGCAATTTCTTGGCTGTTTGTAATGAGGGTGTCTTCGTGCATTATGGCTGGTATTTTAGTGTAGGTTCTTTTACCTTGCATTTGTCTGATTTTTGTCCACACTGTGCTAGGTGTAGTGTCTGTTGTGATAGTTGACGTGTATGTGTTCCATGAGTCTCTTTTACTCTCTCTGAGCACGTGCTTAGCTCTTGCTTTGGCTCTCTTGAAATTAACGAAGTTGGCTTCATTCCTTATCCGTCTGTATTTGTTCAGAGCAATTTTGCTGTCACGGGCGGCAGTTGCACATTTATCGTTCCACCATGGAACAGCTTTGCGTGACCTTGGTAAACACTGTTTGCCTATAAAGTTCTCTGCGGCAGTGATTAAGCAGCTGTTAAATTGCGTTACCGCCTCGTCAATGTTATCTGAGAGCTGGAGTTGGTTTGTTTGATTGTTTACGAAATTTGCGAATCCGTTCCAGTCGGCTTTATTAATTTTCCATTTTATAGTTTCATTTTCAGTCGGTTTATCTGTCTCTTCATCATTATTTGAGATAAGGATGGGATAATGATTGCTATCATACAGACTGTCAAGTGGGCTCCAGCTAAGTGCAGGAACTAGTGCAGGATTGCATAAACTGAGGTCAATGCAGGAGAAGGTTCCAGTAGAGATATTAAAGTGAGTATGCGCTCCAGTGTTTAGAAGGCTTATATGAGAATTATTTAAGATCTCTTCTATTAGACGACCACGACCAGCTCTTTCAGAGCCCCACATTATATTATGTGCATTGAAATCTCCTATTAGAATGAAAGGTACAGGTAGTTGGGCGACAAGATCTTCTATTTCTACTCTTAAGAGCCTATAATTTGGAGGGATGTAAATGCTGCATATTGTTAGTTTATTTGGACACCAAACGGAGACTGCAGTGGCTTCTAGGTTTGTAACTAGCGTCAGGGGTGTCGAGAAGTAATCACTAGAGACGTAAATGGATGTACCTCCACTGGCCCTTAGGCAGAGGGGTCTAATATGGTGGTAGCCTTCGAAACCTTTCAGTTGGTACTTATTGGAATCTTTAAAATTTGTTTCCTGTAAGCAGATAATATCAGCTCCCATATCTGAAATTAGTTGTTGAATGCTCTCGAGGCGAGGATAGAATCCATCGCAATTCCACTGTATTAGAGAGAATTTTATTAATAAGAGGTTTTGTTTGATGTTTGGGAGCTGTCAGAGGTACATTCTTCGTCGATTGGATCTTGCGAGGACAGTGAAGTTATACTTTCAATATCTGCATTGTCTATATTTAGTTCGCGCTTTAGTTTTTTTGAGAGTCTTGTGAAACGATTTTTTAAGGATCTCTCAGTTATGTGAGGGTATATTTTGAACATATCAGACAAGAGTGTGGTGACATTTTCAGTAAATTGTTGAGCTTCAGACAATACTTGATTTGTACCAAACGTATTCTCAAGGAAGGCAATAAAGTTTTCGGCAGGGAGTGTATAAGTATCAGGGGCTTTATTATATTGCTCAACGATTATTTGTTTTGAGCTTTCCGAGATTTTATAGCTTGTGGTAGTGGGGTCTCTTTTAGGTTTCTTTTTAGCTGGTTTTGCTATCTTGCTGTGCAGAGGCTTTTGCACTGGGGGTAGCATAGAGGGAGCGACGTGCGATGCTAAGGTATTTGTGTGTTCTTCTACAGCTTCCGTCAACGGGAAGTCCTCACTAGAGTCTCGTGAGCTAGGACAGGCTCTCTTTTGACCGGGTACTGAGGAGTTGGAAGAGTGAATAATTGCAGTTGTAGTAATCGTTACTGGTTCAAGAGGTTGAGTATGTTGCGAAATTTCCGCCTGAGGCGGGGGGCTTGTATTAACAGAATGAGATATGCCTGGGGACATCTGTGAGTTGGTTATCAGTGGCTGTGTTATGTTATGGGTGTTTGGACAGTTGGATGCTATATGACCAGTTTGTTTACATAGGAAACATTCCATTTTATCTGTTGAGAGAAATATACGATGTCCATTATTTTCAAAGGTTATTATCAGGGAGGTTTGGATTTCGTAGTTGTCTGAAGGGGAGATAAAATAAACTTGTCTCCTGAAGGATAAAATATGTCCATATTCGTCTCCAGGGATTCCGGCTCGTAAAAAGGAGACTGGTGATGCAAGTTGAAGGCCGATGTCTTTTAGTGCAGATTCAACTAAATTGTGTGGTATTGATGGACTTACGTTTGAGATTATCAATCGTTTGGCTGGTGTCACTAATCGTCTTATATTGAGATCTTCTTCTCCTACACGTACAGTAGGGTTGTTTGTTATTAAGTGTTCTACAAGTTCGGTTGAATTCAGGTATATACATATTCTATTGTTAGATATTCTAGATGCGAAGCTAATATTTTTTGGGCCAACTATGTTGCCGATGGATCTAACGTAGTCGAACAGTTTGAGGTTATCAACGGAGTGTAAAACAATAGCTTGTTCTTTTCTGGGAAATGTAGCTTTGGTGGCTGTTGCGTATGTTCCAGGGAAGTTAGGATTACTGTTTGTAGTCATTATGGGTTGGTTTTCTGTGAGAATGCTATTTTCATTATTGTTGCTCATGTAGTCAAAAGCAACTATTGTTACGCCACTGCTAGTGGCCTTGTTGAGCTTGCACTACGGGTAGGTTGCTGCGCACCAGCGCAACATACCAGCCGCAATGCTGGTTGCGGACACCAAACCAATAACAGCTGTTTATTTTATGAGACTCCAATAAAGTAAAAGGAGTAAAAAAAAGTGTTCAGATAAATTGCCGATATCAGATATTCGGTGTAATATTATAATGTACGTTTCTTTCTGTTAATCAGAATGGGAAAAAAAACTCACTAATGGTGATAAGCACGCCGCAGCATGAAGCACTACATTGTTGTTTTTGTTCGGTAATTTTACAATTACTAGGTCCAGAGATAAGTTCAAAAAACTAAGCACTTGACACTAAGCGAACTCAACTCGTTTCTCGGCACTCGCGTCCTCTCCTTATCTTTTTTGGTAAAGTTTATTTTTTATAATAACATACGTGTTAAGGATCTCTCATTCGGTTGCTGCCGCCAATTTAAGCATCAATAGTCTAATATTTTCATCTTGCATTTAGGCTGCAATAGTCGTAATATTTTCATATTGCATTTGTAAAGATTGTAACCAGTAACAAGTGTCTAGAGCAAAAACATCGGTTACGGGGTTCTACTGAGCGCGCCAACTTGCCTCATCCTATCACCAGGATGATGTTCTATATCGAAATCATACTCCTGTATACTTAGCCACCAGCGAGCTACCCTTGGGAGTCCCTCTTCTCGAAAGTACATGTAACTGCGCTACAGTCAGTAATTATTTTAAAACGTATCTTCAACAAATAGACCTAAACTTTTTTATTGATTCTACGACAGCTAATGTCTCCAACTCATAGGAATTATACAGGCTCTCATCTCGCGACGTACTTCTACTAAAATAATATACAGGTTTTAGTTCACTGCCTTCATATTGCAAAAGAATTCCTGCAATTCTTCTACTACATGCATCGGTGTGTAACTCAGTTTTTGCTTTCGGGTAATAAATTTTTAAACCTGGTCTACTTTTTAGTATTCGCTTTATTTCATCAACAGCTTGTACTTGTTCATTTCTTCATACCGAGGGAACATTTTTTGGCAGAAACATTGTAAGCGGAGCGGCAACTTTGGCATATTTTTTAATGAACTTTCGAAAATAACTCAACTGGAACTGCCTCAGTTCATGTATATTTGATGGGTATTTGAAATTTGCAACGGCTTTAATTTTCTTTTCGCCTAGTTTTATTCCGAACTCTGAAATCCAAGAAACTATAGTTTTACAAAAAAAAAACATTTTCCAATATTAAGCTTGGTTTTACCAAGTATCTCAAGTACTTGTTCTAATATTTCTAAACCTTCGGCTACATCATTAGAAGGAATCAAAAGGTCATCAAGATATACAACAACTTTATCAAATATTAATTTTCCGAGTACCTGATTTATCATACGTTAGAATGTAGCTGGAGCATTAGCAAGTCCGAACGACTCATATTGTCCGTCCGGAGTCACAAATGCAGTTTTATTGATAGATTCGGGTGCTACGGGTACCTGATAATATCCCTGCGCCATATCTAAACTACAAAAATATTTTTTCTTTTGTAATCTACAAATAAGGTCTTCAATATGTAGGAGTGGATATTTGTCTTTAATAGTATACGAATTTAGTTTTCTGTAGTATACACATAATCGGAAATCCCTCGTCTTCTTTCTAACTAGGGCAACAGGACTAGAAAAGCTTGAAGATGATTCTCTTATGATACCACCTTCAAGAAGGTCATTTACTTCATAACGATCAATATATTTCTCTGATTCGGAAAGTCGATATGATCAATATCAAGCGGTTTTATCTGAACATAAATTAATTTTCAGTTCTACAGCGGAATTATTACCTAATTCAAAAGTATCTGGGGCAAAACAATGACAAAATTTACTCAAAAGTTTAAATAGTAATAGCACTTTGACAAATACAATATCATCGATACTATCTAAACTAACTATTACACGCTTACAGGTAAGACCTGGTATGTGAATATGTTCAAAAACCTTAATGGGTATTTTTTCTATCATAACATGATTACATATATTATTATCAACAGCTTTTAATTCCGCTTTCTCCCCAGAAACTACAAATGCCACTTGATTGCTATTTATTACAGACTGACCGATAATTATATCATAGTCGCTCATTTCAATTACTACAAATAATAAAGTTACCATAGTTACACTTCCAATATCAATTTTTACTTGACTACAGCCCTTTGGCATTATTAACGAATTACCAAACCCTATAATAATAACATCAATGTTTTCCAAAATCGAGTTAGTGAGGCCGCACATCTGAGGTACAAATGTTACACTACAAATGTCTTACCACATAATCCGTTCAATATTTGTTTAATTTGCTACAAATGCGGCACAAGCACACACACCAGGCTCACTTCTCTGCCGCATTAACCATTACATCGTCGTCTTCTGACGAAGGTGATTTTATGATGTGACAATTATTAAGGCAACTCCGAAAAAGACGTAGCTACTGGGTTCATCCATATAATGATGGTTGCTCCACAGAGAGTCAGTTTCTGCTGAATGCTTGATTATATTAAGGCTGGTTTCGCAGTTGATAGAAACCGACTCATGAAGAAGGCGTGTCACAGTTTTATACATAGCGAGTAAAATCCGGCTTCCGTCCACTACGATAAAACAGTTTGTATGCGATACAGACAAAGACAGCGAACATCAGAGAAGCTCGCATAAAACCAGACGCATTTTGTAACCGCCCAAAATACGAGAGCCACGTGTAGATTTTACGTTTCTTCAGTTCTGAATGAGCGTGCTTTCCCCGGCTGACCCGTCTTCGCAGCTGTCCACAAATAATCTTGATACGATTTCAAATATTAATTTACTAGAAACAGTATACGGACAAAACATATAGGGTGATTTAATATCTGTAGTAGTGTATCCATAAATAATTTGAAATGATTTCAAATATAAATTTACAAGAAACAGTATATCGACAAAATATACAGGGCGATTAATATTTGCAGTAATGTATCTTCACAGCTGAAACAGTATACTATTGACAAAATCTACAGGGCGATTATATTTGTTGGTACTACTTTATGTTTCTAAAATTATAAATATAATAGATCTGTAAATATCTATACTTTGCATCTACTTGAAATATTTGTATATTTACCGAAAATAAAAAGTGAACTGAAATAATCAATATGGCACATTTAATAATTTTTTTGGTTTAGTTGTAAAGTGTGTATAGTTCTTTGTGTGGATACATTTTTTTTATTATTATGTGATAAACAGGGTGTTCACGGAAGGAAAAGCTTCGTCTTTTAAAATTCATAACTCATGTAGCATTCAATCTCTGACATTTCTATTTAGGGTGTCTCACTATTAATTAGCAGAACTTAAGAATATTAAATTCCTTCGTTTCTGAGGTACATGGCGTTGAATTTTATTATTTATTTATTTATTAACGAAATAACCGCTGACAAACAAAAATCAGTATGTTGCGGCGAAAGGTAGGTATTTGAGAGCAAATAATTCGTCACCGAAAATCATCACATATCACATATTAATTTTAGTGGTGGAAATAGAGGGGTGTCTATGAATCTTTTTGCAAAAAAAAGTGGCCTAATTGAAATTTTGCAAATGTTTTTGGAAAATATGAAAGGGTATTCAATTATATCCAGAAGAAGCCCTCTTGTTCGAAGTCGATAGGACATTTAAAAATTATGATTTGACTTATAAACAGTGTTTTCTGTTTTTATTGAAAACGCCATGTCGTATCGACTTCAATAAATAAATAATACAATTCAAGGGCCTGTATTTCAGTTAACAAAACATTTTAGAACTTATATTTATAGGAACTTTTAGTCTCAGGTATTCTAAAGAAGAAATTCTTGCTGTTTAAAAGTGAGATATCCATCAAAAAATATACTCACTTTTTATGAGTGCGAGATGCGGAGCCCTTGGCTGGTAATGTAAGCTTTAAAGATAGTAAAAAAACGCGTCTATTTGTCTGTAGTCTGTAGACCTGTTCGTACAACAGTGAGGCGTGGTTTCAAACCATCAGACGCACGCGGAGACTATTTATAAAGTCCGCATAAGGTTGAAAATACATTGCTTAGTTGAAATGCGCATGCACCTGACGATTAGAAACTATTCTATTGTTGGACAAACCGGGCTATTAGCGGGCATAAAAGTATTTTGTTTTATCCGCGTCTTGGAAGTTTTGAGTGCAAAATTATAAGATTTACTTGCGATTTTCTAATTTTAAGTTTTTTGACATATAGTGGGAGTGATACTGGTGGAAAAATATTATAGAAATTGTAATATGAGTCCAAATAGAAAAAAAATAAGAGGAAGAGCAAACGACTTTTGGGTATTAGGTAAAATATAATACAGATATGTATAATGTAATACTGTTGAAATCGAATGTAAATTCATATATTGTAACTCTGTTTACAGAAATCTTAAAACCAATAAAATTGTTAAAAATGTGACCCTTACTGAAGGCTGTTCGATGGCAATTGCGCCAGCAAATTCAGAACATTCAAATAATTTTGAAGTATTGCCATCAACTTCATCAGCTGAAGCTGAAAATATTAGCTAACTATTTAAAATATTCTTTTTTAGGACTGTAAAAAGGCAATAAATATTGGGAGTTTTTCAACACATTATACAAAATTGCACTGTTTCTATATATAAACTTATTTGGAGTTTTTAAATTATTCTTTTTGATATGCCTGCATATTTTTCGATTTTCGAAAAATGAAAGGAAAATTGTAAAAAAATGCAAATACAGGTACTCTACCTGTAAATATCAGCTGTCAAAAAATGTTAAACGGTATTTAGGTATCCACTCTTTGCTAAACTAATACTTCCACTATTAGAAGATATGTCACTAGTGACATCTTTTATGGAGTAAATTTTTATCACTACTACACCTACACTACACTACCTTACATATTCTGAGAGAGAGTACATATTTCAAAATTTTAACCAATTATTAATTTAATTTAATTATTTTCTTATTCTAACATCCTAGAGTTTATAAATAATAATATATAATGAAAAATATGAAATATGGAAATATATAATAATAATAAAAGATTTATTGTAAAAAAAGTACAAAACAGTTTTCACAAAAGGAAGGTGTGTCAACAAGTTGATTTACAACACCTCCATCAAGGATACAAACAAAATAATAAAAGAATAAATGTCAAATTCAGTTTAAAACAATTGAATATTGAAATGTTCAATGGCAGAAGAAAGTATGTTCAATTTTAACTTATTTTTTACAGTCATTACCGAGAGATTGTGATAGTGAGCCCGCAGATTATTAAGAATGTATGAAGCCATATAAGAAAAAGAACATTTAAATCTTTCGCTCTTGCGAGAAGGAATACAAATTTTTTTTTCAACCTGCCTCAAATCTTTTGAGTGAATTTCTGATCTCCAGTTAATTTTACTAGATAGATATGCAGGCCTATTGTTATTCACTACATTCAAAATTGTGCCAACAATATGTATGAATCTCCTTTAAGACATGTTCAACAAATTATAATTACGCAGATAAGGAGAAATATGACTATATTGTGGAACAGTAGTAAAATATCTGACGCAAGAGTTCTGAACTCTTTGTAAATAGTAGTATAAGTCAAGCTGACAAACATAGCTTGACTTATACATGGACCATAAACAACGTCTGCATAATGTAAGTGAGAAAGAACCATAGTTTCAATAAGCAAGATCTTGGTATGCGAATTTAAATCTTTAAAGGAATGCAGCAGTTTTAAGTAAGAATATGCCTTCCGGCAAATATTTGTTACATGATTAGAAAAGCTTAAAGTGGAGTCAAAAAACACACCAAGATTCTTTACTACATTACAAAAAGGGATGTTATCGTTATTAATTTTAATACTTATTTCATCTATATCTACATGTCTTAATTGATAAGATGTCCCAAAAAGAATATTCTGGCTTTTAATGGGATTCACTAACAGAGTATTTTGTTGAGTCCAGTCATAAATGTGTTTTAAGTCGTTATTTATAGCTTCTACTGCAATATATAATTCAGATGGCCGAAAACTATAAAGAAGCTGTATATCGTCAGCATACATACTAAGTTTAGAATTAAAGCAAAGTTTAAACAAATCAGCAGTAAATATATTAAATAGAAGAGGTCCTATAATAGAACCTTGGGGGACACCTGAGCACACTGCTCGACATTGAGACGTCAATATAGAAGAGGATGTATTTATCATGGTAAATTGTTCTCTACCGTGCAAATAATTACAAAACCAACAAAGATATTTCCTTTAATACCATAATAATGCAACTTAGCAATTAGACAATTAATGTCAATAGAATCAAAAGCCTTAGTCATGTCCAATAAAGTAAGGCAGGAAACTTGAGAGTTGTCAATGGCTCTCAAAATTTCATCAGTTGCATTAGTCAACAGTGTTGACGTACTAAGTCCTTTTTGAAATCCCGACTGGTTTGAAGGAATAATAGAATTTTGTACACAGTAACAGGAAAGTTGTTCATATAAAACAGATTCAGCGAACAGAAGAAATTTTCCATTGAGGTGGCAACTGGCCTATTTCTAAAGATGAATTAATAATATGCGTTAACGGTGCTGACACACATCTTAAAGTTAATTGAAGCATTTTACCAGAAATTTGATCAGGACCCATTGTATGAGGTTTTTGTTTGAGAATTAAATTTTCTATTTTATCAGTATTTACAGGATGATAAGTAAACTGGAGACTCTCTTTAAAATTATAATTAAAAAATGAGTTGTTAAACTCATTATCAGCATACAAATTAGGCGTAGAATCGATAAAATAATTGTTGATTTTGGTAGTATCACAGATATCTTCTGGAAGATCGAAATTTAACTTGTTTACAATACCCCATGATTTTAATTTTGCCCATAATTTCTTAGAATTATTTTTGACATTGCTGACATTACGAGAATAAAAGCTGATTCGTTCTTATTTTAGAGCATTGTTATAGTTGTTGAGTATTATCTTTTTGTATTGATATAAAACACTATTCGAATATATTTTTGAATTTATATTATCAAAATAAAACAGAGTTTAAGTAGTATGAAAGTAACAGCATGTATACAAGTCAATAGTTGGGTGAACACTGGCCGGTGGTCGGCTTCACTTCGGTCGCGGCTCGCGCAGACTCTATAGACCCGTTGCACTGGGCCATACTAGGAAAGTTCACAACATAGCCGCCCCCCTTGAAAGCCATAGGGCTTTTAAAATGTCACTCGCAGTCTGGTGGATAAGGTAGGATGGCCAACTTAATGGCTGGACGCTTGTAGAGTCCATTGGCAGTCTTGATTGTTACTGTCCGTACAATGCCATCTGGCCCAGGAAATACCTCAATGACTCGTCCCAACAGCCACTTTAATGGGGGAAGTCCATCCTCTTTGACTAACACTAAAACGTTAGGCCTTAGTTGCTGAGAATAATTGTCTTTCCATTTAGCACGGAATTGTAGCTGAGAAATATATTCCTTGACCCATCGTGACCAAAATTGTTGTACCATTTTTTGTGTGAGTTGGAAGCGTTTTAAGCGATTGCGTGGTACTTCTCTGTAGTCAGATTCGGGAATTGTTGTCAATGATTCTCCAATGATGAAGTGCGCGGGTGTAAGGGGAGAGGGATCATTAGGATCGTTGGTTAAAGAATACATAGGTCGGGAATTTAGACACGATTCTATTTGTGCTAACACTGTCGAAAATTCTTCAAAGGTCAATGGAGTATCTCCAATTACTCGTTTGATATGATATTTGACTGATTTAACCCCCGCCTTCCAAAGGCCGCCAAAATGGGGTGCTCGAGGAGGAATAAAACTCCACGATATACCGTCTTGAGCAAGTTTGTCTTGTATACTCCAATTAGCATTTTTGAGAAACTCTTTAAGTTGATTATCGGTGCCAACAAAATTACTGGCATTATCGGAATATATTTTTGTGCATTTTCCTCGTCTGGCTACGAAGCGCCTTAAAGCAGCCAAGAAAGAATCTGTCGAAAGATCGCTGACTAACTCTAAATGTACCGCTTTGGTCGAGAAGCAAAAATGAACAAAGCAATGTATGCTTTAATAACCTTGTAATTTCTAGTGATTCTATCTTTTAATAACAAGGGACCGGCATAGTCAACTCCACTAACAGAAAATGGTCTAGTGGGTGTTAATCGATCAGATGGCAAATCACCCATCATATGTTTTACCGGGTTTGCGTTAAATCGGAAACATGTCATACATTCGTGCACTATCTTTCGAGCTAAGTTACGACCAGATAAGGGCCAAAATTGTTCTCTAATGGAAGCTAATAGTTATTGAGGACTCGCATGTAATAGACGAATATGTTCATGACGAGCTAGTAATATTGAAAATGGATGACTCTTTGGCAACAGCGCGGGGTGCTTCTTTTCATAATTAAAGTTTGATCGTTGAACCATTGTTTTTTCGTATCTCCTGAATTTCTAAATGAAATGATTCATTTTGAACTAATTTTATTAAATTATGCAATGAGTGATTTAATTCTATAGGACTGAGAGGTCCTGAACATTTAGACCGATTCCTAATATTGTGAATGAACCTTAGAATATAAGCAAAAACTCTTTGCATCCGAGTAAACGTAGAATATTTATTTAATTCAGGAAATTTTTCAAAGTTTGGTTTAACTATATTTGTCAATGTTACAGCTTTAGGGCGTAACTCTGGAAGATCTTTGTCAGGTAAACTTGAGACATTAGTTAAATTCCACTCGCTTTCCGAATGTAGCAGACGTTCAGGGCCGTGCCACCAAAAATTTGTCAACAATAACTCAGTAGCCGATGTGCCACGCGACAGCTAGTCTGCTGGATTTTCATTTGTCGGAATGTAATGCCATTGGTTGGAATTGGTTAATGATTGAATTTGTGACACACGATTGGCCACAAAGATTTTCCAAATATGAGGTGAGGCGTTTATCCATGAAATAACGATGGTCGAATCAGACCAGTAAAATATTTTGTCGCATTTGATTTTAAGTGCAGATTTTACCTTTTCCATTAGTTCAGCTAAGAGTAAAGCCGCGCAAAGCTCTAACCTAGGAATAGTCACGACTTTGAGAGGAGCCACCCTTGTTTTAGCACAAATTAAATTACAATGGTAAGTATTATCATCAAGTGACCTAAGATAAATGCAGGCACCATAGGCGCTTTCGGATGCATTTGCGAAACCGTGTAATTCTATAGATTTGAAAACTGAGCAAAATACATGTCGAGGTATCTTTATTTTATTAAGATTAGTCAAGTCTTGTTTAAATGAGTTCCAATTAGTGTGAATATTTAAAGGAATAGATTCATCCCAAGAGATGTGCAATTGCCACAATTTATGCATAATAATTTTAGCATTAATTACAACCGGTGCAAGTAAACCCAAGGGGCGAATATTTGTGAAATGGCACTGAGAATTGACCTCTTAGTTATAGCTTGAGTACGTTCGTTAAATTGTATAGAATATGTTAAAATATCTTGTTTGGGATGCCACAATAAACCTAAAGTTTTTGTTAATTCGGTGTTACCTAGATTGATAAAGTCTGATTCATGAATTTCATTACCAAATAAATCGCTATTATTGGATACCCATTTTCTTAGATGAAAGCCATAGCAAGAACAAATGTTTGTTAATTCAGATTTTATTTTTGAGATTTGTTGTATTGTTGAACCTCCTGTCAATAAGTCGGCAACGTAGAAATCTTGCAAAATGATTGAGCTTATATTAGGATTTGTATTACGTATTTGATGAGCAATTTCCTGAACGCATCTTATGGCTAAGTAGGAAGCTGATGCAGTTCCATAAGTTACAGTGTTCAATTCGTAGACGGATATAGGTTCGTCTGTATTAAAACGCCACAAAATTTTTTGTAAACATCGTTGATCGTTAGCGACTAAGACCTGCCTATACATTTTAGCAATGTCCGCAGATAAAACATGATTGTGTTTACGGAAACGAATCAGAATGGAAAATAGATCTTCTTGTAGTGTTGGACCGACTGTCATTAGATCGTTTACAGAGTAGCCGGAAGACGATTTAGCAGAGCCGTCGAAAACGACACGTAGTTTAGTAGTTAAGCTATTCTCTTTTAAGACACAATGATGCGGTAAAAAGAATCCGACATCGCTTTCAGGATTGAACGTTAGTGTCATATGATTTAAATTTATGTATTCATTAATGAATTCGTTGTACTGTGTTTTTAATTCAGGATTTTTTGATAATTTCCTTTCTAACGAGAAAAAACGTTTTTCTGCTAGCTGTCTGGAATCGCCTAGTTTTGAAATAGGCTCCTTTAAAGGAAGGCTTACTACGAATCTACCCGTTGGATCACGATACGTATTTTTTATAAAATGTTGCTCACAAAAAGCTTCTTCAGATGATAAGTGTTTTTTAAGAGGAAGTTCTTCTATATCCCAGAATTTTTGCAATTGGGTGTCTAATGCATGTGTATTATTACTATAATCGGAAGTTACATCTAGATTTAAATTACAAACTGTACGCTCTGATTTATCACCCATGTATAAGGGCCCCGAAACAATCCAGCCTAAACGTGTTTTTTGTAGTACGGGTGCATTTCGTCCAAGTTTTATTTGTCCAGCGCAGAGCAAATCGCAAAAGATATCTGCACCGACAAGTATATCTATGTTTCCGCTTATATTAAACTCGGGGTCTGCCAATACCAAATTTGGTGGAATGTCAAGTTTATTTTTGTCAAATGTAGTGCATGGCATACATTTTAACATTGACTTTGGAATTAATACTTGAACTGGTATGATTCAATCCAGAAACATGAATTTGAATTTTGTCTATTTTTAAGTTTAATTTAGAGCAAAAATGTTTACTAATAAAATTACTCTGCGAACCGCTATCTAACAAAATTCTGCAGTTGTGTGTATTGCCAGAATTATCTAATACAGTCACTATAGCGGTTGAAAGTAAAATACAATTTTTATTTTTCAAAGTGCAATATGAATTAGAGAGTGTAACATGATTTGAATTCGAATCTTGCATTTGGGTTCCTGAATTATTTGATAAACTACTCGAATTGTCACTAGACGTTGCATAAGTATTATTTTCAAAGTGTAAAAGTGTTTTATGTACCCTATTGCATTTCCGGCAATTACTCGACTTACAATCTCTAGTGATATGATTGTCACGTAGACAGTTGAAGCATAATTTCAAACGCTTGACTTCTTGATATCTCTCGTTAGTATTCAAACCTAAAAATTTAGCGCAATTTTGAATCGTGTGTTCTTGTTTACACATAACGCATAAAGGTTTATTTGCACTGACAAGGGATGTACATTCTTGCAAAGAACCTTCGAATGATGGAAGATTTACATCTGGTAGTTTTATATCTACTTTAGTTTGACCGAAAATCTGATTTAAATTTGCATTTTGATTTAAAGTATTTGAATTACTAAATGTCACAGATTCTTGCTTGGCAGCTTCAATTGCGGCTCGCACCACGTTACTGTTTCCTTGTTTTACCGACTCGCTACTAGCGTTGCTAACAGAACCGCCTGACTCGAGAACAGATTCTGCATAGCCAGAGTTAGAAATTAGTGTTTTAGCATTGCTTACTAATGTATAATAACAATTCTCGAAGTTTTCACGTTCGTCAGCCTGAACAATTAAATCGTCGTCACCTGCTATTAGAATTTCAATTTCATATTGAATGTTGTTAAATTCCTCTAAGAGAGGTAGAATATGTTTTAATCGCGTTTTTACGGCTATAATGTCTGAGTTTTTTTCCGAGACAAACTTATTCAAGAAAGTTTCAAATCTACTTAACATTGCCTTAATAATAGCTCGTTTAGCTTTAAAAGTTTTCAGTTGATCAGCCATAATTGTAAGATAGTAAGTATTGTTTTTATTAAAATCGATAAAATATGTATAGCACAAAAGAATCGGACTACTGTAACAAAGGATTTATTGAGAATGGAACGCACTCACCGACTTCGTTGTTTATAAAGATGCAGATGGACAAAGTTCCGCCGCTTCCCTGCCTCGCCTCTTGTGGACACAGGTGGACAAACTCGCCGCTTCGCTGCCTCACTTCTATTTACTTAATTAATTCTTGGGTGCTGGTGATAATCACGCTCTGAAGGACCATATGTTGAGTATTCTCTTTTTGTATTGATATGAAACACTATTCGAATATATTTTTGAATTTATATTATCAAAATAAAACAGAGTTTAAGTAGTATGAAAGTAACAGCATGTATACAAGTCAATAGTTGGGTGAACACTGGCCGGTGGTCGGCTTCACTTCGGTCGCGGCTCGCGCAGACTCTATAGACCCGTTGCACTGGGCCGTACTAGGAAAGTTCACAACAATAGTAATTACGAATATCACAATAAAATTGTCTATGTGCAGTATTCCTACTTTCCTTATATCTTAACCAAGCTTTATCTTCAATTTTCTTTATTTCCCTTAACGTATTGGTAAACCAAGATTCTCTCATTTTATTAAGTTTAAAATAGTGTTTCGTTATAGGAGCATGCTTATCGAAAAGTTTAATTAAACATTCATTAAAAAATCTACTTTTCCAATTATAGAATTAATGTTATAAATATAATTCCAATTAATATTCGCGGCATCATAACTGAAAGCATCCAAATTGAAATTCTTATAAGAGCGAAATACTTTTAAGACATGTTTAGATTCATTATGAGTGAGTTCAATATCACAGGATGTTACGTTATGGTCTGAAAAAGAACTATCTAAAACTTCCACATTCTTAATACTTAAGTCAGAATTAGTTATAATTAAATCCAATAGGGACTCAGAATCTCTAGTAATTCTTGTAGGATCAACAATATGCTATTTACAACATAACATAAGTGAGTAACAAATTATTCAAAAAGATAGCATCAGGTGCGTTTTCTAACAAATTAATATTAAAATCGCCCATTGAAACAAAATTACAAATATTGTTCTCAAGAAAGGAATCAAATACATCAGCTAAAATGCTTAAATTTGAATAAGAAGAACTAGGAGGTTTGTAAAAAAACTCCCAAAGCACAACTTAAGGCACCTTGTTTAAATTTGATAATTAGATATTCTATCGCATAGTCAATATTACTCTGTATAGTTATCAAAGAACATGACTTGTAGAGGGACGACTTTATATAGAATGCAACTCCGCCACCTCTCGACTTGCGATCGCTTCTTATTAGACTATAATTAGGTATACAAAACAAATCATCTTCAGTGTCAGCAGAAAACCAAGTTTCACTAATTCCTATGAAATTGTAAGAATTCTGTTCAATAAAATACTTAATATCATTAAATTTATTTGACACAGACCTGGCATTAAAATGAAAAATTTTAGAGTATTTCAAAGTATCTGAATGCGACAATGTTCCTTGTCTATCACACACAGAGTCAAAAACGATTTTAGCTTGCTCGTTAGAAAAACTTAGTTTTCTTGGCATAAAAAAGTACTGTGATCAGTATCAAGATACTTAATCTTTTTTTTTCTGATTTTCTACTTTCTTTAAATAGACAGGACAGTTCAAAACATAAATAGAATGATTGACATCAATATCTAATTTTAATTTTTGTTTAGCTTCAACACAGTTTAAGCATTTAATATTTATAATTGAACAATTTTCAGCAACATGGTCAGAATCAGCACATTTCGAACATTTATTCTCGAACTTACAGTTAACTGCATGATGATCAAACACACCACATTTGAAACATCTAGTTATGTTGACGTATTCAAACACTCTACATTTAGCCCAATCGATAAAAATAGCGTTTTGTTCCATTATCTTCTTAAATGTCACAGGATCGCTAATAGCCATAAATTTAGTTTTCATTTTTTTAATAGCTTTTACACACAACTCAATATTATCGTGCAGGATACCCGAATTTTGCTTTCTTACTAAATTCAGCAAATCAACACTATTCAACTGATCTTCTATGTCAACAATTTTAATGCATGGATTTTTTAAAACTGGTGCTTTAATTTCATAATTCTTGTTTAGTTTTTTTTCGGCAGCCTTTTTAATTACTTCCTGTTCTTGTTTACTCTTGCATTTTATCAACACTCCCCCTTCTTTAATGTTTTTCATTTCTGTTATACCAACTTCGAGACTGGCAGGTTTTAAATTTTTTTGAATAACTTCCTTAGTTTTCTTGCTTTCCTGATTACTTTTCGGTTTAATAATGACTACCTCTTCATTAGCCACTTCTGCATAGGACCTTGAAGATCCGGATGCGCTGCATTTCTTCTGATCAACAGACGAATGAATAATACGTTTCAGTTCGTTTATTTCACCTAACAACTCCATTTTTAAATTATCAATATCACTACCAACTTTTGTTGAAATATCTTGATATGCCCGACAAATTTCACAAAACCATTTCATTCCGTCACAATTCTCGATAACCTCAAGTTGTCTGCTTGAGATATTAACACATTTTGCATGAAAATAGTTACGACAGAGTCCATGACATTTTAGACCTTCATTTTCATTTATTTTCTTTCTACATTTGAAACAAATGTACCCAGGTATTATTTTAAAATTTTGTATTAGTCCTGACCTGGATTAAGAACACGGATGTAGAAGTTTTTACTACCAAACTTTGTCACGCACTTGTTTCAGTTTTTGTTCCTTAATCGCAGACAAATTTATAAACTACTGCAACCAATGCTCAACCACAAGGATTCAGTCAATAATAATTAAGTAGTAAGGTTTGATATTGAACATTTTCTAAAATCTATTCAAAATTTAAACGAACATAAACCATTTGACTGCAATTTTTCAAATATAGAGTTTGTTGGGGAGAAAAGAGATGGTTTAGTATCTACCTTTTTAATGAAGTGTAAGATGTGCAAAAGAAGATATCAACGGAAGATGTAAAAAATAAAATGCAGATGAATCTAAACTCTGCAGCCGTGTTATCAGTGATAACTACTGGTTGTGGTCATACCAAAATGACTCAGCAACATGCCATCTTAAATATTCCCCAAATGTCATACAGACAATATACAAAACATGAGCAACTTGTTTCTGAAAGTATTTTTGAGACGATGGGGACTGCCATGGAGGAAGCTGGTAAAGAGGAGCTAGAACTAGCTGAAGAAATTGGAGAAGTGAATTCAGAAGGAAATGGACTGATAAGCGTAATCGCTGATGGGGCATGGTCTAAACGATCATATAATAGTATATTATGCAACGATCATGTAATTTTTATTGAACACAATAGGTAACAGTAATTATTTGTATGAACTGCATTTTCTGCTTTCTCCGATATGTGTGGAGGAGTCGATAGTAATTCTTCTATATCGCTGATATCAGACATTTTGATAAATTATCGAAGTTTAGCTAGGTATCTACGAAAATTTAATACGTACTGATTTTGACATCTAAAATAGTTACATAAGAACCTAGGATAAACGTCAAATGCACAGCATGCTTGATTGAAAAATTATGGGTTTCTATTGTTTAAAAATCTGTATCGTAATGAAAAATCTATACCGTAATGGGTATCATTATGAAACGGATTATAAAATCTGTATCATAATGGGTATCATTATGAAACGGATTATGGGCATATAAGTGCATTGTTATAATACGGGTGTAAAAAAAGTGAATTATGACGCTCTCTCAAGTGTTGTAAGTATATATATATAGTGGAAGAATTCACCTGACTGGTGCGTTAAGGAATAGACTTGTAAAATTAATTAACCAGGTATAGCAGTCACTAGGCAAGAAAAAAGAAAACTCCTTATTTCTATTCAAGCCTTTATTGCTTCTTCATCAGGAAACTACAAAAATGTATATTATTTATCAAAATGTAAAAAAGGATAAGTAAAAGGGACTTACGAAAAAGATTGAGATTAATAAAAGTGCAATGGAACCATCCATCAGAACAGAAAACTTCAAAAAACATTATCACAATGTCACAACGTCTTACATCATGTGCAATATTAAAAGAAAACATTAAAAACACTGGTATAAAACCTGGATGAACACCGATTACTCGAGCATATTAGAAAAATTTTGAGAAAAACTTTCTTGAGCCAACAACAGGTGGTCAAGGAAGTAAGATATGTTAGAATAAACAAAAAACTCCTAAGCCTATGAAGATAGTCATATCAGCTGAAGGCTGACCTACCTAAACATAGAACAATTTAAAAATATACTATTGCCAACCTAACAATTTGTTAGCAAAAATAGCAACCCTGAATAAGAAAAGAACAGAATTAAGGAGAACATCCAAAACTCAATACCATAGATAAAGTCCACAGAAGGAGGGCAATGAAGAGAATTTATATATAATAATAAACAAATCTACTGGGTGTCAGTAAGGGACTGACCAATACCAACGTCACTATTATTATTAGACTTATTATTGAGAGTAAGTAAAAAAGTATAAATCACACTGAGGCCATCAACATCCTTCCTGGAGTTAACAGAATTATCATCGGAATAAATATGAAACATTTCTAAAAAACTTCTTTTAAACAAATTATTTTCTGAATCCAAAATACTGACGTCATCGTAAGAAAAAGAATGTCCGTCATCAATGACATGTTTTGCTAACGCACAAGAGGATTTACCAACTCTTACAACACTCTTGTGAGTAGCAATCCTGTCTTTAAGGCCCGCTACAGACTATGCGTAAATTCGCGATTCGTTATGCGCGGTTCGTGATATGCGAGGAATTCGCGAATAATGTGTAGGGTCTTGTTTGTTAAAAATCCATTCATAAAAACCCTACACACGTGCACGAATTCCTTACAAACCACGCATCGCGAATCGCGAACTCACGCATAGTCTGTAGCGAGCATAAGACATCTACCTGTCTGACCTATATACTTTTTGTTGCAATTGGAACATGGTATTGAATATACGACACCGCTGCTCTATAGCAATGCAGTTTTATCTTTTGTGCTAGAAAAAAGAGACGAAACCGTAGTAACATTTCTAAATGCAAGTTTATTAGAGTTAAATTTTGAAAAAAAAATTTTAAATCTCACAAAGTGGAGCTATATAAGATAAAGAGAAATATTTTATTTGATCATTAATAGAATTAATACGAGAATTATTAGAATTAGCCAGTGGAGGAATATTTAAATTAGAATTTGGAGAAATATTGAGAGTGGAACGTTGAAATAGAATTTTATGGACAAGTCCGGGTGGATACCCACAAGTGATAAACCTTGCAGAAAGGGTTTCCAGGTTACTTCGTTGTAAAGAGTGGTGACTGGTGCGAAGAACCATGTCTTTCATAGCGACGATCAAATTGACTTTTTGCTTGTGTAAATGGTACGAATCATAATGAATGAAACGTCCTGAAGCGCCTGGTTTAGTATACCACGACATAATAACGGAATTGTCACTCCTTCTAATGACTTTATTGTCTAAGAAGGGGACACAGGAGACAGAATTGTTACTCACAAGAGTGATGTAAGAGTTGGTAAATCTTCTTGTGCGTTAGCAAAACATGTCATTGATGACGGACATTCTTTTTCTTACGATGACGTCAGTATTTTGGATTCAGAAAATAATTTGTTTAAAAGAAGTTTTTTAGAAATGTTTCATATTTATTCCGATGATAATTCTATTAACTCCAGGAAGGATGTTGATGGCCTCAGTGTGATTTATACTTTTTTACTTACTCTCAATAATAAGTCTAATAATAATAGTGACGTTGGTATTGGTCAGTCCCTTACTGACACCCAGTAGATTTGTTTATTATTATACCGGGTGTTCCCTCTAAGACTTTCAGTGCGAATATCTCAGAAACCATCATAGCCAGTGCGACTAAATTTGGTATACAGACACTAGATGGCGCGTAGAATCTGATGATAACATCAGTTCTTATACAGGGTGTTCCATTTTACAAGAAATCGATTTAATTTTGATTTTTTGGTTGTCAGCTCTGCTAAAACTTATGTTTAAATTGAAATATACTTAATTATGAACACATTCTGATAAATAAACATTCACAAATTTCAAAATTTACCATAAAAAAAACACCTCCAAAAAGTACCCAAATTTCATTGTTTTGTCATATAAAACGTGCATAGCCTTGAGCCAGATTTACACAGAAGAAACTAAATTCGCTATACGTCAAAACTATGAATTGTCAAATATTAATGGCATAACGTATTTTATTGAACATAAGGAACGCTAAATAATGTATTTAATGCAATTTAAGTATGCACAATGGTGTTATTGAGACTTATCGATAAAAATTTAGACTTGAATTAAGGCGTTTGTAGCATTGGGGTCGCTGTGCCGGTGCAGTCTACTGCTACAGCTAGGGTTACGGCGTGAATATTGTGTAAAATATCTGTGGATATTTTTAAATTGTTCCATTATAATGTATTAAAACTTCAGTAAATTGTTTTTTTTATGTTACTACAGTGTACATAATAATTAGATAGGTACCCGTATTTTTTATCACAAAATAGTTTACAAAAGTACCAAAAGAATATCCCTGTTTTCGAACTGCTGTAATAATTATTGATTACTTATTTAGCAACAAATAAATTCAAACAAAACCATTTCTAAAACTTAATTATAATGTGAACGTGTTTGTCGTTGAAAGTCAGATCTGAACCTATCCTAGCCCCACAAAATGAAATATTACGAACGCATAACCTAGAAATGATTGATTCTTGTATCCACATATTTCAGCACTTCTTTTTGATGGATAAAATATGTTTAAGAAGAACTCTACATCTGTAAAATAGTAAACAATGAACTACAATTTCTGTATTTCATGATACAGAACTAAAATAAAGCAACTGGTTTTTGCTAGGAAGAATCACCTGCAAATGTACTATACCCAGTAGGTACCTATCAAATAGTCATTTAAAGCTAGATAATAATTTGTAATTATTGCTTTTATCTTTCAGGTTATGTGTGTAGTGCTAAAAATTACATTAAAACAGACACCAGAAAGAATAAGCGAAAAATATTACGGACATTTTCTTGGAAATAATTCTAAACATAGAATGATGAATAATATTATACTTTCTTTGAGAGTATTCCATAAGACATTAAATTCAGTTGTCTGTCGTGGGTTTTAAAATTTCTAAACAAAATTAAGAAAAATAAACTAATTTCATAATCTATGTACAGTATGAAAACATCTCGTTAGAATATCTTAAAAATGTTGAAAGCTAACTGTTGTTATAATATACACAACATAACGTAATAAGGTAGGTATCGAACAATGAAATGGCAAGATTTGTTTCTAATCGTACATGCATGACCATCCCTCAGGTTGAACGTTGCTCTGTAAAAGAAATTAGAACAAGTGTTTAATATAAAATCAGATGTAATAATGTAAATTTATTTTGTTAATTAATCAAGCATCACATAGTCATTTAAAGCTAGACAGTAATTTGTAATTATTATTTTTATCTTTCAGGTATGTGTGTAGTGCCACAAATTACATTGAAACAAAACGATTCGTAAAATAGGACACCAAACAGAATGAACGAATAATATCACACAGATATTTTGTTAGAATTAATTTTATACATGAAATGATGGATAATATAAAGAAGTCCCCTAACTCACATTGGAGAGTATTTTACAAGAAAAAATTGTTCAAAAAACAAGACTAAACAAGTGATTTTTTATATTTTATTATACCTAGCCATGATTCAGTTGTAATCAGCATAATTTTAATTAAAGTAATACGTACCTACATTGTGGCTTATTTTTTAAGTATCTACATTATTACATCTGGTTTTATATTAAACAGTTGGTCATGCATGTACGATTAGAAACAAATCTTGCCAATTAATTGTTCGATACCTACCTTATTACGTTATACTGTTTAGCTTTCAACATTTTTAAAATATTCTAACGAGATGATTTCATACTGTACATAGATTATTAAATTAGTTTATTTTTCTTAATTTTATTCGTTTAGAAATTTTAAAACCCACCACAGACAACTGAATTTAATGTCTTATAGAATACTCTTCAAAGAAAGTGAGTTAGAGACTTCTTTATAACATTATCTATCATTCCATGTTTAGAATTATTTCCAAGAAAATGTCCGTAATATTTTTCGCTTATTCTTTCTGGTGTCTGTTTTAATGTAATTTGTGGCACTGCACACACATAACTGAAAGATAAAAACAATAATTACAAATTATTATCTAGCTTTTTTAAATGACTATTTGATAGGTACCTACTGGGTATGGTACATTTGCAGGTGATTCTTCCTAGCAAAAACCAGTTGCTTTATTTTAGTTCTGTATCAAGAAATAACAGAAATTGTAGTTTATTGTTTACTATTTTACAGATGTAGAGTTCTTCTTAAACATATTTTATCCATCAGAAAGAAGTGCTGAAATATATGGATACAAGAGTCAAGAATCAATCATTTCTAGGTTATGCTTTCGTAACATTTCTTTTGTGGGGCTGGGGTAGGTTCAGATCTGACTTTCAACGACAAACACGTTCACATTATAATAAAAAAGTTTTAGGAATCATTTTGTTCAAATTTATTTGTTGCTAATTAAGTAATCAATAAATACAGCAGTTGGAAAAGAGGGATATTCTTTAGATACTTACACAATTTTGTAAATTATTTTGTGATAAAAAATACGGGTACCTAATTATTATGTACACTGTAGTAACATAAAAAAACAGTTTACTGAAGTTTTATTACATTATAATGGAACAATTTAAAAATATCCAGATATTTTACACAATATTCACGCTGTAACCCTAGCTGTAACGGTAGACTGCGCCGGCACAGCGACCCTAATGCTCCAAAAGGCTCAGCTTAAGTCTAAATTTTTATCGACAAGTCTCAATAACACCATTGTGCATACGTAAATGGCATTAAATACACTATTTAGCTTTATTTATGTAAAATAAAATACTTTATGCCATTCATATTTGACAATTCATAGTTTTGACGTTCACCGATGTTAGTTTTTTCTGTGTAATTCTGGCTCATGACTATAAACATTTTACATGACAAAACAATAAAATTTGGGTACTTTTTGGAGGCATTTTTTTTATGTTAAATTTTGAAATTTTTTAATATGTATTTATCAGAATGTGTTCATAATTAAGTATATTTCAATTTAAACATAAGTTTTAGCAGGGCTGACAACCAAAAAATCAAAATTAAATCGATTTCTTGGAAAATGGAACACCCTGTATAAGAATTGATGTTATCATCAGATTCTACGCGCCATCTAGTGTCTGTATACGAAATTTCGTCGCACTGGCTATGATGGTTTCTGAGATATTCGCACTGAAAGTCTTAGAGGGAACACCCGGTATATAAATTATTTTCATTGCCCCCCTTTTGTGGACTTTATCTACAGAATGCGCCAAAAGTATGGAATAAATTCAATAAAAACGAAACAATTATTTTTTGGGAAAAATCCTCGAACAGGTCGATTTTTAATTAAAAAAATACATATTTTAGCGTAAAATGCGATTTTCAAATGTCATTTGTTTTCGAGTAATGACGTCATCGATTTTTTTTAAATGGCAACACCATATTTTTTTCCTTGGTTCTGAAAGATCGTTTAATTCTCTATCAGATAGTACTAAAATGTTGCCCTCTTACATAGGAATGTTTTCGAGTAAATGACGATTGAATGTTAGAAAACGTAAATTTTATCCATAAAAAAGTAACAATTCTAAGGTATGTAAAATAAAATACAATTGATTAAATTTTATACTTAAATTAAATGTTCGAATTGCCATCCACCAACTTCTTGACAATGCGCAAGTCTGTGAAGAAATTCTTCTTGCACATTATGAATGATTTCTGCAGTAACTCTGCGTATTTCGTCCCGAATGCGATTTTGAAGTTCTAAATTACGTGGTTTATTAATGTACACTTTTGACTTCAAGTATCCCTATAAAAAATAGTCAAGAGGTGTAAGATCTGGCGATCTTGCAGGCTATTCTATCGGTCCGCTTCTGCCGATCCACCTCCCAGGAAAACAGTCCAAAAAATCTCGTACAGGGAAGTCAGAATTGTTACTTTTTTATGGATAAAATTTACGTTTTCTAACATTCAATCGTCATTTACTCGAAAACTTTCCTATGTAAGAGGGCAAAATTTTAGTACTGTCTGATAGAGAATTAAACGATCTTTCAGAATCAAGGAAAAAAATATGGTGTTGCCATTTAAAAAAAATCGATGACGTCATTACTCGAAAAAAAATGACATTTAAAAATCGCATTTTACGCTAAAATATGTATTAAATTAAAAATCAACCTATTCGAGGATTTTTCCCAAAAAATAATTGTTTGTATTGAGTTTTGGATGTTCTCCTTAATTCTGTTCTTTTCTTGTTCAGGGTTGCTATTTTTGCTAACAAATTATTAGGTTGGCAATAGTATATTTTTCTATTGTTCTATGTGTTGGTAGGTCAGCCTTCAGCTGATATGACTATCTTCATGGACTTAGGAGTTTTTTGTTTATTCTAACCTATCTTACTTCCTTGACCACCTGTTGTTGGCTCAAGAAAGTTTTTTTCTCAAAATTGTTCTAATATGTTCGAGTAATCGGTGTGCATCCTGGTTTTATATCAGTGTTTTTAATGTTTTCTTTTAATATTGCACATGATGTAAGAAGTTGTGACATTGTGATAATGTTTTTTGTTCTGATGGATGGTTCCATTGCACTTTTATTAATCTCAATCTTTTTCGTAAGTTCCTTTTACTGATCCTTTTTTACATTTTGATAATTAGTATACATTTTTGTAGTTTCCTGATGAAGAAGCAATAAAGGCTTCGAAAGCCTGAATAAAAATAAGGAGTTTTCTTTTTTCTTGCTTAGTGACTACTATACCTGGTTAATTATATATATATATATATATATATATATATATATATATATATATATATATATGTGTGTGTGTGTGTGTGTGTGTGGGTGTGTGCGTGTGTGTATTTATGTGTATGTGTATATGTATGTATCTATGTATGTATGTATGTATGTATGCGCGAGCGCACAATGTGTGCGCTCGCATACATACGTGCACTGGCATTCCTATAATTGTGACTACCTAAGTGCACGATTATCCGCGATTGTGGAGACTTTTTAAAATTGTGGCGTCTCGCACAGGACGCCATAATTTTGTCGTTCTGTTTCTCGGCCGAGAAAGTGGTTTTGTCCTTGAACCTTGGTAGGCCGTCTTTTTGAGCCTCCCTTGGCAGAATTTAACGTTCTTTGCGCGGAACGAACGGTACAAATACGTTAAAATCGGTAGTTCGGCGCGGTCGTCGCAATTGAGTTTAATCTAGCACTCCTTATTCGTATATTTGTGGCGTCCGGGGAACGGGATCAGTCGGAGGCGCCATCTGTGACGAAAAATAAGTTTACGTTAGGTAAGGCGATGAGGACGAGACATTCGAAACATGAAAATTAAAATATTTATTCAAATATAGTTAAACATGATTTTTTCTTACTCGATTAGAAATATGAAAATAGTTAATATTTAATGACTCAAATACAGTTTAAGACGATTTTTTCTTACTTAATTCATTTTTTATATATTTAATATCCGTCCATTTTCTGCGGGCCAGTATATGTTTATGTTTATTTAAACATTGTAAACAGTCTTTTTTCCCAGGCAGCTTTCTATTCTCCAAGTTGCTCTTGAAGGAAGGCAGTACGGTACGTCTCTCGTCCTCCGCCCATCGCCGCCTCTTTCTACGCCTCTGTTGCGGGACGATTCTTTTCGCGTCGTCGCCGGTAGCAGGTCGCACGCCATCGTCGTTGTCTGGGTGGTCGCCTTCATCGTTGTCATGGTCGGCGTCGTTGTCGTCGCCTAAAATATATCTTCCTCCTCGTCCTCCTCTTGTTCCGGTATAGCCGGCAAAACCTCGTTGTTAATGTCGGTGAGACTGGGTGGTCGATTTTTCCCCCGACGTGGCGAAAACGTATCGGCTTCCGGGATTTATGCCGCAACGTCGACGACTTTCGATTAGCAGTTCCACCGCCGACTTCATATCTTCGGTTAAAATTACGGGGACTTTGTTCCCTCTCTTTCCCTCGATCTCGACCACGACCAGTTTGTCGGCTAGTTTTTTCTCGAACGACGTCAAAGTCGTTCTCAGCTCCTCGGTGCCTTGCTGTGTCCACGACAATCTCGATAAGAAATTATTCACCGTCATCCGTGCAGCTTCTCCGGATCTTCTTTTATTGAACAGAATTATTCTTGATAAGACGCAGGAGGCGAACGTAATCCAATTCTGCGACGTCCACCCGGCCGATTGTGATGACGGCGACGACGACGACGTGGACGGCAGCGTTGCCACCAAGATTCGACTGTAGGCCTCGATCCGCCTGTACAAATGGGTGGCCAGCGTTATCAGATCTTTTGTGATAGGCAGTAATTCTGGAGTATTGAATTTGCGTTTTCTCAACGTAGATAGGGCGCCTGATGATATCTTGGAACTCCATTCTAAGTCGAGTAATTGCAAAAAACCGGATATCTTTCTATCCGTTTCCAAGTCGTCCATTCTAAGGGCGCGGCCTCTGAGAATATTCGCGCAACTTCTGAGGCCGAAACCGATCTGTAGAGCCAAGGAGGGTATGCCAAATTCGTCGTCATCGTCGTCGCCCGCGGCGCCGTGGCGTATATTGCTCAATTCCTTCGCGGCGCCCACGACCTCGTCGAAACGCTCAGGTCTAATGAAATCCGTTAAGGTTGCTCCCCCGCCGCCGTCCCCGCTGCCCCCGCCGCCGCCGACGTGACGCCAACTATGGTTTTTCTCTTTTTCGAACAGCTGGTCTTCAAATGATGCCACAAGTGTTTTTTCAGCAAAAAACCCAAACAATTAGGGCAGGGGCCGTATTCCAGATAATAATTTTTTCCGCGGCGGCCGGTCTTCTCACCAGTATAAATTTTCCCTTGCGCGCCAGTAAAACTTCACAGTTATATCTAAAATCCCCGGCCCTGTTTAAGTCGGCGAAACCGTCTCTTCTATTTTTCGACCCCTTAGGCCACTGCAGTACCTTGGATACGTGGAGCTCCTTTCCGTGGACGTTCACATAATGTCTTGCGGGGTTGGCGTACTCTTTTTGATAAAACCAGCAGGCGGGCTTCTTATTACTTAGCCTCTTTCCCCTGATTCTCCTCACCGGCACGATCCTTATACGTGAACAGGGACTTCCATCTTCGAATTCGTCGTCGTCGGCGTCGTCGTCGGCGTCGTCGTCGGCGTCGTCGTCGTCGTAGTAGTCGTCGGAGACATAATCGATACTACTGCTTTCGCTCATATAACGGTCATCGCTATCCGAATTCGAATTCACACTTCCTCCGGCGCGCTCCATTTTCACTTGCTTAGGTGGAAAAAACGTACAAAAATATTGCGCGGTAATTTCGCTGGAATGTTCCGTATTATTTCTGGCACTTTCGAGCAATGTCCGGCACTACAACTGGTTTGGAATACCGTACGAACGATTTAAATCGCGACGCGGCGGGCAAAACACTCGACAAAGAACTGAGCATCTCGCGCAAGCGCGACCGCTTTTATAGACAGAGACTTCGCCGCGGGCGACGTTCTCGATGGTTCGATTGCTTAGTTTTGAAGAAAATTTAATTCTTCTAGAAATTTGAGGACGTTAGAAATTGTTCTAACCTTAATAGAAACGTTATTTTGTAAAGGTAATCACTTGATCAGTACATTTTTGATATATGTTAAGTAACGAGGTATGATCTGTTCCAAAAATTTCCATGAAAACCTATTATTCTTCGAAAAACAAGTTATTACGCAGTATTTCTGCGATGAGAAAAATAGCGATTTTTTGTGGTAAATTGAAGATATTTAAAATGTAATTATGTAGACAAGTAACTATCGTTTCGGTCTTTCTAAAAGCGCCGTTTGCGCATAGCTAAGGGTTATTAATTTTGAAAAATTTAAAAATATATAAGTACAGGCTGTTCCGTAAAGAATGCGCCAAAAAGCAAGGTTAGATTCTAGACGTCAAAATATTAGGATTTCGCCAAACATGCTTTAATCTTTAATAAATTGTCGCTCCTCTTCGATATACAGGGTGTCAAATTTTGTTTTTATTTTTAAAATTTATTTAATAATTACTGTAATTGTTATCGAAAATGTATGAAATTTTGGTACTGGGGGTTTTGGGTGGCGAGAAATTCGAATTTGATGTCGTTTTTGCAACAGCTGCTAGAGGGCGCTAATTAGGCGTGACTCTGGTGTTATTTTCAGCTAAAACTTTTTTATGGAACGTCTTAGCAGAATTTAGAGTATATCTAAACCTAATTCAAGACGTACTAAATAGGAGTACCTACATCGCCCGACATCCCTTTACCCCCCCCCCCTGAAACTTCATATTTAAGAAAAAAATTGAACCGAAAATGTAAAATAGGTAAATCGTTTAACGGAATAGAGGAACAAATTCGAATTTTAACAAAAAAAAATAGTCAAAATACGCAAAATTGGAGACAAAGCAGGAGTCGAAAACTCGTTTTAGCCCACCCGGGGGGACCCCTGTCCCCCAGACGGGCCCCGCAAGCTCGTCAAATTTAAGAAAAAAATTGAACCGAAAACGGAAAATAGGTAAATCGTTTAACGGAATAGAAGAATAAATTCGAAATTTAACAAAAAAAAACAGTCAAAACACGCAAAACTAGAGACAAAGCAGGAGCCGAAAACTCGTTTTAGCCCACCCGGGGGGACCCCTGTCCCCCAGACGGGCCTCGCAAGCTCATCAAATTTAAGAAAAAAAATGAACCGAAAACGGAAAATAGGTAAATTGTTTAACGGAATAGAGGAACAAATTCGAAATTTAACAAAAAAAAAACAGTCAAAACACGCAAAATTGAAGACAAAGCAGGAGTCGAAAACTCGTTTTAGCCCACCCGGGGGGACCCCTCTGTCCCCCAGACGGGCCCCGCAAGCTCATCAAATTTAAGAAAAAATGGAAGCATCGAAAACTCCTCGAAATTCATAAAAAAATCGAAAGGAAAGCAGAGTAAATATTCGAATTGTTGTTCTCCCTATTATAGCAAGGCGTATTTCGTCAAGCGTCGGATTATCAAAGTGACAGAAGTCGAACTTTTGTACTCTCTAGCAGCTGTCGCAAAACCGACATCAAATTCGAATTTCTCGCCAAACAAAACCCCCAGTTCCAAAATTTCATATATTTTCGATGATAATTACAGTAATTATTAAATAAATTTTAAAAATAAAAAAAACATTGACACCCTATATATCGAAGAGGAGCGACATTTTATTATAGCATGTTTGGCGGAATCCTAATATTTTGACGTCTAGAATCTAACCTTGCTTTTTGGCGCATTCTTTACGGAACACCCTGTATATATATTCTAGAATGTTCCGTTACTCCAATGTAATACAAAAAGTTCGATATAATAACCGTTATAAAATGTATGTATTTTTCTTTAAAAACGATTATACTAACTGATAGAGAATATAATTTAGAAAATTATGATTAAAATTTTATAATAAAATATCTATTTTTGAATGATTTATGATTCTCTGATAAAGACCGGGCACCAGGCGTGGTTGAGGAGTCAATGCCTGTTCCACTTTATAGATATATAAAATTCGGAGGAGAAACGTGAAATCCGAATACGAAAAATGGATATTCTTCTAGACGAAATAGAGCAAAAAACGCGATCTAAACGTGCAACAGACTAACAGTCGGAAACTCGTTTCGGAGCGGCAGACGGACATCTCCCGTCACCCCCCTCACCCAAACTTATTTATAAAGCAAAGAATAATATTTCTTCAAAATTATATCGAATCCCATATAATCGCCGACGACGTTGACGCCGACGTCAACCAGCGCGCAGGTGTGTGACATTTGAAGAGATAGGCATATTTGACGTATTTGTAATGAAATCTACTATCAACTTTTAGCATTTAATTGAGATCTAATAAGATTTCTACTCGGAATTTCCACAAGTTGTGTTGAGGAAGTGTCATTATTATTGCAAGAGCATGTACATGTACCTATGTGTACCTAATTAGTTAAAATGAAGTTTCGATGGTAGATATTAGTAGTAAATACGGAAAAATCAAAGACAACAAACGCGGGGACTTCATCCGCGACGCTTCTGAACCGCTGCTTCTGCTTTTCTTCTTTTCCGTATCTCGGAAACGGAGCGTCGGAGGCGTGCGCAGTAAGCTGCGCGAACCCTCCCCAAACCCCACCCAAAAACTGGTAAAGTACTGTTTGTTGCATCTCGAAACAAATATTGCCTTATATGTTCAAGAGCAGCTGCCAAGAAAATTGCGCCACAAATACATAATTGGTTTAAGAACTGGAAAGGCACATGTACATCAATGGAATCTGACATAATACTTGAAGGATTCAGGAAGAGTATAGATATGACAACAAGTTGAAATATGTTCGATTGGTAGGCGACGGTGACAGTAGTGTATATAAAAAAAATATGTAAAGAAAAGCCATATGGGCCAAAAACAAATGTGAAAAAAATTGAATGCACTAATCATTTATTAAGAAATTATTGCATTAAGTTACGGGACTTGTCCAAAAAACGTATAAGTAGCAGTAATAAATTGGTAAGCCCCAGACTGCGAAAATTATTGTTTAGTAATATAGAACGTTTACGAATTGTCATTAAAAAGACAATAATTTATCGAAATAATAAGAATTCCACAAGCATTCAAGTAGAATTATTAACTAAAGATATTAAAAATTGTCCAAAACATGTTTTTGGTAAACATGATGAGTGCAGTGACTACTTCTGTAGTGGTTCTAAACAAGAAATTAATTATGTGCCAGAAATGGAAGAATATGGATTTATGGACGATATTTTTTCGTGCGGTAACAGACTAATACAAAATATATACAGTTTAATCCTCAATATGAATAATAATGCTGCTGAAACATATTGTATCCAAATTTGTAAGAGGAAAACGAATTAATTTTTCAATTAAAGGCGGTTACGATACAAGATGTAGAGCTGCCGTAATATCATATAATAAGAGAGAACAATATTATTCAGATGTTCATAAGGCTCTGACCACAAAAAGCCCCGGAAAATACACCAAACTATATATAGAAAGGCAGAAACGAAAAAAAAGCTCTAAAGAAGTTCGAAGACAACTGTTTCCAGATAAAAAAAGAAGAAAAGTCAATGCACCTGCTGATGAAGATTATGGTGTTGAGGAGTTAGAACAGGTAGATGTGGTTATTTCTAAAAGAAGCAAAGAATATTTTTTGAATTCCTTAAAAAAAACCTCGGAAGAAATATTAAGTATTGAAAGATTGACAAGAGGACAATCGAAAAATCCTTTGTGGAAAGAACATAGGACAAATTTATTAACAGCTTCAAATTTTGGGTCAGTCTGTAAATTACGAAAAACTACAAATCCGAGAAAACTTGTGCAAAGATTATTATGTTCAAATATTCAAGGATCTGCAGCAACACGTTGGGGATCTGATCATGAAGACCTCGTTAAAAGAGACTTTGAACATCTGGGAGCTAGCCCAGATGGTATCATAGATAAAAATACTATTGCAGAAATTAAATGTCCTTACTCGGCTGCAAAACTTACACTCGAAGATGCTATTTCTAGTAACAAAATAAAATTTTTACAAAATGAAAACGGGCAATGGAAGTTGGAAAAAGGGCATAGTTATTATTATCATATACAAGGGCAGATGGCAATAACTCGGGCTAAATACTGTTATTTTATAGTATGGACTCCTCTGGGAATGGTTGTAGATAAGGTAATTTAAGAACAATCTAATAAAGATTTATGCTCATTAATTATTGTGTGTATCTATCTATTATAGGTTGAAAGAGATGATCAGTTTTGGGAATTTATGGTGGTAAAATTAAAGCATTTCTATTGCGATCATATGTTACCTGAAATAGTAAAAATGTCATAACTAAATAAAATTACTTATATAAGTATGTAGTTTAAATTGTCTGTAATGTATGAAAGTGCAAATAATAATAAAATTTGACATTTGGATATTTTTTTCCGTGTTATTGTTGTTCCAAAAGTTAAAAAGTTAGATCTTTTCAATTTAGAATTAATGTCTAATTTAGAAATCGCATATGTGGTGATATATACTGAAAAAATTATTTGAAATGTAATACTTAAGTTTTGATTAAAACGTCTTCTTTTCCTGCAAAATAATCCTGTTTAAAGTTCGGCCAAATATTTTAAACAAAAATCACTGAAAATAGTGGTTCAGTTAAACATTTATGAATGGCTGCACATTGACTATTACTCACCACACTATACAAATAACTATACACTCTGTATAACTAAAATAAATAATCTGCATAACGTGTGATTATTTCTTCCAGTGCATTAATTATTTCAGATTATTATGTTTTATAAATATACGTAATTATTATAAATTATGTGTCCTATACCTACCTACAAAATTAATTACCTTCAAATTCAGAAACTAAATAAAGTACAATTAAAATAAATAAATTTTGAGGTTGTTTAGAGATTGGTTAGGTTTTTTTAAACATCCTATATTTTTTTCATTAATTAGTGTTCTAATAGAGTCTTGTTAAATGTTTCATCAACATTTTTTTCTAATTCCATACATTTCTGGTTATTAAATATTGTTTAGGCTCTTTTAAACACCCTATATTTTTGTCCATTAATTAGTTTTCTAATAGACCCTGTTAAATATTTTATCAAAAATTTTTATATTTCCATAATTTTTTATAGTTTTCAGAGATTGGTTAGGCTTTTTTAAACACCCTGTATTTTTTTCATTAATTAGTGTTCTAACAGACCCTTGTTAAATATTTTATCCAAAATTTTTTATAGCTCTACATTTTTAGGGTTTTTAGAGATTGGTTAGCTTTTTTAAACACCTTGTATTTTTTTTCGTTAATTGCTTCTAATAGACCCTTGTTAGATGTTTCGTCAAAAATGTTTTGTAGTTCCATAAATTTTTACTGTTTTTAGAGATTGGTTAGGCTTTTTTTAACACCCTGTATATTTTTCGTTAATTAATGTTCTAATAGACCCTTGCTAAATGTTTCATCAAAAATGTTTTGTAGTTCCATATATTTCTAGGGTTTTTAGAGATTGGTTAGGCTCCTTCAAACATCCTGTATTTGTTTCGTTTATTAATCTTCTAATAAATACTTGTTAAACGTTTCATCAAAAATTTTGTTTATTTTCATAAATTTTTAGGGTGTTTAGAAATTGTTAAGTTTTTTTAAACACCCTGTATTTTTTTCTTTAATTAGTGTTCTGATAGACCCTTGTTAAATGTTTCATCAAAAATGTTTGTATTTCCATAAATTTTTAGGGTGTTTAGAAATTGTTAAGCTTTTTTAGACACCCTGTATTTTTTTCTTTAATTAGTATTCTAATAGACCCTTGTCAAAAGTTTGATATATTTTTTTTAAATTCATTAATTTTCAGGGGTTTTAAAGATTTAAACATCCTGTATTTTTTTCATTAATTAGTGTTTTAATAGACCCTTGTTAAATCTCTGAACAACATTTTTATTATTCCATTAATTTTTAGGGTTTTTTAGATATTGTTGGGTTTTTTAAATACCCTGTATTTTTTTCATTAATTAGCGATGTAATAGACCCTTGTTAAAAGTTTCATCAACATTTTTTTTAAATCCATTAATTTTCAATGTTTTTAGAGATTGTTTAGTTTTTTTAAACACTCTGTATTTTGTTCGTTAATTAGTGTTGTAATAGACCCTTTTTAAAAGTTTAATCAAGAACTTTTTTAAAATTTTATTATTTTGAGGGTTTTATGAGATTGGTTCAGTTTTTTTTAAATACCCTGTATTTTTTCGTTAATTAGTGACCTAACAGACTCTTCTTAAAAGTTTCATACATATTTTGTAATCCATTAATTTTTAGGGTTTTTAGAAATTGTAGTTTTTTTAAACGCCCTGTATTTTTTCATTAATTAGTATTCTAATAGACCCTTGTTCAATCTCTGATCAAAATTTTTTTATTCCCTTCATTTTTAGGGTTTTTTAGAAATTGGTTGGGGTCTTTTAAACACCCTGTATTTTTTTCGTTAATTATTATTCTAAAGAACCCTTGTTAGACGTTTTACCAAAAACAATTTTTTAGCTCTCTTAATTTTAAGCTTTTTAATGGTGAAAAATTTTGCAACACTTTGTATACAGAACGGTCTTTTGCACGTTTAATAACCGTTCCGAAGTTAAATCTTCAAAAATAAAATTTCCTCGAAATTGGAAATGTTATTTTCTCCTTATCAATTTTTATATTAACACCATGTCTATCACTCTGTTAAATTATAGGAGTAACATCTTCGAATTTTATGAATGGATTGTGACATGTAAAGGTGGAGCTTTATTGCAAGTTCCACCCAAACGTCTCACGTACCAAGTTAAAATTTCAATAAATTAAAGAAATTATTGGAAAATTTGAACCCAAATTTCTGTCATTTTTGTATATATTGGAATGGGACAAACGTGAAAAATCATTAAAAAATATATCTATAACTTGCTCGTGGCCGAACAGTTAAAAAATGAAATTATTCTGTCGGAAAATAAAGGAGAAAAATGGGTTACGGTTTATTCAGGCACTGCGAAACCAGCCTTAAGGTAAAGAACAACATAATTTGAAGAAATAAAATACAACTCTAATACTGCGAAATTGATGACTGTACAGGTGTAAGTTCTTGTAGGTGAGCAGTTTGCTGCTCTTCATATGCCGCACCAAAAGTATTGTAATAGGAGCTTCCACTGGCTGATACAGGATAAATACCTTGTTGATCAGGAACCGATTGCAGCGCATGATCCTGCGGATATTTGATCTTTTCGATTGGCTCCAGAATTCCTTTTTGAATATAACTGTTGTCTTGGAGTCATCGATTTCATTTGGGGAACGAGACTCAAGAGGAACAACACAAGGATTGTGTTGCAATTGTGGTGAAGCAGGTACGGTTTCTACTGTTTTCTTTTTTGTATTAAAATAATCAATTGTGCATTTATCCGCAGCAGTCCTGTTTTATTGCAACAATTTCTTCTCACCCCTTTGCCAGTAAGTTTGATAGGAAGAACTGGACTCGCCGGATTCACTAGACTCCTTATGTCATTTTGTTGATCGGTAGTATCCCTAGTAGAAGGGTCTGCAGCAGATCTATTTGATGGAAACGAGTATTGACTTTCACCCAAATCATCAAAATCTGTCGAGGATTCTGCATCTCTGGGAATCGGCTTCATGACTTCCGATTTCTTCATTGGAAACTTGCGATTTTTCATCCAAATGTTCTGATTCTTGGTTAGGTGGTTCATATTGCAGATTTCCCTCTTGAGAGTAGTTTTTTCTGGAAGCATTCAGAAATTTCAAGTATTCTGTCAAGTAGTATGGTTTTTTCGATCCGGCACTAGATCCACTTTAGTACCTTTAGCACTAAAACTGCGAATGTATAACGACCGTATTCCTTTCCATTTGTTCTTCCAAGTATCACCTGTAAATATAAGAATTATACCTGCATAGAATATTGAAACGGGTTAGGGGGAATTTTTTTGAAAGCACTGCCGTGTGATTTACAAAAGTACTGCCACAATAGTTTTATGGAGCATAGCTATTTAACCTACATTTCTTTTATCATAGGTTTTTGGCCATTGGCTCATCATTTCGGTCCATGTCGTACGTTTTTATGAGGGGTGAAACAACAATAGGTCAAATCATTGACGAAGGCTGTGACGTTATATGGCAAGTTTTGCAACCTTTATAAAAATTTAATGGTACTAGGGAAAGTGAAAGCGTTATTTAAAAGGAGTTAATGTAACAGTGAATTGCTGACGAATCGCAGAATATGATATATCAAGCCATGTATAGTATAAGCATTATTGTAGTAAGGTAACATTATTTTAATTGTCCTAGGTTACGTATTTATATGCCTAATTTACTTAATTTTTATTAATTGACACACAACAAAATAACTGGGAACAACTACAATCTAAATTAGCATTAATAAAACAATTAATATACAGTCACGCCAAACGTGCTATAAAAAAAAAACAGGTTCCTAAAAGTGAATCAGTAAGACATAATATTAGAGATAACGTCTCATATTTTAATAAGTTCACTCAGACTGTAGCTTTATCGTGGTTTTCCCTTAATGAAAAACAACACGAAATTAGAGTACGAAGTAGAGTAGATTTTTATGAAAATTAGAGATAAAATATTAACTGCATTTTTAGTATTAAAAGTTAACTATAAAATACCATCCTCCTATATAGCTAAAATTGACCCCAATATTTTAGTGGATTTAGCAGAAAATTCAGACGAGTCAGTAAAAATGTCCCTTACAGCGGTAGAATTTTTTAACCTAGCAAGCAAAATAGTGCCTAACGAATTTGATGGTGCTCCTGAAATATTATTATCATTTGTAGATTCATTATCACTTCTAAGTTTAAATTCAGAAGGTCATGTTAATAATGCAATCGCATATGTAAAGACACGTTTAACTGAAAACGCGCGAGATTTAATAACTAATGAAATAACTATAAAACGTGCCAGCTCACGACTGTTAACAGCAAAAATTATAAATTTAAAACAAAATTAAAAAAACGCAGTAGGTTATGCTACAGAAATAGAGTCACTAGCATCGTCTCTGAAAAGAGCATTTATTAATGAAGATGTACCATGTAAGGTAGCTGAAAATTATGCTACTGAAACCACGGGCCTTCAGCCAAAATGCTAGTACTGAAAGAGCTAGAATTGTCATGAAAGCAGGTACATTTAACAGTATTCAAGACGTTGTTACAAAATTTGTCAACACCAGTCCTCAAAGCAGTGACGCAAGTATTTTTCATATTAAAAAAAATTATAGACATTATAATAACCGCCAATTTAGTCATGGTTATAATCAATTCAATAATTCAGGATATAATTATTCTCATAATAAACCCTCCTCGGTAAAATTTTACAAAACGCAACAAAATTCGGGAAACGAAGCGCCCCCCCAACAGGTGTGTTTGGGGGAGGCAATGTAAACATTTTTAACTTTGATTTATCACTTTCAAATTTTGTGGTGCTTTACACGAAAATGGCAGGTTTTCGAAAGCTATTATTTATAGTCGACACTGGAACTGATATTTCAATTATTAAAAACACAAATATTACCCCAAATCAATTCATTAAGAGCTCAAATTCTAGTAATATAAAGGGAGTAACGCAAGGAACTGTAAAATCCTTGGGTACTACCAAAACTACAATTTTAATACAAGGTTTTGAATTAATTCATCAGATGTATGTTGTGGATTCAAAATTTCCAATTCCCGCCGATGGAATTTTAAGCAGAGATTTTATTATTAAATTTAAGTGTAATCTTGATTACAGCAATTGGGCTTTAACTTGTAACGTAAATTATAGTCAAATAGTAATACCCATATATAATAGTCCAGCAGAAGACATTATACTCGTTCCTCCAAGGTGCGAAGTTGTCAGACAGTTGAATCAAGAATTGGTTACAGGTGTATTCGTGGCTAGAACAATAATCTCAAAAATTAATCCTTTAGTGAAAATTATTAATACAACATTTGAAAGTGTAACTTTAAAAAATACCCAACTTCAAACCATTGATATATCTCATTATAATATTTTTAATATTGAAACGGAAATATCTAATAGGCAAGAGAACTTAATAAAACAACTGAATAAAGATATGTCAGAATTCATTAAAGATAAGGTATTTCAACTTTGTCAAGAATGTTCAGATATTTTTGCCTTAAAAACAGACAAAATAACAAAGAACAATTTTTATACACAAAAATAGAGACAGATCCAACCCCTGTTTACATAAAAAATTATAGAACTCCGATGGTACAAAAACAAGAAATAAATAAGATCGCCATTGAAATGCTTAATAACGAAATTATTGAATCAACAGTGTCTGATTATAACAGTCGGGTCCTTTTAGTACCTAAAAAAGCAGCTAACTTGTAATTGATTTTAGGCAATTAAATAAAAAATTGGTAGCAGATAAATTTCCACTACCACAAATAGACGATATTTTAATACATGCAGACGTTATAATTTAAAACTTAATCCTGAGAAATGTCAATTTTTTAGGAAAGAAGTTACTTATTTAGGTCACAAAATTACAGACGGAGGTATTTTACCTGACGATTCAAAATACAACGTAATAAATAAATATCCAGTGCCTCAAACTGCTGACAGCGACAAGGAGATTTATTCCACACTTTGCTTTACACGACCATTAAACAAGCTGACTAGGAAAAATGTTCAATTCAATTGGACTCAAGATTGTCAAAATTTATTTGAAATTTTAAAAAATTGTTATCAATCCAAGAATTTTGCAATACCCAGATTTTAAAAAACAATTTATACTTACAACAGATGCGTCAAATGAAGGTTGCGGTACCGTATTATCTCAAAATTTTAATGGACATGATTTGTCTATCGCATATGCCTCACACACATTTTCAAAAAGCGAAATGTATAAACCAATAATTTTAAAAGAGCTTTTACCAATGCACTGGGCAATTTCTTTCTTCCGTTGTTATTTATACGGTCAACAATTTTTAGCTAGGGTAGATTTATTTTCTATGAAAAATCCGTCTTCAAAGTTAACTAGAATTCGATTAGATTTAGAGGAAAACAATTTCGATATTGAATACATTAAAGGAAAAGATAATGTAGGAGCCGATGCACTTTCTAGAATAAATATAAACACAATTAAATAAACAGATGGGAATACTGCACCGGTGCTTCCTATAACCCGATCTATGTCGAAAACAGGAGAAACAAAAGCAACGCCAGAAATAACGCAACCTAAAGTTTATGAAAATTTAGATATAGCCTACACTTTGAAACTGCCCTTGTTAAAGTTTAATGTAACGCCTACATCTCTTAGGATGATGATATGGCATAAGAGAAAACTAAGCGCGCAAAAAACTATTCCATTTACAGCTGGCAATATCGCCTTAGAGCAAATATTGTCTCAGCTAAACAATATGCGTAGTAAATGAATTACGATTAAACCTAGGTGATAATTTTATCTCAAAATACACAGTCGACGAATTAAAAAAGAACGGGCAAAACATTTAAAAAAAATGTAATTATTGCTCTTTATGCAGAATGTAGGTTAATAAATTTCACGATGATCCCTTACTAAGAGGTCATTGTGGACAAAAAAGACTTCTCAAAAAACTATTTATAGATGGAAAAACATGTCGCGTGATGTCGCTAATTATATAAATAAATGTCATAAATTTCAAATAAATAAAGCTAAAGTTAGAATCACTGAACCTGTATTAACACCTACACCTCAAACATCCTTTGATATTGTTAATATAGACACAATAATTGGTCCCTTCCAAAAATCCAACCAAGGTAATGTATATGCAGTAACTTTACAATGTGAAATAACAAAATAGTAGTCATTATTCCTATTCCAAATAAGGAAGCTAAAACTGTTGCTTAAGGTATATTCGAAAATTTTATATTAACATACGGATTCATGAAACAGGTCAGCACAGATATGGGTACCGAATATAAAAATAAGGTATTTCAAAATCTTTTTGAGCTAATGAAAATTGAGCATAAAATTTCCACTGCATATCACAGTCTATGTTATAACATAGACGCATATGATCAGGAAGTTAGATATAGGTTACAACTCGCTCATAAAAGGGTAAGGGAAGATCTTGAAAAAACGAAAGTCTCAATATAACAGTAAAACAGCAGAAATAGATTTAAAAATAGGAGACTGGGTTATTGTTACTAATGAAGCACGAACAAAATTCGATTCTTGGTATAAAGGTCCGTTTCCAGTTAAGACAGATGGTCCTAATTGTGTCCTAGACAATAAAGGTGAACAATTAGTGGTACACAAAAATCGCTTACAAAAATATACCCCACTTTAATTGTCCATATTGTATTTTATATTTAATATTTAGTAATATGTGCATATAGAAATAATTAGGGTACTTTATAAATATGTTCTTTAGTATCTAGACTAGATTTAATTATTGTTTATTAGGTATTTGTACATGTTCAGACAAATGCTCTTCACAAGTGGCCATAGTGAAGATCATTCTCTCTGAAAGGGAAGGTGTAATGTCCTAAGACGAAGCAATTATACGAAATATTGCTGAATAAATAAAACAGCAACCTCGTTAACTTTTGGATAACATTAAAGAGCAGATTAACTATGTAAGTCAAACAATAAACTTGTAAAGAAATTAGATACTCTTTGATTACACCACAATGTCGGAGATTATGGTAGAAATAATGATGCTACGTATTCAGAAATTCAGGTCTTGGACGATCACTTTTAACCAATACTGTAAACATTCCCAAGCCGTCGCCACTGCCGGGAGAAGAATTTGGCCCTTCATTTATATAGAATGCGCGTTTGGCATGCTTGTCTCAAAGTTTCGTCTGTTTGAGACTCCTATTTCTTGTTCAGTGACAAAAACTATCAAAATTGTCAAAGCTGCTTGTGTTTTACATAACGTAAAAATAAAGAAACAAGTGCATCTCAGTTTCTCTGGAGAAAATACATCGACGGAAAATAATTCAAATTTTACTCGTTATTTAAATCACAACCAAGGAAGGACTAACAACCAAGCCATCCAAAATAGAGATTATTTGTGAGAATATTTTGTAAAATCTTATGTTTTGGTGCTTTGGTAAAATAACTATGTAATTTGATAATTTTGGTATTATAATTGTGCTTATAAGTAAATAAATAGGTACGTATACTTCAAAATCAGGTTTTTCATTTTTGTTATAAATTATAATAGAAAATTTCAAAGGGCACGTCTATTTTATTACTTAAATATAGAGATAATTTAAAATTCCAAAAACTGGGCTGTGTGAAAAATTGAACGTCAGAAAAAAATATATGGCAGAAAAATAAATATAAAAAAATTACCACCCTCTATTTTTTACAGAAAATGTAATGAAACAATTTTTTAAACAATGATTTCCAATCACATATTTCATTAACTTCTGCCAAAAATAATTAAAATTTGTTAACATTTTTTACTTCCCCTGTATATTTCACAATGAAACAGCTTTTTAAATAATATTTTCCTATCAGATTTTCACTATTTCATCAAATTTACATAATTTAAAACTATGAGACATTTTGACTTACTCTGTAATTTAATTTATTTTACTTAACGTTAAATTGTTCAGATTTTGATTTTCCTCAAAAAATATAACATTGCAGTTTTTTAATTTTAAATTAAGAATATTTAAACCATAAATTAGGCGTGCCCTATTGAATGAGGCCCACCCTGTACAGCAACGGGAAAATATTTCATTTTTTAACTCAAATTAATATGAATGTTTGATAATAAATTACAAAAATACCTACCAGTTTCATCAAACTTTTTCCCAATTTTTGCTCAGGTCATTTCTGTCCTCCTATTACTATACTCTGATAAAGTATGATCATATAGCTGAGGATATTTCTTTATCTCGTGGATAAATAGTGTTTCACTAATATCAAAGTTTACTGAATAAAGATAAATTATACCACTCTCTGTCGGCACTTTGATGTTTGGAGATCAAATCCATACCGCCGCACGTAAAGACTGCCGCAAAAATGGCCAAGTACGAGGGACTTAAAAAAGTAGTTTCTTTCCAATTGGGAAATATTTATATACGAGGGATATTCCAAAAGTGTGATGTAAGGCTACTTATTGTATAAATAAAATGTTTGTAATGTATTAAATATAAATATTATAAAAGATTATAGGTAAATGTAAATTTTCAAATAAAATACATACGTACTCTACTATATAAAAAATAATGTATCCATGAGGAAAATTTGCAATAAAATGTTTATTTATATATTTAAAAAAACAATATACATTATTTTAAAACTAAAATAGGAAATAATATAATCGATATTGTTTACAAGTTACAAATGCTGCAGTTTAGGTTTTTACTTGCTCTTTTAATGCAGCTTTTTTGGACTCCTAACACGAAAGTGTTTGTGACGTTTGGCAGTCTTTATCTGAAATATAATAAAACTGCATTATATTCTTGTTTTGTAATTTAATAAACTATATATTCTTTTCAGTAAAAAAAATACTCGAATGAAAACCAATGGGTATGTATAAGTATGTCCAGGTTATTTTTTATTATTTAATATTATTTTAGTGATTTGGGTATTTCTATACGTATATTAATTAATTTGAGACAAATTATTTTAATTTATTTAAAGATGTTCCTGTACATACCATTTTTACTATATACTGTTTGTGCACATGTATCACTTAGAATTAGTGTACCAGCTTGAACTTCAGCATCTTGAAATTTTGACGCCACAATAGTTTTGATATTATCAGAAACTCTGCTTCGACCAAAAATGCTTGAGTGTAAAATTTACATGACACAGTTAAGTTTGAAACATAAGCAGTTTATTTTATTGCGTTAGGGAAGTAAGAATATGAACTGTTAATTAATTAAAAAAAAAACAGAAAAATAAGATTGTAAAAAAGAGTTTTCAGCGATATGCCAAAATTTGCAGTTTCTATTTTATTTCCTTTAAACATATTAAGATAATTCAAATGAATTCGATATACCTACATCTATAAAGAGACATATATAACTACAGATTATCGTGTGAGTTTCTCTTACTGCATAAGATGCATTATTTTTTTGCGAAAAATCAAATATTTTTAAGAAAAATTCATTAGTAAAAATTGTAAAACAATAAGTATACAAATCTTTTTTCAATGTTTGGTCTAAGTATAATTTTGTGATAGCGTGAAATAAATATTATTTTGTAGTCTTTTTTAAGAGTAATTTTTAAATTAAAATTAAATTTAAGTTTATTTAAAAATTCAAATAATTTTGTATAAATAATTTGGGAACTTTACAGGTCTCATCAGAAAAGAATGTGTTTCAAAATGTATTTATTATTTTAAGTATTATATAGGGTGAACTATTAATAATGTGTCAGAGTAGGAATGACATCTTTGGAGCAAAAAAATATGAAGATATACCTAAATATGCCTTACTAAAATGTTGCTGTGGAAAAAGATACAGGTTTACATTATTTTTTCGTTTTTTTTTTGTAAGAACTCTAGGATTGCTCAACTGATTGTCATCAAATTTGGTAGGGAAACATATTGTAAGAAAAGTACTCATAATTTATGTAGTAGGTACCTATTAAAACAGATATACCATTAACAATGCCAGATAATGACACTTTCTCTCTTATTTGTTGTTAACGAAATTCCTACCGTTTAAATGTATTTTTCGACGTGAGAAAATTGCATAGAAGTGTAAGGCCATATTGAAAATTTACTGTAATTAGCTGTAATAATTAGTTTAATTAATTAAAACATGTAGAGGTAGAGAGAATTTGCTCAAGGGCTAAGTTGTTTTTACTGCTCTGTTGTTATTTTTGTCAATAAAAGTAAGTATATGTAGGTTTTTTTTTTCAAATATGAGTTTTTTCCCAAAGTTACTCTGGACATTATAGTCAACCGAATCGAAATGTTTTGTCAACAAAAAATAAGAGAAAAATTCATCATTAGACATTGTTAGTACGGCGCCCTTTATTGACAAAACTGATTTAATACTTAAATTATTTTTATTTTTCTTAAAAAATGTTTCCCTAACAAATTTGGTGACAATCAGTTGAGCGATACTCGCGCTATTACAAAAAAAGAAAACACAAATAAAAATATTTCAACTTTGACACCTTGTATCTTTTTCCACAGCAATATTTTACTAAGATATTTTTTAGCTATATCTTCATATTTCCTCCCAATGATGTTACTTATCCTCTATGTCCCCTTATATTTTTATCGACACGTATTGAATGACTTCTTCACTTGAATTTACCAAAGCTAGAGGAGTATGATAAAAGTGTTATCTGGCGGTTAATTCTTATAAATTCAAATCCGTTGTTTTTTCTCGCTCCCACCGGGGCGGTCGAAAAGGAGCATTTTGCGTTCCCTTAGGCTTTCGAGGCGAGCCGCGCAGCGGTGAGCCCGGGGGCGCGAAGTCGATGTCGGTCCTTGGGTCGTCGCTTAGCCGTATTTTGGTTGGTTATTTTTACTTTTTTCCGGGCGAATTTTGCGTTTTTCCGGAGGTCCGCCGATGCTATTTTTCGATTTCCGCGAGGAAACGATACAAAAGTAGAAAAACACGCCCATTCTCGGAAGTCCGAGAACCGCTCGGAGGCCGGTTTCGCTTCGCGCGAAGTTTTTTAGGCGAGTCTGTCGGGGACGCGGCCGCGGGCCGGGAGGCTTCTTTCGTCCTTTCTTCGTCGCGACTAGGCGCTTGGCGGGCCGTTTTTCGCGTTTTTATACGTTAATTTTCCCTTTTCCGGAGGGTCCTCGCCGGCCGTCCTCGGTGACAGGGATGGATATAGCGCGGGCTGAGCATATCGGCCGGGAATTTGAGAAACGTCAGTCAGATATGGGTAGACGTCAAACTATTTCGGATTCGATATTTTCGTATTTTCCCGCATTCATTTCCACAAAGCCATATCGAAACGTAAACTTTGAACCTTCTACAATGTCCCGCACGTCTCAGGTCTGGGTTTAAAATTCGATTTTATAGTGAAAACAGCGAAAGTTTGGATCAACTACACATTCGGCCGGCGCTCTGCCCTCCGAAACGTCAAACGGCGAGCCGAACGGTGCGGTGCGGTGACAGCTCCGAATTAAACATAGGAAATTTCGCTATCCCAATAAAAATTGACGGAAAAAAATAAAAATTACGGATTCGAGGATATTTTCGGTTTTTTCGCTTCGGACGGGTCGTCGGACGTACGAAAGACCGTTTTATATACAAAGTGTTGGAAAAATGTTGAACGTTAAAGAAATGTCAAAATTAAGGGAACTGAAAATTTTTTTTTTACGAAACTTCCGTCCAGGCTCTCTTACCGCACTAATTATCGAAAAAAATACGGGGTGTTTAAAAAAACCGAACCGTTCTCTAAAAATCCTCAAAATTCGTGGATTTAATTTTTTTTTCTGAAACTCTTCGCATTACTGCTCACAGAAAAACTATACTAATGAAAAAATACCGGCTGTTTAAAAAAACCGAACCATTCTCTTGAAATACTCAAAACTCATGGAATTGAAATTTTTTTTGTAGACACTTGGCAATAGGCTGTAAACAAAACTATACTAATTAAAATATCCAGTGTTTACAAAAACCGAACCATTCTCTAAAAATCCTCAAAATTCGTGGAATTAAAAATTTTTTTTGATGAAACATTTTACGTATTCTGAAGAAAAACTATACTATTGAAAAAATACTGGATGTTTAAAAAAATCGAATCATTCTAAAAATCCTTAAAACTTGGAATAAAAATTTCTGTTTGATTTTTGATGAAACTTTTTACAATAGTTTGTAAAAAAAAACTATAAAAAATACATACTTAGGTATTATTATGTGTATATAAATACATACTTATGAAAAAATACAGGGTGTAAAATAAAGAACCATTCTCTAGATCCACAAAATTTATGGAATTTAATTTTTTTTATGAAACTTTTCACGATTGTAAAAAAATTATACTTATTGAAAAAATACAGGGTGTTTAACAAAACCAAACCATTCTCTAAGAATCCTCACAATTCATGGAATATTTTTTTATGAAACTTTTCACAATGGTCTGTAAGAAAACTATACTAATTAAAAAACTACTGGGTGTTTAAAAAACCGAACCATTCTCTGGAAACTTTCATGCAAGTATATTCATGGAACTAAAAAAATTTTTTTTTATGAAACATTTTACATATTCTGAAGGAAAACTATACTAATTAAAAAACTACTGGGTGTTTAAAAAAACCGAACCATTCATGGAAGTATAATATTCCTTTGATAAAACTTTTAACAATGGTCTATATGGAAACTATTTTATGAAAACTATTGAAACTCCCAAAATTCATAGAATAACAAATTTTAAATACTGGATGTTTAAAAAAACAAAACCATCCCAAAGAAAGGTCAAGTGAATATGAACTGAATAACTGCGCTTCTGTAATTTGTTTGTTTTCTGTAAATATGAGAATATTTTTATTATTAAATCATGTGATGGAATTACTATAATTACTTATCAGAATTCTAAATCTATCATTATAGACGATTTTCGCTTTGCGGAAAAGTTTTATTCCTGGAATGTTTCATCTAGTTTTATTACATTTTAAAAATTAAAATTTATTTCCTCCCTGCTTCTTCATGACTAACACATTCACTTAATAATAAATTAAACACTTAAACAGTAATCCTATTGAATGTCATTAAAGTTATGAATTTTAAGTACATACAAGTTTTTGAAATAATAATGACATTCTCTCAAAACAGTTTTTGAATTTCTGGAAGTTCTGAGTAGAAATTTCATTAAATCTATATTGGTAAGTGAAACAACTAATTACTAATGTTAAAAGTTGAAAGTAGATTTCATTGCAAATACGTCAGTTCAAATGAAATAGCAAAATTCAATTTAAAGAGTCATTATTATTGCAAATGATTGTACATAACATAATATGTATGAACCAATCATCTTCGATGGGAGGAGCTTTCAAAATTATATATCCAAATTCATGTCATTTTAGTACCTAATATTGCGTCATCTATTAGCAAATAGTCCAAGCGTAAACGTTCTTTTTGAGTTCATTTCCCATTACGCGAGAGTTGGTTTCCCATTCAGGCCAACAAGGTCTCCCATTAGATTGACTCGTCTTAGTGTATATAGTCAAGGGCCATACTTTAAGGTTACCTTCCTTGGACAAAAATAATGTGATTTAAATCTACTTGCCCTAGTATAATTTTGCTTTCAAGGGCGTATTGTTTTCTACAAATACAAGTAATTTTAGACATTTATAAACAATGGTACCTTATACCACTTTTGAATATTCAAAGGTACCGAAATGAAACGAATATATAACGACAGAAAGCAGTCTAACCAACAAATTTTTAGGGACATAAATCTATCAAAATATGTATTTTTTTTAAATTTAACTGTAAATGTAAATATTATTATAACATACATTTACACAGTTTTACTGCATATTAGATTGTTCTCTTTTATTTATAAGTATGTGAAAATAATTGTTTAAAAAGCAAAATAATGTGAGTCTTATAAATGCATTTTAAAAGTTATATTATTTGAGGAGAATTTAAATAGTTTTAAAAGCGAATAAACAAAACATCAATAATTTTTTGATATTACTTTTGCTTTTATTTTTGGAAATTTCTGTACCTTAAAATACCATAAATTTGATCATTTACGGCGAGAAATACGGCGGCCGTAAGAAGTTATGGCCTGAGAAAGAACTTTTTTATTTTATATTTTTCACTGTTATTTTTTTATTTGTTGGGTAATTATACTTTAATTTTGGAAAACAAGGTTTTTTGTGAGATAAGCTCGAATATCTAATTGATTTTTGACTTAAGTATATAAAGCATTCTGACTATATTATTTCTTTCAGATTTTTTTAAGGATAGAAATTTTTGGAAAATGATTAGTTATTTTGAAATACCCTTCGATTAGTTTTAAAAAAGATATACTTGTTGCATGTCGCCGATATGCACCATTTTAGAGAAAACTGTCATAACTTTTTGAATTAAAAAAGTTGTAAAATTTATGTATTGATTTCCAAGATTAACAAATACGTTAAACGTAGTTTTTTAATGCATTTTGACGATATGCAACAAATATACTTTATTAAAAACTAATCGAGGGCTGTTTTGAAATAACTAATCATTTTTTAAAAGTCTGTCATAAAAAAAATTAAAGGAATAATATAGTAGCACAGGAACTCAGAACGTCCTGTACATTTAACATAAAAATCAATTAGAGGTTCCTGTTTCTCTCACAAAAAAACTTATTTTCCAAAATTTTAGTACCATTGCCCAATAAATAATAAATTTATCGTAAGAAAATGAAAAAAAGTACTTTCTCGCCCTACGCCTTAGGGAAGAAAAATTGTACTAAAGTAAGTTGATTTAAATCTCATAATTTTTATTCAAGGAAACCTTAAAGTATGGCCCATTCTTTACTGAACACCCTATATATATATATTGATATCGTGCTATATATTGTATATATATATATATATATATATATACATATTTATATTTATATTATTTCTTTTTAGATTCCTAAAACGTATGTTTTAAAGCAAGCAAATGTTGCCAGAAGCGCTTCTGTGTTAGGTATAGATACACTTAGTGAAAATACTATTCAAGAGGTGATTCCAGAGGAAAACAGCACTAAAGAAGATATAGATAACGTCGAAAGTATAGAAAACGAAAGTATAGAAAATGTTGAGGAACAAGTTGAAGAAGCATTTTCATGTGAACATTTATTTGACAATTGTACTAATGGAGAAGTGTTTGTAAATGAGGTTATATTGGAAGATAATGTAAATGAAGTAATAATAGAACAAAATGTAAACGAAGTAACAATCGAGAGCTCCACGGATTCTACGATTAAAGAAGTTGCATTAGATATGTTGCATGTATAAAATGAATATTCTTTTAAGTAATTTATAATTTGTGTTAGATAAATCCGCTTAGTTAGAACTATTTTTATTGTATATTTATATAAATAAAAATTCCAATTTTTAGTGGGAACTTCATTGTGTATACATACATTTTTTTATATTAAATTATTTTCCAGAACTTTATAATGTAAGCACTGTATGTGTTCTTTGCTACAGAGGCAGTCATTATGAAACAAACGTAAATAAAATGCATTTTTAAAATAGTAGTTTCAAACATTACTACAAATTAATATAATTAGTAACTGTGAATTTTGGTGGTGTTTAATATGATACAAAACTTCACCATCTACTAATTAAATAGTAGAAACATGCTATAGGAACAAAAGGACGCGTATATAAAATGGATCAAAATGCCGTATCTAAGTGATAGACAACTGATAATAATAAAAAACATATATGAAGGAATTCGAGCGCAAAACTCTAATATAATTAGTAAGTGAAACCGTTGATATGTGTTCATTGACACGTGACAGTGTCAGTTTTAGTGTAGGTATATCGTGCTATCTAAAAAAAGTTAGAAGTATATCGAAAGAAAAAAGTAGAAAGGAAAATAATATAATTCGATAACAACGTAAAATACGCCACTCCGTTCGTAGGAAAATTCATGAATATTTTTCAAAAATAAAATACTAGTGGTAAAGAAAATTCAAGCTGCAATAGCTGAAGATGAGAACGTGCTTAAATAATCTGATATAGTTCTAATAAGAACAATGCTCAAAGAGATAAAATTGTAGTATGGCTCAGAGAATAGGTACTCAAGTAATTCTAAAAATTCGTGCATTTGACATACAGATATATTGTATGGATGAAACGTAGGTAAATGAAGATCATACTGTATCAAATGTTTGGCAAGATCACGTTCGAAAAGACGCATTTTAGATGGATTATCTGCAGGATTAAAAGCGCTTCCTGGAAAACGATGAAGATTAATAATAACATATTGGAAGCGATATGTGATTTTTTAGAAAATGGTTGACATGAGCTGGAATCACATAAACAGGGAGATTACGATGAAGATATGAACACTGACTTTTGAAAAATATTTTGAATCTATTTTATCAAAATAGAAAAAGGAGCAGTTAATGTGATGAATAACGCAATCTTAGCAAAAGGGTTGATGCTAAAAACACAATCATAAAATTGTCCAAAGAGAAACGTATCAATACATTAAATATATAAAACCCCAATAATTCATATACTGTTTACCGCCATACCGTTGTCAATTAAATTCAATAGAACTAGATTGGACGCAAATAAAAAATGAATTACGTAGCACGAGGGAACATCACCTTTAAATTATGTGTTGTGAAATTATTATTATAGGAAACACAGAAAGATCGGTCAGGTCGTCGATGCCCTTTTAAACATATATGAAACACTTATGTTTAGAAATATTATGTTGCTAATAAAATTTTTGAACTTTTCTTGATAAAAATAAAACGCATAACTCGAAGTTTTGTCTTTCATTAACCGAATATGTGCGGTTCAGCTACGTATTTTCTACTTTTTATCCCTCAAATTCACTTTTTAAAAAGCTTCCAATGATTTTCGGTTTGTGCTCACGAGTCTACAGTCTATCTAAGTCTCGGATTATTTTCGTCGAAAACGCTATTTTTAGTAGACGATAATTTTCTTCTTCGATATCGCCTCTCCCTATTTTTTTTTGTTTGGAGACATAGCCCAGACCTTTTTCTTTCCGGTACTCCAAACGTCAGCTTTCGCTTCCGAGAGGATTTTTCCGACATCATGTTGTATCTATTTATCTTTCTTTTTTTGCCATCCTTAGGTGCTTCAAACATTCCTAAAAAATAATATTTATCTTAAGGAAAGTGTATATATATATATATATATATATATATATATCACTATTCATTCTACATCCGTACATTGTTAAATTTACATTTACTTCGGCGTCCGCTAGCATTATGCGTCCGTATACGGACGCAGAAATGTTTTTCATCCAGTTCCATGATTTCCAAGCTTTACAGCTGTTCTCCTACACTGCCATCTATTATTGTTATATTTATGAAGTAAATGATGTGAAGTTGAATAATTTACAGTAAAGAAAATAAGAGATATCATAGACTGTTAAGGACGCAGAAAAGTTGATAAATGTAAAAAATATATACAAATTCAGTTCAACCTTTCTCCGTTAGGGTGCAGTTTCTCTGCAGCCGTATATTTTGAAGAAGTATATTTTTAACGCTGCTGTCGATGATTGTACAACACTGTCTTTAAGTTATACATATCAGCATTTATAATTTATACATTTTTCGTTGCACACTTTTGATATTTTGATAAATTTTAGAATTTGTAGCTTATTAAAAACTCATGTATATTGTTATTGTTACCAATATTGCATTAAAATATATATCTTGCGGTTATTTATAGGTATATTATTTCTTTTTTTAATTCATAAAAAACACACACAACATATATTACGGAAACAAAAAAAATCCGGGGAATAAGGGTGTGGCAGAGGTGTTGAAAAATTAAAAAATTCGGGAAATCTAGAGGAGAGTTTGATACAGTCTGATATTTTGCCAAAAAATAGTAATAAGCATTAGAAACAACATATATTACGGAAAGAAAATATTCCGGGGTGTAAGAGGGTGGCGGGGGTGTTGAAGAATTATAAAATTTGTGAAATCTAGAGGAGAGTTTGATACAGTCTGATATTTTGTCAAAAAATAGTAATGAACATTAGAAACAGCATATGTTACGGAAACAAAACATTTCTGGTGAAAGGGGGCGGCGGGGGTGTTGAAGAATTATAAAATTCGGGAAATTTAGAGGAGAGTTTGATACAGTCTGATATTTTGCCAAAAAATAGTAATAAGCATTAGAAACAACATATATTACGGAAACAAAAAAATTCCGTGGAATAAGGGGGTGGCAGTGGTGTAGATAAATTAAAAAATTTGGGAAATCTAGAAGAGAGTTTGATACAGTCTGATATTTTGCCAAAAGATAAGCATTAAAAACAACATATATTACGGAAATGAAAAAATTCCTGGGAGTAAGGAGGTGGCGGGAGATCGAAAAATTAAAAAAATCGTGAAATATAGAGGAGAGATTGATACAGACTCATATTTTGCCAATAAATAGTAATAAGCGTTAGAAACAACATATATTACGGAAATGAAAATATTCCGGGGTGTAAGGGGGTGGCGGGGGTGTTGAAGAATTATTAAAATTGGGAAGTCTAGAGGATAGTTTGATACAGTCTCTAATTTTGCCAAAAAATAGTAATAAGCACCATAAATAAGATATATTTCAGAAACGAAAATATTGCGGGGTGTAAGAGGGTGACGGGGGAAATCTAGAGGAGAGTTTAATAGTCTTATATTTTGCCAAAAAATAGTAATAAGCATTAGAAACAACATATATTGCGGAAACGAAAAAATTTCTGGGAATAAGGGGAAGGTGGGGGGTGTTGAAAAATTAAAAAAGTCGGTAAATCTATAGAAGAGTTTGATACAGTCCGATATTTTGCCAAAAAATAGTAATAAGCATTAGAAACAACATATATTACGGAAATTTAAATATTCCGGAGTGTAATGGGGGTGGCGGGGGTGTTGAAGAATTATAAAATTCGGGAAATTTAGAGGAGAGTTTGATAGAGTCTGATATTTTTCCAAAAAATAGTAATAAGCATTAGAAACAACATATATTACGGAAATTAAAATATTCCGGAGTGTAATGGGGGTGGCGGGGGTGTTAAAGAATTATAAAATTCGGGAAATTTAGAGGAGAGTTTGATAGTCTGATATTTTGCAAAAAAATAGTAATAAGCATTAGAAACAACATATATTACGGAACAAAAAAATTCCGGAGTTAAGGGGGTGGCGGGTGTGTTGAAAAATTAAAAAATTGGGGAAATCCAGAGGAGAGTTTGATACAGTCTGATATTTTGCCAAAAAATAGTAATAAGCATTAGAAACAACATATATTACGAAAATATTAAAATGCCAACCGTATTTTAAAGACAAGCAAAAATTTTAATCAAGAATGTAATTTTTTCGCAAAATGAAAAATAAAAATATTTTCCCCCTCACGTGGACATACTGTATAAGACATATTTTTTCATATAGAGTGCATTAACCCACATAGAACTACAGGTGACTCTAAGTACATTTTCTAAGAGGTGTTTTTCAAAAAAAGTAAAAATTTCTAGGTCAGTAATCATTTTGAACTTTCAGTGACAGCATTTAAAATATTAATAATAAAAAAAATCCTATAAACTCTTTTTGCGTGGTTTTAGAGTTAACTGATTTAATGAATTATAAAGTAAGGGAGATTGTAAATAAATAATTTGAAAATTAGTCTTTTCTAACATAATATCTTACATATTTTTTAACACCCTGTATCTCATAAACTTCTAATCTGTTTTGAAAATAGACCTCAAACTGATCTATTTTCAAGATAACCTGTTAGTTTTTTTTAAATATTACAGAATTAAAATATGGTACAGTTTTCAAATATTCTAAAATAAAATTTTATACTAGGACTAGGCCTTGTCCATGGGCGTATATCAGAAAAACAATGCTTCTCCCCATGTTGTTTAAGCGTCATTTACAATAATACCTTAAGAATTTGGCCAACCAGAGGAAATATCTATATTAACTTTTAAACTGATGACTGAAAAATTGGCAAAATTATTCTGAAAAAATAATTTTAAAAGTTTAACTTCACCACCAACCTTTTTTTAACATAATTATGAGAATAACCGGTAAGTATAAAATTTAATATATCTAATTACTTTCAACTGGGTGCGAAGAAGTTAAAGAAAAAGACAATGTCAAGAACTAACTTCAAACTGATATATCTTTGTCAAAATTGACTTCTATATTTTTTTATGTGACCTTTTTATGTTAAATGTGACCATAGAAACAGGCATCAAATTGAGGACACTGTATATGCGACAAATATGAATATTATATTTTTTACACAAATCGTACGCACCTAGTACTTTAATAGCATTATCACTTATATTTCTATAATATATTTAAAGTTTTAATACTTTTAATTATACGCACGTTATTGACGATGAAATGTGGCAACGTCGGCGGATGCAGAAAGGTAGAAATACATATATAAAATATGCACATGGACGTTGAGAAGATTGTGAAAATGAATGTATATACTAGTGTCCGAAAGAATAGATATCTGAACGGATGCAGAATAGCGGTGTCATATATTTCTCATTTATTTTTGTTACAAATGAATATATATACATTTTAACGACATCTATACTGACACAGAACAGGCTGCTAGGATTTAATGAGTTGATAAGAGATGGCAGCATATGTACTATTTGTAGATATTTGTCTCGATATGTTTGGATATTTAGTTCACTTGATTTAAAATAGATGTCATTAATAATTTATGAATAAACGTTGAGCTATTTTTCGCCAACAAACAACACTATTATGGTTAGTTTCGCATACTAATTTAGTTGCGAATCTTATGATACATAACTTGAATTACAAACATACTTCTTAGGATTAAGCCAGAAGTCAAAAATTTAAGTGAGAGACGTATCTCTAAAGAGTTCAGTCGTATTTGTTACAATTATACAACACCAAGTTACAAACTTGTACAATACATGTTCATCGACTAGTGTTGTATTATTAGAACTTCTATAAATTATTGCATTTATGACAGTCCACTTTGTTAGCATGCTCTATTAATTTTCACTTTCTTTTATAGCTCTATTTCCACGTTCCTTAAAATGAGACCCCAAAATTTATTTACTTTTTTAAATATTTTTAAAACAATTCGAGGTACAGTAAACAAATTTGAAATTGAGAATCACCATTGGATTGCGAATCTAATTTTTCAAAAAAAATTTCCCCATAATTAGTCATAAGCGTCCCAAACCTGGTGGTTATAGGGTAAATATTGCACTAACTTCTCTTTTTTGGTTGTGTTAGATACATAAAATTATAAATTTTTAACAATTTTATAATTCCTACTCTTGTTTCTTTCGATCAGTTTTCAAGTAATATTAATTTAAAACTTTTGTGGCAGTACAAAAATATTAGATCCTACGCAAGCGGTCAAATTGCCCCTAGCATGATTTGAGAAGGCATTTGTTAGCTTATATTACGTATGTTTTTAAGATTATTTGACATTTTTCTTTAGTTTTATTGAGTTTTTGCCACACTTCTGAAAAAATAAAGATTAATTAAATAAGCCCTTGCGCCAAACGGATCAGTTAAAGGTTATTTTTGAAACTAAGTTTGCCTAACCAAAAAATCTCACACTGAAAAAAACAGATAAGTAAAAAATAAAAATCACATCACTATCGCGCACTTCCGTATTTTCGACGTTTCGAAAATCTCTCTGTTTTCGTTTTCAAAATAGTAATAAAAATATTAAACGTAGGTATGTCAAGTTTGACAGTTTAAAATTTTTATTACTATTTTGAAAACGAGAGAGTTATGTGATTATTGGCTCGATCGCTACGTGTCGCAAAAGTGCTCCGGCATTAAAGTTCAGTTTGAACCGTGCCGCAGGGGCGGATGGGCCAAAGGGGATTTTGGGAATTTTCCCGAAGGGCCGGTTGCTTCCGGGCCGCTGCAGCCCGCGACTATTTTTTTTAGTTTGATAAGGCATTAACATAGTCGGAACAAGGAAAAGCCGTGCGTGGCACGTGCTTATTTTATTGTGCAGGTGCTGGTTAAGAAGCTTTTTTGAATATTACTAACCAATTTTTTTTATATAAGCACGAACGAGGACTGAAATAAACTAGTATTACCATAACAGTCAAATCTTGGGTGTTGGGCCGGTTGGTCAGGGTAGGTCTAAGTGTGATGTGTGATAAAGTTATTTTGTTTGATTATATTACATATTTCATTTGATTTTGACTTACTTTATAAGTTTTAATATTTATTTCGGGGTGTAACAGATGCTGATGGCCAAGCTTCAGGGGGTTATTATACAAGTAATTTTCAACAAAAAAGTATTATAAGATTTTGTTGGAATGTTGATAGTTGCTCTTTTATTTAACATTTTTTGATTTAAAAAAATTTGGTGCCTTTTTTCATAAATACAAAAATATCTGTTATCGACCACATCAAATTTAGACATACCATCGGAAATAGCGTTAAATTTACTAAAAGACGAGCATATATGAGTGTTTAAAGGGTGGTAACCAAAAAAATTTGTTAATGAAGACATATTTTTTTTCAGCAAAAACTACTGTATTTAGTAAGCTTTTCAATGATATATCAACTTTTGAGTTTGCTATTTTTTTGGCAACAATACAAAGGGCAAAGGTAATAAAACACAAACTTGTGTGTACCTTGTTTTTGTGGGAATTTCTTCAAAAAGCTGTTTTTTTTAACTCTTTCTCCTATAATCCGAAATATTGTTACAAATGAGTTGTTTAGAGTGCGTCTTTCATGGTAGATAAATGCCAAGGCGGCTGTGAAAAACAATATTGACCGTCAAAGTCATTAGGTACTTTAGTGTTCTTGTTGATTACTTGAGTATCTAAATTTAAGATGCCACGTTTTTCACAAATAACGAGTATCGAGAAATTTTGTTGTGTATGGTGTTTGCAATGGAAATTCTATAGCAGCAATTGAAGAATATTCTTGCCGCTATCCTGAAAGACGCATTCCAAACAGAAAAACTTTTGTAACTACATTTCAGGTTTTAGAAGAAAATGAGAGTGTTCCAGGGCATCATCGTCTAAATCCCAATCAAGTAAATCGTCATCAAGACCAAAGTATAACAGTACTTTTTTGAAGAAACTCCCACATTAAGTACACGCAGGGCAGCAATACAACTTGGGAGAATTTCGCATACGTCAGTTCACAGAAGTCTTAGAAGAAACAACCTTCACCATTATCATTTGACCCCTGTTCAAAGTTTGCTGGATCGTGATAGGGCAGAACGTATTCAGTTTTGTCAGTGCTATAATCCAATAAACTAACAGAGATCCGCAATTTTACAAGGATATAATTTGGACTGACGAGTTAACATTTACTAGAGATGGCACATTTAATTGTTATAATGACCATACGTGGGCAGCTGTGAATCCTAATGCTGTCAGGCCCTCCAATAATCAAAGTTAACGTATGGATGGAGATAATTGGAGATTACGTTCTTAGACCAATTATACTAGAAAATAAATTAAATACAGAGGCATTTCTTGATCTTTTTCAGAACGAACTGCATACTATATTAGAAGAGGTTCTTTTAAATTTTCAGATTAATTCCTGGCTTCAAATGGATGGTTGTCCTACACATAACAGCAGGGAGATTTGGGTATGGCTAAACGAGCATTATGAAGATAGATGGATAGGACGCTTTGGTACAGTTAGGTGGCCTCCTCTTTTGGTGGGGTAGATTAAAATATTGGTTGGTAGTACCAATTGAAACTCGAGAACAGCTCGAACAAAGGATAGGAAGGACAGTCTTTAAATAAAAATAAAGTACTGTAAAGTTCCTGTATTTTCGATTTTTACGGTTTTATTACCTATGCGCTTGATATTGTTGCCAAAAAAGTAGCAAACTCAAAAGTTGATATATCGTTGAAAAGCTTACTAAATACAGAAATTTAATTAGTAATTTTTGGCGGTGTAATGAAGTAAAATTTTCATTTCTAAATAGTATTAATAAACCTATCACCGACCGCCGAAATGTGTTTAAATTACCGAACGCTAGCGCGCACACCCGCTGCCGTCCGCATCGAGACCAAGCCCGTCGCAGCGCACTGGCCGGCGAGTCCTGTCCCGGCCGCCCAAGCGTACAGACCTGCCGCGTGGCCCATCCGCTGTCACACGAGAGCCTCGAATTTTTCAGAGTCGCAGACGATCTTAGAAAAATTCCACGCGCTGATCGCCGACTAAAATTATTCTGAGTAGCTGATCAACTTAGAATAATTTCGTGAAGACTCCGAGCTAAGGAAAGAATTTTTGAAAAGGGAAACCAGTGCGCCGCCGATCTGTCTACAACTTCTAAACAGCGAGTAGACGATTCAGTTCCTGGCCCGTCGTCGTCGAGAGCAGTCCTGTCTGTCCACTACTTCAGTACCAGAGGAGCTGTTCGTGATTTTTCTAAGTTGATGAAGAACTTAGAAAAATTCTACCGGGACTACTAGCCGTAGCCGTTTGGTGAGATTTTTACAAGTCTCGTCTGAGGAGCACTGCGCAGCCGCCAACCAGTGACCAGCACGGAGGGCTTTCAAACTCCGAGGAGGCACTTCAGTTCCTGGCCAGCCGTCTACGAGAGCAGTCCTGCTATGGACATACCGTGTCTTCACTGTAACCGCCCGAGTAGTGGTGTTTCTGCACTGTAAACAGAAACTGGCGCCCGAGATTACCGCCGCCACCGCTCAGGCGTCATAGTGACACTGCGTCGTATTGCAATCACGACGTAGGTACGTCACAACGTTACCACAAATAAGAAGACACCACTAATTTTGCTCATTTCACAATTACTACATTTAACTTTTTACAGCACCTGGTATAGAAATTTTTTAAACACTCATATATGCTAGTCTTGCAGCAATTTTAACGGTTTTTTCCAATGGTATGTCTAAATTTGATATGGATGTAAGAATAACAGAGATATTTTTGTTTTTATGAAAAAAGGCACAACATTTTTTGAAATCAAAAAATGTTAAATAAAAGAGCAAATATCTTTCCAAAACAATCTTATAATACTTTTTTTGGTGAAAATTACTTGTATAATAACCCTCTGAAGTTTGACCATCAGCATCCGTTACACCCAGTATATTTTCAATATTTTACATTCAGTTGTACTGTTTAAAATATTTTATACTCATTAAAATCTTCAAAATTAAAGTCTTCTTAAAATCTTAAAAAATTAATACAGAATGTTATCGACGACCGTTACAATAAAGAAATCATACTTTTTTCATCGGATCATATTAATTATCTTTTTTCTCAACAAAATTGGGCCGACCGATCCTACCGATTTCCCGGGCCGGTTTAATCTTCCACATCCGCCCCTGCCGTGCCGAGTTATTTTTGGGATACAAATAGTGTGAGTTTTGGTGGTGGAGGAAAGGGGCAAGTAGACGAATAAGAAAATTTGAAAATAACAGAGTAAAAGAAAGACAGAAATTTTTCGGAGGTTAATGAAAGTAGGTCATCAATAAGGTTCAGTGTTGCTTACAGAGATTGACAGAGAGTTTCCGATTGGTCGACAAGAACGATTCTGTCAGGCGCGTGGGTAGGCAACCAGTAATTCAGAGACGTATTGCAGAAGAAAATACCTGGTGTGGGTAGCGATCTGGTACCAAGTGAGATAGGCAACCATTAGTTTCGGAAATATAATAAACAAGTCAGTGGTCGCGCGGTTTAAGGCGTCAGTACTTGAATCGAGGTGACTAGATCGGTGATGGATCGAGCCCAGCTGCCGGTAGACCGTATATAAGCTATATTCGTGGAGAGGTTTGGCGCCCTCTCTGCGGGTATGGTAGGGTGGAAGAATCTAAGTATTAAAACTAAATAGACATTATCAGTCGACATAATTTTGATATCATAGACATAATTTATGCATATGCAAACATGAAACTAATGTCTACTGAAAACATCTATTCATACTTAGATTGAAATTAAACGTACATAACAGTTATTAAAAAGATGTTGAATAGGATGTTTATATTATCTATTTTTTTTCACGTACCACTGATGTGTAACTATTACTTAGTCGTGTACCTACCTGTAGCAATTAAGGCCACGTGCGGTAGATTTTGGGAAAATGTTTATTGTCCCTTGAAAGTTATAAAAAAGTCAACAGTACATACCAAACAATCAACAAAATCATATTAACAACCAAAACCATGTTTCATTGTCTTATCGTGTATCAACGATGTTGCACAATGTTGCATTTCCATTCTAGGCGTACCACCTTAAGAGGCTCTGCGTACCACAGCTTGAGAACCACTAATTTAGTCGAATTATTAACGTTAATTATGTTACGTTAGCAAATGTGTTGCTAGGGTATTAAATAATTTGAACATTTGTTGCCATTCCAGATTTGGCATCATAACTTACTGAATAGAAACCTTTACCCCAACCACTATCGGCAACAACTGTAATAAGAGGTATACCATCTTTGTTTACTTCACCCAGATTCTTTGTCATATCTGCTTTTTCTTTTCCAGCATCTTCTTTGGTCTTCCAAGCTACAGTATGAAAGGCCAAATATCAAGAACTAATAGCTATGTTATCCAAAATAAATGCCTTATTTATATCTACATAATTTGATATTGCAGAATTCAGTCCTGTGTTTTTCCTTGATTAGGTATATGTTTCCAATGTTTGCCAATTTCTTTAATAAATGACTTGTCAACTGCTCTTTGACCTTCCCTGACAATTTGTCCTGCCGAAGATGTCTCATTTTGAACTGTTGCTTCTACTTGTACTTCTGGCAGCGACCTATAATAATTAAAAGTAAATAATAAAATGTTTGCTAAGTAATATTTTTTAGAAGTACATACTCGTCTACTGCAAATATTTTCTGTTTCAACAAGGTCATTCTGGTATAAAACATCACTTCTACGATAAATCTACGAAAAAGAAAAGTATAAATTAGAAAATATATTAAAAAAAAACTGATTTGGATGTCATTTTTATATATTCAAAATCAATCCACACACAGTAACATAACTAGTTTTTAACTCTACTTTTTAGAAAAATCTCTTTTATGGAACTGATAGGTATTTCTTAGTCAATACCAAAGTTCATATATAGGACGACGGAAAGGACGACAAAATCGATGTGTGTAAAAGCACGTTGGACGAGAAACTGCTATAGTAAGTTAGAGTAGAGGGAGTAGAGTAAGAAAGTATGGCTTTAAAAGTGAGAGAGTGAGATTAATGGCCGTATTTATAGTCGCTCTTTATGCACTTAAGTGTCACTTATTTAGTAAACATGTTTTATAGTCACAATTTTGAGATCACGTGATATAGTAAGAGTGTCTTAAACTCAAGGGTGGTAGATACCTCACTTGAGTAACACTACACAATAAATTAAAGTTATGTTATAAACAAAATTCTATATTATTATAGTTATGGAAAAAAAATGGAAGATTTAGACGATTTTTTAGAATATGTTGATAATATAGAAGCTAACGGACTGAGGTTAGAAAAGTGTTACATGCGTGATATGCAAGATTCTTTTGTATTTTATGAACCTGTTGAATTCGTTAAACGATACCGATTCAGAAAAGAAAGTGTACGGGAGGTAGTACTGCCTTTGGTCTTTGAAAGACTGAGAAAAAATAATAATAGAGGATTACCAATTCCACCTATTCTACAATTTTTAATAGGTTTTATGCTACAGGAAATTTTCAAGTAAGTACCTATGTCTTGGTTTATGTTACGTCTATGAGATTAATTTTCATTTACAGCTTGTGTCTGGTGATTTACGAAGTGTTTCCCAAGCTACAGTATCCTTAATTATAAAAAGAGTATCAGTGGCTCTGGCAGAGAATTTGAGAAACTTTGTCAAATTTCCAGATACACTACAACAACAGCAACAAAATATTAGAAAGTTTTTTGCTATAGGAAATTTTCCAAATGTTGCTGCATGTGTGGATTGTACACATATTCTTATTGGTAACCCAGGAGGAGAAATAGGTGAAATATTCCGGAATAGGAAAGGACAATTTTCTTTAAATGTACAGGTAAAAATTTAAAGACATTTTTATGGCAACATATTATATACTTTTTTTTTCTAGGTTGCTTGTGGTCCTAATATGGAGATTCTAGATATTGACGTTAGATACCCTGGTTCAACACGTCATTTTCGATCGAAGTGCACTCCGTATTCGTCTTGAAACTAATCAAATGAAGGTAAATTAAGAAAATAGAAATAATTGTAATTTATTTCAAAATATTTTAGGTATTCTTTTGGGCGACAATGGATATCCCTGTCGAAGATATTTATTAACGCCAATTATAAACCCAGCTGCAGGACCAGAACAAAATTATAACCGGAGTCATATAAGAACACGAAACATAATCGAACGCGTTTTTGGGGCATGGAAGCGTCGCTTCCCATGTTTACGCAGGAGACTCCTCACAAAATTAGAAACCTCTGTTGCAGTTATATGTGCTGTTGCAGTGTTATATAATATAGCCAAGAATGTGCAAGAGGAAGACTTTGAAGAAGTTATAAATGAAGGGCCACTAGAGGACAATATTATTATAGAAGCAAATAATGATGGTTTAGCTTTTCGGAGAGCATTTATAGCTATCCATTTTCAATAGCTGTAGCATAATAGAATATTTTGCATATATTATTATTAAATATTTCAATTATTTAACACAATAAAATTACCACTGATAATGAAAAATATATTTTTATTCTACGAAACATATTACTAGCCTACAGTTTAAGTTATAGCAAAAAAAACTATAAAAATAAGACAAATTTTGTTTTACTAATACTTATTATTTATTTGATTAATTTCTTTTTTTCTATCCAATATTGCTTTTCTGCATCAACAGCTTCCATTTTCAATTTGTGTAAAATTTGTTGGTATTCTATCGAATCTCTCAGTTTCTTCAGCCTTAATTCCTTTTCTTCATCAAGTATAGACAGTTTTTTTCGCTATAAGGGATATTTAGAAGATGTTTTTTCAACTTGTTTTGATGTACTGGAGTTATTTTCTATTAAAGAAAATCACTATCATTTTAGGAACTTGAATTTTAAATATTAAAAATACCTCTAATTATCCTTGGGCTTTGTACAGGAACTTGTACAATATTTTCTGTTTCTTCACAGAAAACATTCTCTCCCGATTCTTCTATTATCTGATCTAAAACAATTTTGTTAAATATGTCTCAATCATAACCTTATGTTTTATATTTTAAAATTACCTGATTCGACTATTCCTGTGCTATCATATGTATTTGTTATTATGTAATTAATTGTAGGCACAATTGCTCTAACCATGTCATCTAGTATATCGCTATTATCTTTTTCAGGAGGACCTCCTCCAGTTAACAGCATATCATGACGTATCTGTGTATCTGTTTTTCTAGTTCTAAAAAACAATTATTTTAAATAATGTTTTTTTTTATTATTTAGTAAATGTATATATCATACATAGCAACTTACTTGTACTTCATATTTTCCCAACACTTCTTTAATTGTCCTGCATTCCTTGCTGTAACGTCATGTGTGTTGTATTGTTCAGCAATACTTTTCCATGTATCATTTTTCACAGCATTAGTTGTACTATCAGTTTTTTTAGATTCCAATTTATCCTTACATGTTTCAACTAATGAGGCTAGAAGAGCTTTTTCTTTTGTAGAATAAACCGCTTTAATACCCTGCTTTTGATTCATGATTTTTATTATATTTATATTAGAAATAAAAGTTACAAGCACTAAAGTTCATTTTACGAAGTTTATAAATACCATAAACCATGGGTATGCAAGTGGTCCAGCCAAATTCGCAGCAACAAGGTGGGGTGGTGGGGATGGAGCTTTTCCCGACACATGAAGAAAGGCGTAAGGAAAAGGAAGTAACTTTTAGTTTGTTACTAGTTTTTCCTCACTGGTAAAATTTACTAAATCTGGTGTTTTTAGGTTTATTACTAATTTCGTAATTTTTCCACACTGTCATTGTTTACTTTTAACGAATTCACTTCTTGGTTATTTGATGATTATAATAATAAACAAAAATAAAAATTAGACATACCGGCTAAAAGGAAAATGATAAGTAAAGATTTATTCTCCATATAAATGCAGAGGTAAATATACTAATGAATTTAATTAAAATTATTGCAAATTTACTTTTAGCCACATTTGTACGAAGAAAGTGTAAATTAATTTATAATAAATCTTGCAGTATTTTATACATGATGATTATATTATATTATTTTTTATATAGAATAAATACTCGTTCAGAATCAGAACATCCAGTTAAAATGATTTTTAAATGATCGTCACAAAATAGAATATACAGAGCCGTTTCTAGAAAACACTTTCTAATCATTCTATTTTGTGGATGTAGGTATTTTAATTATTTTATTTACAATTGTAGGTACAGAGAAAATGTAACGAAGACTTGCCACCAGATGCGATCGAAATATTATATGAGCTACAGAATACCAGATATATACAAAGAACAGGTCTGTTATATTTATTACGATTTTGAATGAATATATATATATATATATATATATATATATATATATATATATATATATATATATATATATATATATATATATATATATATATATATATATATATGTATATATATATATATATGTAAATTATAAATCATGTCAAATCTCATTACATCATGATCTGTTATTGATAAGTTATGCTCTTGCAAATATCCATCGGGTAGAAGTTCATATCGTCTGTGGAAAATTCATCAAACCGTTGAAGTTTTATATTGCATAACGTAATTCTATTCATAGTGCAAATATGGAAAGCTTGTAGTATTTTTCCAAATTTTTTATAGATTCCGTCTTTATATATCCTAAAATTTGTAATCGCATGCTTGTGAAAACTTTTCCTATTCGTACAGTAGATTTAAGATTTAATAATGAATCATTGAATAATGAAGTTTCTGAACAAGAGGTAAGACGAAATGAATTAATTTCATGTAATGCAAAATCTTTATCGATTTGAGACAGACGATGTTGTTCAAGTACATACCGTTGCTAATAATCATAATGAAGTAATAATGCGATATTCCAAGCGTTGATAAACAATATCCAGCTATATTTATTGTGAAACGATATTCAAAAATGACATGAAATATTCAAAACCAACGGATCATTCTGATAAATATTCATTTCTATTAGAGTAAATAAAATAATGTATCACACTTTAAATGTACATGTACAATATTATTAAAACATCTCTATATTTATAAATATTAATTAATAAGATTTTGTTAATAATTTGTTATCGTTTTGTCCTTTAATACAATTTTTTTCAAGTCTTAAGTTTTTTTATGAATTTGCAGTAATATTTAAATGAGTATACTATAATGTTACCACAGTAAATAAATGGTAATATTGTGTATATTCTTTTAAATATTATTGTAAAATAAGGGTGAAATAAAATAATATATTTGACCCTGAAGTTGACAATATCCAATATCTGTTTTACCGACGAAGCCGGTAAGTTATAAAGTTACCATTATTATCGACTAAGGTAACATTTTTAGTTCAATTTTTCTGTCCCGACACAATGAGGTCGCTTTATTTGTCACTGCTGTTTCGATGTTGGAAAAAAGAAAACGCCCTTCTTCTAGTTATATGTTTTGTGCCATAAACCTTATAAATTAAGGTCTATGATAAACATCTCATAAAACCAATGATATTTACTATCCCGCCCATAACCGTATATTTTTAATCAAAATGTCAAATTTTCAGTGTTGCCAATAGGTTACAACTAAAAAACCCTTCTACAGAACCACTTGACAATCACTTATCCAAGTATAAGCCATATATTTAATACTACTATATTGCGGGTTCCCTCTTGGGAAAGCTTTAGCTGACATCCTATATCTCTATTTCTTATTTCTAGTGCACTTGTTGCTTCTGCGCATGCGCCGATTAAATGTGGCCACGCCCCCATTCCCCTTCGTATTTTTATTTTGATTACAAAACTGTTAAAGTCACAAAACATTTGTTTTATAACCTTATTTTAGTGGATTTTCATACAAAATATAATCTATTTAATTTAGGTAATGTTTTATATGTCGCTGATTTTGAATTTGCATATCCCAGTTCAAATTCCATTTTTCTGATAAAATCGTTCTTGCCATCAGGAGCCCTTGAAACAACTATAATATCTACTAAATTCTTAATGTGATGTACAATAACTAAGAATTTAGATCAATTTAGGTAATATATTAGATAGGTATGTTTATAACTGAAAATTATTTTTGTTTAAATATATATTTGTTGTAAATTTTTAGCGGATAGATAGACATTTCTGATAAAAAGCTTAAGGTACATTTACATCTGACATTTGTATCCGTACATATATGTCAAGTATCAGACATAGGTATATCGCTAGTGACTGTTTACATTCTGATAGAAATTGCTATAAATTTGTGTCTAAAAGTTCTAAATTTACAATAAATATTGAATCGTTTACATATTTCTTAAATACACTTGTGTCATACACATCCATTCATTGTAGGAAGACAATGTTCAGTTGTGAAACGATGAGAATATTGAAACAAAAAAATGTTCCTTGTGCGATTATTGTGAAGAAAAATAGAATAAAGCGTTCACTGTGGATTCAAGAGTGAATTTTGGGATACGAAGAATTAGGTGTTTATAGTCAATTAATGTTATATTTTTTGCGGATGAAGCCAACTCAGTTTGAGAAACTTGTTTGTAAAATCGGTCTAACAAGCAAGCTATCAAACCAGTTTTAATATAATTTGGTATGCCACCAAATGACGCAGAGGGCACTATACCATTTAGTTTGTTAAGATTTCTCAAATCTTTTTCAAAGTGAATACAAGGCACAGTTTTACTATGTATCTTTTTTCATTTAAGGGTTAGTTGTAGTACGATTGACAAGCTTGATAATTAATAAAATATAAAAGGGGTGTGAAAGTAATCCAAACAAATTCAGTGAAAGATGTCAAGTGATGTTATGTTAAAAATTTTAATAACTTTATATATTTATTTGCTAAAGATAGTATGGATTGTAAGGGGCTCTGGAGCTCCCAAGAATTAAAATTTGTGTCAAATTATTTGTCAAGTTGATTATGTACCTAATAATTATATTTAATTTCTAAATCAACATATACAGGGCGTTGTATGACATATTGGAAAAATATAAGGCTCCAAAGGTCATTCTGAGTAAAAAAAGTTATAATATACAACCGGTGTGAAGTTAGCAGCCGATTTGTGGCAGCCAAAATATTTAGCAGCCATTTCATTTTCGCGTGAAGTTAGCAGCCAATTTAGCAGCCTTTTTTTTCATTTTATTTTATCAGATACATTGTGGTTTCTTGAGATGAGCTAGTAAACACTTAAAATAGCAACAATTTGCACGCCGTTCCAGGGCTACAGACTATCCTTATTCCGTTATTTTAAACTCATTCCGCAATTTTAAAAATTGTATAGTGTACGTTCTAACTGAGTTCCAGAAACAGTTCGGCGACGGGACCTGGACCTGATTAAATGCAAACAAAATAAAAATAAATTCCAAAAGCGGCAATCCCCCGCTTCCCGTCTGAGGAGCGAAATTACCACTGCTCGAAAAATATAAATATTTCTCCTCAAGTTTAAAAAATAATTAAATAATGGGATATGGTGAGATTTAATTAAAAGAATGGTAAAAATAAAAACTACTCAAGCGGCAATTCCTTGCTCCCCGTCTGAGAGACAGAAACTACCCCTATATGAAAAATTTTAAGCATTATTTTTTACTAAGTTCCGAAAATAGTTAAGCGGTGAGACCTACTGTATTTTAATTAAGAATAGGAAAAATAAACTCTTTTGCGGCATTCTCTTACTCCCCGTCTGAGAGGCGAAAACTACCCCTGCATGAAAAATTTGTAATATTTTTTTTCACTGAATTTCGAAAATAGTTAAGCGATGGGACCAACTGCATTTTAATAGTAAGAATAGGAAAAATAAGCTCTCAAGACGGCATTCTCTTGCTCCCCGTCTGAGTGGCAAAAACTACCCTTGTATGAAAAATTTTAAATATTTTTTTCACTAAGTTCCGAAAATAGTTAAGCGATGGAACCTACTGCATTTTAATTGTAAGAATAGGAAAAATAAACTCTCAAAGCGGCATTCTCTTGTTCCCCGTCTGAGAGGCGAAAACTACCCTTGCATGAAAAATTTGTAATATTTTTTTTTCACTGAGTTTCGAAAATAGTTAAGCGATGGGACCTACTGCATTTTAATAGTAAGAATAAGAAAAATAAACTCTCAAAGCGGAATTCTCTTGCTCCCCGTCTGAGTGGCAAAACTTCCCTTGCATCAAAAATTTTAAATATTTTTTTTTCACTAAGTTCCGAAAATAGTTAAGCAATGGGACCTACTGCATTTTAATAGTAAGAATAAGAAAAATAAACTCTCAAAGCGGCATTCTCTTGCTCCCCGTCTGAGAAGCGAAAACTACCCTTGCATGAAAAATTTGTAATATTTTTTTTCACTGAGTTTCGAAAATAGTTAAGCGATGGGACCTACTGCATTTTAATAGTAAGAATAAGAAAAATAAACTCTCAAAGCGGCATTCTCTTGCTCCCCGTCTTAGTGGCAAAAACTACCCTTGTATGAAAAATGTAAATTTTTTTTTTTTCACTAAGTTCTGAAAATAGTTAAGCGATGTGACCTACTGCATTTTAATTGTATGAATAAGAAAAATAAACTCTCAAAGCGGCATTCTCTTGCTCCCCGTCTGAGATGCGAAAACTACCCTTGCATGAAAAATTTGTAATATTTTTTTTTCAAAGAGTTTCGAAAATAGTTAAACGATGGGACCTACTGCATTTTAATTGTAAGAATAAGAAAAATAAACTCTCAAAGCGGCATTCTCTTGCTCCCCGTCTGAGTGGCAAAAACTACCCTTGTATGAAAAATGTAAAATTTTTTTTTCACTAAGTTCCGAAAATAGTTAAGCGATGTGACCTACTGCATTTTAATTGTATGAATAAGAAAAATAAACTCTCAAAGCCGCATTCTCTTGCTCCCCGTCTGAGAGGCGAAAACTACCCATGCATGAAAAATTTGTAATATTTTTTTTCAATGAGTTTCGAAAATAGTTAAGCGATGGGACCTACTGCATTTTAATAGTAAGAATAGGAAAAATAAACTCTCAAAGCGGCATTCTCTTGCTCCCCGTCTGAGTGGCAAAAACTACCCTTGTATGAAAAATGTAAAATTTTTTTTTCACTAAGTTCCGAAAATAGTTAAGCGATGTGACCTACTGCATTTTAATTGTATGAATAAGAAAAATAAACTCTCAAAGCGGCATTCTCTTGCTCCCCGTCTGAGAGGCGAAAACTACCCATGCATGAAAAATTTGTAATATTTTTTTTCAATGAGTTTCGAAAATAGTTAAGCGATGGGACCTACTGCATTTTAATAGTAAGAATAAGAAAAATAAACTCTCAAAGAGGCATTCTCTTGCTCCCCGTCTGAGTGGCAAAAACTACCCTTGTATGAAAAATGTTAAATATTTTTTTTCACTAAGTTCCGAAAATAGTTAAGCGATGAAACCTACTACATTTTAATTGTAAGAATAGGAAAAATAAACTCTCAAAGCGGCATTCTCTTGTTCCCCGTCTGAAAGGCGAAAACTACCCTTGCATGAAAAATTTGTAATATTTTTTTTCACTGAGTTTCGAAAATAGTTAAGCGATGGGACCTACTGCATTTTAATAGTAAGAATAAGAAAAATAAACTCTCAAAGAGGCATTCTCTTGCTCCCCGTCTGAGTGGCAAAAACTACCCTTGTATGAAAAATGTTAAATATTTTTTTTCACTAAGTTCCGAAAATAGTTAAGCGATGGAACCTACTGCATTTTAATTGTAAGAATAGGAAAAATAAACTCTCAAAGCGGCATTCTCTTGCTCCCCGTCTGAGAGGCGAAAACTACCCTTGCATGAAAAATTTGTAATATTTTTTTTCACTCAGTTTCGAAAATAGTTAAGCGATGGGACCTACTGCATTTTAATTGTAAGAATAGGAAAAATAAACTCTCAAAGCGGCATTCTCTTGCTCCCCGTCTACCTTTACCTGTCTACACAGTCCCCATCAGGTTAATTCAAGAAATAGCAATCGATTTGCAATAACTAACATTTTTTGAAAATGATTTTAGAGCATCATTTTACTTAGTGTAGTGATGCGTAATGCATTATCATTTTCAGAAGTTTTCCTGAACCGTAAACTATGAGCATATTGCACATCTTTGAGTCAAATAAAGTTATCGCATTTAAAATTGAAGTACGATAACTAATTACTACTCGCAAAACAATTTTTTTAAGAAATATTCTAAAATCTCCCTCAAACGGGGAGCAAGTTTTGTCACTTTAAGAGTTTTTTTTACAATTTTTGCAATTAAAATACACCGTGTCCCACCGTTTACTTATTTTTAGAACTAGAAGGGTACTTCTTGACCCTCAGACGAGGTGAAAGGAAATTCTGCTCTAGGTGTTTATTTTTCCAATTCTTACTATTAATATACAGTTGGCTTCATCGACTAACTATTTTCGGAACTTAATGAATGAAAAAAATTTAACATTTTTCATACAAGGGTAGTTTTTGGCCACTCAGACGGGGAGCAAAAGAATGCCGCTTTGAGAGTTTATTTTTCCTATTCTTACAACTAAAATGCAGTAGGTCACATCGCTTAACCCTTAGAGGCACCACCAAATATCGTTATCTTTTACCTATGGTGCACGTAAAAAATCAACTCGTGATTTTTTAAATTAAACACGTTTATTCAAAAAAATATTACAAATTTTAATTTAAAACTATTTTTTAAACTTAATCCTACTCTCGACAAAGTGGTGGGGGGGGGTGGTACAAATTTTGGACCACTATGCCTGCAGCAGTCTCTGTAGCTGGGCAAAGGTTTTATGCCCATCAAAATGTTTATTCCCAGAAAGATCTTAATTTCGCAAACATTCGTTGGAGTAAACCGCTTGCCTTCTTGCGTCGCATATAAATTAGTCTGGAAAACAATGTAATTGATAATGTCATCCGTAATGAGGGAATTAAAATATTTATAAGGCGTTGGACTTTCGATCCTTTTGATTACATCTGTTGGTCCCCCTCTGTGAGTGAACTGGGGATCGATATTTACCCAACCACCTTTTTTCCAAACAAGTGGATGAAATTCTTGTACATCTGACCGGTCTTTGATAATTTGTTGACGTAAAATGGAAAGTGGCATATCGTCTTCCTCCAAATCTTCAGTATCGTCATTTGGTACATCAGAATCATCTGAAATTAACATCTCATCTTGCAAATTTTGCTCTGGAAGCTCCGACTCTTCATTATCCGTATCCACTACTGATTCTTGATCAGATGGTATATACATTTCTTCGATTTCTTCTAGAAAATCTTTGTAAGACCAATTTTTCAATCTGAATGGCAAATCGTCCATTGCCACTGAAATTAAATTCAGAATGTTCTAACATATCAGTAAAAAAAAATAAATTGATTGTAGCACACCGGTACAAATAATGTACCACCTCTTTAGTAAATAAATATTAATAATTATCTTATTTAGGTACTTACCAATTAAAACAATAGTCTATTACATTCCAGTAAACAACAAAAAGTGATTATCATAAACTTAGCACAATATTTTACTTAAAAAACAGATGATTTATACGTAACACACCGTTCACCAACATCAACAAACATAATAGCATAACCTAGAAGTTAACATGTGGTCACGGCGGGCGGGATTTATCAGCGGCATCGTTAGATACGTGGAAACGCAAGTGGTACAATTTTTATGCTTTCGTGTTGTAAACAATATGATATTAAAAATGTGGTACGAATATTGTAACAACGTGCCGTTATGCATCATGAAATAGTGGTACAATTATTGTACCAGCAAGCCTCTAAGGGTTAACTATTTTCGGAACTTAGTGAAAAAAAATATTTAACAATTTTCATACAAGGGTAGTTTTTGGCCACTCAGACGGGGAGCAAAAGAATGCCGCTTTGAGAGTTTATTTTTCCTATTCTTACAATTAAAATGCAGTAGGTCACATCGCTTAACTATTTTCAGAACTTAGTAAAAAAATTTTTTTTAACATTTTTCATACAAGGGTAGTTTTTGCCACTCAGACGGGGAGCAAGAGAATGCCGCTTTGAGAGTTTATTTTTCCTATTCTTACAATTAAAATGTAACTATTTTCGGAACTTAGTGAAAAAAATTATTTAAATTTTTTCATACAAGGGTAGTTTTTGCCACTCAGACGGGGAGCAAGAGAATGCCGCTTTGAGAGTTTATTCTTACAATTAAAATGCAGTAGGTCCCATCGTTTAACTATTTTCGGAATTTAATGAAAAAAAAAAAATTTAACATTTTTCATACAAGGGTAGTTTTTGCCACTCAGACGGAAAGCAAGAGAATGCCGCTTTGAGAGTTTATTTTTCCTATTCTTACAATTAAAATGCAGTAGGTCCCATCGCTTAACTATTTTCGGAACTTAGTGAAAAACATTATTTAAATTTTTTCATACAAGGGTAGTTTTTGCCTCTCAGACGGGGAGCAAGAGAATGCCGCTTTGAGAGTTTATTTTTCTTATTCTTACAATTAAAATGCAGTAGGTCCCATCGCTTAACTATTTTCGGAATTTAATGAAAAAAAAATATTTAACATTTTTCATACAAGGGTAGTTTTTGCCACTCAGACGGGGAGCAAGAGAATGCCGCTCTGAGAGTTTATTTTTCCTATTCTTACAATTAAAATGCAGTAGGTCCCATCGCTTAACTATTTTCGGAATTTAGTGAAAAAAAAATATTTAACAATTTTCATACAAGGGTAGTTTTTGCCACTCAAACGGGGAGCAAGAGAATGCCGCTTTGAGAGTTTATTTTTCCTACTCTTACAATTAAAATGCAGTAGGTCACATCGCTTAACTATTTTCGGAATTTAGTAAAAAAATTTTTTTTAACATTTTTCATACAAGGGTAGTTTTTGCCACTCAGACGGGGAGCAAGAGAATGCCGCTTTGAGAGATTATTTTTCCTATTCTTACAATTAAAATGCAGTAGGTCCCATCGCTTAACTATTTTCGGAATTTAATGAAAAAAAAATATTTAACATTTTTCATACAAGGGTAGTTTTTGCCACTCAGACGGGGAGCAAGAGAATGCCGCTTTGAGAGTTTATTTTTCCTATTCTTACAATTAAAATGCAGTAGGTCCCATTGCTTAACTATTTTCGGAATTTAATGAAAAAAAAAATATTTAACATTTTTCATACAAGGGTAGTTTTTGCCACTCAGACGGGGAGCAAGAGAATGCCGCTTTGAGAGTTTATTTTTCCTATTCTTACAATTAAAATGCAGTAGGTCACATCGCTTAACTATTTTCGGAACTTAGTAAAAAAATTTTTTTTAACATTTTTCATACAAGGGTAGTTTTTGCCACTCAGACGGGGAGCAAGAGAATGCCGCTTTGAGAGATTATTTTTCCTATTCTTACAATTAAAATGCAGTAGGTCCCATCGCTTAACTATTTTCGGAACTTAGTGAAAAAAAATATTTAAATATTTTCATACAAGGGTAGTTTTTGCCACTCAGACGGCAAGCAAGACAATGTCGCTTTGAGAGTTTATTTTTCTTATTTTTACAATTAAAATGCAGTAGGTCACATCGCTTAACTATTTTCGAAACTCAGTGAAAAAAAAATATTACAAATTTTTCATGCAAGGGTAGTATTTGCCTCTCAGACGGGGAGCAAGAGAATGCCGCTTTGAGTGTTTATTTTTCCTATTCTTACAATTAAAATGCAGTGGGTCTCATCGCTTAACTATTTTCGGAACTTAGTGAAAAAAATTATTTAAAATTTTTCATACAAGGGTAGTTTTTGCCACTCAGACGGCGAGCAAGATAATGTCGCTTTGAGAGTTTATTTTCCTATTCTTACAATTAAAATGCAGTAGGTCAACTATTTTCGGAACTGAGTGAAAAAAAATATTTAAATTTTTTCGTACAAGGGTAGTTTTTGCCACTCAGACGGTGAGCAAGGGAATGCCGCTTTTAGAGTTTCTTTTTCCTATTCTTACAATTAAAATGCAGTAGGTCACATCGCTTAACTATTTTCAGAACTTGGTAAAAAAATTTTTTTTAACATATTTCATACAAGGGTAGTTTTTGCCACTCAGATGGGGAGCAAGAGAATGCCGCTTTGAGAATTTATTTTTCCTATTCTTAGAATTAAAATGCAGTAGGTCCCATTGCTTAACTATTTTCGGAAGTTAGTGAAAAAAATTATTTAAATTTTTTCATACAAGGGTAGTTTTTGCCACTCAGACGGCAAGCAAGAGAATGTCGCTTTGAGAGTTTATTTTTCCTATTTTTACAATTAAAATGCAGTAGGTCACATCGCTTAACTATTTTCGAAACTCAGTGAAAAAAAATATTACAAATTTTTCATGCAAGGGTAGTATTTGCCTCTCAGACGGGGATCAAGAGAATGCCGCTTTGAGAGTTTATTTTTCCTATTCTTACTATTAAAATGCAGTAGGTCCCATCGCTTAACTATTTTCGAAACTCAGTGAAAAAAAATATTACAAATTTTTCATGCAAGGGTAGTTTTCGCTTCTCAGACGGGGAGCAAGAGAATGCCGCTTTGAGTGTTTATTTTTCCTATTCTTACAATTAAAATGCAGTAGGTCCCATCGCTTAACTATTTCCGGAACTTAGTGAAAAAAATTATTTAAAATTTTTCATACAAGGGTAGTTTTTGCCACTCAGACGGCGAGCAAGAGAATGTCGCTTTGAGAGTTTATTTTCCTATTCTTACAATTAAAATGCAGTAGGTCAACTATTTTCGGAACTGAGTGAAAAAAAATATTTAAATTTTTTCGTACAAGGGTAGTTTTTGCCACTCAGACGGGGAGCAAGGGAATGCCGCTTTTAGAGTTTATTTTTCCTATTCTTACAAATAAAATGCAGAAGGTCCCATCGCTTAACTATTTTCGGAACTTAGTGAAAAAAAATTTTTTCAAAATTTCATGCAAGGGTAGTTTTCGCCTCTCAGACGGGGAGCAAGAGAATGCCGCTCTGAGAGTTTATTTTTCCTATTCTTACAATTAAAATGCAGTAGGTCCCATCGCTTAACTATTTTCGGAACTGAATGAAGAAAAATATTTAATTATTTTCGTACAAGGGTGGTTTTTGTCACTCAGACGGGGAGCAAAAGAATGCCGCTTTAGGAGTTTTTTTCCTATTCTTACAGTTAAAATGCAATAGGTCTCGTCACTTAACTATTTTCGGAACTCAGTGAAAAAAATATTAGAAATTTTTCCTGCAAGCATAGTTTTCGCCTCTCAGACGGGGAGCAAGAGAATGCCGCAAAAGAGTTTATTTTTCCTATTCTTAATTAAAATACAGTAGGTCTCATCGTTTAACTATTTTCGGAACTTAGTGAAAAATAATGCTTAAAATTTTTCATATAGGGGTAGTTTCTGTCTCTCAGACGGGGAGCAAGGAATTGCCGCTTTAATAGTTTTTATTTTTACTATTCTTTTAATTAAATCTCACCATATCCCATTATTTAATTATTTTTTAAACTTGAGGAAAAATATTTAAAATTTTTCCAGCAGTGGTAATTTCGCTCCTCAGACGGGAAGCGGGGGATTGCCGCTTTTGAAATTTATTTTTATTTTGTTTGCATTTAATCAGGTCCAGGTCGCGTCGCCGAACTGTTTCTGGAACTCAGTTAGAACGTACACTATACAATTTTTAAAATTGCGGAATAAGTTTAAAATAAAGGAATGAGGACAGTCTGTAGCCCTGGAACGGCGTGCAAATTGTTGCTATTTTAAGTGTTTACTAGCTCATCTCGAGAAACCACAATGTATCTGATAAAATAAAATTAAAAAAAGGCTGCTAAATTGGCTGCTAACTTCACGCGAAAATGAAATGGCTGCTAAATATTTTGGCTGCCACAAATCGGCTGCTAACTTCACACCGGTTAATATACATGGTTACGTGTCAACGTGTTTGTGCTGTTTTCAAATATTTTTGTTTCTATTTGTATTGTCATTTTGTTATTATTATTCCTGACAATCAAACATACTAAAAGTTTAAATAAAATTTGTGTACATGTAAGTACTTATTTCTAAACTTTGAAGGCCAATTCTCATTAGATATGCCAGGCATGGTCCAATCACAGCCAAATCATCACCATTGGGATCTCTTTATTTACTACAAAACTTTTGTTGAGCCTGGGTCATGATTTGACAGTGACTAAACTGTGCCCGGCACGTCAAGTGAGAATCGGTCTTATAGGTCTACAGCTTGGTAACCATGGAGAATTGACCCCATGCACATATATTTTAAAAATTTTTACTCAGTTTGCGCAGTACGTCATGCAACACCTTGTATTTATATTTGAAAACTGTTTTGAAAGTACGAGTAAAAACAAAAAAATGAAATAGAAATAAACCTGGCTTTGTGATAAAAATTTACCAAAGCAATATAAATTTTAGTCATTGTTTTTAATTTGCTATCGACACTACCACAAAAGTAGACGACTAGTCAATTACAGCAATTTCTGTCTTGCAGATCTGAACATGCAAATAATGTCTAATCGTATAGATGTCGACACGCATCGTGGACACTTAAAATGTATCTCTCTGACAGAAATTTTTCGCTGTTTCCATTAATTGCAATTTCTGTCTGACATAAATTGTGCAATTAATATCAGATGAAAACTTACCTTTATGGATATGATGTTTGTGTTCTTTTTTAAGAGGAATAGTAAATAATATATTATGCAAAGTATATTATATAATGTTGATTGAATAATAATTCATTCAACAATGGTAATCATATACACCAGGCAGAATATAGCAAATTTGTTCTATTTCTTAAAAGTCACAAAGGCATAGCACGAAAACAGATATGTTTTAGCAATACAATCAAGTAGAAATTGAAAAAGTAGACATAATCTTAGAAAACTGTTGTAGTAAGATAATTTATTTATTAGGAGTAATTTTTATTTTATAATAATTGTATACTGTTACCAATAATAGAGATGATCAATTTTCAAATTCAAAAAAATATTTTTACTGAGTTTACAGTCCTCTGACCTGAATGGGTCATTCTATAACACTTGTGGTGCCTTTAATGTTAAATATCTTTCTAGTTTATTATTTAATTGCAATATGTTTTGGGATTAACTGATGAATTTTCAGTTTATGATCAAGACGATTTCATTCTCCAAATTGTTTGGTGTTGTAGTGAAATTGTTAGTAGTTATTGAAAGAGTTGTTAAAGAGGCACTTACCGATTTATTTTCATGAATTGTATTTTAAATTTGTAGTGCTTTAGAACCGTATTTAATTTATTACAAACTAATATGAATATTTGAAAATAACTGAAGATAATGTTAGAAACTTGAAATAAAACAGATTTTAAAAGAAAAATTACAAGCTGTATATTACTTAAAGTAGGGCAGTAAATAAGCTAACAATAATCGAATGTGCTACTATGTTAGGATCTATATATCGAATGCCGTGTCTTGATTGTTGATTCCGCTATTCCTCCCGATCAAGGGGCTATTGTATTTCCCCTTTCGTCTCTCGTCCCGGCTCTCGAGGTGCCACCAAGTAAGAGTTCCAGCATCCGTCATCATTTTTAACAATAAGTAAGATATTAATATCATTGGTTTTATAAACTTCGCTACCAGATAAGTCAATGTAGGGATTCACACAAATATTATTCCATCCAAAGTTATGAGCCCCTCCAAATCCAGAGGTCATTGCTATCGACATCCCCAGATCTAACAAATTAAGTATTTATTAAAATTATTTATTTTATTTAGTATCTTTGTTACTCTATTATAATAGTATAAGTTACAAATTACCTCTTTTACTGGCATAGGTTCTGAGACCTGGCGATGTCTATTTCAATGCCCGACATTTCTGACATTTTGCAAACGTCAAAATTTGTCGGCAATATAAAAAATTAAACGGACCTTCTTATTCCTACAAATCGAATGATTATGCTCCTAACAAGGTGAAAATTTCAAGATTGTTTAAATTAATTGCATCCTGAAACATTTAATAAATACGCTTCGTACTTCGTATATGTACTATTTCTAGGAATTCTTGCACTGTTGAGCCTATTTTATTAAAAATAAAGTTATTTCTGTAAATATTCATATCGAACACCATTCTTATAGTTGTGTTTTCATATTCAATTCTTAATTAATTTTTTTTATAGGTATATTTAACACTCTCTCACTGTTTGTGTAACCAGATTCTAATTAAAACACATTTACTTCCTTGTTTTATATTTCTTTTCATTTCAAAAGATGTTTTACTAAATCAAATAACTATTTACTGTCACTGTTAGAAATAGGTTAGTGTTTTTCTAGGTTAAAAATTCAAAACAAGCCGTTGACGAAGTGGATGGTAGGTGGGCTGTCATTTTAGAAGTTTAATTTCATTGGATGTGTGAATCGATTCCGCGCATGCCCATTTCCATATATGTAATACTACATGCCCATTTCTCACAAGTGCATCAGACGAACAAAGAGGGCACAAAGTTCTCGGCTGAATTCGTAGGCCGAAACCCGCAATATAGTAGTATTACATATATGGTATAAGCTGAGTGTTACTTGAACTTAACTATAAAACATATAAGTAACTGAGGGCTAAGTGGTACTCAAGTGTCACTTCAATAAGAGACTCTTGAGTACCACTTTTCGAAACGACTATAAATACCGCCATGAAGGCGGAGCTTGTTCTGGTCTGGACATTCACGTGCCGAATTATGCGTTTTTCTAGATACAACCACATAGTGCGACTTAAATAAGAGTTGAGAATTGAGAAAACGCAGCATAAATAGTAGTACGTACGTAGGTATACGTATTTTATTTAAGAATGAGTTAACCAGGGAATAAATACGATTTTTTAAAACACAATACTTACTTAAAACATGTCGGACATTTGCAGGCATTAAATATTATTACAGATTCCACATGACCACAAATTACCATGTGAATGGATTGCTCGGTACTAAATTAAGCTTACAATAGGTACATGGTTTGTCAAAAAATATAATTCTAATATTCTTTTAAATATTAATCAATTTAGGGCCCGCATCCAATTTGAATTGATACCTAATATTTTTTATTCCAGCTGTGAGGTTTTCAAGTGCTTCTATTAGCTTCCCTCTTCTCGTGAGTTTTTGTTTGGTGTTTTATTTATTTTTCGTATTGTCGAATAGTTTGAATGATATGATTATAATATGTTGAGACCTTGTTAATAATTTTCGATTTAATGTCTCCTGCATAACTATAGTGTGTTCTGAAACTACTGCTCAAAGAGGAAAAAAATTTATTCACTTATTACTTTTATTATTATTATTATTAATTACTTATTTTCACAAACTAAAAACCCATCTGTACAATATTGTTTGAAAATGAATTCTTAATATAAATTCCGTTATGATGCAAAAATTCTTCTTTTTTCATTATGATGTTAGATCTTTCCATTTAATTTCTTTTTTCATAAATGAAAATAAATAGTTAGGAAGATATGATTAGTCAATAACATTTTTTATCGAGAAAATAATTAAACATAGGTACATTTTTTGTAAAGCACAATACTTACCTGAGATATTTTGTATACTATTTTATGTACATGCTTTTGCAATAATAATGACACACCCTCAAAACAGTTTTTGAACTGCTGAAAGTTTTAAGTAGATATTTCATTAAATCTCTATTGGTGAGTGAAACAACTAAGAACTTATGTTAAAAGTTGAGAGCAGATTTTATTACTCTTACGTTAGCAGTTCAAAAGAAATCGTAAAATTATTTTAAAGAGTGTCATTATTATTGCAAAAAATTGTACTTAGTTAACATTAGCTACCTCCCTAATGTAAGTTCAAATTAAGTTCTTCAAATTGTATGCATGCGAAAATTTATCTCAATACTAACCCTCTCTCCCATTTTTCCGTTATTGATAGGTAAGTACTTAAGTGACTAAAAAATATGTATTCTGAGGGTACAATACAATATTTAAATTTTGCTTGTTTTTTTAGTGTCCTTAATAGTACCTTCAATATTAGAATTTTTGCAGTTTACGCGAATCCATGTTATCAAATTATGTTAAAGCTTTGAAAACACTGCATTATTTTTGTCAGTTAAATAATCATAATTAAATCATAAGTTTTCTTCTTCCAGAGTTTTCGGTGACTGGAATAGTAGCGGACACGAAAACAACATTAGTTTCTCAAAAAGACCACATATTTGATCTTTTACGGCGAAAAATCCGGTTATATTCTTGTTCCTCTGACAAATAAATTTCTTGAAACATATCCCCAAAAGATATGTAAAAGTGTAATTTAGGATTTTCTTTTACACAACTCCTGAGATTTTATTTCCATATTAGAAAATGTAAGGGTCTAATAAACTCTGACTCTTGTAAATAAGGATACAGATTATTTATATGGGAAATTAAGGCATGTGTGGGTTCAAACCTTTTTATCTGAAAATTATTTTTATATACTGTATCATATGCTCATGGTAAACCCAAAAATTATTTAAATTACATTTTCTAAAGATATTATACATATATTTTGAAAGATTTTTTGGAGCCATTGTTAAAGTGTCAAATGACTTCTCAGTGCTTTAGATCGCTTACAGTCAGTATTCTAAAAATGTGACGTATGACTATTTTGAGAAATAGTTATGCAGAAGTATCTACTCAATATACTATCCGGTACTATTTCCTTCATCTTTTAGTAAATTTTGGTAATCAGTTTGTTACAATTATTGATGTAATACTATATTATTTTTATCATTAACAAATTTAATTATTTTACCATTCTGGTGTTATGGCAAATAAAATATCAAACATTATAATTGTGAACATTACCTTTACAACTAACAGTATAGGGAAATCCATGTGAAACCATTGTCACTATTCGATAAAATACCTAATTAAGTTGATACTAAATTTATCGGGTGCACCCTATAACACTTAAACTGGACGCCATGTATCAAACTGTCAATTTGGTTAGAAGAGGGGCGGCGCGGAGTGGGGAGTGAATCACTTCATTCATACTGTCCTTGACTATATACACTAAGACTAGTCAATCTAATGGGAGACCTTGTTGGCCTGAATGGGAAACCAACTCTCGCGTAATGGGAAACGAACTCAAAAAGAACGTTTACGCTTGGGCTATTTGCTAATAGATGGCGCAATATTAGGTACTAAAATGACATGAATTTGGATATATAATTTTGAAAGCTCCTCCCATCGAAGATGATTGGTTCATACATATTATGTTATGTACAATCGTTTGCAATAATATTGACACTCTTTAAATTCAGCAAAATTGAATTTATTTTGAACTGCTGACGTATTTGTAATGAACTCTACTTTTAACTTTTAACATTAGTAATTAGTTGTTTCACTTACCAATATAAATTTAATGATTTCAAAAACTGTTTTGAGAGAGTGTCATTGTTATTTCAAAAGCTTGTATGTACTTAACTTTAATGACATTCGATAGGATTACTGTTTATTTTATTATTAAGTGAATGTGTTAGTCATGAGGAAGCAGGCAGGAAATAAATGTTAATTTTTAAAATGTAATAAAACTAATAATAAATAATAATAATAATCTTTATTCCTTAAAAAAAAAATACATTTTTTACAGGAAGAGTACTCTTTAGATAACACAAAAAAAAGTTTGAATTTAATAACGACATACAACTAATACATTGTTTCATATTATGCAGTACAATATATAATCAACAACAAAGCAACAACAGTACAAAATAGCGAAAAAAGAAACAAATACAATAGGGCAGGATTATTCACTCAACACAAATGAGCGAAGCTTTAGAAAACCAGCTACAAATCTACACATTGTCTTAGCGTTGCTGAGTGTTAGGTTATCGAGAAACTGCACTAACGCCTCGACAGATGTGATATTTCTTAATTCTGGCGGCTTCAAAGTATTATATATAGGACATTCAGTGAAAATGTGCTCAATGGTTTCCAATTTATATTGGTTACATATTGAACACAACTCTGAGGGATCAATTGAGTATGAAATACCATTGAAAAAGAATTTTATGCAGAATTTATTACAAAGGCGCAATTGAGCAATGATCCGTATAATGTAAATTGGAATTTGAAACTGCAGATAATTTTTAGCAGTACACCTTGGTATATCAAAATTTCTGTATAGTATAGGAGTTGTAGACTCCAAGAGAGAATGCAAGTCTTTTTGATAGAGCATCTCCTCGTATTTAAGTAGCAACGTGGGAATTTGTTTTTTAAGATTAATATAAGTCAAGTTCTCCCACACATCGACACAATTTATACTAAAGCAAAATGATTTAATTTGTGCAAGCCAATTATATCGTGGATCGCCATTTAACAACTGTAGCTGCCTTTTAAGGCATAAATACGGAAAACGGCTATAATTCATAGATAATACTTTAAGTAACCAGTTAAGTGAAGATTTAAATACTGTTAGTGATAAACTGATAGCACCTGTTTCAAGTCTAACAATATAACTAGGAGTATTAATTGGCAGCAATAGCAATCTTTTGAAAACACCAACTTGAACCCTTTCTAATATATCAGTGTACCGTGAGCCCCATATTGGTAAGGAATTTGCTAGAGAATTAATTACTATTGAGTTATAAAGCACAATACGTGAGTTCCAGGAGTTCATTTTAGATTTAGACATTAGAGAGATAACAGAGGCTACAGCTTGTTTGGCTTTAGTAATTAGCAGTAATTATCAATATTAAGACCATGGACATGGTGAGATCTGAAAAAATCTTCAATGTCTGCTATAAAAAGGGCAAATAACAAAGGACTTAAAGACTCACCCTGTAAGACTCCTGTGGTTAAGTCGAAGGCCTTCGTTTGGTTAAAGTTTGAACGGATTTTAATATGCGCATTGGAATATAAATTCCTAATAATCCGAATTATGGTACAGCTTACCCCAGTTTTGTAAAGTTTTTCCCATAGAAGGGAATGGTTAATGGAGTCAAAAGCAGTAGGGCCTTTTTTATGCAACATAGATAGTGAAATGCTGGACCAACTCTCCGGGACCACACGCTCGTCAAATATACGATTAAAAAGAACACACAAATAAAGTCTCCAATTCTGAGGTAGATTTTTAAGAAATTCGTACGAAATGTAATAAAACTAGATGAAACATTCCAGGAATAAAACTTTTCCGCGCAAGGCGAAAATCGACTATAATGATAGATTTTGAATTCTGATAAGTAATTATAGTAATTTCATCACGATTTTTAATAAAAAAAATACAGAAGTGCAGTTATCCAGTTCATATTCACTTTCCGCCAGATAACACTTTTATCATACTCCTCCAGCTTTGGTAAATTCAAGTGAAGAAGTCATTCAATACGTGTCGATAAAAATATACAGGGTGGGCCATTAATAAGGGGACATAGAAGAGGAGTAACATCATTGGGAGGAAATATAAAGATATAGCTAAATATATCTTCGTAAAATATTTCTGTGGAAAAAGATACAAGGTGTCAAAGTTGAAATATTTTTATTTGTGTTTTCTTTTTTGTATTAACGCAAGTATCTCTCAACTGATTGAAATTTAATTCAAAAAAATTAGTAGGTATCAATGAGTCGTTTACTTTTTTTAAATGTCCAGAGTAAGTTTGGAAAAAAACTCATATTTGAAAAAAAAATTATCTACACATATTTACTTTTATGGACAAAAATAACAACTTAGCCCTTGAGCAAACTCTCTCTACTTCTACATGTCTTAATTAATTAAACTAATTATTACAAAAATACATTTGGTTGTTTTAGATCAGTTTTCTGGAAAACGGTAGGAATTTCGTTAACAAAAAATAAGATAGAAATTGTCATCATCTGGCAATGGTCTATCTGTTTTAATAGGTACCTACTACATAAATTATGATTGCTTTTCTTAAAATATGTTTCCCTACCAAATTTGATGACAATCGGTTGAGCGATCCTAGTTATTAAAAAAAAAACGAAAAAAAATATGTAAACCTGTATCTTTTTCCACAGCAACATTTTAGTAAGGCATATTTATTTTTTTATTTTAAATTTTGAAACACATTCTTTTCTGATGAGGCCTGTAAAGTTCACAAATTATTTTTACTAAAAACATTAGCGCATGTAAATTTATTTAAATTTGCATGCGCAAATGTTAAATTATTTGAATTTTTAAATTAATTTAAATTTAATTTTAATTTAAAAATTACTCTTCAAAAAGACTACAAAATAATATTTATTTCACACCATCACAAAATTATACTTAGATCAAACATTGAAAAAAGATACTTGGTGTTTTAGAATTTTTACTAATGAATTTTTCGCAAAATAATAATGCATCTTATGCAGTAAGAGAAACCCACACGATAATCTGTAGTTCTATATGTCTCTTTATAGAAGTAGGTATGTCGAATTCATTTGAATTATCTTAATATGTTTAAAGGAAATAAAACAGAAAATGTAAATTTTGGCATATCGCTGAAAACTCTTTTAACAATCTTACTTTTCTGTTTTTTTTTTTTTTAAATTAATTTACAGTTCATATTCTTACTTCTCTAACGCAATAAAATAAACTGCTTATGTTTCAAACTATATATTGCCACAATCTTATTATTTAAGCAGGTATATGAAAAAGGGTCACGCGGCCACGCCCTCGAAACGCGTTCACAGTTTTTTGCAGATTAAAATAGTAGCGCTTTATTTCCTTCGTTTGAATAAATGCGTATTGTTACACAGTACGACATCTAACAGGAATTATGATAACTATTTAGGTCTTTATTAAGGATTGACTCTCTTGGTGTAAATACTCAAGGATACTGTACACATTCTGTTTATGATGACTGAAACCAAGAGAATTCATTCGACTACCATCTAGAATATATGCAGCGGCTTGAACTTTAGCTTATTCTACACAGATGGCGGGTCTGCGCTGGGTTGTAGATTTATACATTGGAAGTAGATAACTAGGTATATATGAACTTTGTCAATACTATAGTATACTTACTCGTTTTCCGTCATCTATTCAATTCCAGCCAGTGTTTATAAAAGTATAGTTAGTCAACCTGCCTTAGTTGTGGACCATGTCGGCTAGATGGCGAGGACCACAATGTGTGCAAAATAATTTGGACAGCCTTATACAAGCTGGACCAGCTTGAGGTTTTTGTATTGGCTTTCTTTATGAAATCTTTGTCGGAATCTTTATCTAATATTCATTCCTTTAACAAAGTACCACACATTTTATCTAGGTGTCACTGTACAAAATTTTAAAATACTCGACAAAAAATTTTTATTACTACGAGACACGTGCAAAAAAGCTCAAGGCTATGGCTGTTTATACAACATTGCAATTCTATCCATATGCGAACTGGGAAGGCACGATGCAAAAAGGAAACACCGAATATAAATTCCACAGAATTTAGAAGTATTAAATAGGTTACGTTTTGCTGTCTGATAAAATACACAAATTAATCAGATCAAATTGCAGCATATACAAAAAGTTGTAGAGATGTTTCGGTTAAGTTTGTAATTAATAAGGCGCTTTAAGTGTTTTAAAATTTAGTTGGTGCTGAATATTAAAAATATAGGTTAGGTATTAATTAAAAATACTTCATTATAATATTCAAATTAATCTAATGTACAGGGCGATTTGCTTAAGGATCCTCAATATAAAAATCTTACAATTTATGCAAAAAGAATTAAAAATTATAAACAAAGATAGGTACGCAGACGCTAAGCACATTTTAATGATATGTATGCCTAATTACAACTTTCATATGTCTCATATGACTAAATTTCAATATTTTTCTATTTCTTAATTTTGTAGCTTTAAATATTAGTAACTTTATTTAAAAATTGAAGGTATATTGCATAAATTAATTTTCATGATATCGAATTGCTGTATTAGAATTTTTGTTATACTATTATTTGTTCAAATGTGATTAAAAATAGCCCAGTTTAGAAATCCCGACTCTTTTATTATGCCAGAAAACATATTATATATGTATATTTTTAAACTTGGATGATATTTTGATTGTATCACAATTTGACCGTAGTTTTGTCGTAAAAGACTGGTGCAAATTATTATTTTTTTTGGCTTATATTTTAAAATACAAATGAGGTGGCTCGATAACTTTATACAGGGGACAAAAAAGAAATAAAGATAAATCAGAAAACGCTGCTTAAGGGAGCAGAATGTGATTTTTTCTAAATATTTCAAAACCGCCTAAAATAAAACAATAGTTTTGTACTAAGTATCATCATTAAACAATAAATCTAGTGTTCTAATAATAATTTTGCACAAATAGCCATTTAAATTTATTAATTTATAAATATTGTGACATAATATGAAAGTTTAACTAAAATTATGCCACAAATAAATAGCTTCAGACAATATGTCAAATAATCTTAAAAACATACGTATTATAAACGAACAAATGCCTTCTCAAATCCTGATAGGGACAATTTGACCGCTTGCGTAGGATCCTTAATATTTTTGTACTGTCACAAAATTAATATTACTTGAAAACTGATCGAAAGAAACAAGAGTAGGAGTTATAAAAATTAATTATTTTTTTATTTAACAGCCAAAATCTTGAGAGAGAACGTTAGAGCAATATTTACCCTATAACCCCCAGGTTTGGAACGCTTATGACTAATTATTTTTGAAAAATTAGATTCGCAATCCAATGGTGATTCTCAATTTCAAATATGATTACTGTACCTCGATTCATTTTGAAAATATTTAAAAAAGTAAATAAATTTTGGGGTCTCATTTTAAGGAGCTATAGCTCATCCGTTAGGGGTGGTTCCGTTACTTATATGTATATTTTTTAAATTAAAAATAGAGCTATACAAAAATGTGAAAATTAATAGAGCATGCTAACAAAGTTGACCGTCGTCAATGCAATAATTTATAGAAGTTCTAATAATACAACACTAGTCGATGAACATGCTAATTGATTTGATTTAAGAGCTTTTATATAGATTTAAGTAAGTATGAATTTTCGTATATGTAATATTCCATTGTTTGTAACTTAAAAAATAGAATAAAACTTAGGCATTCAAAAGTTTTCATTAATAATTTATCGTCGTTTTATCTCCTGAACTGAATTATGTGCTTGCTATATACATAGGTAATTATAAACTATTAAATATTATTTTACCAAAATTAATAATAATTAATGGTTAGTTTATTGATATGTTTTTTCTTTCAACTAAATCATTTCCTTTAATTAAAACTATTAACATTTTTTACATATCAAGTCAATATACATAGGTACTCAGCTAGTGTTTGCTAAAAATTGTATTGTACAAGTTTGTAACTTGGTGTTGTATAGTTGTAACAAATACGACTGAACTCTTAACTTAAATTTTTGACTTCTGGCTTAATCCTAAGAAGTATGTTTGTAATTCAAGTTATGTATGATAAGATTCGCAACCAAATTAGTATGTGAAACTAACCATAGTAGTATTGTTTATTGGCGAAAAATAGCTCAACGTTCATTCATAAATTATCTATGACATCTATGTTAAATCAAGTGAACTAAATCTCCAAACATATTAAATTTGGTTTAAATGTCCACTTTGGACAACCCTTGATACAAATATCTTGAAAATAGTACATATTCTGCCATCTCTTGTCAACTCATTAAATCCTAGGTTGACTAACTATACTTTTATAAACACTGATTCCAGCATATCCAACCTCGTCTTTTGTCATTATAACAATTCCACCACAATTTTGTCTTCTATCATCATGTTTTCTTTTCCATCATATCTGACCATGTCCGAGCTTGATTGTCTGAAATGTATAAATGAGTTGTAGTTTTTGAAATAATTTTTATGAGACGAGATGAGGAAGGTTATATGATTATAATAAAGATCACAAAGATTAATAGTAGGAGCATAGTAGAAGAAACTTTTTTATATTTTTGTGAGTGTACCATTTTTTTTCTAATTTTGCACATGTAATCACTAGTGTTGCTTTATACCTATTGTTGGAAGTTCATTTAATTTTTTTTTGTTTAAATATTTATGCTGCGCCACTGATGTTGCAGAGTGGCTTGACCGTTAAGTTTTTTATGAAAAGGGAGAAGGGAGACCGGTGTGAGCGTGAAAATTAGAGATGGGCAATTCGAATCTTTTTCAAGATCCGTATCGTTCGAATAATTTTACAAAATGATTCGTACCATGAGATTCGTACCAAAGATTCGTATCATCATAACACAAATTGAGTCTAAAGTAAGTAAGAAGTACTAACAAATAGCCCGGTCCGTGCTCGTATTCCGAACCGAATTGTGAACTGTATAATTATTTGTGAATGTGAATCAACAGTCGCGTCGCGTAGGTACAGTTCCGTTCACATAAAATTTGGTGTCGGTTTTCTATCGGAAGTCCAGTTATGTGGTACGACTGGTACGAATCATTTTAATATAGAGGATTCGTATCATACGAATCAGTGCCTTGATTCGAATAATTTAAACGAATCATACGGATTCGACTCATCTCTAGTGAAAATGTACTGTTGTTCCCCGCTCGATGCCCGATCGATGGTTAGTCAGTATCACAGTATCATCAGAGTATGTATGTATGTGGAGCGCAGCATCGAATCGATGCCCAGCCAAGCTAACTACTGCGCTGTAAATTGATGTACTCTGTGAATAAAAGTATTTTTTAACAAATACAGTCCACGACAAAGGTTTTATTTGCCGCAAAGGTACGCGACAACACCTATGTTCTTAATTTGACGCATACCCTCCAAGATCAAAGGGCCTAAACTGGTCTTGGTCTTAAAATAGTGACTTAATACTTTTTTGTTTGAACATTTTTATAAGTTTGAATTCTTTAAAAAAGATCCGTTTGTTATACCACGTAAAAATTAGCCGTTTTGAGAAAAACGACTTTAAACATTCACGTGGGTTGAATAAACAGCCGCTTACTCAAACTCGATTTTCCTGAGGAGTTATGACCCCATAAATGAGGGTCATAAATTTAAAGTTTTATTTCATTTCTTCCAAACACGTTAAAATTACGAAGTGAAATTTGGAAAGGCATATAGCTGATAAAACAGCTTTTTCTGGATGTGTATTTTGTTATAATCTTTGTTCTGTTATAAGGTGTTGAAATAAAGTACCCTTTGTATATTTTTCATTAGAATTTTTAGGTTAATTTTTTCGATCAAAAACAATTTTTTTAATGCCTGTTGAATTTCGAATGTGTTTTATTTCTAATATTATTTTGATAAGTATTACAGGCTTTGAGTAAAAAATAAAGTTTACATGTCTACACGCATAGAATTTCCTTTCCACTATCCATCATTTTTCATTTGATAACAGTTCATGGTTGTTTTATATAAAATATTGCTGTGTATTAAACATTTGGAATCAAATAAAACATCACTCTATTCTATATATAATAAGGTATATAGGTCCTATAGAAATAGTGAAAATTATGGAGAAAAATTTTACATCTGAAAATATTAATAATTTTTTGTATGCAAATACCTAACAAAAAATAATCAAAGCAACATAAAAACAGTTTGAATCATTGTATACACAACATTCGCCTTTTGTATGATGCTATACGAGACAAAAATATATTATGTACTTACATTTCTATGGAGACATTACATCTGAACTTTATGAAGTTTCGAACATCTGAAAATAATGAAAAGAGTAGTACCATAACATTGCAGTGCTTAATACACCAAGACTTAAGTTACCTAGTAACTTTATTACGTTAACAGTTTTTAATGAATTTCTCTTACTATTTAAGGAATTAGAGATACTTTTTTATTGTTTTTTCGTTCCAAACTATTAGACTAAGAAATGTGTAAAAATATATAGTAGAGCTTTCCATTTTAATAACATATATTTTTTGTTAAATAACTATTATGACTTTTTACTCTCAAGCGAGTAACATAAATAATATACAGAGATTGAATACAATAGATATTCATTTAATAAAATTGTTTAGGCATTTTTCATCCACCATCCATTTAGGTACATTTTTAAAAAGAAGCAGAAATCGAACGTATTTATTATAATAAATATTTTTGTAGTGGTGTTTTGTTGTATAGAACTTGTAAGTACGTGTTGGTCTAGCTTTAGTAGTATTAATGTTAATATATATAATTTAATTAAATTTATACTCTATTTCAAGGGAAGTTCATCAACAACGCTATTTCACTTTTGTAAAAGAAAGTATATATAGGTACACTTCATATTATTTTTTGTAAGCAACTTTGATTTTTCTTAATATTAATAATTTTATAACATTATTTATTTTAAATATTTAATTTAAACTTACTCTTATTTCATTTACTGAATAAATCAGTTCTGTACTTACCTATTTCTGGATTTTTGCACTAACATTGTTTTTATTCAAATTCTCCACAGCTCTAGCTTAATGGAACTGGGCACGTAAATTTGAAATTTGAAAAAAGCGAAGCTTGCGACTTACCGAATTTCCAATGGTGATGGTTTCCGAGGGCTCTCAGTCTTCGTCAGAGCTATGCAATACAGGAGAGCACAGGCTAGCACAGGAACGGGAATCAAGCGGCACACACACAAGGCAATTTTTAAAAATTGCAAAGCAAAGTTAAGCGAGCGTTAGTATAGCGCGTTAGGTAGCGTCTCTAACATGAGTATATATATCTAGTATAGTAGTCGCAAGCCGAGATCGCGCAAAAAAGTACTATACAAAAAGAAAACAAAAAATATAAAGAAATAGTGGGTTCTATTTGAATGCAACCAACAATTTACCTACTTAATTATAATATATTAAACTTAAACATAAAAAAATAATGAATACTAAACATTTCGGCCCACCAAAATGCTATGCATTTTCGAAGGCAGAAACAGGGAGAGGATAAAGTTTGATTAAGGGTCTTTTTATAATTCAATTTGCAGTAGTAACTTTTGCAACTCGAGCAACTCCGTCAGCTCCTGGATACAGAGCACTAATTCGGCCAAGACACCATTTTAACGGAGGCAGTGCATCATCTTGTATTAAAACTAAAGAATTAATTTCAGGTATAACTGAATTTTTCAACCATTTTTGCCGTTGTTGCAAAGTATGCAAATATTCCGCATGCCAACGCTTCCAAAGATCCTGGTGAATTCTTTGTAACAGCTGCCAACGGTTGAGATGTGTTAATTTAATATGACTTAAGTCGGAGTCGGGTGCAGCAGTAAGCGGTTCCATAGTAAGAAAATGACCCGGAGTTAATACGGAAAAATCATTTGCGTCTGAACTTAAGGGCGTTAAAGGGCGCTAGTTAAGAATTGCTTCGGTTTGGCATAGGATAGTGTAAAATTCTTCATATGTTAAGACTTGGTGACCAATAACTCTAATTAAATGTTTTTTCATAGACTTAACGGCAGCTTCCCACAGTCCACCAAAATGGGGCGCAGAAGGAGGTATGAAATGCCATTCTATAGACTCGGACGAAGCTGCATCGCGTGTCAAATTTAGTAACTCTTTATTGGCTTTAACAAAACACGTACCGTTGTCACTGTACAAGTGACTTACACGTCCGCGACGGGCAATAAATCGACGTAAAGAAGCCAAAAAGGCTTCTGCGGTTAAATCAGATACTAGTTCGATATGAATAGCTTTTATCGACAAACATATAAATAAGCACACATAGGCTTTACATGTCTTAACTCCGCGATTTTTACTTAAGGTTATGTGAAAAGGTCCAGCGTAGTCTACACTACACTTTGAAAGGGTTTTGGAAGTTTTTTATTTTTGGTAATATTGGAAGTTCCTTAAAAGAAAAATGTCCTTTATATTGTTCTTTAGGAAAGCGGCAATTATTTAAAAAGCGTAAAATATAGCCTAGAATGCGTTTAATAGAACTGAGAGACGAATGATTACTTAATAAATTATCTAAAAAATTATTATCCACCGAAATAATGAGTGCAATATTTTTCTTTTCTTCAACAAGTACCTCAGAGGTATCAATAAAGTTATTTTGCAAATTAGACCAATGATCTTCGGATTTCTTAAGAAATTCAGGACCGGCCCATCAGTATGAATTGGTTAACAGCTCGGAAGGAAAAGCCCCTCGTGAGGCAATATCGGCCGGGTTTTGACAAGAAATTATGTGATACCAGTTTAGCGGATCTACTCTTTCTTGAATATAACTCACCCTATTACTTACAAAAGATTTCCATCTATGTGGATGACTTTTTATCCACGATAGAACGATAGTGGAGTCTCTATATGAAAATATTTTAAAGAAATAAATTTTATTAGCGAAAGTTTTTAAAACAAAATTAATTAATTCAGCGGATAAGACGGCGGCGCATAATTCCAATCTGGGAATAGTCATTGTTTTTAACGGCGCTACTCTGGACTTAGAGCAGAGAAAATAAATGAAATACATATCATCAACACAAGTACGTAAATATAACACAGAGGCATAGCCACGTTCACTAGCGTCAGAAAAAGCGTGAAGTTCTATTTTATGGTGGTTTAATTCAGGTATTTTAATATGTCTAGGCAAATTAAAATTAGTTATTAATGGCAATTCTGATTTATACCGATTCCAAGCGCGAACTATTTCATTTGAAGGTTCATCATCCCAGTTGAGACCTAAAACCCTTAATTTTTGTATCAAATATTTTATTGAGAACGTTACAGGAGTTAAAAAACCAAGCGGGTCAAATATTCTTGCTAACTCAGACAAAATATGTCGCTTTGTACAAGATTTTTCAATAGATGTAATTTTATACGTAAATGAATCCGATGAAGGTTGCCAACACAAACCTAAAACTTTAGTGATTTCATCATTATCCAGAGAAAGAGAAGCGGGATTGATTAATTCTGAAGATAAGTTAGATAATACTTCTGGTTTATTAGTTGCCCATTTGTGAAGCTGAAACCCACCTTTTTTTAATAAGTTCGTCAATTCACCCTGTAAAGATATAGCATCTTTAACTGATGAGCAACCGGATACAATATCATCAACATAAGTGTCATTTTTCAGAATTTCTGAAGCGCGAGGAAAGTTTTATTTTTCCTCTTCAGCTAATTGTAAAAGAGTACGCAAAGCTAAATAAGGTGCGGAAGAAACTCCATAGGTAACCGTACGTAAACGATAATCTAATACAGGGCGTGAAGGATCAAATCGCCACAAAATGCGTTGATAATTTTGGTGTTCTGGCTTTACTACGATTTGGCGATACATTTTACAGATATCAGTAGTTAAAGCAACTTCATTTAAGCGAAAATTTAATAAAATTTGTGCGATGTCTTTCTGTAACTTCGGTCCCACGAAAAGAGTGTCATTAAGAGATACATTATTAACTTTAAAAGATGCGTTGAAAACCACTCTAAGGCGGGTGGAACGACTATCAGGTTTAAAAATGCAATGATGTGGAATAAAAAAGGATTTATCTGAAGTTATGTCATTGGTTGCTAGTTCCATATGATTTAAATCCAAGTATTCTTGTAAAAAATTAGAATATTCTATGTAGAGTGCGGGATTTTTTAACAAACGGCGTTCTAATGACAGTTTAAAGCGGCTTCTCTACTTGTTGGAGCGTTTGCATACGGTTGTTAGTGAGTGCCCTATCACGTGACTTTGGGCGTTAGTTTTTAAGGACAAGAGGGTCTCACAAGTACCCCTACAAACGACAAGACAGTACAAAACAGACACGAGTGCAGTTAAGATCTTAGATGCGCACAGCACGCATTATTTTTTGTAATTGCCATTGTACTCATTCATTCGTTCATGTACATAGTGTAAATAAATTGTACATATTCAAGCTTGTTCAGTTTATTTCAACACTAAAGAGAAAAGGGAACCAGCCAATAAAACCACAATACAGTCCACTCATCACAAGTATCGTTGGGTCCCTCATTTCGCCGACCCAATCAAGGCGGTTGGCATACAACAGTTGTGCAATCACACATAGTGGTCCTTCAAGCCGGGATTAAAATCGATCATCAGTGTAGTGTCCAATCAAGACGGATTAAAAATTGTGCATCATTGTGATCTTATCAAGCCACAACATAGTGGTAGTTACCAAAGTGCATACAGGGGACGCATCAAGGCAGCAAAACCAGGTCAGAAATACCAGGAAAGCAACATCTGGCAACGGTCATCGTAGCGAACCCTTGGCAGAAAGGAGACCAGGCACCGATTCTTGCAGAACAATACAGTCGTCCAGTTAAGTTGTAGGCGGTCGAAACCATCCCACGCAACAAACAGCATTGGCTACATCAGCACAAGTGAATTGGGCCAATACATCCAACAGACATCAAGTGCCTGCCTACTTAACAAGGGTGAGCCTTTCCTTTCTTAACCAAAACACTATCCATTTTGCAAAATCATAATTGCCTCTTTTTGTGCACATTTGTTTTATCTTAAAATTTACGACATACACTTCTTGAAAATTTTGGTTTAAGTACACAACATGGATTTCGCATCATTAATCAAAAAGAGGGCCTCATTAAAGGCTAGACTAACTCATTTTAAAAAATACATACAAAAAATACAAGGGGAACAAAGCGTCGGCATCTCTTTGAGTGATGTTGAAAGTCGCGAGCTACAGTTCAAAATTCCGCGGTTTCAACAGATACTTACTGAGTTTGATCAGGTTCAAAACGAAATTGAACAATTAGCGGAAAACTCAGATGAGCAATATGATGAAAGGGATAAATTTGAGCAAGAATTTTCACAATCATTATCTCAGGCAGACGGTCTGCTGGCGGCAAATGGTCGCAATGAATCAATACATTCAAGCGATGGTAGTGAACGCAATTGGAATCATTCATGCAATACTTTTCAAAACATCAAGCTACCGACAATTCAATTGCCGACTTTTGACGGTTCATACGAAAATTGGTTTGAATTTAGGGAAACTTTCGAGTCACTAATTCATACAAATGAAAATATAAGCACAATTCAGAAATTTCATTACTTAAGGGCATCTTTAGTTGGTCAAGCAGGTCAAATTATTAAGGCTAACGGTGAAACACGTGATCAAGTTTTGTTAAAACCAGATATATCGCTGCGCAGAGTAAGACTATGTTGACGTGTTGTGACAAAACGCTGAAATATGTGCTGCCTAGAGGCTAATGCATTTGGGATGGAGACAAAACGAAAGATACACTGAAATAAAGGTATCACAACTCTATTAGTGGAGTAAAATCGGTTCTCAATTATGCCGTTTTTTTAATAAAGATATAACTAAATTAAACATTTACCATCTTATAGAGGGATAATTTCGGCATCTGAAATGGACTTTTACAACTTTTTTCAGTAGGGTCTAACTTTATAAATTGAAATTGTCGGTGCTGCGGACGTTATTTGTCAATTATGTTTTACGAAACATATATCGCGTTTGTAAATCAACGATTCAAGTTATGTTCATAATTTTTTCACAACATATATAAAAAACTACAGCGCTTCTAATGGTACATACCAATTTTTAATAACTTAAAGCCTTTTCGAAAAAAATTGTTCCAAAGTCAATACCAGTAAATTTGTGCATTAAAAACTTTACTATGCGGAGAGCTACATTAATTATTGAAAATAGAACTATAGTTATATCGAGACAAATGTAGTCGATAGTATGAAAAAGTTTTTTAAAAAAGGTTTACTTCGCTACGTGTTACGGTTTTCAAGAAATTGAATTTTACATGCTCGTGTTTCGCGTGTAAGCTAAGTTTATACATGACAATGCATTCATTCGGAAAGTCAGAAACATCTATATTTTCCATAATTTTTATGTCGAATAAGATTAAATTTTAGTTTTTTATGCTCGTATTTTTTTAATAAAGAAAACTTATCGTAGATCATAGAAAATACATAACAGATATTAACATAAATGTATATTTATGTATGTCCAAAATATAAAGACTATGTATGGATTATTGAAGAGAAATATGAGAAATTAAAGTGTAAACAGGCCAATTAGATTAGATCAAATATTGAAAACATATACCTTTGTTTTGTTAACATTTGTGCGTTCCAAAATACATATGTGGCGTACAATGTTCTTAATTATAAAGATATAACACTGGCTTAAAATTGACGTATTCTTGAAACAATGTCTTCTACAGACATACAATTTTAAATATTTAATAATTAGATAATGTAGGTGTTAGCAAATAATAGGAATGACACCTGGGTATTTTCAAAGACACCGAAGTAAAACAAACAAACAGCTGCAAAAAGCTGTCTAAAATTTAAGATGCATAGATCTACCAATATACTTACTTATTTTAATTATGTCTGTAGATATAAATATTCTTATAATAAAAATTTACTTGATAATAAAAATTGTTCAATATTTATAATTAAGTGTACGAAAATAATGGTTAAATGTGAGGTTAGGATAGCTACAAAAGCGTGTCTTACAGACGCTTTTCAAAATTATTATTTTATTTGAGTAAAATTTAAACAGTAACTGTGAATAAACACAACGTCAATAAGTTACCTTTGTTGTATATGTTATATTTCTTGAGATTTCAATAGTTAAAAACACAATTTTCACTGCGAGAAATACGGCGATGTAAGTAAGCGGTTCTTAAATTTGAACATTGTTTACTTTCGAACACCATATTTTATCATAAGTTGGACTACAGTTTGTAATATCTCAAGACAAGCAACATTTTTTTTAAATCAAGAATGATCGTTTATTAAATAATCGACATTAAAATAGTTGATCAGAATGCGTTACCCCATCTGGAATGGCACTTTCTAACAAAAAAATATCACTTTTAACGGTAGGATCCAAAATAGTTCCACTAATTGCGATGCTTAATTTTTTGTTTGTCTCTTTAATACTAACATATAAATACTTTCACTTGACATAGGGCTCAACTTAAATCAGAAAATATGGAATAAAGAGATAATTTCATTTGTAGAATAAAATGCTTTTGAAGTTTGGATTTGCAACAAATAGTATATTATTATTTACTGAAGTGCTGAGAAGCAAACCATCGATGCCATGTAAAAAAATACTATGCGACAAAAATAAAATTAGATAAACAAAACCATATTTCAATAACATTTTTATATATTCCATAAATCTCAACTACCCATTTGCATTCCCCATTTTTTTAATATTTCTTAAAAATATTAATTATATTTTAATGAATACGTCTATTTAGCAATGTCTTAGCTGGTGTCTATTATTCAGTAGGCAGACACAGAATATTATATTAAAAATAATCTATATTTCTGTATTTGAAAAACATTATATTTTTAGTTTCAAGGATTTAACAAATTCGTAATTGTAATAAAGCTATTAAACTACAATACGTAATCATTTGTCTTAGTCTTTTATAAAATCCGTCGCGTATCAGTCCTTTTATTTTAGTTTTTCAGTTTTCGTTCGGTATATATATATATATATATATATATATATATATATAGTAAAATATGTTATTCTATTTTTTATATACTACAAATATTATTTTACATCGAGTGAAAAATTTTAAATAAAAAAAAATTTTTACATTACTCAACATTTTAAAAAACAGCATTGATGTAAAATAATATTTGTATTTGTATATATATATATATATATATATATATATATATATATATATATATATATATATATAGTAAAATATGTTATTCTATTTTTTATATACTACAAATATTATTTTACATCGAGTGAAAAATTTTAAATAAAAAAAAATTTTTACATTACTCAACATTTTAAAAAACAGCATTGATGTAAAATAATATTTGTATTTGTATATATATATATATATATATATATATATATATATATATATATATATATATAGTAAAATATGTTATTCTATTTTTTATATACTACAAATATTATTTTACATCGAGTGAAAAATTTTAAATAAAAAAAAATTTTTACATTACTCAACATTTTAAAAAACAGCATTGATGTAAAATAATATTTGTAGTCTATTAAAAAAAACCGCTTATTTTTATCATTTTCCGTTGAGCAGTTATTGAGCGAAAACTATATTCCGTATGAAGCATTTACCGTTAGCCTGAATCACTTCTCTCAGTGTTGGACATTTAGAATCTAATGTGATCGTCTCTTTTATCAATGCCACCGCAAGGTGGCAGCATTTTATTGCTAAGAAATATTTTTTTAGTTTTCGCTCAGTAGCTTCTCAAGGGATAAAGATAAAAATATGCGGTTTTTTTTAAGAGACAACAAATATTAATTTACATCGACGCTGTGTTTTGAAATTTCGGAAAAGAGCAAAATTCATTTAAAAAAAATAATTTTACAGTTTTTCAAAATTTCAAAACACAGCACTCTTTGTAAAAGCAATCACAGCATTTTTCATTGTCCAGAATTTCTAAAATCAAACGTCAAACAAAGAATAGACACAATCAAAAGATTAAAGTTATGTATAAATTGTCTAAATTCGGGGCACTTTGGGTATGAATGCAAATACGGGTCCTGTAAGTTGTGTCAAGCCAAACACAACACTCTGTTGCACATCAAGGACAATTCAGGACCGTCAAGTGAGATAGTCGGCAACACAAGCGAAAATAACTCAAACGTGGTATCACTACCATCCTCATCCAATGCGGAAGGAGCACAAGCATTATTGTCTACGGCACTGATACAAATCGTAGATTCAATCGGTAATTCACTTACAGTGCAGGCACTTCTAGATAGTGGATCTCAATCAAGTTTTATTTCCGAAAGAGTATTTAATAAACTAATATTGCGCAAGGAACAAGTAAACATACAAGTAACGGGAATAAATCATAGCGTTTCGCAATTAAAGTTTAGATGTTCCGCCAAAATTCAATCATTGAATAATTCTTTTAACACAGATTTGTCATTTTTTGTTTTACCCGAAATAACAACAAACATACCGGGCACAAGAATAAATTCCTCTCAACTAGAAATACCTCCTAACATAAAATTAGCCAATCCAACTTTCTACAAACCCGCTGAAGTTGACGTTTTGATTGGGGCGGATTTGTTTTGGGACTTACTATGCGTCGGTCGCATTTCTCTGGGCGCTGGTAAGCCTATTTTACAAAAAACACGTCTGGGCTGGATTGTCGCTGGCATTATTGACAATTATATGTGTAACGAGGTGCAATGCAATTTTAGTCAAAATTCAGAAACATTTCATATTCAAACACAATTAGCAAAATTTTGGGAGATCGAAGAATGTTCACAAGAAACTGCTAGGTCAAGGGAGGAAAATGATTGTGAAGCTCACTTCACAAAAACAATGTGTCGTACAGACGACGGTAGATTTATAGTGTCTGTGCCATTTAAAGATTCAACAGACAATTTAGGCTTATCCAAGGCACATGCATTACAAAGGTTCACATCTCTGGAAAGGAAATTACAGCGCAACCAAGCACTTCGAGAAATGTATGCATCATTTCTAGCGGAATATGAAAATTTGAAGCACATGACACGAATCGGTAACGCTGCGAATATTACAGGTGGCTATTTTATGCCTCACCACGGAGTACTGCGCGAAGAGAGTACCTCCACAAAACTGCGTGTTGTGTTTGACGCTTCCGCAGTTACATCTTCAGGCAAATCACTAAATAATTTGCAAATGACAGACCCTACTATACAGGAGGACTTGCACTCCATTTTATTGCGCTTTCGGAAACACGCAGTAGTTATTTCGAGTGATATCGAGAAAATGTATCGTATGGTTCTCATACAACCCGAACAACGCAAATTTCAGCGTATTTTATGGCGCACAGACCCGAAAGACGAAATACAAGTATATGAATTAAACACGGTAACATACGGCACCACGGCCGCCTCATTTTTAGCTATACGGTGTTTATTCGAATTGGCAAACATATGCAAAGAACGATCACCACAGATTGCGAACATAATAGAGCGCGACTTTTACGTTGACGACCTACTCACAGGGTCGGATTCGATACAGGGAGTCTCCGAAATTTGCAGGAAATTATCAAGCACGTTACAAGAAGGGGGTTTCGTCTTGCGCAAATGGAAATCTAATGTGCCCCAGGCAATTGAAGGGGTTACAGATATGGATCCGGCCGATATCAGTTTCGCAGCGGATGACGAATCAAAAACATTTGGTTTAATTTGGTCATGTTCCAAAGACGAGCTGCTATACAAGATAGGCGCATTTTCACAGTCGGACAGTACTAAACGTACCATACTTTCAGTAATTTCTCAAATTTTCGATCCTTTGGGATTATTAAGTTCGTGTACAATTTTAGCAAAGATCATGTTGCAAAACCTATTGAGGGAAAAAATTACGTGGGACGAATCTGTATCAATTGATTTACACAATTCATGGTTACGGTTTAAGCAGCAGCTTTCAGAATTAAACAATCTAAGAATTGTACGTCACGTCATATGTTTAGAACCAGTGCGGTTAGAAATGCATGGTTACTCAGACGTGTCAGAAAATGCATACGGCGCATGCATTTACATTAGATCAGTAAATAGAAAGGGTACAACTCACGCGAACCATTCCAAGATTAGAGCTTTGCGGTGCTTTATTATTAGCTCGACTTGCACAAAAGGCCCTTAAGTCATTAAGCTTACATTTTGATAAAGTTGTTTTCTGGTGTGACTCAACCATAGTTCTGGGTTGGTTGAGAACGTCACCCAATTTGTTGAAAACATTCATAAATAATCGCGTTGCTGAAATCCAAAACATTACCGAACACCATGAGTGGAGACATGTGCCTTCAAAGGATACCCGGCTGACCTGATTTCACGTGGCGTCAGTCCGGGCTCAATTCTTACCTCAAGTTTATGGTGGCACGGGCCCTTTTATTTACAACAGGCCGAAACACAATGGCCTATCATAAACAAGCTTTTAACAGAGGCGTTACCAGAATTGAAAACCACAAGTCTAGCCGCAGTAGCTCAATTAGGGTCACATTCCAAATGTGACGGCTTCAACAGATTTTCCAATTACAACCGTTTAATAAGATCAGTGGCGTACGCCCTAAGATTTATTAACAATTGTAATTCTCGCAAAATTAAGAAATTAGGCTCACTAAGCGTTACAGAGATTCAAGAGGCTTTCAGGTATTTAATAAATGCTGCGCAAGCGGAGTTATTTCCCGAGGACATTCGAGAATTGCGTAAAACAATCACGTTAAGTTAAATAGTAAATTAGCAGCATTAAATCCATTCATAGATAATCACAACGTCTTGAGAGTCGGGGGGCGATTACAGCTCTCGGATTATAGTTTTGACAAGAAGCATCCTATAATATTAGCTCCAAATCACGCATTAATAAAGCTATTATTCAAATACAAACACGAAAAATTATTGCATGCAGGACCGCAAACATTATTAAGTTCAATCAGGGAACAATTTTGGCCAATTTCAGGCAGAAATTTGGCAAGGCAAACATACCGAAATTGCATAAAATGTTTTAGATGTAGTCCACAAGGAATACAACCAATCATGGGAAATTTACCTAATGCGCGCATTAAGCCAGCACCTCCATTATATTCTACAGGTATAGATTACGCCGGGCCCTTCAACATCACAGACCGAAGGGGTCGGGGGTGTAAAATAACATAGTGTTGGACATGTTTGTTCGTGTGCTTCACTACCAGAGCAGTACACATAGAACTTGTTTCATCTCTTTCTACGGAGAGCTTCATTTCGACTATTCGTAGATTCATTGCAAGGCGTGGCTTGCCCGCTCATATTTACTCAGACAATTCAACAACATTTGTGGGCGCCAACGCGGAATTCAAAAATTTTGCGGCATTTCTAAAAGATAATCAAGAAGACATTGAAAATTCTTTCTCAAATGACGGTATCATTTGGCATTTTATTCCAGCGCGTTCTCCTCATTTTGGCGGCATTTGGGAGGCGGGAATAAAATCAGTGAAACATCACTTGAAGAGAGTAGTAGGCGAGGTTCACCTCACATTCGAGGAATTTTCAACTCTTTTAACACAAATCGAGGCAATTTTAAATTCTCGTCCATTGCATCCTATTTCATCCAACTCCCAAGACCTCAATCCGATAACTCCAGCCCATTTCTTAGCAGGCAGGCCACTTACCGCCTTGCCAGATCACGATTGGAGGGACACTGTCAGTTCAAGGCTCAGTAGGTATCAGTTTCTCCAGCAACTAGTTCAAAATATTTGGGAACGTTGGAGTAAGGAGTACATTTCGGAATTACAACAGCGCACCAGATGGAAACAATCTCAGGGAGAGCTAAAACTAGACAGTTTAGTGTTGTTAAAAGAGGACAATCAACCACCCATGCGATGGCGATTGGGACGCGTTATCCAGATTCATCCAGGGTTGGACCAGGTAGGGAGGGTCGCAAGCATCAAAACGACAAGTGGTATTGTGAAACGTGCGTTTTCAAAAATGTGTCCGTTGCCCATCGACAAAAACAGTGAAGTGAAGTGTTGAAAGCGAAGCTTTCAAGGCGGGGGGCATGTTGGAGCGTTTGCATACGGTTGTTAGTGAGTGCCCTATCACGTGACTTTGGGCGTTAGTTTTTAAGGACAAGAGGGTCTCACAAGTACCCCTACAAACGACAAGACAGTACAAAACAGACACGAGTGCAGTTAAGATCTTAGATGCGCACAGCACGCATTATTTTTTGTAATTGCCATTGTACTCATTCATTCGTTCATGTACATAGTGTAAATAAATTGTACATATTCAAGCTTGTTCAGTTTATTTCAACACTAAAGAGAAAAGGGAACCAGCCAATAAAACCACAATACAGTCCATTCATCACAAGTATCGTTGGGTCCCTCATTTCGCCGACCCAATCAAGGCGGTTGGCATACAACAGTTGTGCAATCACACATAGTGGTATGTGTATATTTACTCCTCCAGGAACTGTTGCCATCTAGTAAGAAACTTAAATACAACCAATCAAATATTGTGGTTTTAAAATATGCAACCAAATATACATCCAACAAAAGAAGAAAATGTGAAATATGGGGCCAAATATTAAAATTAATATTAGACCCTATGAATGAACTAATGTAATTTATATTTAAGGGTCAAAATTGAAATATGTTCAGAAACTATTTTATCGATTCTCGATTGGGTCTCGGGGCTCTCGGTAGCATATGGTATATGGTACATGCCAGAGAGAATAAATTTGTCTATGGTACATGCATACATGGAAAAATCCAAACACCTGTGTTGTCGTTTTTGCGGTGTTTTTGCGCATCTTGACAATTTCGAGTCGTCCTTATCTATTATTTGTGTTTGAGTATTTGAAAATTGAGATTTACGCACTTTTACCTCTGTTAGGTATATGCTAAATATTGATTATTTTAGTGTTTTCAAATACTTCATATTATGAGAAAAACTTGTGAATTGTGAAATTTATACAGGATGGGAAAGATTCAGAACTGGACTCTGAAAAAGAATAAGTAGATATTTATCACCCAAAAGAAAAAATAATAAGTTTGTTTAGTATTCATTATTTTTTTATGTTTAAGTTTAATATATATTAATAATTAAGTAGGTAAATTGTTGGTTGCATTCAAATATAACCCACTATTTCTTTATATTTTTTGTTTTCTTTTTGTATAGTACTTTTTTGCGCGATCTCGGCTTGCGACTACTATACTAGATATATATACTCATGTTAGAGACGCTACCTAACGCGCTATACTAACGCTCGCTTAACTTTGCTTTGCAATTTTTAAAAATTGCCTTGTGTGTGTGCCGCTTGATTCCCGTTCCTGTGCTAGCCTGTGCTCTCCTGTATTGCATAGCTCTGACGAAGACTGAGGGTCCTCGGAAACCATCACCAATGGAAATTCAGTAAGTCGCAAGCTTCGCTTTTTTCAAATTTCAAATTTACGTGCCCAGTTCCATTAAGCTAGAGCTGTGGAAAATTTGAGTAAAAACATTTGGTCCTTCGAACCGCGATTACGTAATATTTGAATGCAATTAAGTAATTTCTACAAATTTAAAAAATATTCAGTTTTTAAAAATCGCCGCCATATTAATTTCAATATTGCCGTTACAATTTCCACGTGGTTCGTCCTGCCCTTGCTTCGCTAGATCTTCGCTAGTGAAGGAGGGGGAAAATTTCATTGCGCACGCTTCTTAAGTTTGAGTCGCCGCACGTAGTAATTAGTTAAAAGTTTGATCGCTGGCATTTATTATCATATCCCGGTTAGTACCGCTAGTTTTTGACCTACTTAGGAATTGCTTCAATTTTCGCTTCGGTATTCATTGGTTTTCGCTTACCTACTTATTGTATACTCTTTTCATCGTTATTATGGCTGAAAAGATTAAGAAAATTAAAGCTTTACGCCAAGTTGAAATTTATAAACTTGAAAATATATTGCAGACTGCAGAAAATGCTCGCACCGAAGTTAACGCACGCGATTTGTTTAAAGTTATGCATTCTTCCATTGAGGATATTAAATCGGAATTTAATAAACACCATGTCGCTTTAATTAACATAATTTTTAATGAAGAAGATGAATTTAAAGATGCTGTTGCAGTAATGGCTGATTTTGATAAAACTTTTTTCCAAATTAAAACACTTTTTAATGCTCTGTTCTGTGCAGATCAATCTAAAGTAAATATCGCTGAAACTTCTAGTTACGTCAGTCTACCTAAACTCCAATTACTTAAATTCAAAGGTGATATTGAATCTTTTCCGCGTTTATAGATATGTTCAATTCAATAGTGCATAAAAATTCTAAATTAACTCCAATTGATAAATTTAGTTATTTGATATCATCACTAGAAGGTCCCCCACTCAAAATAGTTAAATGTCTACCAATGAGAGCCTCTAATTATGAAATTGCTTATAACAGTCTTGTGAAGCGTTATCAAAATAAACGGTTGCTTGCTCAAGCACACTGGTCTGCTATAGAGGAAGCTCCGGTACTGCGTTTTGAAAATCCACATGATTTACGTAATTTATTAGACATATTTTCCGAAAATTTAGAAGCTCTTCAAGAATTACAACATCCTGTAGACCAGTGGGATTTTATTTTGGTACATATGTTGTTAAATAAAATACCTCAAGAAACTGCTACCCGATTTGGGTTGCTTCATAGCGATACTTCTGATACCATGCCTAAGTATAAGGATCTTTCTATATTTCTTACTAATCATTGCAATGCTTTAATTACCGTAAAACGCTCTTATAAACCCAAGAGTAGCTCTAAAGAATCTATTAAAGATGTGTACATGCGCCAGATGTCTACTTCTAAATCGTTTTTAAGTACTACAACTTCTCACAATTGTATACTTTGTCATAATAATCATATTATATATAAATGCCCAGACTTTAATGCAAAAAGTCCTCAAGATTGCTTTCAGTTTGTAAAACAACATTAACTGTGTGTCAACTGTTTAAGTCATGTTCATAAAACTATAGATTGCCAGTCTAGTTCTTCTTGTAGAACTTGTAAGAAGAAGCACCACTCGTTGTTGCATTTCATTCACCCTGTTGATTCCAACAATATACAAAATTTGCCTTCAACTAGTGAACAAGCTTCTGTAAATGTTTCGCAATCGGAAAATGCCACACAAGCACTAACTAGTTGTTCCCCAACGCCTTTAGATGTGTTACTCGCAACTGCGTTAGTTAAAATTCGTGATATTTGGGGAAATTACCAAACGCTTCGCGCTATTATTGACACTGGTTCACAAACAAGTTTTATAACTGAAAAATGCACTAATCGCTTAGGTTTGCCTAAAAATAAAAGTTCTTCTGAAATACAAGGCATCGGTGAAGTTGGAATAACTTCCCAATTAGGAGGTGTTTCTCTATTAGTTCACTCTGTAAATGAAAATATCTCTCTCCCTGTAAATGCAATAATTTTGCCCCGCATTTGTTCTGATCTTCCTCGCGCTGCTATCGCGAAAGAAAATTGGAATCATATAAAAAATTTAACGCTCGCTGACCCTGAATTTTACAAACCACGCCCCATCGATTTACTACTAGGTGCTGATCAGTTTCCATTAATTATGCGAAATGGTCGTATTTTCGGAAAAAATAATGAGCTGGTTGCAGTCAATACTATTTTCGGTTATATACTGATGGGTAAATTTGAAAATACCCAGTTTCATTCTAACCTTCAAACACTTTTATGTCAAATACAAAAACCCGCCCTAGATGAAATTTTACTTAAATTCTGGGAAATAGAAAATATTCCGAAAAAATCTATACTTTCGCCTGCTGATGAATTATGTGAAAAAATATATTTAGAAACGATTTCCAGAGACTCATCTGGCCGCTTTAGTGTAGCTTTGCCTTTTCGTAACGAGGAACCATATTTTTCCAATAGTAGTGTTGGAGCGTTTGCATACGGTTGTTAGTGAGTGCCCTATCACGTGACTTTGGGCGTTAGTTTTTAAGGACAAGAGGGTCTCACAAGTACCCCTACAAACGACAAGACAGTACAAAACAGACACGAGTGCAGTTAAGATCTTAGATGCGCACAGCACGCATTATTTTTTGTAATTGCCATTGTACTCATTCATTCGTTCATGTACATAGTGTAAATAAATTGTACATATTCAAGCTTGTTTAGTTTATTTCAACACTAAAGAGAAAAGGGAATCAGCCAATAAAAACACAATACAGTCCACTCATCACAAGTATCGTTGGGTCCCTCATTTCGCCGACCCAATCAAGGCGGTTGGCATACAACAGTTGTGCAATCACACATACCACTATGTGTGATTGCACAACTTTTTTCACATAATTCATCAGCAGGCGAAAGTACAGATTTTTTCGGAATATTTTCTATTTCCCAGAATTTAAGTAAAATTTCATCTAGGGCGGGTTTTTGTATTTGACATAAAAGTGTTTGAAGGTTAGAATGAAACTGGGTATTTTCAAATTTACCCATCAGTATATAACCGAAAATAGTATTGACTGCAACCGGCTCATTATTTTTTCCGAAAATACGACCATTTCGCATAATTAATGGAAACTGATCAGCAGCACCTAGTAGTAAATCGATGGGGCGTGGTTTGTAAAATTCAGGGTCAGCGAGCGTTAAATTTTTTATATGATTCCAATTTTCTTTCGCGATAGCAGCGCGAGGAAGATCAGAACAAATGCGGGGCAAAATTATTGCATTTACAGGGAGAGAGGTATTTTCATTTACAGAGTGAACTAATAGAGAAACACCTCCTAATTGGAAAGTTATTCCAACTTCACCGATGCCTTGTATTTCAGAAGAACTTTTATTTTTAGGCAAACCTAAGCGATTAGTGCATTTTTCAGTTATAAAACTTGTTTGTGAACCAGTGTCAATAATAGCGCGAAGCGTTTGGTAATTTCCCCAAATATCACGAATTTTAACAAACGCAGTTGCGAGTAACACATCTAAAGGCGTTGGGGAACAACTAGTTAGTGCTTGTGTGGCATTTTCCGATTGCGAAACATTTACAGAAGCTTGTTCACTAGTTGAAGGCAAATTTTGTATATTGTTGGAATTAACAGGGTAAATGAAATGCAACAGCGAGTGGTGCTTCTTCTTACAAGTTCTACAAGAAGAACTAGACTGGCAATCTATAGTTTTATGAACATGACTTAAACAGTTGACACACAGTTTATGATGTTTTACAAACTGAAAGCAATCTTGAGGACTTTTTGCATTAAAGTCTGGGCATTTATATATAATATGATTATTATGACAAAGTATACAATTGTGAGAAGTTGTAGTACTTAAAAACGATTTAGAAGTAGACATCTGGCGCATGGACACATCTTTAATAGATTCTTTAGAGCTACTCTTGGGTTTATAAGAGCGTTTTACGGTAATTAAAGCATTGCAATGATTAGTAAGAAATATAGAAAGATCCTTATACTTAGGCATGGTATCAGAAGTATCGCTATGAAGCAACCCAAATCGGGTAGCAGTTTCTTGAGGTATTTTATTTAACAACATATGTACCAAAATAAAATCCCACTGGTCTACAGGATGTTGTAATTCTTGAAGAGCTTCTAAATTTTCGGAAAATATGTCTAATAAATTACGTAAATCATGTGGATTTTCAAAACGCAGTACCGGAGCTTCCTCTATAGCAGACCAGTGTGCTTGAGCAAGCAACCGTTTATTTTGATAACGCTTCACAAGACTGTTATAAGCAATTTCATAATTAGAGGCTCTCATTGGTAGACATTTAACTATTTTGAGTGGGGGACCTAGTGATGATATCAAATAACTAAATTTATCAATTGGAGTTAATTTAGAATTTTTATGCACTATTGAATTGAACATATCTATAAACGCGGAAAAGATTCAATATCACCTTTGAATTTAAGTAATTGGAGTTTAGGTAGACTGACGTGACTAGAAGTTTCAGCGATATTTACTTTAGATTGATCTGCACAGAACAGAGCATTAAAAAGTGTTTTAATTTGGAAAAAAGTTTTATCAAAACCAGCCATTACTGCAACAGCATCTTTAAATTCATCTTCTTCATTAAAAATTATGTTAATTAAAGCGACATGGTGTTTATTAAATTCCGATTTAATATCCTCAATGGAAGAATGCATAACTTTAAACAAATCGCGTGCGTTAACTTCGGTGCGAGCATTTTCTGCAGTCTGCAATATATTTTCAAGTTTATAATTTTCAACTTGGCGTAAAGCTTTAATTTTCTTAATCTTTTCAGCCATAATAACGATGAAAAGAGTATACAATAAGTAGGTAAGCGAAAACCAATGAATACCGAAGCGAAAATTGAAGCAATTCCTAAGTAGGTCAAAAACTAGCGGTACTAACCGGGATATGATAATAAATGCCAGCGATCAAACTTTTAACTAATTACTACGTGCGGCGACTCAAACTTAAGAAGCGTGCGCAATGAAATTTTCCCCCTCCTTCACTAGCGAAGATCTAGCGAAGCAAGGGCAGGACGAACCACGTGGAAATTATAACGGCAATATTGAAATTAATATGGCGGCGATTTTTAAAAACTGAATATTTTTTAAATTTGTAGAAATTACTTAATTGCATTCAAATATTACGTAATCGCGGCTCGAAGGACCAAATGTTTTTACTCAAATTTTCCACAGCTCTAGCTTAATGGAACTGGGCACGTAAATTTGAAATTTGAAAAAACGAAGCTTGCGACTTACTGAATTTCCATTGGTGATGGTTTCCGAGGACCCTCAGTCTTCGTCAGAGCTATGCAATACAGGAGAGCACAGGCTAGCACAGGAACGGGAATCAAGCGGCACACACACAAGGCAATTTTTAAAAATTGCAAAGCAAAGTTAAGCGAGCGTTAGTATAGCGCGTTAGGTAGCATCTCTAACATGAGTATATATATCTAGTATAGTAGTCGCAAGCCGAGATCGCGCAAAAAAGTACTATACAAAAAGAAAACAAAAAATATAAAGAAATAGTGGATTATATTTGAATGCAACCAACAATTTACCTACTTAATTATTAATATATATTAAACTTAAACATAAAAAAATAATGAATATTAAACAAACTTATTATTTTTTCTTTTGGGTGATAAATATCTACTTATTCTTTTTCAGAGTCCAGTTCTGAATCTTTCCCATCCTGTATAAATTTCACAATTCACAAGTTTTTCTCATAATATGAAGTATTTGAAAACACTAAAATAATCAATATTTAGCATATACCTAACAGAGGTAAAAGTGCGTAAATCTCAATTTTCAAATACTCAAACACAAATAATAGATAAGGACGACTCGAAATTGTTAAGATGCGCAAAAACACCGCAAAAACGACAACACAGGTGTTTGGATTTTTCCATGTATGCATGTACCATAGACAAATTTATTCTCTCTGGCATGTACCATATACCATATGCTACCGAGAGCCCCGAGACCCAATCGAGAATCGATAAAATAGTTTCTGAACATATTTCAATTTTGACCCTTAAATATAAATTACATTAGTTCATTCATAGGGTCTAATATTAATTTTAATATTTGGCCCCATATTTCACATTTTCTTCTTTTGTTGGATGTATATTTGGTTGCATATTTTAAAACCACAATATTTGATTGGTTGTATTTAAGTTTCTTACTAGATGGCAGCAGTTCCTGGAGGAGTAAATATGTTTTGCCATTTTTTGTTTTTAGAAAAAAATAAAGCATTTCAGGTAAAATATTTAGGAAGTACTTGTTTGTATTTCTATATACAATGGCGGACGGTCCATCATTTCAACATGGACGATATTTTATTTTATTTTTTCTTTATTACTAATTTTTTCTTAAAGTTAAGGACCGTCCGCCATTTCTATATTAATTTTATAATTCCATACAAAAAATGAGCCCATTTCATTGAATATTAAGATCAAAATTGGAAAAATAGGAATTTACAAGATGGCGTCCTATGAAGAGCATTCTTTTAAGGAAAAATCAAAAACCGGTGGTCAGTAAAAGGGTAACAAGAACACCCGAGCGAAGAAGGTAAGAGATTGAAATAGAAACAGAAAGTGATGCCAGTGGAACGGATGAGGGAAAGAAAAAGAGAAGTATGGAAGGAGTAGCTGAGGTATTCAGCTGTAGTAAAAAACTAGCACGATCGCCAGTAAAGAAAGGTGATATGGAAGACAACATGGAAAAGGTGCTGAGAATGTTGGAAAGTTTAACACAGGAAGTAAAAGAGGTGAGAAGATAAGAGAAAGAGTATAGAGAGGAGATAAGACAACTCAGAGGAGAGATTGAGGACATGAGGCAGGAAAATAAGGCGCTTATGGCCATTTTCACCGTTTGTTTTAAGCTACGCTTACACTTTAAGGAACCTTAAAAATACAATTTGCCTTCCACCGTTTACTAAACCCGACATAAAATGTCTTAAACCTTCTTAAATATAAGCCCTCGAAATTCTAGGCTTATCTCTTTTAACGATACTTAAAGGTTCTACATAACCTAATTTAATAATTTGGTTTTATTATTTTTCCACTGAAAATAATAAAATAAACAAAAAATGAACTATGATGAAATTGATATATTTTAATGATTTAGATATATTAAAAATAGTAGAGTATGGGTTTCCTCGAAAAGTGTACGAGAGAAGTGATCACTTCCATACGATGGATATTTTTTTTTAGAAGATACCGGCTGTATAAAGAAACAGCTGCACATTTTGACCTCAATCGAAGAAGATCTTGAATTTCCAAGTAATCTGTAAGCTAAAAGAATCACTGATAAAATTACAAAAAAATACATTTATTTTTAATCTTTAGTAATAATTCTGTATCGCCAATAAAACGGACTTCCTTTTTTTTTGTTTTCAAAAAACTTTTTTTATGATTCTGCTGTTCTGTGAATATTATTTAGCGACAGTGAGTTAAATTCACCTGCAATCATTTTTCTTGTACAGACATTATCGGTTTTTTATTTTCCACCGTACTTTTATAACTTGCTATTATGTTAATTAGTAATACTTTTTCTTCATTGTTAAAATTTGCCAATCGTGTTTTTTTTTTGGGATTATTTCCATTATAAATCCTACCAATTCGAAAACAGAACTTAGCAGAACTTAGCAGAACTTTATGAGCAGAACAACATAAAGTCAGAACAGTGAGAGTGAAGTGTCACACTTTTGAGGTTGAGAAATACTCATGAAGCTAACAACTTGTGCAAAAAACCGAAAAATTGTGAATATTGGCTTTTTAGGTAGACTTTACAAATGAAACTTAATAATTGTGCGGTGGAAACATTACTATTTTAAACTAGGCCTAAAATTTTAACAGCCCTTAGTTAACTACACTTAAAAGGCAATGCGGTGGAAATGGCCATTAGAGATAAGATGAGAGAGGTAGAAGAAAGAGTAGAGAGTATAGATAGAGAAAAGAAAGAAAAATATAGTGGTTCAAGGCCTACAAATTAGAGAAAATTTAGATCAGAATGAGCTAAAAGGACAGATAGAAGAGTTTATAAGAAAGTCAATGCATATGGAGATTGGTACAGAAGCGGTAACGAAAATAGGAGTTAATATATGTAAGCAGGAGCAGCCAAAGCCTATATTAACGATGATATGAGCAAAAAAGAAAGGGAAATTCAAAGGAAACTAAGAATGAAAGCCAAAGAAATAAGGATGGAAGGAAGGGTAGCAAAAGTAGGATATCAAAAACTCGTAATAGGTAATGAGGTTTGGAAATGGAATAATGATGCAAGCAGGTTAGAAAACAAGACAGCAAAAAACTAGATATACCACTTTAACATAAAAGAAAGATGGCTGGCAAAGGACATGGTTATGAGAAAAGGAAACGACATAAATAGAACCAGGAACAGAAAGCAAAAAATACAGAACGAGGCTAGAAGGACAGAGAGCGGGAAGCCAGGAAAAGACGGAAAGCAAGAAGGCACAAATCAAGAAAGAGGAATGAGAATGGGAACATGGAATGTAAGAGGGTTAAATGAGGAAGGATCATTAAAAATCCTAGAAAGAGAAGCAAGTAGATACAAAATGGACATAATAGCGATACAGGAGACGCATATAAAGGAGACGGACACATTATTAATTAGAAAATTATTCTTTACGAGCGGAGGCGAAACAGGGCGATACGGAATCGCATTTTTAGTAAATAAAAATATGAGAGATAAAAAAGGAAAAAAAGATAAAGAAAGAAGTAATATATATGAGGGATGAAAGTGGAAATCTAACTGCAGAGGAAACAGAAGTGGGAGAAAGATGGAGGCAATACTTTGCAGATATGTTGAATGAAGAGAGTGTAAATGAAGGAGAGGAGCACGAGGAGATGATACCGAGAAGAGAAGAGGAAGTGGATGTAGAAGAACCTACAAAAAAGGAAATAGATACAATTATAGAAGCTTTAAATAATAACAAAAGTCCAGGAAAAAACGGAATAACAGCAGAGAACATTAAGTACGCAGGAGAGGATTTAAGACAAAGAATATACGAAATGATACGAATGATCTGGAGAAGAGAATGTATGCCTGAAGATTGGAGAGATGCTTTGATTATACCAATCTTAAAAAAGGGAGATGCAACATACTGCAGAAACTATAGGGGTATATCATTGTTAGATATAGGGTATAAAATTATGGCAACGTTAATAAAACAGAGAATAGAACCTATAGCAGAACTACAAATAGGGGAGTATCAAGCAGGTTTTAGAAAAGGAAGGCCAACAACAGACCAAATCTTCATGGTGAAGGAAATTCTGACTACATGCTATGAGTATGGGATCAAAGCAATGGTTTTATTTGTGGACTTCAAGAAAGCATATGATTCGATCAAAAGGAATAAACTAAGTAAAATTTTGAAACAAATTGGGATGCCAACCAAACTAATTAGGCTATTGAAAATTACTTTAGAAAATACTAAATCCAAAGTACGAATAAAAGGTGAATGTTCGGAAGGCTTTACTATTGATACAGGACTGAGACAAGGAGACCCACTCTCAACGCTTCTTTTTAATTTAGTACTAGAAAAGGTCATAAGAGATAGTCAGTTGAACAGAGAAGGACATATATTGTTTAAAAGTCATCAAATTGTAAGTTATGCAGATGACGTTGCTATTATTGCTAGAGATAGTAGGGAATTAGAAGAAGAAACGAGAAAACTTGTGGAGGAAGCACGTAAAGTGGGATTGCAGATAAATCAAGAGAAAAGTAAGCTTTTGAGAATAGGAGAACAAAAAAAGGATACCAATTTTAAATTGAGAACAGAGCATGGAGAGATGGAGTTTGAGGAAGTTCAAGAATATGTGTATTTGAGGGCGCTAATAACAGCTAACTGTGATGAGGAACAAGAAATAAATAGGAAAATAATAAAAGCAAACAGAAGTTCGGCAGCAGTCAACCACTTATTGAAATCAAAAAATTTGTCCAGAGGAGTAAAATTTAGAATATATGAAACAATTTTGAGACCGACAGCGCTGTATGGTAGTGAAACCTGGGTTCTCAATAAGAAGTCAAGAGAAAATATTTTAAGGTGGGAAAGGAAAATCTTAAGGAGAATTGTAGGGGGTAAGAAGACGGAGGAAGGCTATGTAAGGAGAAACAATGAGGAAATATATGCAATGTACCAGGCACCAACAATAGACGAATTTGTAAAAGCCAGAAGAGTGCAGTGGCTAGGGCATCTAGAACGTATGGAAGATGAAAGGGCAGTTAAGAAAATAGTAGGGAGTAAACCTAACTACAAGAAAAAAAGAGGTAGACCGAGGAAGCAATAGAGAGAGGCAATAGATCTAAGGGAGAAAAATGTAACGGATTGGAAAAGAAAGGCGAAGGACATAATGGAATGGAGGAGAATAACACAGCTCTGGGCCTAAAAGGCCTGTAAACAGCTTTATATATATATATATATATATATATATATATATATATATATATATATATATATATATATATAATATAAATTGTATGGATTTATTAAATTTATATTCGTTGTTTCTTTTTTGCATCGTGTCTTCGCAGTTCACATATGGATAAGCATGGAATTCACAGTCAGATATGCCCGGCAGATCTACCCGGCGGACACGCCCGGCAGTTACATCTGCCGATATATGCCGCGCACGGAGACACAATCTACCTGTCCGCTGCCCGGTTCCGGCCACGCGGGCACGGGCAGATTCGTGAGTAAATGCAAGCAGGCAGACATACGCCTAGAAGAAAAAAGGAGGGCGCCCATTGAATCCGCGCAGCCCGTCGCAGCACGGCACAGCGCGGCGACAGTTTTGCAGCCATCGCCCATTGCTTCGGCATGACCCAGACCGGCACTTTTTGCCCTATCGAGAATATGAAGCGGTGCCGAGCTGAGCGTGCGGCGCCGAGCTGAACGGCTCCGATTCAGTGGGCGCTACTCCATTTGATTTCAAGCATATCAAAATCTGCCGGCCGCGCTGGGAGTGCTGTGCCGGGCTGTGCCGATTCAGTGGGCGTCCTGCTATATGCGCTCTTCGAAAGAAGCAGCCTAGCGCGTTCGTTTCCTTGACGACCGCTGCCTCTGTTGCCATATCTTGCCGTCTTTATAAAATGCGTTGCGTTTATGAATTTTAATAGTAGAGTAAAATCGCCTCGCTAACTCGCTTATTTGTGGTTCATTTTTTAAAGCTATAACTAAATGGAACGTTTACTAAAATTTAAAATAGACTTCTACAACTTTTTTAAGTAGGGCCGACTTAAAATCAAATTATTGATTTTATTTGACAATTATGTTTTTTTTACATCGCAGTTGTAAAGCGATTTTACTAATGTTCATAATTTTTTCACAATCTATATAAAAAAACTATAGCGCTTCTAATGGTACACACCAATTTTTGATAACTTAAAAGCCTTTTCGAAAAAAATAGTTTCAAAGTCGTACCAGTAAATTTATGCATTAAAAATGTTAGTATGCGACTATATTAATTATTGATAATTGATCTATCATATAGCTATACCGAGGCAAATGTAGGCAAAATTTTAAAAAAGTTTACTTTGCTATGTGCTACAGTTTTCAAGAAATTAAATTGAATTTTATGTATGTGCGACGTGTGAATAAGCTTATACTTGCGGTACAGAATATGTTTTCATAAATAAGCTCGTAAATAAACCGGTTCATTCATTCGGCGAGTTAGAAATATCTATATTTTGGATAAAGAAAAAAAGGATTTTTATTATATATATATTATCATTGTATTAGATATATTTATGATTTCGCTCTCTTCAAAATTAAAAAGAATTGTAAACAGGTAATTTTTTATATAAAACAAAAAGTAGTTTTTTATGTTCATTATTTTTTAAATATGTTTAATCATGTTTAATTTGCGGAAATGCCTTTTATTTATTGAAATATGAAATTGAAAAAACCAGCAGAGAAAGGTTTATTAAAGGCAGTTGAATAAAAGAAAATTGAAGGTGAATTCTAAATAATATAAGCAGAATATATTATCGAACAATAAATGTTAAAAATTTCACTTGGCTTGTCGAAGCTCAAATTAATGAAACAGTTAATACATCTAAAATAAAGTCTAAATCATCCGTTTCACTTAATACATCTAAAATAAAGTCTAAATCATCCGTTTCACTAAGCCAGTGATACGTCAACTACTCGCAACTAGAAGCATTTGCGTTTGCGATGTTTGTATGTTTGTGACGGAATATTTGCACTCGCAGGCACTCGTCCGGGAAAATGTGGGAAATCTCTCGGGTGCAACATTTTTTTCTACATACCCTCCTTACGGAGATATGTGTCTGATGAACACAGCTGGTAATCGTTTTTATTTAATTACTTTTAAAGTACCTACTTAATATAATTTAATAAAAATTTAATGTGATGGACACTAGTAAGGAGCTCTTAAAATAGTGTCCTTGAAACATATTTAGCTTTTTTAGTTTACCAGGGATGGACTAAACTTTACAACTTACTGCCTAAATTTTTAACACCTGTATAATAAAGACTTTAAAATAATAAATCTGGGTAGCTTCAACCTTAGATTAAAAAAGTACTCTCGTTTGTTGTCGATAACATGAACTGAAAAAGTTTGATCTATGTTCATATGTTGAACCCTCTTATGAAGTTTTTCAATAATTTCGTTAAGGTGCGTTCTGGGACAACAATGCGTTTTTTTAATTTTATATTTCTTCGGATTAAGCATCTTATAATGAAACTTTCCTGTTGTTTGAAAGACTCATATCGCACTTTGTTGTCGACAAAAAAAAATAGAAATCATAAAAAAAATAACTTCTATACAGATACTGATTTATTTATTATATATTTTAGAGACAATAAAAAATCAGTGAAATGTGGTAAAAATAGTAGGTATCCTTTTTTTATATACTATCTATTTCGAAATTTTTTGTAGTTCAAACTGTATTATGAATAAATAAACACATAAACAAATCAAAACAGAAATAAACATTTTAATAAATAAATAAATGGTAACAGGTTTAAATAAATCATAAATAAAATAAAAAAGTGGTAAATATTACAATAAATCAAATCAAATTACCACATCACATAAAATCGTGGTAATAAATAAATAAAATATTTATCAAAATGCAAATATAAAAATAACCTTCCAACCTCTTTGGATACACCGAATTCAATTGTAAACAATTGGTGAACTTTTATGTATATTTTCCATATTTTTTTTATGAATTTATCTCTTGAATTGGTGGCTATATTGTTATTTAAAAAAATACATAGATTTTTTTTCTCCCTTGGCTGTGCGTAATTTAGGTAATTATTAGATAAACATTTTCTCACTCTCTTACTTTGTGCGGTAAATTTAGTTTTAGAGAAAAAAAATCAAAATTAAATCAGTGCACTCAACTTTATACTTAATTTGAATGAAATATTGACTAATTCCTATAGAATATTAAATTATCTTAAATTGAATTGAATTAAATCAATTAGAAGTTTTAGTAGCAAGTCAATTTTAAAATTTATATTTGTCAATTTTATTAGAGAATTATTTTTTAAATCATATATTTTGTGTCTCCTAGGATAAAGACAAAGGGGAACTATTGTTGTATCATACCGTTTATAAGTATAACAATGTTATGTATTATACAATCTTACATTTTTAAATTGTATTGTTTGCAAAAATTAAATTATGGGTTAAAAAAATGATATTAGCAGTTTTTTTTTGCGTATAGGCATTTTACGGTTAGCACAATGTATAAACCATTTATTACATAAATCTTTATTTTTATGTGGAAACCGAAACATTCGAACTGCCGATTTTCGAGTTTCACCACAATTAAAATATTGGCACTTATTTCCAGCCATTATTGTCGATTTATTCTAATTTACTCGTATTTAATAATAATAATAATAATTGAAATAGCAACTTAACAAGTACACATAAACAGTAGCAACAAACTGACATAAAAAGATCTGCCACTATGTGTAAAAATTCTATAAAAACAGTTGAATGCACGCCTTGGCCATATCTTAAGACAAAGATAGACGAGCGGCCGCCGCTTGACTGACTGCGTTCAGGGAATTAAGCGTTAAAGCGCTACAGAGCCGAAGCGCTGTAGCGCTTTAATGTGTCACACTGAATGAACTAATCCGAATTTACTATTTATCTAGTTACTTCTACGATTTCAGTTTTAATTATTGGTAGAGGCAGAAGTAAATTTAAAATTATTTGTTTTTCAGGTTTTTATATAAATTATTAGATGTATAAAAACAATATTATCTAGAGCTAAAAATATAATACCTAACATAATTGTAGTTATTTTTAAGTAGGTATCTAGATATGATATATTTTTGTTATATTTGAAAATCATTGCAAAAAGGCATGCATAATTTAGCACCAAAATTAATATTAGCGTTGACTTGTATTAGATGAAAAATGACTTAAACGTTACCGATTAATATTTTTTGTCTTTCTTCTTGTGTTACTGCAACCGTAATGATTTTCTCTCCCAATAGTATCCTCCTCCATTATTTACTTAATGCTAAATTTCGGCTATATTTCGAATGACATACCAGAGAGACAATATTATTTTCTCTCCGACTTATACTTAGGTATTTCTAGTAAACCAGTCAGCATGAAGACAGTAAATACAAATTTTAGGTTAGGTCACCCAAACATACCAATTTTTAGTGTGCTTTACAAATAATAAAGCAGTCAAGCGGATAAATTATACGCTTCATGGCTTTATAAAGCGCTAAAGCGCTGCATGGCACTATTCAGTACACCGCTTCAGTAAAGCGCTTTAGCGCTCGAGTTCCCTGAATGCACTCACTGAAACGAACCTCAACGTCTTTGTCTTTGAGCCATTCGTCTCCAATAAATGCCGTAAACCACGTCAGTGTCACATTATCATTGTAGCTAAGTTTACCTACCTTTCGTATACAATCAATAATAATTATAAACATTCTAACCATCTATAATCTATATGATACTGAAAATATCAGAGGAATGTAATTTGTATTTTTTGTGAAAATATTATTTTATCTATCTATTCAGAACACATATTTAATTCAACGCATATAAATTTAAAGAAATCCCCAAAGATTATTTATTTAAACTTTTTTCGTATCACAGGTTCTGAAACAAGCGCACAAGGATTTTTTTTGGACATGTATATGTATATATGTATGTATTACGTATAAATGCATAAGCTTTTTTTTCTCGTTTTAATATTTGCTTCGATTATAAAAATGTCTCTTGTAATTATCGAAGTAATACAAACAAGGTATAATTCTGGATCTATACAGAAACAAAAATCATGTCATATTATTAATCAATTAATAAGAAATATTTACGATTTCTCAAATTGTTATTGATGTATTATTATTATTCTAACACAATTTTTAAATAAGTGCCTATTTATTTACAATGTGTCTACCTTATTTTTAATTACAATTACTGTAAATTATAAAAACGTCAGTTGTCACTGATGTGTAAGAATACATATTATTATTGTTATTTAATACTTTATTGTTTAGGTATAATATTCTAATAACTTCCGTAAAATTTACATTTGGCAACGCTTTCTGAATTGGGCGCTAAAATCGACTCGTCTGTGGCGCGACCTACGAGCTAATAGCTAAACTTTCTCTTTCAACTGTACATGCGCAGTGTGAAAGAAGCTGGCTTTTGGAGCCGGCTTCTTTTCGGGGACTACATTTAAACACTACTTGACGAGCCTTCTGTTGCGTTAGCTATATATTCTGTGTCATATAGGTAATGTCTCACTACAAACCTGCAATCACTCTATACTCGCGTCAAGAATTCAGACGTCTACGTCACGGCTGACGTTACACATTTGTTTTTATTGTCAACGTAATTTTCGATATTTGGTCGCGGTAAAACAATTATTGTTTGAAATTTAGTGCAATATATAATGCAAACTTTCAGTGTAGTATATAGTTTTACTACTATCAGTTGCAGTTTCTTAAATATTTTGATGAAAATATAATGAATTATTCATTTGTTCGTATGACGTAAGTCGTCTGAATTCTTGTCGCGAGTATATTAGCAACGCGGTCAGTGAACTAGATTTCCTACGGCAACCTTACAATAGGGTTCACCTGCAACTAAGTTCTAATTTTATTTTTGTCATTTTTGTAACAAATATTGTTCGTACCTGTTTATTATTTACATGTTTATGATGAGATTGTTTTTTTATTTACTTTTTATTGTTTTAATTTATTAAAAATTATTTATTTTTTTTATTAAAAAAATCTAGTTTGAAATACTTTGTTCACTGAACTCCCCCATGTCAAATTTCTGGCTACGCCACTGCTTTCTACGCGCATGTTTTGTTATTTATTACTGAAATAATGGCCTTTTCCGATAATAAACCTTTTTGGCAGTTCAAACCCTGTCTTTGGAAAGTGAAAAGCAAAGATTATCGAAATAAAAATATGAAAAATGAAGCTTATACTGCATTAATTGATAAGTGTAAAGAAATAAATCATAACACTGATTAAGAGTATGTAGGTAAAGAAGAAAATTGATTCTGTACGCAACGGATTTCGATGAGAATTAAGAAAAATACGCCATTTTTAGATAACCGGGTCATTGGCAGATGTGGTATACGAACCTACACTGGTATCTACTAGTTTCACTATGCCAGCCAGTGCCTTGTCCGCATGTGTGTGCTTGATGCGGAGCGTCCCGCCGGATAGATCTCCTGGGCATGTCTGACAGTGAATTCCACGCTTTAGAGTTAGAAACAGCGATAGCGTGCCTTGAGGCCTTGAGCTTTTTTGCATGTCTCGTAGTAATAAAAATTTTAGTAATAACAATTTTTTGTCGTGTATTTCATAATTTTGTACAGTGACATCTAGATAAAATGTGTTGTACTTTGTTAAAGGAATGCGTATTAGATAAAGATCCTGACAAAGATTTCATAAAGAAAGCCAATACAAAAACATCAATCTGGTCCAGCTCGTATAGGGCTGTCCAATTATTTTGCACGCATTGTGGTCCTCGCCAGCTAACCGACATGGTCCACAACTAAAGGAGGTTGACTAACTATACTTTTATGAACACTGCTAGTAAGTACATACATAAACAAGGATATTACTTTTAAAAAATGTAAATGTATTAGATATATTTATCACGAATAAAATTAAATATCTATGTTCAATAATATGTTTCTTGCCATTTTATTTTAAATTCAAACGAATTCACTGAAAAATTAAAATATAAGTGAGTGAAATAGATACTGTATTATATTTGGGAATTGTAAGCATTTCCACCACAGATTAAACAAGTATTTCCACTGGATGTATGGGGCATTCTCGTTTTTAGTATTGGCAAAACTGTCTATGCTTACACTTTCAAGCAGCGTTGCCAGTCCTAGTACTACTGTACTAGATCTAGTACATTTTTGCTCAGTCTAGTACGCTAGTACGCCCAAGCCAAAATCTAGTACTTTTCGAGAGAAACTGCATCTACATTGAACTTTGAAGAAGTTGATAGTTCTGTGGCCTGCGGGGTGGACATCTATTAATCTGTCATCAATTCTCTATTTTCTTTATGTTCTTTGGTCATGTCATTGCCAATAATAAAGACAATTGATATTTATGTGCTGTGTCTATTATGGTTTGTGGATCACAATAGACCCAATAGACACATAAATTTTATTAAAAGTGCATTTTAGGATCATCTCTATAGTCTGTATATTCTGTGACTGTACCTTTCAATAATTTACTTGGTGTTTGTAATGGCTGTGTGTTTCAGTTAATTATAGAGTTTTATAGTTTTTAATACATTCTTTATTGTTGTTTATATTTGAAATAGATTTTATTTTGTGTTATTTTGTATGCTGTATCTGTTTCTCTAAAATTCATCTTTCTGTTAGGGATAGGTTGAGGCTGGGAGCGTCTTTGTAAATCACACAATATTCTATAAAACTTTCTTTCGTATATATTTCCTAATAAAATCTATATATGTAACAGGTACAAAAAAACATGTCACTTGATTATTATTTTTTCCGCGTGTTAAGTTTCTTCTGTCTTCTATTATCTTTAATTTCAAATCAATTTCAAAATTTCCCACTAATTTCAAAGTGATGCGCTTGTGTCATGTCCTCTCACTCCCCATCGATAATGTAAAACTAGTTTCTCATAACAACTTCTTGCTTCTTGCGTCTAACGTATTTATTTTTCTATTAGTGGTTGAGAAATTTGAAAATAATAACACGCCAATCTCGACCAGTTTTATGATTTTCAAATTTCTCACTCACCAATAGAAAGTAAGTGACGTCAAACGCAAGAAGTTGGTATCAGAAACCAGCTTAAGTCTTCAAATCAGCTGCATACGTTACATTTATGACGTCACGTCACAAAAGAATTTTAAGCCACATAAATATATGGGAAATTTAAAATAAAAAATAAAAGACTAATTAGTTTAGACTACTAAAATTAATTTTCATGATCAATAATGATTACTTTTGTCTCTATTGAATACTCGTAAATATTTACTTCCATTAAAATATTAACAAATGGCTTCATTATATCAATCATTCAAATCTAGTACATTTTCAGAAATTCTAGTACCTTTTCAAATGAGCTTCTAGTACTTTTTAAATTAAAGGACTGGCAACACTGCTTTCAAGTTCATGCTTTCATGGCGTCGTTTTCGTTATTTCGTCACCATTGTCAATCGCCATTCTGAATTTTCTGGCGGTTTGGTGTGTCCTGTGTCGTGTGTAGTAATCAGTTATTGAGATTTATCAGTGGTATTTACACATAGTGCATACACATTTAATACATATACTTAAACAAAAATCAAATTTTGTCTAATTTTGTTCTACTGAAATGGTTGCTTATACCCATGCTTATTGATTTCTAAAGGTAAGTTATTACAATTTAGGTAGTATTAATGTTTTTTAGCACAGGTAAAATTGTAGTTTTCGATTTTATGTGCAAATAGAAAATATCTATTATTAAGACCCATATTATCCACCTATAAATTTACTGGTCGAATAAATACAACTTATTTGTCATTCTAACGCATCAAATTTTTGTGATATATATATTTAACAGTCATGTTGCTTTATCAGTAGTGTGATAATTTCAGCCCTAAAATAGCAATAATTTTAATTAATATTGGAGAGGTTTCCGCTAATGTAAATAATTACCCTTGTGAAAAATGATTGAAATCGGAGATTTAACATTGTGGAATAGAGGATGGATACATTTTGCGCATGTCGTACGTTGTATGTCAATAATGGCGTTTATTCTTGGTAACTAATGGTGGTATCTAATACAAATTTAGGTTTGTTTGTTAAAATATTTGTGAACACTTGCAACTACAGCCAGCATAGAGTTAGGGTAGAGTATTTTCTTTCTGTAAAAATTTTAATTGATTAACTAAAAATGTTAAAATTTAGTGGGACCAAATTAGGTGCTGTTAAATTTATTCTGTCTTGACAAGTAGCTAATTGATGGCACTAATGTGTAGTAATGTATATGTGGTAATATCACTTCAAAATAATTATATTTTGAATTGATAGATTGAAATCGATGTAAATAAATTGTACTATTTGTCGGTTGATGGCTTTATGTTTATTTTTTTCAGGCACAGTTTAAGAATTTTTCATATAAATCTGAGGAGTTAAAGCAATCTGCTATACTTAACCCCGCTAAAACTAAATAATGAGCAAATATCGAATATCGATGTTATGCCAGTACAAAACACTACCACAAAATTAATGTAAGGGCTAACAAAATATTTTTAACTGAACTGTTTAAATAACATACAGAATATCAGTTAGTTATTATTTTTAGTGATAGGGTAAAAATTATCATTTTAACTGGTTGATCAGTTTTAACCGATAAGATATACAGGGTGTCTCTGTTATTATTAACTTTGGGAAAAGATAAAGCATGACAAATTAATAGGGGTCTTTTCTATGACATTTTTTTCCATGACACTGTTTCCCTGCTACAGGGCGTTCAGCTTTAAAAAAAGTATGTCTTATTTTCTAGTAACCAAATAAATATGTTTCCTTCCAACTTGATAAGCAGTAATCAGAATAAAATATTAATATTTTGATATAAATCATTTTTTTGAATTAAAACTAGTGGAACAGGTATGGGGTTCCCCTAAACTTCTACGCGAATAGTGAAAAGTATTTTTTCAGTGCAAATATTCTGTTTTCTGAACAAATTCTCAAGGAAAGAAATAAATAACATTTTATAATAGCTATTTTATACAGCAAATTGAACTGCTTTTGTCGTTGTTATTAATTATTAAGATAATTTATTTGTGGTTTTTATTAACTGACATACCTGACGTTACAAGAACAAAATTTGGGTCCATCATACCTAGTTTATACAAATTAACAAAAATGTTTCAGCTTCTTGTCCGTTTTGAACTCGTTAAGTTATTTGGATTAGCTATGATACTTTGAAAGTGTCCACTTTTGTGTGATACATTTCATTTTTTAAATATAGAAAAAAGAAGTCAGTTGAACATCGCAGTCATGATACCGATCCTGCTTGTCCAATCCCTTGTTAATAATACTTGGATATGCTGTACGTGATGCAGATATAATTGAGCTTCGTGTATAATACACCACACTGCTGCAATACGCTGTGGAGACCCTGGACCTCCGTTTCTTCCATAATTCTGTTGCAAATTTCCCGCGTCACGCATACATTGCACTAAACTTGCACTAAACTTGCACTCACTGCACAACGGGATAAAAGTAGCTGCATTTGGTACATGTTTACAGAGAAATTGTTCTGCTAAAGCATTTTCACTTCATCGTAAATTAAACGATATCCATCAACTCTTGAGTTGCTATACATGTAAGCCATATTTGACACTTGAAAAACTAATATAAACACTCGCATCACAAAAACGTTAATATTATAAGTAATCGGATTTCAATATTCAGAATCGCTTGGGAATGTAAACATACAACTTCAATAAATTTTTTCTCGGAAACTGTAAGGATTTTACAAAAAAATATTTTATGATATTGACTCCATTTTTCATGATGCATCTATTCCCAATTTTTTTTTTAAATAAATTGTGAATCATCTTGTATGAGCGAATCGGTTTCGACTCCACAGTTCAGTTTATATTGAGTATAGTTTAGCTTATCAAGATAAGCTGAATGCAAATAACATAAACGTCAAAGTAAAGATGTGAATTTCATTATGAAATTCGCATAATTTCGGTGCGGAGACTGCTCTCTGGCGACCAGAGATGGATTATAAATACCACTGTAAGACTTTCAGTGCTTATATCTCAGAAACCATCATAGTCAGTGTGATGAAATTTGGTATACAGACAGTAGATGGCGCGTAGAATCTGATCATAACATCAATTGTTATACAGAGTGTCCCATTTTTAGGATATGGAATTAATTTTGATTTTTTGGCCATCAACCCCGCTAAAACTTATGTCTAAATTGAAATATACTTAATTATGAACACATTCTGAAAAATAAACATTCAAAAATTTTAAAATTTAACAAAAAAACGTCTCCAAAAAATGCCCAAATTTAATTGTTTTGTTATGAAAAATGTGTATAGCCTTGAGCCAGACTTACACAGAAGAAACTAACATTGGTAAATGTCAAAACTATGAATTGTCATTGAATTGTCAAATATTAATGGCATAAAGTATTTTATTACACATTAAAAACTTATGTTTAAATTGAAATATACTTAATAATAAACACATTTTGAGAAATCGGTAAACGTCAAAACTATTAATAGAGCATTACCTTAACTCAGTGTCATTAAATTCCTATAGGGGTGCTAGCATCAAAGTTAGGTATTAATATTAATATTCTATGGTCTAGTTTACAAGTCTATGGTTCGATAATTTTTTATTTGAATTCGTGTAAGACAAATAGTGATTGTAAGTGTAATTTGCATACGTATTATCAAAATAAAACTTGTACAAGTACAAAAAGTATTAAAATCTTATTTATATTAACCTCACATAACCTTGTTTATTTGCATTTTACATTAGAAATTTGGAAAGAGAAGTAATAAAACGTTATTTAACACAGAAATTGGTAACGTTGGAGTACCTAAAGAATTTTCTGGTAATTCTTAATTTAAACCTTTTTGTTTTTTAAAGAATTGAAATTTTATAAATCACGAATCGATAGAAAAATGGTTAGTTGTAGCTCAAATTGCAAAAATGTTGCATGTAATATGCCTAGTAAATAAAAAAGTACATTAATCAAAAAAAAAAACAGTGTTTTAAATAACGTACATGTGATATACATAAATAATAAACATATGCAGTTTTTATTTGGTATTTTTATTATAGTTCAAGTACAATACAGAAAAAGTTGTAACTATCGTAAAATAACTTGTTACTACTAGTTGCACTTGCTATACTCTCAGGATTACCGGCGTTGTTATTATATCATTCAAGTATCTATGTATTTGTATGTGTGCATATGTGAGATGTGTATGTTTATAGACAATTTGTAGAATACACTATTTCAAGAATACGGCGCCCTTAATAACAATTTAGTATAGTATATAGTTTTGTTATTTTCAGTTGCAGTTGCATATTTTGATGGAAATATAACGAATTATTCTTTTGTTCGTATGACTTACGTTGTCAGAATTCTTGCCGCAGCTATATTTAAGTAATTTTGAACAAATAAAAATGCTCGTCTTTCATTGTCATATAGTGAATTGACTATGGATTCTAAACACAAACGACACGGGGTAAATAATTAAAATTAGAATTTAAAAATTATTACTTTTTTAAATTATGTTATTGGAATTGGAAAATTATTGAAAACCATGATATTTTATTTCATATCTCCATATCGTTATCATACAATCGATTTGGATCATCTCACTTACCGAGAATGATATGCTTTACGACAATTAAACAAGAGTTTATTTTTTGTTAACTGATCGCTGAATAATAAAAGCGACCTTCAAATTGTCAGCCAAGAATTATTTTGAATTCTTGAAGGACATCAAAAATATAACCAGTAACAGTTACTATTTTTAAAATGTATTACCTTATACCTCAGTAGGCATGTCCATAATGGAAAAATAATCATCTTATTATGATCCAGCAAATATTTATACGCTTACGGAACACCCCGTTTAGCGTTCCTTAGTTGACCGCATTAAAGCTAAAACACCTGCAAACGCAGAATAATAAAATCACGGTCTATACAGGACTAACATTTGGATCTTCTCACATGTTCATATGTAGACAAGGATAAAATATTGAATATTTTTCAGTCTTTTAGTGATCAGTGATTTCTATATAGCCGATACTGTTTTATGTTATAAATTATTGTGAACTAATATTGTGGATTGCGATTATTTAGAAGTCAGCAAGCTTTTTCAAACTTTTTTTGTGACTATTATTTAAAATGCCTAGAAATGTCGCCAAACGTGCAAAGCGCAGTAAAGCTGCGAAACAAGCGAAGCTGGCATGGCGGCAGAAATAATATAAATAGGTAAGTACATATTATTAATTAAAGATGTATTAGATATATACCTATGATCTTTTACAAAAGATATATATTTTCTAAATTTGACGAACAAAATGTCGGATACGAAAAAAATTTGCACACAGATGACATGTTATTACACATAATAATAATAACTCTATCCCTCATTCTATTCACGAAGATTAGTCCAGAATTCGAGGGGACTTGTGCGGGCGCATTTGCGTCCAGGAATGACTTATGTTGGTAGACCCTAACCACCATTCAGTGTATGAATAAGGGAAACTTGGAACACCTCATTATTAGGCGGATGGTCAAACGCCAACAGGTATCAATCTTTCACATTGATCCAATCCAGCGTTCTTCCACCCTAGCATACCCGCAGGGAGGGTGTCAAACGTCTCCACAAATGTAGCTGATCTATTGTCTACTGGCCTGCGGTGGGTGGAAAACACGATTCAAGTTCTAATGCCTTGCACCGCTCGACCACCGGCCGATCGACCGACCGATAATGTTTATTCATGTATTTAATTTCTCAGATGAAGAAAACTCATATCATTCACATAAGATCTCGTAACACTTGAATTAAATAAATTCTAGAATTGAAGCGCTTATTTGATTTTCTCCATGTGAATATTGTGAATAAATTATAATCATCATGAGAACATAATTTACCCAAACCAAGAGTGAAAATTAATTAAAACGATTGATTTAGTGTTATTTCAAAATATAGCGTAATTAAATGAAATATATATTTTTGTTGGTACATACAAAAATATATTTTTTATTACAAATCAATATTTTCTTGCGGATAGGTTTATGCTAAGATTATAATTTTTTTGTGTGTGTTATTTTAATTCTAAACAACTTTAATTAATTTTATATTATTCTTGATAATTTTCAAATATCTTTATTTTTCCAACACCTTGTAGATATATGTATATACATAAGTATTGTGAAATAACTTCATTTGTAACTTTTTTGAATAACAATTTGTTGTACTGTAAAAAATAAATAGTATACTTTTGCTAAGTTTAAATTTTTAAAATTTATACTTTAAAAATAACCAACTAAAAAGTAAAAAACTAAATTAAATTGAAGAGACAGGAAATTACCAAAAACCAAGTTCTGGATTGTTTTAGTTGTTAAGACTATTATCAAAGTTCATTATGAACTTTGATATTGTAGTTATCTAGCTTAGGTTTCCGTTTTTTAAAGAAATACATTTTCATAATTGATTGTAAGTTCTACTTTGGATTATTACAAAAATATATTTTAGTTTCATATTATGAGGCAACAACGTAAAAAAACAAAACTATGTAGGTACTAACAAAAAATACCTACCGGAATCCCAAAAAATATATTATTTTACTTCTAGAGATGCAAGGCGGTCAAGTCTAACTTTTTTAACCTGATATCAAACAGTTTGGAGTAATATTTATAAGGTTAGGTAAATAATTTCAGTTATATTAAGTATTGTACATATTTTTATGTCTGTTGTCTTTACATAAATTTAGAAAAATCTCTTTGTTATTTCACACCATTAATTGCTAATAATAAATAATGAAATAAGTATCAATTTGTTAAGTGTTTTTATATCTCTTCTTTCCTGGTTAAAATAATTTAGTTACAAAAACCAAAAAAAAAAAAATTGCGGCAACTTTATTCATGCGAAAAGTTATGTACATATTAGATATATCTCCGTAAAAATTAATTGCAGTTAGAGTCGTACTTGAGACTATGAGATAGTACTTTTAAAAGTAGGTTTTTTTGTTATAAATATTTTTCCAAAAAAGCTCACTCACTCTTTTTGAAATACAGAGTACCGAAATTGAAAAAACTATTTTTATGTGTACAATCGTTTACAACAATAATAATGGCACCCTTATTTTTAATGAAATCTACTTTCAACTTTTAGCATTAATTCATAGTTGTTTCACTCACCAATAGAGATTTAATTAAATTTCTACTTAGAAATTCCAGAAATTCAAAAACTGTTTCGAGGGAATGTCATTATTATTGCAAACGCATGTACCTATTTTTCTAATGGAAATTTTTAACTAACTTAACCGATTTTGAAAACAGTTATTTAAACCATTCATGGTTTCTTATTATTTTGTATTTTTTACTAAAAATGCTTAGCCTTGTGTGTGTAATTTATATAAGAATTTAATCTCAAAAATAGTAGTATATTATTCAACGACCATATAATGACGGCTGTTAAATTCACAAGGGTGGAGGCACATGCCGTAGGCGAGTTTTGTAAACCACTATATGGAACAATATACTTTGTCCACAGCCCACAACTATTAACAGTAGGTATTTTAGCAAACTATTTACTGAAAGAAAGTACAATATTTTGACATTCATAACATGAACTTGACACTTTCAGGTTTGACATTCGTTGCTCCCTTGATAAATTAAAATAAGCAAATAAAACTTTAATTAGTTGTTAAATGTTAATATTGCTGTAACTAGTATTTGACTTTCGCACAGGACGTTAGGATTTAATTGTTAACACCGGATATTTTTTGATTTGTTAGTTCATTCCCAGTACTGCCACTGAAGAATTGTTGACAACAAAGTGGATAATAATCATTAATCACAAGTAAATAATGGTTATACACTGCTATAGTGCATTATGCACATAATTATACTTAAAGAAATAGACGATTAATGTATACATTATATAGTAGTACATAGTAGTATAGTATAAAATTAGCGAGGTTACTGGGCGTCAAAAACAATTTTTTTATGGATCTCTTCTAACTTTTCCGAGTCTGCCGTTTTCTCTAATTTTGTACACGCATCACTGTGTTCCTTTGTATCCACGTTCTTAATTTGACGCATATTGTCCAACACCAAAGGACCTAAACTGTACTTGGCCTTCAAATAATAACTTAGAACTTTATTTCATAGCATATAATATGTAAATTAAAGGTCGTCAAAAAAACCTTTAAATAAGGGCCTTTTGTTATATCACGTTAAAATTAGCTGTTTTAGAGAAAAACGACTTCATGCAAACATTCAAGTGCACTAAATGAACAACCGTTCACTCGAACTGATTTTCAAAATTAATAAAACACGCCTTGAAAACAAGAACGTGGACACAAAGGCACATTAGTGATACTTGTACAAAATTGGAGAAAAACGGTAGACTCAGAAAAAAGTTGGAAAAACTCTACTCACAAAAAAGTTATTAGATAATTTTTTTTGACACTGTAACCCTGCTGATTTTGAGTTTTAGTTTTGAGAATTATTATAAGTTTTTGTGGCATTAATTTTTCGTATAGAATCACTCACCGGAATATTGATGCATCATTTCTGAACACCCTGTATATAAGTAAAAAGAATTGAAGATTCACAGAGGTTTATAAAATTCGGCATTCCATTCTTTTCCGGTTGTCACAATTTGACCTACATTAAAAATATGCTGGTCATAAAGACATCGTAGGTATATTGTCTACGTAAAAATCAAATATAAAAACCTAGCTGTATCGAGGTATGTGTATGCCTCCCCTGCAGCTGGCGGAACATACCTACGTAGCTATACAGTCATACACATTATTATCATCATCACTTTAGCTCGCACTGTTTAAAGTTTCTTATATCAACGTGACGCATGACGTCAGAAAACAACATAAAACTGATTGTATAATATCTACATGAACTAGTAATTTTTGTAGACAGGATAATTGTTTTGACAATTGACAGGACAATAAGTAGAAACCATAAAGGTACCTACCTATCTAGTAAAACTAAATTATAATGAATATAGGTATTTCTACAACAAACTAATTAGGTACCTTGCTTCCTTTATTTTTTTTTATGGAAATAATGTAAAACTACAATACGTATAGGTATGTATGAAATATAGTTTAAATATTTTCATTAATTTGGGAAATAAACATGTCACATTTTCATGAAAAGGGTTTGGCGTTTCTCTGACTTGTCCTGTATTAGCAAATATAAATAATAAAAATGATTCAATAATGTGTGACAAACACACACAGACACACATACCTACATAAACATAATAAATAGGTAAGTTACGTACAAGTATTTTAATTAGCACCAGATATATTTTTTTTAGTTGTATGTAAATAATTTGTTTAAAATAGACTATATATGTATAGAAATATCTTATAATAAATGTTACTATTAAAAACTGAAGTCACAGTATAATTGTGCTGAAATATCTATATAACCGGAACTATTAAAATCTTGTAAATTAAAAACATTTTTCAGGTCACTATGTATAAAATAGTATTTATCATTTTACAGTTATCTTTAACTAAAACTTTTAAAGAGGACATTAAGCAGCGGAGGTGCCATCTTTGAGGTACATGCCAAACTTCAGTTTTCTACGATTTGGTAATAAATATCGCTAGAAATATTCGAAATCGGCAGACATGTTGATATAATTGTCAAATAAAAATTTTGCGCATAATTTTTACACATATGGCTTGATTTGAAGCAACACTATTTTCAGAACTTGTTTCTTGTCTCGTAACTTAGGTAATGAGAACTCCTCATCGCGATCTGTGACAACAAATCTGGCAATGTTTACCGAATTGAAATACTTGTATTTTATTTTCTAAAGCATAATATGATTTGAAATTTCTTCATTATCTATTCTGATCTTTGATCTAATAGCACAAGTCAGTTTTATGACTGTAAAAGTTATACAAACGACGAAAATTGTGCTTGAAATTAGGTCTACACTGTTCGACACTTTGAACGCCCCTCTTAGTATATTTCAATTTAAACATAAGTTTTAACGAGGTTGACTACCAAAAAATGAAAATCAAATCGATTTTCTGAAAAATGTCATCAGATTCTATGCGCCATCTAGTATTTGTATACTAAATTTCGTCGCGCTGGCTATGATGGTTTCTGAGATATAAGCACTGAAAGTCTTAGAGGAACACTAGGTATACAAATGTCACAGCAGTGATTCTTCCTCTTAGCTCTAAAGACAACATAATACATCTGCTCAATAAAATAGTGTTATCAATTCATCTTCAGGAAAACAAACCGTCTTCTCTAAAAGATAAAAATTTTAAGAAACGTCTGAACAGATTCAATTACATAAATATGACAGTGATATAATGGATACCAGATACGTACACAATATTCTAGTTTGGACCTAACTAGAGAATAAAAAAGAATTTTAAGGACATAAGTATTCTTAAATGATCTGATGTTTCCCAAAAATCGAAGAACCTGGAAGCAGAAACTACAATATTGCTGATGTGTCTAAAATTAAGACTATATAATTATAGTGTACTTGTTTTCTTCCTAATATAGGTAACAATATTACATTTTGAACCATTGATGAGAATACAATATGTTCTACATTACTGCAAAACGAGATCGATAACTGATTATAAATAGTAACAGTCATGAAAACTATTTATTTTGCTGATCATCAGTGAAGAAAAATTTGGGACATTTAATTAAATCTGCTAAATCATTTATCAAAATTAAAGAGAGGTTCTAAACCCCTGTATTTACGCTATAAATATCAGATTTAAAAATGTGATTAAGAAAAGTTTGAAGACCCTTAAAAAAAGAATGTAAAGACCTCGTTAAAGATCTAAAACTTTTTAGAGAAGTAGTATACTATAGAGACTATGTAGAAATAAAATTGAAGTGTTTTAGTTTTATCTTTTAACATTTTTAATTTTAAAAGAGAATATTTTTTGCTTAACATTTTTTTTGATTTATTTACAACTTAGTAGGCCTAAATATACAGGGTGGTTCAGAACTTATTGAAAAAAAAAATTATTTTGAATGTACAGTAGTTTAAAAATGATTAAAAATACACTTCCTCTTGCCGCTAGAAACTGGTCCACCATAAAACCTGATAAGGCATATAATCGGCGACCAGACAAAAAGTTGAAAGAGATTCCCAAGGAAAGAAATAACTTACATTCTACAACATCTTTAATGCAGCAAATTCAACTGCTTTTTTCACTATTATTAATTATTAATATAATTGATTTGTCATTTTAATTATTAAAATAGTTTGACATTTCTGATGTTAAACAAAATTTTGGGTCCAGTTTCTACAAACTAACACAAATGTTTCCGCTTCTTGTCCGTTTTCAACTTGTAAGTTACTGGCAACAACTATGATACATTTGCGTAAATCAGCAATAGTGTCCACTTCGGTGCAATATACTTCATTTTTTAAATATCCCCACAAAAATAAGTCCAAATAATTTTCAGGAGATCATGGTGGCCATGGTACTGGTCCTCCTCGTCCAATCTCCTGGTATTAATGCTTGGACACGCTGTAGATGGTATGAATATAAT